>OW240914.1:17490854-17842895 GCA_933207985.1 Pelobates cultripes
AATATGACTATTGGCCTCAGCCAGTCTAATAACAAATGGTTAAATCGAAAGGACAGAGAGATATAGAGTTAGGAGATCGAAAAATAAAGGTGGGAAGGTAGTGAAAGTATAATTCAGTATAGGGCAAATCGCCCAAATCTGGCCCCCCACAGTTTGTAGCAGAAGCCCAACGCGCGTTTCGGCGGTAAAATCCGCCTTTCTCAAGGGTAGTGTGCAAGTTCCTCTCCTCCGTCCCCTCCCTTAAAAGCACTCACATTTGGCGCCAAACTATAGACCGCCCATCACCGATGGGCTGTACCTCAGTTTTGCAACGCCCTTTGAGTGACTCATTCGTGGGAAAACCCTCAATTACGTAGATAGAACCGGGTACTACTGCGCATGCGTCAGATGCCGGCACTCGGTCCGTGCTGTGCGCATGCGTGCGCAGTCTGCCGGTATCGGAGGGGTATATTACAAAGTGTCAATTGCTTGTATCCAAGTGGCATCCAGCCAAGGGATACAAGTATATAAGTTGCATAAAATACAATACATATATACGATCCTATTGTCTTGATCGTCCTTTTAGGATAGTAGGATTCAATGTAAGGTCACATTACATATGTATATATATAGCGCTAAGTGCATAGAATTGACCAACAGGTCTAATACAAACAAGCACAATATAGATAATATACAGCTATACATTTATATACAGTACATCCATATTCCCATTGAAGGGAGGAAAATCCTAAATCGTCTATACATATTTTTTTTTTTTTTACAGGACACATCGATGGTCCCATTAAGGGACAAAAGGGAGGAGACAAAAATAGGAGAGGTTTGTAAATAAAGTATAGACAATAGTGTAAAATATTACATCAATCATTCATAGTTATGACAGGTTTTCTTAGGGTAAGAACTGCCCATAAAATACGGCTCGCATAGATGCATATATAGATGTACATATATATACAGACACATATATCCACCATAGCAGCTCAGAGGAATGGAGCAAAAGAAAAGCCCTCATTTAGACCCAAGGGTTGCAATGTCTTGAGTCTATAGATCCATCTAGACTCTCTCTGTCTCAATAGGCGATCATAATTCCCCCGCCTCTGGTGTCTTTTAACCAATTCAAGACCACAGAACTTCAAACCACCAGAGTCACCCCGATGGTGTTCTTTTAGGTGTCTTGAAATTGGCGTTTCGAGGCGGTTCTTAGGGGACCTGACATGTTCCATTATCCTTTCTTTGAAGGCTCTAAAGGTTTTGCCTATATATTTTTGTCCGCATGAGCAAGACAGGAGGTAAACCAGGCCCTTCGTGTTGCAGTTAAAGAAGCTTCTAATCTTAACCGAGGCTCGACCGGTACTATCAGTAACAACTTTTGATTCTTTGGAAATGTATTTACAAGCTACACATCTACCACAACCATAGGAACCACATGGAGGATTTCCCAACCATGTGTCCCTTGGCTGTGGTTTAATAGATAGATGGCTTGGTACAAGAAGGTCACGAATATTACGTCTCCTTCGGGCCGTGATCTGAGCGCATGGACCTAGGACCTCTTTTAGATGTATATCGTTCAAGAGAATCGGCCAGAATCTATTTAGGCACTTTTTCGCTTCGGACCAGCCCGTGTCGTATGTGGCAATCATCCGAATGTCTCCTACGTTTTTCGAGTTTTTGATGTTCTGATGGTCACTAAGCAGGTCCTTCCTTTCTACTTCAAGTGCTCTTTTGTAGGCTTTTTTGAGGCAGCGATTTGGGTAACCCTTTTCCTTAAATGACAGACGAAGTTGGTCTGCCTTGATTTTAAAATCCGCTAAATCGCTACAATTTCTCCGAAGACGGAGGTATTGGCCTACTTTTGTCCCTCTTAGAGGAAAATGATACTACTAATGTTTTGAATCGCACAGACTTGAAACCAAAAAGTAGATATACACCGAACTTTTCTGCTTACCGGAATATTGAACTATTCCTGGAGGCAGCTAAGACCGAGATTGAAAAAATTAACGCTAAATCCTCCGACTACCATTTCACTAATAATCTTAATAGAAAGGAGAGACTTGCTTTGGATCTACTTAAAACCAATGTTAACATCACCATCAAGCCAGCCGACAAGGGGGGCAATGTAGTAATCCTTGACACAAACAAATATATAGAGATGGTGGAACGCACCCTGAGTGATGACAAAACATATAGGATCCTGAAATCTGACCCTACTAATGACTACCTTAGAAAGTATAAGGATATTTTGGACGATGGCCGCAGTAGAGGGTTGATATCAGTTGACGAGTATGAGTTTATCTTCAATCGTCAACCTAGAATAGCAACCTTCTACTGCCTGCCGAAAATCCATAAAAATCTACAAGATCCCCCAGGGCGCCCTATTGTGTCTGGGGTGGACAACCTTACGCAGAATGGTAGTCTGTATGTTGAAAAAATCTTAAGGCCTTTGGTAGAGACTCTGCCATCCTACATAAGAGATACTAAGCATGTCTTGAATGTACTCTCTAATCTTAAATTGTCTTCAAGTGCAAATCTTTGTAGTCTGGACGTCGAATCATTGTATTCATCTATCCCTCATGATAGGGGTTTGGAACATGCAAGATTCTTCTTGAACCAAAAGACATGTAGCGATGATCTCCATACAGGATTTGTGGTACGTCTGTTAGAATTTATCTTATCACACAATTTTTTCCTGTTCAACACCAAGTTCTATCACCAGGTGAGGGGCACTGCGATGGGTACAGCTTGTGCCCCCTCCTACGCAAACCTTCACCTGGGGTGGTGGGAAAAAGATATTTTCTCCTCAGATAGTCTGAAGGACCATCTACCTAAGATTCTATGGTGGGGACGCTATATCGACGACATTTTACTGGTATGGCAAGGGTCCCCACAGGATTTTGCAGATCTGGTGGAATGCCTAAATGAGAACACGGAGAACCTCAAATTCACATCAGAATTTGGGGGACGTTCTATTAATTTTTTAGACATTACGATCTCTATTAATGAGGATGGGACTTTTCAGTCTACTCTGTTCAGGAAACCAACTGCCACAAATTCTTTACTTCACTGGAATAGTTACCATCCAAGACCTCTGAAGGCGGGGATCCCAGTAGGCCAATACCTCCGTCTTCGGAGAAATTGTAGCGATTTAGCGGATTTTAAAATCAAGGCAGACCAACTTCGTCTGTCATTTAAGGAAAAGGGTTACCCAAATCGCTGCCTCAAAAAGGCCTACAAAAGAGCACTTGAAGTAGAAAGGAAGGACCTGCTTAGTGACCATCAGAACATCAAAAACTCAAAAAACGTAGGAGACATTCGGATGATTGCCACATACGACACGGGCTAGTCCGAAGCGAAAAAGTGCCTAAATAGATTCTGGCCGATTCTCTTGAACGATATACATCTAAAAGAGGTCCTAGGTCCATGCGTTCAGATCACGGCCCGAAGGGGACGTAATATTCGTGACCTTCTTGTACCAAGCCATCTATCTATTAAACCACAGCCAAGGGACACATGGTTGGGAAATCCTCCATGTGGTTCCTATGGTTGTGGTAGATGTGTAGCTTGTAAATACATTTCCAAAGAATCAAAAGTTGTTACTGATAGTACCGGTCGAGTCTCGGTTAAGATTAGAAGCTTCTTTAACTGCAACACGAAGGGCCTGGTTTACCTCCTGTCTTGCTCATGCGGAAAAAAATATATAGGCAAAACCTTTAGAGCCTTCAAAGAAAGGATAATGGAACATGTCAGGTCCCCTAAGAACCGCCTCGAAACGCCAATTTCAAGACACCTAAAAGAACACCATCGGGGTGACTCTGGTGGTTTGAAGTTCTGTGGTCTTGAATTGGTTAAAAGACACCAGAGGCGGGGGAATTATGATCGCCTATTGAGACAGAGAGAGTCTAGATGGATCTATAGACTCAAGACATTGCAACCCTTGGGTCTAAATGAGGGCTTTTCTTTTGCTCCATTCCTCTGAGCTGCTATGGTGGATATATGTGTCTGTATATATATGTACATCTATATATGCATCTATGCGAGCCGTATTTTATGGACAGTTCTTACCCTAAGAAAACCTGTCATAACTATGAATGATTGATGTAATATTTTACACTATTGTCTATACTTTATTTACAAACCTCTCCTATTTTTGTCTCCTCCCTTTTGTCCCTTAATGGGACCATCGATGTGTCCTGTAAAAAAAAAAAAAATATGTATAGACGATTTAGGATTTTCCTCCCTTCAATGGGAATATGGATGTACTGTATATAAATGTATAGCTGTATATTATCTATATTGTGCTTGTTTGTATTAGACCTGTTGGTCAATTCTATGCACTTAGCGCTATATATATACATATGTAATGTGACCTTACATTGAATCCTATTATCCTAAAAGGACGATCAAGACAATAGGATCGTATATATGTATTTTATGCAACTTATATACTTGTATCCCTTGGCTGGATGCCACTTGGATACAAGCAATTGACACTTTGTAATATACCCCTCCGATACCGGCAGACTGCGCACGCATGCGCACAGCACGGACCGAGTGCCGGCATCTGACGCATGCGCAGTAGTACCCGGTTCTATCTACGTAATTGAGGGTTTTCCCACGAATGAGTCACTCAAAGGGCGTTGCAAAACTGAGGTACAGCCCATCGGTGATGGGCGGTCTATAGTTTGGCGCCAAATGTGAGTGCTTTTAAGGGAGGGGACGGAGGAGAGGAACTTGCACACTACCCTTGAGAAAGGCGGATTTTACCGCCGAAACGCGCGTTGGGCTTCTGCTACAAACTGTGGGGGGCCAGATTTGGGCGATTTGCCCTATACTGAATTATACTTTCACTACCTTCCCACCTTTATTTTTCGATCTCCTAACTCTATATCTCTCTGTCCTTTCGATTTAACCATTTGTTATTAGACTGGCTGAGGCCAATAGTCATATTTATACCTCACATTAGGACGCTATATTATACTTTATATTCCCAAACCTGATATGCAATAGTGGAGATTTTGTTTGTGTGTTTTTCTAGGACCGTAAGTGTAGATCTCACCTGTTTTGCTAGCACAATTATCTATGCACATTATTGCACTGGTGCCTATTACGAATAGTTTTTCTGCTACTTTTACACTGTTGCTACTTTTGTGGCAACGTAGTATCCAGGCACAGTATATAGTTATGTGCAGCCCAGAGTGACTCTCCAGGTCCTTTTTTATCCATTTGTAACAGTTGAGTGTATTACAGACTTTTTTTGACTACATTAAAACTTTATTATTTTTGGTTTAATCTGTTTAATACACAGGAGTTAAGTGCACTCTTTATTGCTCCACAAGGGGTACTAGCTGTGAGTTGTTCTGTCTCCCATGTTAAAGGGATCCTTACTCCTCACCTTCTTTTTGTTTAATTATTGTTATAAGGGTTAGGCCCTTTTTAGTACCCCTGTAATCCATCTTGGTGTATCTTTTTTGCTGAATTTGTCAGCTAAAGGAACACTGTATCTATATTTGTCTTATGTTATATATTACTCTGTGTATCGATATGTTATATAGTACTCTGTGTATCGATATGTTATATATCACTCTGTGTATCAATATGTTATATATTACTCTGTGTATCGATATGTTATGTATTACTCTGTGTATTGATATGTTATATATTACTCTGTGTATCAATATGTTATATATTACACAGTGTATCGATATGTTATATATCACTCTGTGTATTAATATGTTATATATCACTCTGTGTATTAATATGTTATATATTACTCTGTGTATCGATATGTTATATATCACTCTGTGTATTAATATGTTATATATTACTCTGTGTATCGATATGTTATGTATTACTCTGTGTATCGATATGTTATATATTACTCTGTGTATCGATATGTTATGTATTACTCTGTGTATCGATATGTTATATATTATTCTGTGTATCGATATGTTATATATCACTCTGAGTATCGATATGTTATATATTACTCTGTGTATCAATATGTTATGTATTACTCTGTGTATTGATATGTTATATATCACTCTGTGTATCGATATGTTATATATACTCTGTGTATTAATATGTTATATATTACTCTGTGTATCAATATGTTATATATTACACAGTGTATCGATATGTTATATATTACTCTGTGTATCGATATGTTATGTATTACTCTGTGTATCGATATGTTATATATTACTCTGTGTATCGATATGTTATATATCACTCTGTGTATTAATATGTTATATATTACTCTGTGTATCAATATGTTATATATTACACAGTGTATCGATATGTTATATATTACTCTGTGTATCTATATGTTATATATTACTCTGTGTATCGATATGTTATATATTACTCTGTGTATCGATATGTTATATATCACTCTGTGTATTAATATGTTATATATTACTCTGTGTATCAATATGTTATATATTACACAGTGTATCGATATGTTATATATTACTCTGTGTATCGATATGTTATGTATTACTCTGTGTATCGATATGTTATATATCACTCTGTGTATCGATATGTTATATATTACTCTGTGTATTAATATGTTATATATTACTCTGTGTATCAATATGTTATATATTATTCAGAGTATTAATATGTTATATATTACTCTGTGTATCGATATGTTATGTATTATTCAGAGTATCGATATGTTATATATTACTCTGTGTATCGATATGTTATATATTACTCTGTGTATCGATATGTTATGTATTACTCTGTGTATTAATATGTTATATATTACTCTGTGTATCAATATGTTATATATTACTTTGTGTATCGATATGTTATATATTATTCAGATTATCGATATGTTATATATTACTCTGTGTATCGATATGTTATATATTATTCAGAGTATCGATATGTTATATATTACTCTGTGTATCGATATGTTATATATTATTCAGATTATCGATATGTTATATATTACTCTGTGTATCGATATGTTATATATTATTCAGAGTATCGATATGTTATATATTACTCTGTGTATCGATATGTTATATATTATTCAGATTATCGATATGTATCGATATGTTATTTATTACTCTGTGTATCGATATGTTATGTATTACTCTGTGTATCGATATGTTATATATCACTCTGTGTATTAATATGTTATATATTACTCTGTGTATCGATATGTTATATATTACTCTGTGTATTAATATGTTATATATTACTCTGTGTATCAATATGTTATTTATTACTTTGTGTATCGATATGTTATGTATTACTCTGTGTATCGATATGCTATCTATTACTCTGTGTATCGATATGTTATGTATTACTCTGTGTATCGATATGTTATATATCACTCTGTGTATTAATATGTTATATATTACTCTGTGTATCGATATGTTATATATTATTCAGAGTATCAATATGTTATTTATTACTCTGTGTATCGATATGTTATATATTATTCAGAGTATCGATATGTTATTTATTACTCTGTGTATCGATATGTTATTTATTACTCTGTGTATCGATATGTTATATATTACTCTGTGTATCGATATCTTATATATTACTCTGTGTATCGATATGTTATATATCACTCTGTGTATTAATATGTTACTCTGTGTATTAATATGTTATATATTACTCTGTGTATCGATATGTTATATATTATTCAGAGTATCGATATGTTATATATCACTCTGTGTATTAATATGTTATATAGTACTCTGTGTATCGATATGTTATGTATTACTCTGTGTATCGATATGTTATATATCACTCTGTGTATTAATATGTTATGTATTACTCTGTGTATCGATATGTTATATATTAGTCAGAGTATCAATATGTTATATATTACTCTGTGTATCGATATGTTATATATTATTCAGAGTATCGATATGTTATAGATCACTCTGTGTATTAATATGTTATATAGTACTCTGTGTATCGATATGTTATGTATTACTCTGTGTATCGATATGTTATATATTATTCTGTGTATCGATATGTTATATATCGCTCTGGGTAACGATATGTTATATATCGCTCTGTGTATCAATATGTTATATATTACACAGTGTATCGATATGTTACAGATTACTCTGGGTATTCTTATACTATTTATGACTGCGTATCGATATGTTATATATTACACAGTGTGTCGATATTGTATATATTACTCTGTTTATCGCTATGTTATGTATTACTCTGTGTATCAATATGTTATATATCACTCTGTGTATTAATATGTTATATATTACTCTGTGTATCGAAATGTTATATATTACTTTGTGTATCGATATGTTATATATTATTCAGAGTATCAATATGTTATGTATTACTCTGTGTATCGATATGTTATATATTACTCTGTGTATCGATATGTTATATATCACTCTGTGTATCGATATGTTATGTATTACTCTGTGTATTGATATGTTATATATTACTCTGTGTATTAATATGTTATATATTACTCTGTGTATCGATATGTTATGTATTACTCTGTGTATCGATATGTTATATATTACTCTGTGTATCGATATGTTATGTATTACTCTGTGTATCGATATGTTATATATTATTCTGTGTATCGATATGTTATATATCACTCTGAGTATCGATATGTTATATATTACTCTGTGTATCAATATGTTATGTATTACTCTGTGTATTGATATGTTATATATCACTCTGTGTATCGATATGTTATGTATTACTCTGTGTATCGATATGTTATGTATTACTCTGTGTATCGATATGTTAATATTACTCTGTGTTTCGATATGTTATATATTATTCTGTGTATCGATATGTTATATATTACTCTGTGTATCGATATGTTATGTATTACTCTGTGTATTAATATGTTATATATTATTCTGTGTATCGATATGTTATATATCACTCTGTGTATCGATATGTTATGTATTACTCTGTGTATCAATATGTTATATATTACTCTGTGTATCGATATGTTATATATTACTCTGTGTATCGATATGTTATATATTACTTTGTGTATCGATATGTTATGTATTACTCTGTGTATTAATATGTTATGTATTACTCTGAGTATCGATATGTTATATATTACTCTGTGTATTAATATGTTATATATTACTCTGTGTATCGATATGTTATATATTACTCTGTGTATTAATATGTTATATATTACTCTGTGTATCGATATGTTATATATTACTCTGTGTATTAATATGTTATATATTACTCTGTGTATCGATATGTTATATATTACTTTGTGTATCGATATGTTATATATTATTCAGAGTATCGATATGTTATATATTACTCTGTGTATCGATATGTTATATATTACTTTGTGTATCGATATGTTATATATTATTCAGAGTATCGATATGTTATATATTACTCTGTGTATCGATATGTTATATATTACTTTGTGTATCGATATGTTATATATTATTCAGAGTATCGATATGTTATATATTACTCTGTGTATCGATATGTTATATATTACTTTGTGTATCGATATGTTATATATTATTCAGAGTATCGATATGTTATATATTACTCTGTGTATCGATATGTTATATATTACTTTGTGTATCGATATGTTATATATTATTCAGAGTATCGATATGTTATATATTACTCTGTGTATCGATATGTTAAATATTACTTTGTGTATCGATATGTTATATATTATTCTGTTTATCCTTATGTCATTTATGACTCTATGTATCGATTTGTTTTCCATCCACAGACTGTGGGAGTTAAACAGACAGCTCCTAAAGAAGGATGATGAGATCGGTGCCTTACAGCTGGTGGTCGCCCAGAAGGAAGCTGATATCCAGACGTTAAGGGGGGCAGCGATATCGCCGGCCATCAAACTGGATCTTGCCAAACAGGAGCTCGGAGAGCTGCAAAGAAACATCCACATGTCTCAAACAAAGTATGAAATCTTTCAGGATCTCCTTTAACCCAACATTGCTTCACACAGTGCAAACATCGCACATCTTACTTCCTCTTAGGACACCAAGGGTAGAGTGCCAGCTCTTGGGGTCAGTCTCTAGTGGGAGAAATTTGCAATGTTAGATTATGACGAGCATTAGCTAAACTGTGTGCAAGCCCTCACAGCATTAAACCTATTCTTGAATGGCTGGAGTAGTGGGAGTTGCTATGGTGCAGGCTGGTTCTAAAAACGCACAATGATTCACAGTATTTACAGGAAAGGATGCACATTTCTTAAGGACATTTCCATAGAGTACGGCACAGTCTCTACCATTTAGAATTGCGTCTGTCTACGTCAACAGTAGACGCTGAATATTTGAATTTATTAGCAATTGATGAGTCTGTCACCCGGTGAGATTAAACTCTTTTATATTAGTAACATTGGATATCACATATTATTATTAACTTCTTCATTGATACCTTGAGAACACACTTCTTCAGGAAAGCATATTATTTAAACTGTTAGCGGGTTTTCATTCCCTCCCTTGTCCAGTTGTCTAGTTACAATTAAATGTCTGTTAGTCCACCCATTGTACAGCGCTACGGAATTTGCTGGTGCTATATAAATAATAAAATAATAATAATTATAATACCTATGCTACACGTCTTAGTGACCTCGCTATCTGGAATAATGCTGCAGACATGTTAATATTTTTATTATTATTATTGCCATTTATAGTGCGCCAACAGATTCCGTAGCGCTTTACAATATATTATAAGAGGCGGGATTCAACTATAAATAGGACAGTTACAAGAAAACTTACAGGAACGATAGGTTGAAGACGACCCTGCTCAAACGAGCTTACAGTTGATAGGAGGTGGGGTGTAAAACACATTAGGACAGGAATTTGCAGTCAAATAAGGTGGGAGTGAAGCAAAGCTGGAGGAGAGAGTTGAGTGCTGCCATATAGGAGAGAGCAAGAGACAGGTATGTAAGGTAGAGGTTACTCTGGGAGGCCATAAGCTGACTGGAGAGGAAAATCAGTCTGGCGGCAGCATTCATTACAGATTGTAGTGGGGCAATACAGCTTTTGGGAAGACCAATCAGGAGAGGGTTAAAATAATCCATCTGAGAAATTACTAGAGCATGGACAAGCTCCTTGGTAGCATCTTGCGTAAGAAAGGGGCGGATGCGGGCTATGTTTTTAAGATGGAATCTACAGGATTTGATAACAGACCGGATGTGAGGCTCAAAGGTGAGGCCAGAATCAAGTATGACGCCAAGACAGCACGCTTGCAAGGATGGACTTATGTGGATACCACTAACTTGAAAGTGGAGGATCAGTATTAGGAGGAGGGAAGACATGGAGCTCAGTTTTAGAGAGATTGAGTTTTAAAAAGTGGGAGGACATCCAGTCAGAGAAGGAAGAAAGGCAAGCAGTGACACGTTGCAGGACAGCAGGGGAGAGGTCCGGGGAGGAGAGAGATATTTGGGTGTCATCAGCATACAGGTGGTAATGGAATCCAAATGAGGCAATAAGTTTGCCAAGAGAGGCAGTGTAAAGAGAAAATAGAAGGGGACCAAGGACAGAGCCTTGGGGGACTCCAACCGAGACAGGACGAGGGGAGGAGGTATCATTAGAAAAGGAGACACTGAATGAGTGTTGGGAGAGATAAGAGGAAAACCACGAGAGGACAGTTACAGAGACCGAGTGATTGAATAGTTTGAAGAAGGGGAGCATGATCAACGATGTCAAAGGCAGCAGAGAGGTCAAGTAGAATTAGTATGGAGTAGTGACCTTTGGATTTAGCTGCGATTAGGTCGTTAGTAACTTTGGTAAGAGCAGTCTCAGTAGAGTGGAGAGCGCGGAAGCCAAATTGAAGAGAGTTGGAATTAAGGAAGCGAGACACACGGGTAAAGACAAGTCTTTTCAGAAACTTTGAGGAAAAAGGGAGCAGAGATATGGGATAATAGGTAGAGGGGGATGGACGGGTCGAGAGATGTTTTTTTCAGGATATGTATTACAGTGGCATGTTTAAGGTCAGCAGGGACAATGCCAGAAGAGAGAGAGCAGTTGAAGATATGTATTAAGGAAGGCACAAGACAAGGGGAGAGAGATCTGATAAGGTGAGATGGGACAGGATCGAGCGGGAAAGTGGTGGGGAGAGAGGAAAGGAGAAGCGCAGCCACCTCTTGTTCAATAGCCGGGGAGAAAGTCTGAAGGGTAGGAAAGGCATGATACAGTCTTGTTATCCATGTGTGTTTTAAATGGCAGCAATGATACATGTTTGTTTCATGTCCTGGGACACAGGACACAGCGCCGTCTGTTTAACGTTTCAGGTGAAGTTCTGATAAGGTTTTGCTTAGACAGGAACACGGGTTCGTTCGATGAAATGTTAGAGTCAAGATAACTCAGTATGTATTATACAACTGGACCTGTGTGCATGTAAACAAATACACAGGATTATTCTCTGGGAAATACAGGGAATTCCAGAATAACAGAATTTAGAAGAAATAGCCAAAATAAAACCTAATTACAAACTAAGATATTTTCTAGATCACTTTACAAAATTTGCAATTCACGTTTTATTGTCCAATCCAATTTCATGTTATCCGGTATAATGAATAAAATCATTATGAACAATTTAAACATGCCCCAAGAAATCTGTAAATAGAATAAAGCCAGTCTTAGAAAACAAATTGGGGATCACATTAGTACTCAGTACTGGAATAGAACGAGGGGTACATTAATCTGGGGTATTTATTGATATTTGGTTTGAGAAGCCCCCCCTCGCAGACAGTTATTGGGGATCACATTAGTACTCAGTACTGGAATAGAACAAGGGGTACATTAATCTGGGGTATTTATTGATATTTGGTTTGAGAAGCCCCCCTCGCAGACCGTTATTGGGGATCACATTAGTACTCAGTACTGGAATAGAACAAGGGGTACATTAATCTGGGGTATTTATTGATATTTGGTTTGAGAAGCCCCCCTCGCAGACCGTTATTGGGGATCACATTAGTACTCAGTACTGGAATAGAACGAGGGGTACATTAATCTGGGGTATTTATTGATATTTGGTTTGAGAAGCCCCCCTCACAGACCGTTATTGGGGATCACATTAGTACTCAGTACTGGAATAGAACAAGGGGTACATTAATCTGGGGTATTTATTGATATTTGGTTTGAGAAGCCCCCCTCGCAGACCGTTATTGGGGATCACATTAGTACTCAGTACTGGAATAGAACGAGGGATACATTAATCTGGGGTATTTATTGATATTTGGTTTGAGAAGCCCCCCTCGCAGACCGTTATTGGGGATCACATTAGTACTCAGTACTGGAATAGAACGAGGGATACATTAATCTGGGGTATTTATTGATATTTGGTTTGAGAAGCCCCCCTCGCAGACCGTTATTGGGGATCACATTAGTACTCAGTACTGGAATAGAACAAGGGGTACATTAATCTGGGGTAGTTATTGATATTTGGTTTGAGAAGCCCCCCCTCGCAGACAGTTATTGGGGATCACATTAGTACTCAGTACTGGGATAGAAGGAGACCTTCAGGAATCTAGCGCATTATTATTAATATTTCAAGATTTGAGTATGTTGATATCGAGCAGTTGTATTTGATATTTGTATAGAGACCTGGGTGACACAGATTTGACACACAGGCTGTTGGTTATAAACAATGCCCCGCTTTGTTCTCACATTTAGTCTAAAAGGGCAAAATCTTCAAAACCGAACTGTAAAAAAAGGGTAAATCTGTGTTTTTTTTCTTAAGATATGAAGAAGAATTTTTCCAGCGTTTAAAGCTCCAGGACGAGATAATGTCGCTTAATCAGCACATCGAGAGTCTGACCCAGAGCCATTTCAAGGTACGGGCACCATCAGCGGTACCAGATCTATCAGAGGGCATAGAAATCTGGCTTTTATTCTTAGTCTCTAATCTCCTCACACTTATTGAATAGCTTTAAAGATTGCTTAAACAGTTTGTAACGGAGCTTCCTGTACCCCGGCTGTGTACGTCCGCCAAGGACCACTTCCTAGCTGGAACAGGGGACAAATTGCAGCATTTCTGCCCACAGTACCCTCCAGGAGCCGAATGGGGAACTCGCTCTATCCACCCCCAGTCCTGGGAGCTCTAGTCCTTACAAGGACTTTCCCCGTTGAATCCCCCTTTCCCCTCCCAGTAACCAGACGACACATAGTTCTGGGAATACAAACTGGAATGATTTAATCTGGCCAGATGGCTTGCTTTTATACATGTCTGAACACAGACAAGCACGCCATGACACTCCCACAGAAAACAGGATAATCCCTCCCCCATGCCTGGGAGATAATTGAGTCAGGAACTTTCAAAACTCAATTATCTGCACGCACAAAACCCATTTCTCAAACACCCCTGTGACGAGAGCAATCTCGCCACATTGCATTGGAGAAGCCTGGTTGCTCGCCTGCTGCCATTGGATTATGGCCCCATGTTAAAAGACTTTGTTTCCCCTGCAAAAAAGACTTATTCGTGCTTTTCTGCCCTGTGTTCGGTAGATTCAATCTACCGAACAACCGCACGAATGACTAGACCACCTGGGAGCTGGAGTGTGCCAGCAATTAGCTTCCCAGAAGCTGCGGTTTACCGCAGCTTAATTGACGAATACTGGGTGGCTGCCATTCGTATAACGAACACAAGGTCGCGGCCATTTTAAACATGCGAATGCACAGCGGTGTTCGACACTTCTATCCTAATCCTCCTTGATCTTTCTGCCGCCTTTGACACTGTTGATCATCAACAGCTTCTTCACATTCTCCGTAACTTTGGTCTATGGGATACTGCTCTCTCCTGGTGCTCCTCCTACCTCTCCCAGTGCTCCTTCAGTGTTTCTTTCTCTAGCTCTGCCTCTTCTCCTGTCGGCGTCCCCCAAGGTTCTGTCCTCGGCCCCCTACTGTTCTCTATCTATACTGCCTCCCTTGGTAAACTCATCAGCTCTTTTGGCATCCAATACCATTTATATGCAGATGACACGCAAATCTACCTGTCCTCCCCTGATCTCTCTCCGCCCATCTTGACTCGTGTTTCTGATTGCCTCTCTGCTATTTCCAACTGGATGGCTGCTCACTTCCTTAAACTCAACCTGTCCAAAACAGAACTTCTAGTTTTTCCTCCCTCAAGTGCTGCTACTCCTGTGTCTGTCGCCATCCAAGTCAACGGCGCTACTATCACCTCTACCTCCCAGGCTCGCTGCCTAGGGGTTCTTTTTGATTCTGATCTCTCTTTTACTCCCCATGTTCAATCGATAGCCAAATCCTGTCGCTTCCAACTCAAGAACATAGCGCGCATCCGCCCATATCTAACGCCGGACGCGGCTAAGGTACTGGTTCATGCTGTTGTTCTCTCTCGCCTTGACTATTGCAATCCCCTTCTCACCGGTCTTACATGTTCCCAGCTTGCACCGCTGCAATCTATAATGAATACGGCTGCGAGGCTTATTTTCCTGTCCGGTCGCACCTCCCACGCCTCCACACTCTGTCAGTCCCTGCATTGGCTTCCAGTTAGATATAGGGCCCAATTCAAAATTCTGGCGCTTGCTTACAAATCCCTACATAATGCTGCTCCAACATACCTATGCTCCCTCATACACAAGTATGTCCCATTGAGACCCCTGCGCTCAGCCCAAGACCTACGCCTATCCTCTGCCCGGATCCCCACCTCTGATGCTCGCCTTCAAGACTTCTCCAGGGCTGCACCTATTCTGTGGAACTCCCTTCCCTCCTCAATCAGACTTTCACCCAGCCTCCATTCCTTCAAAAAATCTTTGAAAACTCACTTCTTCATTAAAGCAAATCAATTAAACTGTCAGCAGGTTTCTCATCCCCCACCCCATGACTCCGTTCCTGCACCTGTCAAAAATGACCTACCAAGCACTCAATAAACCCTTCTGTAACAAACTATGTAATTCCCCTACTTTAACCCTTTGTGTCACTATACCCCACTCCCTCTAGCATGTAAGCTCATCGAGCAGGGTCCTCAACCCCCTCTGTTCCTGTACGTCAGTGGTCTGATCTCAATTATGTGTCTGTTAGTCCACCCATTGTACAGCGCTACGGAATTTGTTGGCGCTATATAAATAATAAAATAATAATAATAATAATTCATGGAACTAAAAACGGACACAGTTTGGCGCGAACACCGCTGAAGCCGCCGACCTCCCTTCTTGTTCGGTGAAAGTGCACGAACGGCCCGGTGTTCGGTAGTTGTACCTGACTGCACTATACCCCAGATAGGAATCCCATGGAGCTCATTCATATGAGAACTGACTTTGTAAAGACTTTGGCTCCATGGCGATTAAACTGTATTCGTGTGGTCTGAGCGCCAGTCGCTTAATAATGTGCGCTCAGACCTGAGCTATCTGGGGATATGTTAAATGTATAGTTTTATTGTAACTTGTGTCACATATTGTATTTTAACAGTAATTCATGTTTTAGTATCCCCACGTGCATAATGGCGATTTGCCTTTGTCCTGGGAGATAATTGAATTACTTCTCAATTATCTCCCAGGGCAGAGGGTAGGAAACCAGGATGCATTGTGGGAATATAATGTGACTGTGTGTCCTGTTTGGCTGATTGTCTGTCTTTTGTCACGGTCTCCCATTTGGTACCCTAGGGGAGTGTCCACCAGGTGGGAGACCTGTATAAATACTGAGCAGGTAGCCCTCATTACACAGAACACTGCTTGACCCTCAACACGGAGCCTTGTCTCGTCTTTGAGGGGATTTACTGAATGCTGATAGAGACTGATTGCCAGGAGTGTAAGCCGCTTGGATGCTTTTCCTATTCGTCTGCTGGCAGCTATTCATATGGTTCCAGTTCGGGAGTTTGGAGTGTTATATTGTATGCCGTTCAGGAGTTTGGAGCATTCCCTTACATGTGGTTCATGAGTTTGGTGTTCTACAGTAGCTGTGCCTGTATCTCTGGAAGGGAAGATCTACTAAATGGCGTTTTAACCCTTTTATGCCTGGGGGTGCTGTTACAACCCCAAAAGTATGTTAAAATACATTAAAAAACTAAAAGATACAATCCCCTATCTGGGTGACCAACATATCCAAATATCACCCAGATCGGTCCTAATTTGACCAATCGCACATGAGGCTCCTGCCCAAAACAGTTCCATAAGACCAGGTCTAGCGGTCGATCTAGTTCGCTAGTTTAAAACTGAACAAACTACCAAACATAGTCAATATTCTTACCCTGGAGCTTGTTTCCCTTGTTCGTGGGAACGTTTCCACCGAACAGTGTCTTCCTAAGTGTTGTAGAACCGAATGCAGGTGATGCTAGAAGTCCAGCGGTGTTCAGGAGTTTCTGTGTCTGTTTTCAGTTTCATGAACTCGACGACCAAACACAGCTGCCTGCGTTCGTGCGAACAAGATGGTTGCCATCTCGTGGTTGTCCATAGCCAATGCGGCCACCCAGACGAACACTTAGAACACTGCGGTGGAAATTGCTACAAAGTAGCAATTAGGCTTAACAAGCTCCCGTGTGGTCTCCAGTTCATGCGGCTGTTTGGTTCACTAACCATATAGTCCAAATACATGAACGGAGACTTTTATATTACATTTTACAGGGTCCATAGTCTGTGGGCAGGAGGTTGGCAAGCAGGCTCCTCCAGGAGCTTGTGGCAAACTTACGTGGAAAGGGGAGTTTGTCACACAGTGTCAGTATTTCTCTGTTTAACCCCTTTCCGACCTCGGACGTATCTTGTACGTCCGACAAAAAAGGGTCCTTAAGGACCACGGATGCACCTGATTCGTTCGCGGGGAATTAGAGTGCTTCCAGCCGCTCTATGGGTTTTGCACAATGCAGAGTAGTGCAGAGCATCCTAAGCGATCAGGCAGGCTTCCAATGCTCTGCCTCTGCTGAGTGCCTCGAGGGATCGAGGCACTCAGTGAAAATTTTATTTAAAAACCCCCCCTTTTTTTTTAAACTTAAAAAAAAAATTAAACCCTAAACCATATACAATATTTGCAAACATCATAAAACACCTTTTAATATTTCAGAACCACACGAACACATCACCGAATAGTTTAGGTCTCCCGAATGCCGTTCTCATAATGGTTCGGGATATTGGATGTGCAGCGGTATCCGTTTACTGTGTGTTCGCGAGGTAGTGTAGCTGAAATTAGTTTCAGGTTGTCGACGACCATGTACCGCTGACCACGTTCGAGAGACAAAATGGGAACACTTTCCTCAATAAGTCATTTGTGGTTAACAGCCAGGGGTGGTCGGTTGTTAAAAGATGCTAACCCATGGACCACACAGGTGGGGGTTCGGTAAACGAACGGGTGTATGGACAGCCGAACAAAGGTAATGAAAAAAGGATGACAAGCGTTCATTCTGCTACATTCTTTAAAAAAGAGAAATAAATCAGAACACTTCACTGGCAGGGAAGGTAATGGCAAGAGTGAAACGATTGTACATTCAGAACTGATGGTTATGGTGTAAACCATAAGACAAAACCCCACAATTGTTCTTTATCCATAACCCCCAGTATTTGGTAAAAATAAAATGGTGCACACTATATATTATATCTGTACATGTTAACTATCTGTACCTACAAAAATAATAAGTATATAGACAAGCAAGAGAAGCCATGGTCACAAACATCACTAGTTACTAATTCACCGCTAGAGGTGTCCAGGCCAAAGAACAGAGCTATTTGAGGAAATTTAAGATTATTCCATGACCTTCTGTTAACCATTTATGGAAATAAAATGTAATTTATAACAAGAACAATGTGACTTATTTACACAGACTGATTTCTAAACACATTTATTGCAGTTTAAAGACACATTACGGGGAGTATTATTACTGTGGAGCTCTGTTATACAGTCAGACACATTACTGGGAGTATTATTGCTGGGGAGCTCTGTTATACACTCAGACACATTACTGGGAGTATCATTGCTGGGGAGCTCTGTTATACACTCAGAGACATTACTGGAGTATTATTGCTGTGGAGCTCTGTTATACACTCAGATACAGTACTGGGAGTATTATTGATGTGGAGCTCTGTTATACACTCAGAGACATTACTGGGAGTATTATTGCTGTGGAGCTCTGTTATACACTCAGACACATTACTGTGGAGCTCTGTTATACACTCAGACACATTGCTGGGAGTATTATTGCTGTGGAGCTCTGTTATACACACAGACACATTACTGGAAGTATTATTGCTGGGGAGCTCTGTTATACACTCAGACACATTACTGGGAGTATTATTGCTGGGGAGCTCTGTTATACACTCAGACACATTACTGGGAGTATTATTGTTGTGGAGCTCTGTTATACACTCAGACACATTACTGGGAGTATTATTGCTGTGGAGCTCTGTTATACAGTCAGACACATTACTGGGAGTATTATTGCTGGGGAGCTCTGTTATACGCTCAGACACATTATTGGGAGTATCATTGCTGGGGAGCTCTGTTATACACTCAGAGACATTACTGGAGTATTATTGCTGTGGAGCTCTGTTATACACTCAGACACAGTACTAGGAGTATTATTGCTGTGGAGCTCTGTTATACACTCAGACACAGTACTGGGAGTATTATTGCTGTGGAGCTCTGTTATACACTCAGAGACATTACTGGGAGTATTATTGCTGTGGAGCTCTGTTATACACTCAGACACATTACTGGGAGTATTATTGCTGTGGAGCTCTGTTATACACTCAGACACACTAAAAATATGGAGCTCCTAGAAAAGAGGGACTTTAGGAGAGAAAAGAGGGATAGAGGAATTTTAGCCAAAAATTGAGACTGTCCCTCCTTAATAGGGACACTTGTGAGGCCTGCTGTTATCCCTGTTAGGGAAGAGACATTCATTGTATGAAATGTTTATTGATCTGGCTGTCTGTGTGTTTGTGGCAGACAGAGACAGTGAGTTTGTTTCACTTTTCATAACGTATTATGTTCTCGCCAGGCTTGTTACGTGCTCAGTACATGACATTGCACTTTAAATCTCTCATATTAATGTTCAGGGATCCTGGGAGCACCGTGGAGGCTGTGTCACTGCCTCATTTTTTGTTTGGGATAGATTTCCTATAAACAGAAAAAAATAGCAAAGTTTGGGCCTTAAAAAAGGACGTTAATGTAACATTTCTTTTTTTCAGGGTACAGAGGCAGATTCTAAGAATTAATCGGTAGATTCTTAGGGGGTCTTAGTAAATGGTGAGATATCACACATTGGGTACCTCCGCTAATCGTGCTTCCCAGTTGTTGCCTAGTACGATAAGCACCGCGCCAGACACCATAACCACTGTAGCCCCATTAGCCACCGCAGCTTGGCTGGGGTCTCGCCATCCCTTCCCACCTTGGACCAACACCTATATACAGCTCCTAGTAGGAAGACCTCTCCTCCAAGAGAGTATAGCAGGTATAGTAATCCAAAGAGCAGTATAGCAATCCCCCCCACACATGAGCTTAATCCTGGAAAGTAGTCTGTTTAATGGAAGCACAGTCACAGAATTTATACAAGTTAAAAATTCCTCCTCTGTGCCTGAGAGATAATTGAGTCAGGAACGGTACTAACTCAATTATCTCCAGGTACAAAAAAACACACGTTTTTCAGACACCCTAAAAGTACACCTCAAAACACATGAAAATCCCACAAAAGTTACATAGCTCCGATTTGGGTGACCAACATATCCAAAAATCACCAAGATCGGTTCAGGGGTTTGGGATATCTATGGAAGTCATAATTTGACCGACCGTGCCCAAAACAGTTCCATGAAATCAGTGCTAATGGTCAGTCAGGTTTGTTAGTTTAAAAATTAACAAACTACCGAACGTAGTCAATAGTCATACCGTGGAGCTTGTTCCCCTCATCCAGATGAACGATTCCACCGAACAGTGCCCTTCTAGGTGGTGTAGAATCCAAACGCAGACGATGATGGAAGTCCAGCAGTATTTAGGAGTTTCTATGTCCAATTTGAGTTCCATAAACTCGACGACCAAATATTGCTGCCTGTATTCGCAGGAACAAGATGGCCACCACCTCATGCTCGTTCATATGAAATGTGGCCACACAGACGACCAATTAGAACAGTGCGGTTAGAATCGATAAGAGGTGATGATAGGACTTGACAAGCTCCCGGTTGGTCCATGGTTCCTGCGCCTGTTCGGTTCCTGGCACAAACAGGCTTTTTGCAGGGCCCACGTCATTGAAATACAGCATTGAGATACATCATTGAGATACTTCATTGAGATACGCCATTGAGATACAGCATTGAGATACGGCATTGAGATACGGCATTGAGATACGTCATTGAGATACAGCATTGAGATACAGCATTGTGATACATCATTGAGATACGTCATTGAGATACAGCATTGAGATACAGCATTGAGATACGTCATTGAGATACGTCATTGAGATACAGCATTGAGATACAGCATTGAGATACGTCATTGAGATACTTCATTGAGATACAGCGTTGAGATATAGCGTTGAGATACGTCATTGAAATACAGCATTGAGATACGTTATTGAAGTTACTTGTGCCGTACTTGTGCAGTTGATGCTGATTATCTCCTTTAGTATTAATGAATGAATGAATTGATTGATTGATTGATTGATTGACAGCATGCCTCACTTCACAAATCTAAGTACAAATGATTGCAGTGAAGGCTAACTGTAACAGCCCATGATTAATTAATTCTATTGACACAAAAAATTCAATGAATTAAATGTAATTCACCCCAATTACACATCTAAAGCAAAGACTAGGAATCCAAAACTGTTTATTATTAATAATACTTTAAAAACCTTTAGACTGTGAGAGGGTCATGAAAGAGGGTATGAAGTTCAGCCGTTACTCAATGAGGATCTTATATCTATGACTTCTATCCTTTGGATTACACACAACAGAAAAAAGTGGAAAGAATGATTTGGGATCCCCCAAATTTCAGATTTAATTTCTAGAGAGAAAGTTCCTCAATGTGAAGTTTAGACGCAGTCACCGAATGTTGTTGTATTGAAAGAAAATATAAATTTCTGCAAAGTGCTGAGAGCTGATAGATGTGCCTACCCACGTTTAGAGGGTCGTGTCTCGGCAGGCAATGTGTTTTGGGACTTTTATTAAGAAAGAGTCTCTTCAGCTTTAGTAATTAATGGTTTCCAGAAAATCTTGGCAGATATTTCAAAGTGGTCCTTAAAATGTATTTTTAGACATCGCCATTTACCACAATTAAAAATGAATAACGGCTTTATAAGAATGCCTGAGGCTAAAGCAGCTCACAGCAAAGCGTTTAAATTTAGACTTGTGATTTTTATGGAAAATATGGAAACACATTCAGCAGTGCAGCGCTATTTAACAAATTATTAACGCGGACATAGATTTATCTCTACAATCAGGCCATTCAAGGCCAAAGTTGGAGGAATATTCCATTGGTTTCCGTGGTAATTGCTCTATTTTTACAAACTTGTCCTAACCTGGTGCTTGTACATGTAGCCCAATGTATATTCTGTTTTAGTAACATTTTATTACTGAACCCTTGTTCTAGGTTACACAAGAATTGAGAGCCCGCGTCTCCCAATCAGAAGCCCTTGTGCTACAGTTAGAGGAAAAATTGCGAAGTGCAAGCCGTAGCAGCCCGACTCTAACAGAAACAGTTCAGAAGATTCAGGAGGCCAGCGAGGCGGAGATGAAAAGGATGCAAAATCAAACAGAAAACATATACAATCAGAGTGTATGTATTGTAATTAATTGTTCCGGTATAATACATTATTATTAAATAAATCACTTATCAATAATCTAATCACTATGTAAAGCTCCAATAATGATCAATAATGAGTAAATCGTGCAATAACTGCCAGTAATGGCACAGGATATGAGGGCTAGAAAAGTTACGGTTTAAGGTCACAATAACGCCGCGGTAAGGTACCTGTTGACAGACTCCCTATGTACCCGGCGCGGCAGAGCTTGCGTTGGGCAGGTTGTGTTAAGAAATCTCTAAATGATTCCTAATTGATACATTGTATAGAAGAAAGATGCTGGGATTCCATACTGTGTCTGTTGTGTTCCGCATGACGAATAATTAGGTATTTTGGGCCCCATGACGAGGTCCATTAGAAAGCAATGTAACACAGAAGAAGAAACAGGGGCGGAGATTTCCCTAGTCTTTAGGGCAGGTGGACTACTTTTAAGAGTTACCTAACAACGGCTTGTCATTTTTATTGTTATTTATATATCACCAAAGAATTCCGTGGCGCTGTACAATGACACGTATTTGTAACCAGACGAGTTGGATACACAGGAACATGCTAGAGGGAGTGGGGTATAGTGACACAGTAACAGAGGGATTGAGGGCCATGCTCAGTGAGCTTACATGTTAGAGGGAGTGGGGTATAGTGACACAGTAACAGAGGGGCTGAGGGCCCTGCTCAGTGAGTTTACATGTTAGAGGGAGTGGGGTATAGTGACACAGTAACAGAGGGATTGAGGGCCCTGCTCAGTGAGTTTACATGTTAGAGGGAGTGGGGTATAGTGACACAGTAACAGAGGGACTGAGGGCCCTGCTCAGTGAGATAACATGTTAGAGGGAGTGGGGTATAGTGACACAGTAACAGAGGGATTGAGGGCCTGCTCAGTGAGTTTACATGTTAGAGGGAGTGGGGTATAGTGACACACAGTGAGTTTACAGTGGGAGTATAGTACTGAGGGCCCTGCTCAGTGAGTTTACATGTTGGAGTGGGGTATAGTGACACAGTAACAAGGGATTGAGGCCTGCTCAGTGAGTTTACATTCTAGAGGAGTAAGGGTATAGTGACACAGTAACAGAGGATTGAGGCCTATAGTGAGTTACATGTTAGAGGGAGTGGGGTATAGTGACACAGTAACAGAGGATTGAGGGCCCTGCTCAGTGAGTTAACATGTTAGAGGGAGTGTGGTATAGTGACACAGTAACAGAGGGATTGAGGGCCCTGCTCAGTGAGTTTACATGTTAGAGGGAGTGGGGTATAGTGACACAGTAACAGAGGGATTGAGGGCCTGCTCAGTGAGTTTACTGACAGTTGAGGGCCTGCTCAGTGGTTTACATGTTAGAGGGAGTGGGGTATAGTGACACAGTAACAGAGGGATTGAGGGCCTGCTCAGTGAGTTTACATGTTAGAGGGAGTGGGGTATAGTCAGTGAGGGATTTACAGTGAGTTTACATGTTAGAGGAGTGGGGTATAGTGACAGTAACAGAGGGATTGAGGCCCTGCTCAGTGAGTTTACATGTTAGATGGAGTGGGGTATAGTGACACAGTAACAGAGGGATTGAGGGGCCTGCTCAGTGAGTTTACATGTTAGAGGGAGTGGGGTATAGTGACACAGTAACAGAGGGATTGAGGGCCTGCTCAGTGAGTTACATGATTAGGGACCGGGTATGTGCAGTATGGCTGCTCACCAAATCTAGTGCCCTGCTCCAGTGAATTCTTACATGTTGAGACGTCAGTTTTGAACCATATGCAACAAAAAGGAATCGCCGACCTCGGCACACACCGCCTGAAAGCCCAAGAAACAAGACACCGGGCATGCCGCCAGTCCTTGCACCAAAAACAGCGGAACCGCTGAACCTTTCCCAAAAACGTCAGTTTTGGACCATCGTAAATTAATTACCACCCGTTGTTTTCCAAATCTCCACTTCCGAACACCGTAAACCCCCATCACCCGAAGAGTGGCTGCTCTCCAACTCACAAATCCAAAACACCCTAAAGAAAGCCCAACTAAACTCTACCTTGCAGAATTTCAAAAGAGACCGGGCAGTGCGAATCCTGTGATTACCTCTTTCTCTGAAACCCTTTAATAGCCTGACGTGCAAGGAAATGTTTAGTTACATCCCCCCAACCATTGAGTTTAAACAGAAAGGCCAATGCAGTCATATTATGCCAAATCACAGATGGGGGCCCCAGAAGAAAATAATCCAGACCAGCTCCCGAGGTCTCACCTGGACCAAGGGCGACCGTCTTGGTGACCTGGAATGAAAAAGCAATCTGGGTAGGCCGTATGACCCCCTGACCTATCCCGGCTGTGCCTTTTATCCTGACCCGTAAGGCCGTGACTTATCTTCACTGCTCGCTACCTGTATCCACCCCGGGAACTCCCACTAGAGGATCCAATTGTCCTTACAGGGGAACCCCGGCAATGCCTCTTGCTAGGCGCCCTGGTTGCTCTCCTGCCATAGCTGCACTCCCGGTCACTATGACCACTCCGAGACCTGTACTGCATCCCCTGCCTGTCAGTGCCCCCCGTGGGCCTAACATGCACATCCTGAGTGCAGTGCTTATTGCCCCCCGGTGTAGGAGATCTGCTCGACTGCCTTGGTGTAGACGGCCATCTACCTGACTCCTGCCTCATCTCCCACCATGAGCTACCCTTGCTCCCACCTGGCAATCGTGACAGTGACCTGGGAGCTGATACTGGGGAAAAACTCTGCTCCTATGACCTGCCAAAGGGAAGGGAAACCTGTCTATCAGGAACAGAGGACCCTGCCATTGCCTGGGCACCTAAGGCCAGAGGGTGCGTCCACCGCCTGCTTCCCCATGACCGGTGACCCATAAGGATGGGGGACAACTCACAGAGTATGACTCTAGCCAAATCCGCAGCTCTATCTTGACCAACAGCACTACCAGCATCTCTCTTGCCTGCAGCAGAGGCCGCCATTCCATAGGATCTCCCAACTGCCCTTGAAGTCCTGCATACACAGCCAGAATGGACACCTCATGTGAAATCCTGGATTCACGGGCCGAACCTGCACCCGCATCCCTATGCTCCTGCGTAACTGTTCGCGGCCAGCCTTTTTGCCCGAACCAGCATTCACCCATTCATGGTCTGAATGTTTGACACTTTCTGCATTCACCTGTCCGCAGCCAGAATGTTTGCCAGTTCCTGCATTCACCTATTCACGGTCTGAACGTGTCACGATTCGGGAACCTAACACGCTAACAGGTCACAGAGAGGAAGGGTGCTATACCGGTCCTTAGAGTGGCCGGGCTAAGCACGCTAAGAATATTCAGGAGACAAGCCAAGTAAAGGGAGCCAGAAAATGGGAGAACGAGAAACAAGCCGAGGTCAAAGGAGTGGAGAAGACAGGATAATCGGAATAACGAGCCAAATAATCAGTAACCAGAGAGCAAGACGAGAACACCACGCTACAGGTATCACAAGACCACAACAGGGCACTGAGGGACAGGAAAGGTAAGTATAAATACCCTTGGTTTAATTCTGATTGGATAACTTCCAATCAGAATTAACAATCACACGTGGGGGATATTTATACCTCCCACTGTGATTGTGGTACTGTTCCTTTAACGCCGGGTCACTCACGTGACCCTGGCGTTTACATAATTCAGTGACCTCCCAGCATGCAGCGTTATACATGCTGCTGCTGGGGGGCGTGGAGGACGCGGGCGGCAAGCAGCAGAGAGGAGACGCCGCTCGCCGACAGGTAAGCAGAGGGGAGACCACGGGCGGCAATGGACCGAGGGTGAGTGCTGCAAGTGGCGTGCAGCCTCCCCTCCTAGCCACCTGTGGATCCCTGACAGAACGTTAACTTGCTCCCGAACGTGCCTGTTTCCCAACCTCCATACACTCCTGTTTGTGGCCCGAATGTGCCGACTCATCCTTGTTCCCAGGCATACTCACAGTGCGATGCCGGCCACGACCTTCCCTACTCCCGGGCTTCCTGCAGACTACAGCAGTCCAGCCTTGCCTCCAGAGATGGACTCACCCTCCTCCACGCGGCGGATACAGCACCGCGGTGGTTGGGTCCTCCGAGTGGGGTGTCCAGGTCATATCTCAACTGTTGTGGTGGACCCCGAAGCAGTAGGCCCAGATGGGACCTCTCCTAAGTGTTCCTGGAGCCAGGCATCAACTCTCTGCTGAACCGCAGCCCTGACACTAGCCAGTCACTCTTCCATTTTCAGATTAGCAGCACCTGAAAAAGACAAGAAGGAGACACCACACATACCTGCCACAAATCAGGTAAGTGATGATTAAATTAAGATGACCC
The DNA here is from genome assembly GCA_933207985.1 of Pelobates cultripes. Classification (NCBI taxonomy): domain Eukaryota; kingdom Metazoa; phylum Chordata; class Amphibia; order Anura; family Pelobatidae; genus Pelobates; species Pelobates cultripes. Next base: position 17,517,842 of record OW240914.1, read on the forward strand.
CTAATCTAAAATGGCCATTTCATATATACTCCCATAGCCAAAACCCTACCCCACCTACTTAGCCCAAACCCCCATACTGGACTCCTAGGCCTGTCTCCTAGCCATGCCAAGGCCCATTCCACTTAGCTGCGCTGCTCTATGAGCTACATTTTGTCCAACTTGTCTGGTTACAAAAGCATGTCTGTTAGTCCACCCATTGTACAATGCTATGGAATTTGTTAGAGCTTTATTAATAGTAATAATACAGCACAGCTTGGGGTTAATGCAGCCAATATTGGGGTTAATACAGCCAGGATGGGGTTAACACAGCACAGCTTGTGGTTAGTAAAGACAGTATTGGGGTTAATACAGCCAGTATGTGGTTCATACAGCCAGTATGGGGTAACACAGTCAATGTGGGGTTAACTCGGTTGGAGTTCCCCAAGGCTCTGTCCTTGGTCCCCTTCTATTTTCTCTTTATACTGCCTCTCTTGGCAAGCTTATTGCCTCTTTTGGATTCAACTACCACCTGTACGCTGATGACACTCAGATATACCTCTCCTCCCCGGACCTCTCCCCTGCTGTCCTGCAACGTGTCACTGCTTGCCTTTCTTCCATCTCTGACTGGATTGCCCCGCTACAGTCTGTAATGAATGCTGCAGCTAGACTGATTTTCCTCTCTAGTCGGTCCTCTCCCACATCACCCCTGTGCCAGTCCTTACATTGGCTCCCTGTATCCTATAGGAGTCAATTCAAAGTGCTAACATTTAAAGCACTGAACAATTCTAGCCCCTCTTATATCTCCTCAGTGATCCATAGGATTGCCTCTCCTCATTCCCTCCGCTCTGCCCGTGACCACCTCCTGACCGCTGCTCGTACCCGTACAGCCAACTCGCGCTTGCAGGATCTCTCGCGGGTGACTCCTTTCCTATGGAATAGCCTGCCTACCGCCATCAGACTCTCCCCTAGTCTTCAATCATTTAAGAAGAGCCTTAAAATCCATCTCTTCAGGAAAGCTTATGGCCTCCCAGAGTAACCTCTACCTTACATACCTGTCTCTTGCTCCCTCTACCCTCTCCTCCAGCTCTGCTTCACTCCCACCCTATTTGATTGATATTTCCTGTCCTAAGTATTTGGGTTAATACAGCCAGTATGGGGTTAACACAGCACAACTTGGGGTTAACACAGCACAACTTGGGGTTAATACAGCCAGTATAGGGGTTGATACAGCCAGTATGGGGTTAATACAGCATGGATTCTAGATATGTTAAAAGTTATTTTTGCAGGTATTATTTAAAAACTGGCGTGGGCGGCCCTATGAATAATGTTCAATGCGGCATTATAAATAGAATAATCATGTTTTCAAAATAAATTAAAAAAAGTAACCCTTTAAGTTAATATATATGGAAATAAGCATAAAATTTGAAAAGATCACTTGTCTACTAGAACAAACTCTGGGCCTGGGTGTAACAATTAACATTACATTTACTAACAAAATTAAAACATTTAAGCCCCTACTCCCTCTGAATGTGGTCTGTCACAGCTGGAGGGCTAAACCTATGTCAACTTACTATACAGGTAAAAGTTTTAGGACAGTGTGAAAGTATAAGAAGGGGACACTCTCGGGTATATATTGTGTTCTATACATATTACACTATACTATGCATCCTATTCATCATGTCCTATGTACCCTTTTCCATAGTTGTTTTTTTGTTTTTTTTGCCAAGTTAAACAAATGTAATAATAATTATTTGAAACGACAGGGGCTGCTATAACGTGCAGTGTGATGAAATCCTTTTCATCTGTTTGTTCTATACTCTTCCTAGGAAGACAGGTGTTACGGAAACATGACATTTATGGGAAGCTACCTCACAGTGGCCTTTGTGCTCATCCACTATATAAACGAGAGAGTTTGTGGCCAGTTGTTTAAAGCCTCTCTTATCATCTCAAGCTGACACAGAGCATAGCTACACTATGATTCTCACTGTCTCTTCTATTATCCTACTCTCTCTGTTCTCCTTAGTAACTAGTGACTATGCTGTTATCAGTGTATCGAACGGAGGCAGGTGGGGCAACTGGGGAAGAATTGAATGGTGTCCAGAAGGATACGTGGCCAAAGGATTCTCTCTCAAGGTACGGTAATAAGCGCAAACACATTTTATGGTAGGCTGATTAGCCGTAGAGTTATTGAGCGTCACTTATTAAGAAAATAGTAATTAAAATAATGGTATACACACTTCAGAAAAGTCCCTCAGTGCAATGATAAACTGGTAATACTTGTTGGCACTGTGTGAGATTCATGTGTCATTGAGAATTTAAATGTAAGAGGTTTATAATATTTTTGGGCATATATGTAATGAATATATTAAAAAACAATGTACTGCAAGATGTGGGCTATTTAGCATAACAGGAAAAAGAACAGGGAAGGATCTCAGAATCAGGCAGCTTTGAAAGAAGTGACTACCTGTAAAGAAAATGATTTGGTGATAAGCTCTTGTTTGTTTAACCCCATCCCGCAGTTAGGACGTTACATGTCAGTGGCATGGAAGATGCTGGCATTATGGTGTGAGTAAAATCACTGCTCACATCAAGGAGACCCTGGTATGGATCTTTATCCCCTGTCAGTTGCGGCCATATTTAATGGTCCCATGCCGACCAACTAGCTGTATGCAGTGCTCAAAGTGATTGTTGCATACACCCTTATAAAATCCATTTACATTACCGTAGAGTGTTACAGAGTGTTACAGCCACAGGTACAGCCATGGCAATTCAGAGGCCTGCCAGGGAGAGGAAATGTCCTGACAGCTGTCTGTCTGCATGCTCTAACTGATGACTGTGAGCAGTGCTGGGATTTATCAGCTGCCCATCATTGATGTGTATGATCGGCTGAGACAGCATACAGGAAATACAGTTTATTGCAAACAAATTTGTTTGCAAATTATGCGTATAGTTAGTTCAGGATCTCACAGCTCAGTGGAACCAAAAGCCACCGAGCTGTCAGCTTCATAGTGCTGAACACAGACTGAGTGACTGTGTTAGATCTCCGTAGCAGCTGTTCTCCTCAGAGCTGCTACATATCCAGCCTGATGGGAGTGACTGACTTTACATGTCTGCTGTCTGGTGAGGAGAGATCTGCAGATTGTGCTTGTTCCTCCTCCAGATTTTTTCATGAGATAATGCTGCCAAGGGAATGGGCAACGCGGGGAGGGCTGCTACCCCTCAGATTTCAGTGAGCTGGCTGCTGTCTTAAGTGGGGACAGGGTAGATGGCTGTGATATCAGCTCTGCACTCTGCTTGTATTCACAGGGAGGTGCTGCAAATCAATGGGACAGCCACCCTCCCTAATCCACTAATCGGAGGGTGGCTGAGGCTGTAGGAGCTGCAAAGCTGGCAGAATGAATGTGTTTTGTAGTTCCTGGCAGTAGGCAGCACTCTCTTCCCTGCTCCTTTACTGTAACAGAGCTCCTGTACTCTGGCTGAGTACCATTAGGTACTTTCCACTGAGTACGTCATACCCAGTATGACTGTGCCTTCCCAGGCCTATACAAGATGTACAAAATTCCCCCCCAAATCCCCTTTCTTTGAGCTGCACCCCTCACATTATATGTCTATATATAGGTAGTCACTATGCACCCTTACTGTCAAAATAAGTTTGATCAGAGAATCCACGTTCTAGTTAGAGCTTGTTAAAGTTTTACTGGGTCGTGGTCATTCTCCAATCATGCACAGGGTTCCAGGCATGCAGCTGGTTAGTACTGGTTTTATGAAATGGGGATCCTGGGAGCACAGCACCCCCTCATGTTAACTGCCACTGAGTAGCTCATCAATGAGTACTATTACTTTATAAATAGCACCTTGATTGGAGAATGTGTGCCCATGTGGCAGCATGTTAACCATTTTATGGGTAATGGCTATTCTCGGATCTGGTGCGGTTACAGGCATGCGGCTGGCTAGTTCCGGCTCACAAAACAGGGTTCCTGGGGTTATGTGTAGGACAGCACCTCTGCACATTATATGTACCTGGATAGCTGGCCACTGAGCGCCCTTACTGTACAAATTGCTCTCTGATTGGTGGTCGGGTGTCTGAGCGATACCCAGTCAAAGATTTACTGGGTCACAGACTCAATCCAACAAACTGTTCCAGTCAGGCACTCGCCATGCAGGAATATCCCCAGAGGTTCCCAATTCCAGCTGGGGGCAGAATAATAATAATAATAATAATTATAATTATAACTAGTATCTATATAGCGCCTTTCTCCCAGTTGGAATGTGGGTCTGTGACAATTACTATGTGAAGTTACACTACCATTCGTAAAGGAGCAGGAAAGCAGCATGATGGCTGATGTTACAGTCCACTATCACCACTACATCACCAGGGTAAATCTGTGTGTGTTTCTAACAGTGTTTTTGTGTGTATATGCCTGCATGTTTCTGACAGCATGTATAACTGTCAGCGTATGTGTGTGTGTGACAATGTGTATGTCTGTCATCATGTGTATGTGTCTAACAGTGTGTTTTGATGTCTGTGTGACTGGGTGTACCTGTGTGCATCTGAGAATGTGTGTTTATGTGTGGTGACATTAAATATCTGTGTGTATTTGTCTTTTAGTTGTATCAGTGAGTGTGTTTGGAATATCTGTGTATACGTATGTGTGTACATGACCGTATATGTGTGCATGTATTAGAGTATGTGTAAACGTGCATGTGTCAGTGTATATATATGTACATGTATTAGTATCCAAAGAAGCAACATGGCTGCAATGAGGGTGATATGGTATGTTATTTCAATATTTGGGAAATAATTTTACTTTTTATTATATTACATTTTTTTTAAAGTTTTTCTGTATAACCCAAATTTTTGTTTTGTTTCCATTAAATAATGAGCTATATAATAATGAGCTATTTACACGTACTGAAACAAAAGATACAATCAAACATTACTTCACAGGACACCCAAATTACTTAGATTCTGAAGGTGTTTTTTTTTAAAGGAACACTATAGGGTCAGGAATATATATGTTAAAAACACGATCTATCCCCCCTGGCGCCCCTTTGCTCCCTAAATATAGTAAAATCGTATTTGTTTTCCAGTCTGCTGCTGGCTCTGCCCCTGATCTGCCTGCTTGCCTGACATCATCAGAAGTGATGGTCTGAGCCAATCATAATGATTTCCCATACGATTGGCTGAGCTTATCAAGGAGGCAGATCAAGGGTAGAGCCAAACACAGCCCTGAGCAATCAGCATCTCCTCATAGAGATCCACTGAATCAATGCATTTCTACGAGGAAAGTTCAGTGTCTCCATGTAGAGGGTGGAGACACTGAATGTCAGCCACACTGTGCAGCACTGCTCCAGGAAGCACCTCTAGCAGCCATCTGAGCAGTGGCCAGTTGAGGTATCCATAGCCTGGATTAGTAAACACTCCTTTTTTTCTGAAAATCAGTGTTTACTACAAAAAGCATGAAAGGACTGACTGTACTCACCAAAATAAATACAGTAAGCTGTAGTTGTTCTGGTGACTATAGTGTACCTTCAGGACCTGTGGCCCAGTAGTCAGTAGTGAAGGAAAGTAACTGTTTCGTTTGCCTTCATTGCTAGCATGTGTTGCTGGAAACAGCTTGATTTAAAAGGGTAAGTGTACCCAAATGTTGGACAGAGACTTTTGGAAAATAAAACTACACTTGAAAATAACAATTTCCTGACTGGGAGAGAGAGATTATATTATTTACTTTTCTTCATTGCTTTTTTCAATGATAATGAGTATACAACAAAAACAAGTCAAAATAAATTTATTTTATATCATCCTTTATATTAGCTATCACTGTTTTTAGGTCACACTACAGCGGGCTGACCCTTCAACACCTTCATTTCTTTTGTTTGAAAGAAATATTTGAAAATGTATTTGAAACACAAGATGGACAAACTCGTTATTGCAAGACTATTAAGGCTATGAAAATCTATTTAATATTTGTTTTCTGTCAATTCATCGTTTACAAAAGATTTGGGAGAGAAAAGGTACCAATTGAGTCACAATATTTTAGACAGTGTCTGGAATATTTGTTTATAGGCAGAATGAGCATTTTATCATAGAAGTTTAGACAATAATAAATGTTTACATATAGTTATGAATCGTGCAGCTATGAAGATGTATACACACCTTCTATAGTCTGCCCTGTAATCGACAAAATAGATGAACTCCTAATATGCATCAGACTCTTCCAAATATGAGGCCTACTGCCGTACTAGGTGATGTAGCCTTCAGTGTGTTAAAGTTTCCGTCTCACGATAAGGGATTTAATGACAAAAGCATATTCAAGACATTTAGAAAATGTGGAATTCATAATATATTCTCTCAAATTATTAAGATTTTTTGATTTTATATACTTTTTTGTGTATTTAGGCTGAACGTAAACAGGGAGATGGTGATGACACAGCTGTAAATGCGATTAGCTTAAATTGTGTTCCCCATTCGAAAAGCTATTCAGCAATTACAATCACGTCTTTGCAAGGACGGTAAGTCAACACTTCTAGCTATGCAAATCTACTTGTCTTACAGCAAAAATAATTATAAATTCCACTAATTTTATTGGATTGTGTTCTTCTAATCATGAGTGTGATTCATGTATGAACATGTAATTTCTTTGTTTAACCCCTTAAGGACACATGACATGTGACATGTCATAATTCCCTTTTATTCCAGAAGTTTGGTCCTCAAGGGGTTAAGCCGTGTTCTTCTCCTAAACATATCAAAATCATTTTGTTTTTAATCTTGGTATTAAGAATGCACTTATTTTCATTATTTATGTATAATTTTTAATATATCTCTAGGTGGGGCACATGGACAGACTATTCTTATTGTTCAAATGGTTACTTGATTTCCTTCTCATTGAATGTGGAGCCACCACAAGGAAATGGTGATGATACCGCAGTCAACAACATCAAGTTTAGATGTTCAGATGGTAGCGTGAAAGAAGGAGTTGGACTACCGTGGGGAACATATGGAGAATGGAGCAGTTCTTGCAATTATGGTATTTGTGGGATCCTGACCAAAGTTGAAGAAGTACAGGGCAGAGGAGATGACACCGCCCTCAACGATATCCAGATGTCCTGCTGCAGAGCTGAATAATTCCCATTAAAATAATATCCATTCTTTTTGAATATCCTGCATATAACTTGACATGTAGTTGAGCACAAAAAATGTTATCGATTAACAACAACCATTGTGAAATCCATGGTTTATAATGGTTTATTCAAGAAAAGTGGGGTGATTTCATTAGAAGGTCCCTTCACCTACCAGCACATTATGGTCCTTAGTCTAGTCATCCGATCGTAGTCATTCATTGGAGGAAGATGGTTATCCTTTTCTTTAAAAATTAATAATTATTAATAAAAATTAATAATTAATAATCAGCAGGCAGATTCCAACAAAGAATGTCTCTCCAAGATCAGTTCTCATGGCAGTATATACATTTCATGGTTACATGATTACATAGAAAAACGGCTGTACATTCTTGCAACTTAGCTAAACATCTAAATTAAGAAACATAAGTTACACCCTAAAAATTCAACAGATACTATGAATATAATAAAACAAATATATTAAAGAGGAGTAACATCTTGTGTTTTTAATCAAGCTTATAATGACATATTTTAAAATATGGGCTTTTCTCAACCCCCCTTCTTTCAAACACATTATCTTACATTAGATCTTAGGTAGTGTAATGTTTACACAAATTTACATTCTCCAGTTTACAATCTGGACTGTGAATAAAATGTATTTTTCTATTTATAAAATATTTTACCAGGATGGATACAATGAGATTTCTCTGGTTTTCAAACCTTGTCTCTTCACTGGATGAATGAACAGAAAAACAAAACGTGTCTGTCTTTTACATACTGCTAGAAAACAAGATGCAGTCACAGTTGTAAACAGTGACTGCAATATAGCATTGATTAGCCACAAAATGTCTGACAGTTTCCATTAGTTACACTCACGTGCCTTGACTTACAACCAGATGTGGCCTGTACTCCCATTTTGGCTTAGTGAAGGTATGCAATTCTATAATATATACTTTCGATGGTGATAGTTCTGATATTGTTCTAGTCTTAGAGGCTATACAAGTTAGACATTTCACGTTGGTGACACTTTTCAGGCATGAATCATTTCAGGACAGCAGTGGTCGAGGTGGTGTTCTATTTCTGAAACATGTCACCGTTGCGGCCGTGTAACCAGAAGTGATGTAGAATCAGTTTCGGAGAGATTCTGCACGCTGTGCATGCACAGTATACATTTATGATCCCTCCACCATCTGTTTAACACTCTGGCCCTGGTTCATAATATATTAACAAAGCAAGCCTAATTTGGCTCTTCTCACCTTATTTACTGTTGTGGTAGGCAGGCCTCTTCATATTTCTTTGTCCCCGATCAGCCATTCAATGTGTAACCCATCCTCCCTCCTTCTTGAAGGTAGATAAAGGCAGCCTTTAAAAATGGACATTAAGTAGTGAGCAAACGTCATACAATTCACCTCAAATGTTATACGTTTTGCAGATGAATTTACTGTCTTCTGTCCCTCCATGCCCATCGTTGTCCCCTGCTAAGTACCTGCTCAGCATCACCAGCCTCCATAAGGAGGCAGACCATGGTAGAGGAACCTCTCTTCCTCTACCCGATATGACAGGAAGTAGTTCTGTGTCCTCAGTGAGCACTTCCTGTCAGACTGTGCAAAGGGAACAGACACTCCTCTAAATGGAATTGCCCTGTGCAAATGCAAAGATATAAAATGCAAGCAAACATAGGGGCTGTCCAAGCTGTCAAACCCAGGATAGATCAAGACATGTAGAATAAAAATAGGTAAATAAACCCATTATAAATTATGATAGCAGGAGGGTAAATCTGTAAAAAATAAAAATAAAAAAAATAATGGAGGTAAATAATCCATGGAGAGTGTTATGGATAGAAATTAATGTAGGTAAAATGTCTATTTACTATCTATACCTGTATTCAGAATTTCTCAAAATTGCTGCTAGAGCACCCCTCCCATCAAATAACCACCTCGTGTAACAAGATGGCGTCTCCATCCGGAGTAAAATCCCGAGATGATGGTGACATCACATTTTAGAGGAAGTGCATTAGATAAGACACTTAACACTTGACCAATTAAAGATGCATTCTCTGTTATCTCATGTTTTGCATATGATGTATTTTCTGCTTTGTAAGGGGCTTGCCACCCCCCCGATTAAACATTCCAAAGTTTTTCATTAATCTGAAACTTGTGTCTCAGTGTGATCTACTTCAGCGCGTGTACGCATTCTATTCAATCTGGACAGGGGCATATACTCATGCAAACACTTGGTTTGATCTAAAACAATTGGCGCCCAACGTGGGTTTGTGACCTTTCCTGGCCAGCCGTCCTAGAAGACACCGGGGGCAGACCGATAGACATTCAACTCTGAATACATGGTAATGACTGCAGCAGCACCTTGCCTACTTATCCTGTCCCTGTAATTGGCCTGTCTCTGTGTCTGCATCAGCTGCTGGAAGGCATCAAAGACAGGTAAATAGCTTGCCCGGAGTCACTTTGTATAGAACCTGTATAGTGACTATCTGCCTCCTGGGTGTGAATGTCTTTTGCATAAGGGGAAGGAATTTCGCACGATTTGTAACTTTACTGCCGTAGCGCCGTAAGCACATGGCTGGGGGGGTGCATTTATAGGTTTACCGCCATAGCGCCATAAGCGCGCGGCAGAGGGATGCTCACTTACTTTACTGCTGTAGTGCCATAAGCACGCGGCAGGGGACGTTTGACCGCCGTAGCGTCGTAGCACCGTAAGCGCGCGGCTGGGGTTTATTGTTAGCCTTAGCAAAGTAAGGCACGTGGCATTGTTTTTGAGTTATATTAAGGGTTTTGTGTTTTGTTTTTTCGTTTATATTCTGGGGTACTGGGTTTATATGTTTCTTCTGATTGCTTTAACTGTTTTGTGTAATGTATAAGCCTATGTCTTGCTGCTTTCCCCTTCTATTCTGATGAGAGAAGTGTTTGTTCACATACTCCTCGCCTCGCTCCAGTCCGCCGCCACCACCTCAGGTAGGTGGACCCAGTGACTAGTCTATGTTTTGGGACACTGAGTAAAATCCTGTGGCAGTCGAGCACTGTAGACGTTCCTTTCCCTGATTGTCTCTATCTTGTGACGACTTGTTTAGAGAGGATGGGACAGGAGCATACGAAACCCACTATGGATGGCTGGTTAGCCTGTGATATTGTGAGGAAGAGGGAGGGAGAAGAGACAGTGGGGAAGGTGACAAAGATCGCTAAGATCTGTGGCATTACTATGTCTCCCAACGGACGACTACAGCCTGAGGGCTGGCGTAAGCCGCTAAAAGAGACTAAGGGATGATTGCAGGACAATAACCTAGTTAAGACTGTGGAAGCCTGGTTCAGAGTTGCCAGGGAAATCCAGCAGGAGGGGTGGGTAGAGAAAGAAGTTGAGTTAGGGGGATGGAAATTATATGTATACCATGAAAGTAATTGTATTGCTGAGAGTATTGTTGTAAACCCAAGCCAGCCATCGCCCCATCATGGCGCCTGGCACGGAGGGATGGAGGTTGGTCCAGTCCCCGTGACCTCCACCCAATTATTAGTGACTACAGTCACCGCCCCCCTGTCCTCCTCCCCTGTGTACCCCGTCCTTAGAGGGGATGGATCATTGTACTGCCCCGAGCCTGTTATGCCTTCCCTACCTGCCCCTGTCGTGACTTCCCCTGCCGCCCCTATGGTATCCACCCCTGTCACTCCTGCCCCTGCCATATCCTCCTCTGTCACTTCCACCCTTGCCTCCTGCTCCTTTCACTTCTGCCCTTGCTATGCCCTCACTTCCTGCCTCTGCCCCTGACATGGCCCTCACTTCCCTTCCCGTGCCTGCCATCACTTCCATCTCCACCCCTGTCATGGCTGCCCCATGATGTCTACCTCTCTTATGCCTGTCATGATGAATGGAACCGTTGTTGCTACGGGAGATCCACCCACACGTCTCAAGGGGGAGCCCATGTTTCGTTTACCCCCTTCCAACTCTCCAGTCCTCGCTGCAAGCCCCTGATTCCCCCGACACCACCAGTTCTCATGTGTACCAGGTCCCTCCACCTCCACCCCTCCTTCTTCTGGATGATGGTAGCCTATTTGGGGACAAGCCTTCTCCTTCTTCACCCCTTCATGAGAATCCCAGAGTCCCCCAGGGCGAGAATCCTAGAGTCCAGTTTCTTACGGATGGAGCCCCTTTGATGTATGTCTCATTTACCCCGTCCTAGGCCGCAACTCTGGTGGGCTCTCTCCCAGAACCAGAGAAACAGCCTATGCCCTTCTACCTAAGGAGTGCCCAGATACGAAAGACCTATTCCGCTGCATGGCGTGACTTGTTCAGCCTCCGTGAAATCAAAGCAGGTGACACCTACTGGCCTATTATGGAGAGACACTTCTCTAGTGCATGAGTCTGATTTCCCCTCAGGTGTTGAATTCTGTGAACAACTCCGACTGTGGGCCCAAGATAAATTAGCCGATCAGGCTACCTGTATTAACGATGTCATCCAAGATAAGACAGAATCTGTAGAAAAGTACCACTCCAGGCTGTTCCAAACCTTCTCTGACCTGGGTTTCAGTTTGTATAACAAGGCCCACACCCAAATGTTGTCTGCGGCCTTCGTAGCGGGCTTTGAAGAATCCATCCACAAAGGCCTGATTCTGTCCTGCCCTGAATACATCTCTCTGGATACCCTTCTGTTAGTTGCTAAGGGCCTGGAGTCCTCCCAACTACCCTCACCGAGGAAATCAGTTCCCCTTATGTTCTCTCGCCCTGCACAGCTACCCCCACCCCCTCCTGGGTATGCATCCTTGCCTTCAGATTTACCTATTTGTTGACCCCCTATGCCGCAACACAGAGGTTGTTTTAACTGTGGTCAATCTGGTAATTTCAGGAGACAATGTACTGCCCCTAGGGTTCCTAGACAGTTCATGTTGGATGTGAAGCAGCCTCACCCTGCAGCCGGTTACTCACAGTTCTCAGCCCCTGGTTACCCCGTAGCTCCTAATCCCGCTGCCAGTTACCCTACAGCCAGTTATCCCCCTCCCCCAACCAGCCAGCCTGCTGTCCACTATCCATCTCCTCCCCCTGCACCAGCCTGTCGCCCCTATACTGGCCCTGACCAAGCACACCTAGATCTCCTGCAATAGATAACTGGCAAACCTGTGTCACCTACCCCTGTCATGGCAGTGTCGTCAGGGGACAAGGGTGGGCCCCTAGCCACAGTGGTCCTACCTGCAGAAGGCCACCCCACCACCTTCTTAGTTGACACAGGCGCAGCCGGAAGTGTCCTTAGAGAACAAGACCTGCCTGACTCCTCTTTCTTTTCTAACATTGATGTTTCTTGTGTAGGTGTAGATGGCAATCCATGGAGTAGCCCATTAACTAAGCTCCTACAAGTTGGCACTTACCCTGATCTCCTGGCCCGCTTTGTGGTTGCCTCTACCTGCCCAATTAACCTGTTAGGAGCAGATATCCTCTCCCGCTTACAAGCCTCTATCTCCTTCACCCCAGATGGCCAGGTTCAGTTGTCCTCCTCCATGTCTACTGCTGATACTTCAGCCCCCTGCTCCATACCCCTCCTGCTCCACATGGAGACTTCTGGTAGGGATGCAAGGGTCCTAGATGGTTCCCCCAGTGCCTTTGCCAGAATACCCTCCAAGCTATGGTCCACAGGACCAGAAGACATTGGACACCTCCAAGTTTCCCCAGTCATGGTGAAATTACTCCCAGGAGCCAGCCTGTCTCGTAGGCCACAGTATCCTATGAAACCTGCCCAAGCTCTTGCCATCTCTCAGCAGGTTGAAAGCCTATTGTCCACTGGTTCCCTAGTTAGGTGTGTGTCTCCTTGCAACACTCCCCTGTTCCCTGTGAAGAAGAAACCTGAAAAGGGTGAGCCTGAAAAATACAGAATGGTCAAGGATTTCAGAGCTGTCAATGAAGCTACTGTCCTAGAAACTCCCATTGTACCTAACCCTCATACACTACTGTCTGGGATCCCACCTACCTCCAAGTTCTTCACAGTGGTGGATCTGGCTAATGCTTTCTTCAGTGTACAGCAGCACATGGACTGTCATGCCTCAAGGGGCACAAAACTCTCCTAGTCAATTTGCCAAGGCTATTGCTTCGATTCTGGGCTCATGGCAAAAATCCCACATTGATGTGGTCCTGCTACAATATGTGGATGACCTCCTCCTCTGCGCTGATGACCTCCCTATTGCTGAATGTACTTCTAAAGATCTACTCTGCTATCTTGCTGAACAAGGATGCAAAGCCTCCAAGAAGAAGCTGCAATGGTGCCTGCCCTCCATGGTTTTCCTGGGTCATTGTCTCTCCCATGACACCCGCCATCTCACCCGGGACCGGGTGAGAGGGATCTTAGCTATCTCTCCTCCAAAAGCACACAAGTCCCTCCATGCTTTCCTGGGCCTAATATTTTACTGCAGGGCCTGGATACCTGAGGCCTTAATCCTCATGCAACCTCTCTATGATGCCCTGAAGACTGAACCGTTTTCCCTATCCTCTGGGGCAAGGTCCTGCTTCTTCGTCTTACAATGTGCCATCTCACCCGCCCGGCTCTGGACCTACCTGACTATCAGAAGCCCTTCAAGTTGTTCTTGTCAGAAAGACAGGGTCATGCCTGTCTTTCATTGGCTACTACTCCTACCACCTGGGTTCTGTGGTGAGAGGAAGCCCTTCCTGTCTTCTAGCAGTTTTTGCAGCAAAAGCCCTCATTGACAAGACAAGTGACTTGGTACTTGGACATAAACTCACCATTCTTGCTCCTCGTGACATTGCTGCCATCCTCAACCAAGTTCAGCCTAAGCACCTCTCAGCTGCTCGCCACCTTCGTCTTCAGTGCTCTCTTCTGCTGCCTGACAATGTTTCACTGCAGAGATGCTACTCTCTCAACCCAGCCACTCTTCTGCCACTTCCCATGGGGGGAATTACTACTGGTACAGCCTCGATATAGACCCAGACTCCATTATTCGCATGAAGGTGTGCAAGCCCCCTGTTCCACATGACACTCAGCCTTTCCCACACTGCACCTTGTGGTTCAGAAATACTCCAGGACCCGAACCCCACTATGAAGAAGACCTGTCCAGTTGGTGGAGGTGCGGCTCACCATAACAGATCTGTTCTGTGACACAAAAGGCAACTGTCTAGCCTTAGTCCACCTGCCTCCGGAGGTTAAACACCTATACCACCACTGGGACTTAGATGTTCCCCATATGTCTCTCTCCAAGTTCCCACAGACTTCATGGAAAGAACTTGGCCCATTGGCCAAAGCATGTAGTGCTGCAGACCAGACCCAACTCTCTAAAGAAGGTGTCACCAAGCGGACTGTGAATTGCAAAGCAACTAGCTATCCTCGATTCCACACAGAAACATGCACCGAAACCCAGACCAAGATCCAGAAGCACCTCATGATTGTTTCGAACAGATGAAAATGGAAACAACACCTCCCAACTGTGCATGAAACTGCCTTACAAGAACCTGTTTGTGGATAGCTCCAGATATGCTGATGCACATGGAAGATACCATACTGGATTTGCTGTCACTACAGAGGATTAAGTACTTCAAGCATCCCCACTTCCCCCATCCATGTCTTCACAAGAAGCTGAGATACATGCCCTCATCTCAGCATGCAAGATTTCTGAAGGAAAATGCACCAATATTTACACTGACTCAAGATATGCACTAGGCGTGGCACATGACTTCGGACTAATCTGGAAGACAAGAGTTTATCAGTTAAGCAAAGCGTGGCTATCAATGAGCTAATGGATGCCCTACTTCTCCCTGAAGAAGTGGCTGTACCGAAGGTAAAGGCTCACAGGAGACTGAACTCGGATGAAGCATGAGGCAACTATATAGCTGATCAAGCCACCAAAGATGCTGCGTATACACCAAGGTGGACAGAAGTGTAACCGCTGAAGAGATTCCTATATTTACCATGCAGACCTTACCCACAGACCTCAAGCTCTTGAAAGAACGACAAGCAGCTGCTGATCCTGAAGAAATTCAAAGCTGGAGACAGAAAGGGGCAACCCTTAAAGACGGGCTGTACTCCAACAATCTCAAGTTCTGTTTACCCAGGAGCATGTACTCAGCAGTGGTCCAGGGGGCTCATGGTGCATCACACCTGTCCAAGACTCTCATGAACTCCCTGATCAACAAATACCTCTCTGACAAACAGTTACAGCAAATCCTGCACCATCTGTGCCAAATGCAACTCAGAATGGAGAAAGCTCCCCCGAAGCATCTAGCAAAACCTCACTATCCCTTCCAAAGAATCCAGGTTGACCATATTCAAATGCCAAAGAGTGGCCAGTATAAATATGCACTAGTCATAGTGGACATGTTCTCAGGATGGCATATTACTTTGGTGAGCAGGAGTTTTGCTGTGGTTATAAAACCACAGCAAAACTCCTGCTCACCAAAGTAATATGCAAATACGGGGTCACAGAAGTGATAGAAAGGGCCAGTCCTTCACTGTATCAGTAACCAGAGAAATCTGGGCAGCACTGGGGGGTGACCCTTGCATTCCATAAACACCCTATCACCCACAGAGTAGTGGCAAGGTAGAACGCATGAATGGCACCTTAAATGCCAGAATGCTGAAAATGGCCCAAGAAACTAACCTGACCTGGCCAGAGAGTCTCCCCATAGCTCTGTTCAGTGTAAGGTACACACCAAGAGGGAGGTTTGCTTTATCACCTTATGAGATTCTGTTTGGTTCTGCCCCTAGACTTGGGTGCTATTTCCCTCAGCAACTCCAACTCCAGTCTGATATATTAGTTGACTATGTAACTGCCCTTTTACCGAGCATTGACCAAAATCCATGCATAAGTGTTTTCTTCCATTGCAGATTCAGAGTCTGATACACCGATTGCTTCCTGGTGATTGGGTTCTGGTTAAGAAATTCGTGAGAAAACACACTCTTGAGCCAAGATATGATGGTCCCTTCCAAGTCCTCCCAGTCACAGAAACATCTGTTAAATTGGCCGGGAAGAGCACCTGGATCCACGCTTCCCATTGCAAGAAGGTTCCAGCCCCTGAGGAGGCGGACTGTCCTAAGCCATGATTATCCTGTGTATCTTTTTGCTGCTAGGTCTGACAAGGGCCCAACAAGTTGCCATTACTAAAGATGCTAATGCTTACACTTTTTGGTACAATTCATCTAACATACATGTGGCCACCTTTACATTTGATTATTGTGATATTGTCAGCTGTACATTCCCACAATCATTGGTAAAAACAATATACAAAGATATTCCCAACATAAAGGACCCTTTAATATGTGTTGCAGACGATTACTGGGGACATGACTGTAGTTCCTGGAGGGTGGCAGGTTGGAACCCAGGGCTAGCTTGGGGCTACAAACCACAGAGTGCCTTAGACAGGTTGGACAGAAATGGGGAGTCCTTATTACGCAGAATGACTTTACGGAAACCGGGAGGGGCGACTCCAATGAAACTTACCCTAAATATAGAACATCCCAGCCCTGGAGATGCTGGCGAGTATGTAATGGGAATGTACTGGAAACGGGGGGGCTCCTATAATAAACAGGGGACTTTCTACCTACAACACATGTATCAGTCACCAGAGTGGGTAGCTTCTCAACATGTAATTACTAACCCACTTAAACCTCACATTTAGACCTTTAAAGGACATGGTGGCCATAGCAAACCCTACATTTGAAGATACTATGGCTACAGAGACAGGATTCTCTGACACTAACCTATGGTTTGAATGGATGAGATATAATGCTAACAAACACAACAGAACTAACTGCTATGTCTGTGGAGGAGCCAGACCCCACCTAGGTACTGTACCCCTAGTCCTACCCCCGACATAGAAATGTGTTTCCTAAGCCTCTACACTAACCTCAAGACTAATCAGTCAGTTTGTGAATCATGGAAAAAGGAATACCCACTTGTGACTAAGAACATCAAACCAGACGAGGGTATTACTATATATCCAGGGAATTACTCCTGCTACGGTATATACAGTTGCAAGAAAAAGTATGTGAACCCTTTGGAATAATATGGATTTCTGCACAAATTGGTCATAAAATGTGATCTGATCATCATCTAAGTCACAACAATAGACAATCACCGTCTGCTTAAACTAATAACACACAAAGAATGAAATGTTGGCATGTTTTTATTGAACACACCATGTAAACATTCAGAGTGCAGGTGGAAAAAGTATGTGAACCCCTAGACTAATGACATCTCCAAGAGCTAATTGGAGTGAGATGTCAGCCAACTGGAGTCCTATCAATGAGATTAGATTGCTGCTACTCTCCCTAGGAGTGGCCATCCTGTAAAGATGACTGCAAGAGCACAGCGCAGACTGCTCAATGAGTTGAAGAAGAATGCTAGAGTGTCAGCTAAAGACTTACAAAAGTCACTGGCAAATGCCAACATCCCTGTTAGCGAATCTACAATACATAAAACACTAAACAAGAATGGATTTCATGGGAGGATACCACAGAGGAAGCCACTGCTGTCCAAACAAAACATTGCTGCACGTTTACAGTTTGCGCAAGAGCACCTGGATGTTCCACAGCAGTACTGGCAAAATATTCTGTGGACAGATGAAACCAAAGTTGAGTTGTTTGGAAGAAACACACAACACTATGTGTGGCGAAAAAAAGGCACAGCACACCAACATCAAAATCTCATCCCAACTGTGCAGTATGGTGGTGGGGGCATCATGGTTTGGGGCTGCTTTATTGCGTCAGGGCCTGGACGGACTGCTATCATCGAAGGAAAAATGAATTCCCAAGTTTATCAAGACATTTTGCAGGAGAACTTAAGGCCATCTGTCTACCAGCTGAAGCTCAACAGAAGATGGGTGTTGCAACAGGACAATGACCCAAAGCATAGAAGTAAATCAACAACAGAATGGCTTAAACAGAAGAAAATACGCCTTCTGCAGTGGCCCAGTCAGAGTCCTGACCTCAACCCGATTGAGATGCTGTGGCATTACCTCAAGAAGGGGATTCACACCAGACATCCCAAGAATATTGCTGAACTGAAATAGTTCTGTAAAGAGGAATGGTCAAGAATTACTCCTGACCGTTGTGCACGTCTGATCTGCAACTACAGAAAACATTTGGTTGAAGTTATTGCTGCTAAAGGAGGTTCAACCAATTATTAAATCCAAGGGTTCACATACTTTTTCCACCTGCACTGTGAATGTTTACATGGTGTGTTCAGTAAAAACATGGCAACATTTGATTCTTTGTGTGTTATTAGTTTAAGCAGACTGTGATTGTCTATTGTTGTGACTTAGATGATGATCAGATCACATTTTATGACCAATTTGTGCAGAAATCCATATCATTCCAAAGGGTTCACATACTTTTTCTTGCAACTGTATGGTGGAAAAGGCCGGTCCTTGAGTAATTTCACTGGTAAAAAGTGGGCCACCTATAGCACAGATCCACTTGCCCTACTATAAAAACATGTCAAATCCCTGGGGGACATGTATTGGTTATGTGTGGATATGCAGCTTAGGTCAAGGCTGGAAAATTTATGGTGGGGGGGTGCACCCTGGCCAAAGTTATTATGCCAATACACATTATATCTGACAGCCACCAAGTTGCACATGACAAGTCACACTCACACATCAGAACCAGAAGAGGCACTCCTGTAAATGGCAGTTTCGCCCCCCATGTATATATAGATTCCATTGGAGTGCCAAGGGGGGTGCCTAATGAATTCAAGGCAAGAGATGAAGTTGCAGCAGGGTTTGAATCCATGCTCCCTATCATCATGGCCAATAAGAATTTGAATTGGATTAATTATATATATTATAACCAACAACGGTTTGTAAACTATACAAGAGATGCCCTCCAGGGGTGGCAGAGCAACTTCATGCCACATCCCAGGTGACTTTCCAGAATAGAATGGCCTTAGATATGATCCTAGCGGAAAAAGGGGGGTATGTAAAATACTCCTTGACACTATGACATGTTGCACCTACATTCCAGACAACACAGGCCCAAATGGCAAGGTAACTCTGGCAAAAGAGAAATTAGAGAGTCTCTCAGAAGAATTGAAAAGGAACTCTGGAGTCACTGACCCATGGGAAAGATGGTTTGGGTGGATATCTGGTTGGCAAAAAGTTCTGGCTCAAATAGGTGTGGTGGTCCTGATAATGTTGATCATCCTTGCTCTTATTGTTTGTTGTGTTCTTCCCTGAAATAAGAAGTGTTTAGAGAAAACAGCAGATCAGGCTACACCGACTTTCATTCATCAGGAGATGAATGAGATGGACTATGACAAGCCCTATGCCCCGTTGCAGTCCCCCCCACTAATACCAAAGCTACATTATTTTAGGGACCATAGGGTTAGCGTCTGTCTTTACGGGCAAAGTCTGTAGCGAGGGGGGTGGTGGACAAGCCACTGCTTGTCTTATGTGCAGCACCAAAAGTGTTCCAAGGCCTGTTGGACAGATGTGCTGTAGGTTACTAGGGACAGCTTATAGGGCATGGGTGTCCGCAGGAATTTTTCCAGGGGGGGCATAATTGTAATGACATCCATGCTTGGTCCCTTTTTGACAGTGTCATGAAGGGGAGGAGCATAGTCATTATCACATAAAGCCAGGGTGAATAGGGTTTTCACAACTATGCTGTCAGGAGTACATGTTTGTATTCCTGACACTATATTGTTCCTTTAAGCAAATTAAAGGAACATTCTGGTCACCACAACAACTTCATCTAAATGAAAATGCTATGATGCCAGGAAGCCCCTGGGTGCTCTCTTTCCTTTAAGGGGTTAAACTGCTCTCAAATGGTTTAACCCCAAAGACTTCATCCAGCTCCAGATTTCCAGGTCGCTCAGTGGTATTCGGCTTCTGAAACCGAGTGTCAGGAAGTTCAGATTGACATCAGGCATGGGTGCTACAGATTGACTAGAGTGGTCAGTTGATGCTCTATGCCAATCACTAGTTCCCAGTTCATAAAAATGTTTGACTTTTTTATGAATAGGGAGCTACTGATTGACTTAGAGTGCCAGTTGACCGCTCTAGCCAATCAGCGACACCCCTCCCCAGCGGCACTCTATGCTTCCTGACACTCAGTAAATAAAAGTGAACACATTAACACTGATATTTTTTTTACCTGGGGAGATGAGGAGGTCCAAAGTTTCCCTGCCAGGCCCAGGTACCAAAGTCTTATGATGTGGTGTCCAGAATAAAGTGGAGGGTTCACTTCATTTGTCCTTCCTGCTCCAATCTCCTTTTCTTCTCTTTTATTTGACAAAGTCTTCTTTTTCTTCTGACACTGTCTTCTCTCCTCCTTAACTCCTGCTCATTTACCTTTCTGTTACTTTCTGCTTATTTTACTCCCCCCTTCCTCTTTCTGATCCCTTTCTGGTCCTTGCTACCCTTTTCTGTTCCTTCTCCAACATTACCTTTGTGCTCCTTCTGCTTCTTCCTGTTCCTTTACCTTTGTGCTCTTTTCAGACCCTTCCTACTCCTTGCTGCCCCTTCCTGTTCCTTCTCCTACTTCACCTTTGCGCTCCTTCTGTCCCTTCCTGCCATTTTCAGCTCCTTGCTGACGCTTTCTGCTCCTTCTACTTTACATTTGTGCTGCTTTACCTTCCAGCCCCTTCATGCTCATTTGTGTTCCTTTGTGCTCCTTCTCCTACTTTACCTGTTGTGCTCCTTGCTGTCCCTTTCTGCTCATTTCTATTCCTTCTCTTACTTTACCTTTCTTCTCCTTGCTGACCCTTCCTGTAGGCTGCCTCCCCATGCCTCACTTCCCTGATCTGTAGGCCATCTCTGTCCCCCCCAATGCCTCACTTCCCTGATCTATAGGCTCTCTGCTCCCCCACGCCTCACTTCCCTGAGCTATAGGCTCTCTGCTCCCCCCTGCCTCACTTACCTGATCTATAGGCTCTCTCTGCCCATTGGCTCACTTACCTGATCTGTAGGCTCTCTGGCTGTATGTGTTGCTCCCCTGCGGATTCAGTCAGGAGAGAGAAACTGGGATAATATGTAGCTTCCTATCCCTGTCTCTCTCTCTCCATACACACAGCGCCTACACCTACTGGCCGGCGCCGGTATTGCACTGTATTTTCAATCTTACACGAACAAGCTGAAAAATCAAGAGGGGGCAGTGACCCATGTTATAGGGATAGCTTTTGCTGCTAGATATGGCTTTTTTTTTAGTAAATAATCATTTTAAGGGGGGACTGTTATCGAAAGAAATGGTGACATCACATTTTGGAGGAAGTGTATTAGAAAAGACAATACTTGACCAATAAAGATGCATTCTCTGTTATCTCATGTTTAGCATATGATGTATTTTCTGCTTTATAAGGGGCTTGCCACCACCCCTGATTAAACATTCCAAAGTTTTTCATTAACCTGAAACTTGTGTAATTTACTTCAGAGCATTCATGATATTCAATCTGAACAGGGGGAAGATACTCAGACACACTTGGTTTGATCTAAAGACAAGATTACACACAGCACTGTCCTTGGAGGGAGTCCTCCACAAAAGGAATCCGATGCTGGGTATCAGGTCAAACTTGGTGGAGTGGTAATAAATATCCCAATATATTGGTGGAAAGAGCTCAGAACAAGGAATTGCTAGTGGGGCCATCACTACCTCTCACAGGATATAAAAAAAAAAAAGATAGTACAGAGCTTACCTTGTTCGCTCCAAAACACGCCGCTCTGTTCACCAATTGGTAGCTATACAGTGAATAACCCTGAATGTCACATGCAAACCGACCCAAACCATGAACCAGTTTAGCACAGCACTAGATTTGTGTATTGTGAAGGTTTAGGTGTATTCATCCTGTGGGGTGATGGTTTACTGGGTTATCAGGTTTCTAAAGTTTCAAATACATTTTTCTGAGCACATGTGCAGGAAGTATTCTTTTAGGATGTGCATTATACTCTGGTTATTGTGCTAACAGCAGCTTTGTCTGAGTATTTTGTTCACAACAAACAACTTGGGTCATTGGTTTACAAGCTTAGGGATGGGTTTACCCATAACCTCTTAAGATCTTGTAAATATGGTCACAATTTACATCAAGTGATATTAATGCAATTTTCTAGAGGTGATACTTTGTTTTACCTCTCCTTGTTCCATCTGAACTCCACAGCCAAACCAAACGTGGACTGAAGATTGGCAGTGTACTGCAAGACATACACACTATTTAGCCTTTGCAGTACACAGACAAGTGCCTTTTCTTGCCATTTGGTTTACAGATCAGATGGCAAGTAGCCAACATCGGAGGAGGGACGTATGTACTAACTATCCTTAGTGATCATCCACATCCAGTCATTTTGTTCATTAGACAGATCAGTTTATGGCCATTGCTTTTAGACCAAGACTTCAGACTCTGAAATAATTTAATATGGGGAGAGGGGAGTTACTGTTCATAGAATAAAGATTTTCATCTTTCTATTTTAGAAATAAAAACAAGTTGCAATTAGGTAGTTGAAACTGCAGTCTATTCACAGAACAAGTTTTATACAATTTTTATATCACTGTGCATCCCATTTGTCAAGCTTCTTTCGCCCCATCCTTTGACAAAACATAACCAAGTCTATTTGTGATATTTCAGGAGTACCTTTTAGAATAAGCAAGCCACTCAATCCAATGCATTTGTTTATTTCAAACCTGCTTTCCGACAATGTAGTTTGAAGGGGCGCTTCCCAACTATGCCAAAAATTGTGAGTATGACAAGACTCAAAGAGACAAAAGCCACCACCACCCATAGCTGCACAAGACTAGATAAAGGAGTAACAGTGCGGGCCTGGCTCTGTTCTGTGCTGATCACCAGCAGAGGTCCCAGTGTGGTCACTTTATGTTCTTGCACTAAAAAGGTGGAGTGAAAGTGTTAAACATTTGACAGAACTAGTCTACACACATTTACACAGTAACCAATGTTTCACTAGATTACATGAGAGATTTAGAGTTACAATAAATATTCTACTGATCATGATCAAAGTCTAGTTTCTTGGTGGTTGAAGATCCCACATGCTTATTTAACTTACCAGGATCAGCTTCTCTTTTGCCAATTCTACTGTGGCCAGGATAGAGAGACCCAAAACGCCTGCTCTGACCTGCAGTAGCACAAGTCATACTATCACAGCAGCTACATATTCCACTAGTGCCTTCCATAGCCGTCCATCTAAGAAGAAAAGCAAATGTTTAAAAAAAAAATAAATAAATAAAAAATCCTGCTTACAGAAGAGCATTTCCCCAAAATCTTAGAGGATGCTTACAGGTTGGTGGATTTGCTGAAGGAACAGGCCTTGTTCATGGGATCAGGTACCTGGTTCTCTGCAACAGCTCTCAGGTTACAGGTGATGTAGATCTAGGATTAGAGAAGATATTTATACAGAAGTACTCCAAATAGTGGAGATTTGGGTTTAACTGCTAGACAGTCTCACCATCGAGTTATCAGATCCAACAAATCTGAAGGCATCAACTGTGAACTGGAGCCGGTCTGGTGTGGGCCTCGGGGATCTAAAGGCAGAGGATGAATCCTCCTGTTTGCCATCCAACAAACACCTGCAAAGCACAGACTGGTTTAGAAGGGGTATTACCAGCTACCACAAATCCACATGTGGCAATACCTACCCATTCTGAGTAATGATCTCATAACGAGGGCTGGAGGTGGCATCAGGGGATAATGTCGCCACACAGCTGTCAACGAAGATCTTCATAGGCACATGGTTTGTGGTGTCCACAGAAGCCTCTATGTGGAAGATGTCACCTAAAGTGAACACTGTAGAGGTCTGCGGGGCACTCCAGTCATCTAGAAGGTTATACATGAAGATAGGGTAAGTGACAGTTGAGTCAGAAGGCACCTGTAATATCCAACCTTTAAGTACCATTCATCAGCTTCAACGAGAAGGACAGACGTTCCTCTACAGATATGGTGGAGCTGAAGGGAATCCATGTTGGTTTGATGGCATTGCTGCTCACATTGCCATGTCTGCAGTGATAAAGTGAATACGTTAGATACCACTTATGATATGCCAACAGCAAGTTAAATATATTACAGTTTTAAGTGTTGCAAACTAATCCCCCTCAATTTTTGTAACCAAGTTCTCATTTCCAGTTACATAGAAGCCTTAAAATGTCTGAACACGAGTTTTCCTGGAAATGACACATTCAGGAGTTAAATGTTTTTGCCAATTGTTGCTGTTCTATGCTATGCTGGACAGTGTTCTGTTTCTTAAAAACGCACACTGTAGACACCCAGACCACTTCAGCTCATTAAAGGGGTCCGGGAACAGTGTCCCTATTGCTGCAATGTTAAACACTGCAGCACTAAGTCAGCCTCAATGCTTTCCTATGGGGAGGTCTAATTTCCTCGCTAGCGAGACAACTGTTATAGTACAGCAGACGTTGGCTCCTTGCATATGAAGCACCATGAGCTTAAAACACACACACACCTTCCCTTGTGGTGACCTCACACTAAATAAAGTCACCAATCCGGAAATTGAAAAATATCAAAGCTCCATTCCACTTTTTTTTTTTTTAAATTAAATAAATGGTCAATATTAACCTGAGGTAGTAGCACCGGATGAGAATCACAGCAGAGTTGGTCCGAATGATGGGGCTGTTCCTGGAAGGAGTGGGACTGTAGGTCAGGTTTGTGCTGTAGATAAGCCAGTCAGAAGTCATCTGCAGACACAAGGCAAGATTTTCAACCAGTTTCCAGGCAGTCATTTTGACCAGGTTTATGAGAAAAAATAAAAACCCACACAACAAAATACACAAGACAGAAGGAAGTGAAAAAAACCAAAGTGAAAACAGGACCAAACAAATATGTAGACACAAGGATCAACATTGATAAAATTCCCTCAAGGAATAAAAAGTGGAGTATTCTCCATATTTTGAGAATTCACACTAGCAGGTTAGGTCATGGCACAGTGTACTGGCTACAACCAAGTATTGCAGATCGTGTCAAGAATTCCACTTTCACATTCAATTACCCCACCCCCCAAAAAAAACCCCAACAAAATAGTTGAGATAATTGCTGCAACCTCCACAAAGCAAGGTTAATCCAGGAGAAAAACTAAACCAAAATACGAGTCTCCAAACAAACACTCAATATTTGTACTTTGAGTCACATTAAGCTCAGCCTTCAATATTAGCTGCTGGGGAGTACACGCTATAATAAGCATTATGAAATGTTAGGCACCCAAAAAATAAAAAGTTTAAAAGGAGAACCGGTTATTAATCTTCAAAAAAAAAAATTTTTTTATATATATATATATATATATATATATATATATATATATATATATATATATATATATATATATATATATATATATATATATATATCTCTATATCTCTCTCTCTTAGGCAGATTTAAGACGTGGCATTTAGAGGGTTAAAGTGTCAGAGGTTTTTAAAGGGACAGTTATGTAGTTTGTTTGGGCCCAAACTCTTAGTCAGACCTTGCCATTAGCATGAGTAGAGTTAAGAGACGTACCTTCTGCCCAGTTCTTCCTGATAAATATAGATCTTGACATGGGCTCCTCAATGTCACTTAAAGTCAACATAAAGGGAGAGATCAGACCGTGCAGAGACAAACCTCCTCTACCAATAATACACAAGACCGGCCTAGTCAAGTCTACCGGAGCAGTATAGCAGTAAACCTTTTTATCATATGTAAATAGCAGAGGGCTGCAGATGGCTGAGCATACATCAGGTCTCCTTGGGGAGAGAATTCACACCATGAATGTTGTAGCACTCAAAGCCATATCAGTTAGTATGAGGGCTACAGGTTAAGTTACAAACCAGTCAATAAATAAGATTGTGTTACAAGTAACATTTTAGTTGAATTAGTAAGTGTGAAGTGTCGGGAGGTATGCTGTAGTGTTTCCCAGATTTGTAGTGGGAGTCCCTTTAAATTATATTTAAAAGAAGAAAAACTAAAAACAACAAGAGGACATAGTCTTAAATTAGAGGGACAAAGGTTTAAAAATAATATCCAAAAGTATTACTTTACTGAGAGGGTAGTGGATGCATGGAATAGCCTTCCAGCTGAAGTGGTAGAGGTTAACACAGTAAAGGAGTTTAAGCATGCGTGGGATAGGCATAAGGCTATCCTAACTATAAGATAAGGCTAGGGACTAATGAAAGTATTTAGAAAAATTGGGCAGGCTAGATAGGCCGAATGGTTCTAATCTGCCGTCACATTCTATGTTTCTATAATATTGAAGGCTTAACATCTCATGGCTTCATTAACATCAAGGGGTTGCACAACTTCCATCAGGTGATTCAGTCTACCTAAAACACCAAAAGTATTTCACAGAGAGGCACTATAATCCATTATACTCCTGTTCAATGGAGTAATACCAGAAACATCACTTTTGCCACAATTTTTTCCCCAGTTAGTAAACCAGCATGGAGACCCCAGTTATGTTACACAGACAAATTTAAATACATCTACCTACTGCACATCACATGAAAGATCCTTGTTGCCAGTGACCCAACAAGCAGACGCAAGAAGGTAGCATTTTAACCAACATCTACAGATGGGCTTAAACAGCCTATATGGTTAACGGGCTCTTTAAAAGAAATACCAGTGGGTTTGAGTACTAAACTAAAGTGAGAATGCTTAAAAAAAAAAAAAAAAAAATAAATCCAAAGGCCAAGACAGATTATTTTTTCAGTTTTGCAATATTGGAATATATTTTATTTATAGTCACTTTGTCTTCAGGGCAAGTCTCACTTTATTGAGTTAACCAACCAGTGTTGTTGGTAATGGGATGTGCACTTTATTTAGGTGTTCAGTAACACCTTGACAATACAGATCTCAGACCCGCTCACCTGTAGAGTATTGCCGCAGTCCTGCAGCCCCTGCTGGAAGATCACAGAAGTTGCTGTACTCTGGGAGCTTGGCATACACTGTCTGGGACCCAGACTCAGATCTGAGGCTTTCACCAGTCGCCCATTTCCATAGAGATCCCTCTTTACAGATACCACCATTGTGTCCTCCATACATTGCACGCTAATAGGATTCTGGACAGGAGTCTGCAGCTGTCTGGACTCTGCAGCTGTCTGGACTGACCCACCACACCAACATTCAGCCTGGAGGACCCCCAACCTGACTGTGTCCTCCCCCACCAGGAGTCATACTGTCTCCGATTCCTGGCTAGGACATGCTTCCTGGAAACAGCCAACTCTGGACCAGAGACCAGTAACACCAAGAGAAGGCAACTCAGTCTAACCCACTGTCCCATTCTGACTGCAGTACAATAACTGCCTATACAGCCCTGCCCTTTATATACCTCTCCCATCAGCTACAGGTAGGTACTTCTAACTAGGAAAGGTAATTTGTATAACACTACCCACCACCTGCAGGTAATCTTTATAAAACCACCCTCCACCTGTAGGTACCTCTAGCTGGGAAAGGTAACATGTATAATTCTAACCACCAATTTCTGGTGCATCCAACTGGTACAGTTAAAGGTATTTCACTGCCCAAATGCACAATAAATAAAATCACTGATTAGTAGATATACACAAAATGAATATGTGCACGCATTTAATTATACATTATTTCATTGGGGTAAATCTCCACTGAGCTTACCAAACCTGCTATCTGATTGATCAGCCAGGGTCTGTTTTCTGACTGAAAGCCAGGAATGCCTGTTTTCTTTGAAAGGTTGAGGACAGGAGGCAACCAGATAAAGTGATTTCTACAAGCCTACGTAGTCAGAGCCTGCTATATGTGAAACTGCTTACTGTGAGTTGGCAATTATCACCTATACTTCCATATACATTTGTATGTACAGTTTTATGCTACGGTTTGCGTTTTATATTTGTAGGTTAACTTAACACTCACAAAGAATCAAGAGTGAATAAGTATTATTTAGCTTATTATATCTTATTATTTATATAGCGCCAACATATTCTGTAGCGCTCAGAAGTGTTTGCAAGAGTGAGTAGAGACAGTGCTTAAAGGGACACTATAGACACCAGGACAACTATAGCTTAATGTAGTGGTTGTGGTGTCTACAGCATGTCCCTGCAGGCTTTTCAATGTAAACACTGCCTCAGCAGACTGACACAACACAGCGTTTTGCCGAGCATGGGCAATAGACTTGCAAAGTTTTCCTATGGGAAAGCACTGGATTGGCTGGGATCATCAAGACTGAGGATCTTAGCCATGGAGGCAGAGCCTGTCACGGCAAGACCAGCCTGGCGTGGGAAAAAAGGGGATTAGAATCAGACTGTAGAACGATTACTAGATGTTTGTAATGTGAATCTGATTTAGCTCTTCACAAAAGGAAAATGTGTTTTTTTTCTGCCCTATTTGCACTATTATTCAGCTGCCTTTCAGTTAGCTGCAAATTCAGTTTAACCTCAATATGCATGTATTCCAGCTATTCACAAATAGTGATGTCGCGAACACGAAATGTTCGGTTCGCGAATGGCGACGCGAACTTCCGCAAATGTTCGTGAACCGGGCAAACCGCCATAGATTTCAATGGGCAGGCGAATTTTAAAACACACAGGGACTCTTTCTGGCCACAATAGTGACGGAAAGGTTGTTTCAAGGGGACTAACACCTGGACTGTGGCATGCCGGAGGGGGATCCATGGCAAAACTCCCATGGAAAATTACACAGTTGATGCAGAGTCTGGTTTTAATCCATAAAGGGCAGAAATCACCTAACATTCCTAAATCACAATGAATATGGATTGACACCTGACATATGACATATTGACACCTTGACATATGGATTGACACCTGTCCTCAGAGCCCTGATGCACACTGACACAGAGCAGAATAGGGACTGTTCCCCCTACATCGGGTCACTTGGCAGATATGGATTGACACCTGTCCTAAGGTTCCCTGATACACACTGACAAAGAGCAGAATAGGGACTGTTCCTCCTACATAGGGTCACTTGGCAGATATGGATTGACACCTGTCCTCAGAGACTATGATACACACTGACACAGAGCAGAATAGAGACTGTTCCCCCTACATAGGGTCACTTGGCAGATATGGATTGACACCTGTCCTAAGGATCCCTGATACACACTGACACAGAGCAGAATAGGGACTGTTCCTCCTACATAGGGTCACTGGGCAGATATGGATTGACACCTGTCCTCAGAGACCATGATACACACTGACACAGAGCAGAATAGGGACTGTTACCCCTACATAGGGTCACTTGGCAGATATGGCGTGGTCGTGGGAGGAGGAGGATGACTTTCACCTCTTCCCCTGTTAGATTCCCGTTGTGCTGTGACATCACCCTTATATGCTATGTAAAGCATACTTTTTAATTTATTTTGCAAATGCTGCATCCTTTCCAACTTGTAATTCTGTAACATTTCCGCCACTGTCTGCTTATACCGGGGGTCTAGTAGAGTGGACACCCAGCACAGGTCGTTCTCCTTCAGCTTTTTTATACGAGGGTCCCTCAACAGGCACGACAGCATGAAAGACCCCATTTGCACAAGGTTGGATGCCGAGCTACTCATTTCCCGTTCCTCCTCCTCACACAGAGCAGAATAGGGACTGTTCCCCCCACACTTGGCAGATATGCATTGACACCTGTCCTAAGGGTCTCTGATACACACTGACACAGAGCAGAATAGGGACTGTTCCTCCTATATAGGGTCACTTGGCAGATATGGATTGACACCTGTCCTCAGAGACCATGATACACACTGACAGAGAGCAGAATAGAGACTGTTCCCCCTACATAGGGTCACTTGGCAGATATGGATTGACACCTGTCCTCAGATACCATGATACACACTGACACAGAGCAGAATAGAGACTGTTCCCCCTACATAGGGTCACTTGGCAGATATAGATTGACACCTGTCCTAAGGATCCCTGATACACACTGACACAGAGCAGAATAGGGACTGTTCCCCCTACATAGGGTCACTTGGCAGATATGGATTGACACCCGTCCTCAGAGACCATGATACACACTGACACAGAGCAGAATAGAGACTGTTCCCCCTACATAGGGTCACTTGGCAGATATGGATAGACACCTGTCCTAAGGATCCCTGATACACACTGACACAGAGCAGAATAGAGACTGTTCCTCCTACATAGGGTCACTTGGCAGATATGGATTGACACCTGTCCTCAGAGCCCCTGATACACACTGACACAGAGCAGAATAGAGACTGTTCCTCCTACATAGGGTCATTTGGCAGATATGGATTGACACCTGTCCTCAGAGATCATGATACACACTGACACAGAGCAGAATAGAGACTGTCTCCCCTACATAGGGTCACTCGGCAGATATGGATTGACACCTGTCCTCAGGGACCATGATACACACTGACACAGAGCAGAATAGAGACTGTTCCCCCTACATAGGGTCACTTGGCAGATATGGATTGACACCTGTCCTCAGAGACCATGATACACACTGATACAGAGCAGAATAGAGACTGTTCCCCCTACATAGGGTCACTTGGCAGATATGGATTGACACTGTCTACAAGGACAAGCTGCAGGCTTCCTGGCAGGGCCCATACAAGGTGGTAGAGCAGGTTTGTGATACCACCTTTGTGATCGGTGCGGTCACAGGCACGGGAGGCAAGCGCATGCTCCATGTGAACATGCTCAAGCCATACCACGAGCGCACGGAAGATGTAACCGCGATCGGTGCACCTGCCACTGAAGATTATGATAATTTGCCACTCCCAGATCTCCTAGACCTAGAGGGCCAGAGCGGAGACCTGGGAGAAGTACAGTTAGGAGAACGGTTAGACCCCCAGGAGCGAACCCAGGTCCAAAGACTAATCCAGGACAAGGGGGCCACGTTTTCCAACCTACCTGGGTACAGTCCGTTAACCACTCACAAAGTTGAAACCCTAGACCAGACCCCCTCTTCGCCAAACCGCCTATCGCATACCCGAAGCAGTTAAAGAAAATATTCAGAAAGAAATTGAGGAAATGATGCAGTTAGGGGTGATAGAACACTCTGACAGCCCCTGGGCCTCCCCGGTAGTACTAGTACCGAAACGGGACGGCACGACCCGTTTCTGTGTAGACTACCGGAGGCTAAACGATAAAACAACCTCAGACGCCTACCCTATGCCCCGGATAGACGAGCTCCTAGACAAAATGGCCAGAGGCCAGTACATCACCACAATAGATTTGTGCAAGGGATACTGGCAAATTCCATTAGCCGAGGACGCCATCCACAAGTCGGCATTTGTCACCTCGTTTGGCCTGTATCAGTTTAAGGCCATGCCATTCGGGATGAAGAATGCCCCGGATAACTTTCAGAGGATGGTAGATCGGCTACTGGATGGGTTTCAGGAGTATGCCTGCACCTACTTGGATGATATAGCCATTTTTAGCTGCTCCTGGCCCTAACACCTGACCCACATAGGAGCCGTACTAGACCGGATTAGGGAGGCCGGACTGACCCTAAAGCCCAGTAAGTGCCATATAGGAACGCGTAAAAACCTCCCCAAGATAGTAGTATGGGCCCCAGAGTGTGAACAGGCCTTCCAACAGCTCAAGACGGCGCTCATTAAATCATCTGTACTTTCTGCTCCTGATCCAACTAAACGCTTTCTCGTCCATACAGACGCTTCTATGTTTGGATTGGGAGCAGTACTGAGCCAAGTCAGAGCAGATGGCGGCGAGCAACCCGGGGCTTATCTAAGCCGGAAACTT
This sequence comes from Pelobates cultripes, assembly GCA_933207985.1. Lineage (NCBI taxonomy): Eukaryota > Metazoa > Chordata > Amphibia > Anura > Pelobatidae > Pelobates > Pelobates cultripes. The sequence continues at coordinate 17,549,577 of OW240914.1, forward strand.
TTGCCCAGGGAAGTACATACACTGCCATTGAAAAGGAGTGCCTGGCGGTGGTGTGGACCCTCAAAAAGCTGCAACCTTACTTGTATGGACAACCGTTTACCTTACTCACAGATCACAACAAATTTGGGGCACTGCGCGTGCAATCTAATGTGCCACCAGATAGGAGTGGTGTGTTTAGTACTATTGTAATCACTGTTACGTCCCCTATCCGTTGATGTGGAGCAAGACGCAGCAGCAGAAGAGGACTCAGCCGTGGAGGTTATGGAAGAGGATGGAGTAGGAGGAGTAGAGGAGGTGGCAGCAGGCCTGCCTGCAAGTCATGGCGGTGTCACCAACTCCTCTGCAGAGCCACGCATTCCATGCTTGGCAGCCGTCAGCAGGTTTGCCCAATGCGCAGTGCAGGTGATATACCTGCCCTGACCATGCTTGCAGACCAGGTATCAGTGGTCAGATGGACCCTTGCCCCAACACTGTGTGTCAGATATGCCATTATTTCCTTTTGCACAATCGAGTACAGGTTGGGGATTGCCTTTTGTGAAAATAAATTTGTCCGGGTACCAGTGAGTGAGTGGTGGCACTGGGCACAGTATCCACTGTGAGCCTGACACACCCACTGGCAGACAACTAACTGCTATTCAATCTATAACAGTGAAAAAAGTTTTTTGTTTTTAAATGCAAGCTATTATGACACCAGATATGAGTGGCACTGTAAACTGGCAGAGTACACGCTGTAGGGCTGACACACCCGCTTTGAGACAACTAACTGCTATTCAATCTATAACAGTGAAAAAAGTTTTTTGTTTTTAAATGCAAGCTATTGTGACACCAGTGAGTGAGTGGTGGCACTGGGCACAGTATCCACTGTGAGCCTGACACACCGCTTTAAGGACACTGACTGCTATTCAATCTATAACAGTGAAAAAAGTTTTTTGTTTTTAAATGCAAGCTATTGTGACACCAGATATGAGTGGTGGCACTGACTGGGCAAATGGGCACAATATCCACTGTGAGCCTGACACAGCTGGCAGCAGTGGCAGACAACTAACTGCTATTCAATCTATAACAGTGAAAAAAGTTTTTTGTTTTTAAATGCAAGCTATTGTGACACCAGTGAGTGAGTGGTGGCACTGACTGGGCACAGTATCCACTGTGAGCCTGACACAGAAGCTGGCAGCAGTGGCAGACAACTAACTGCAATTACATTACACAGAAAAAAAAAAAAAAGCAGACTGATGTTCTAGCCCTAAAAAGGGCTTTTTGGGGTGCTGTCCTTACAGCAGAGATCAGATGAGTCCTTCAGGACTGTAGTGGACACTGTATACCCTAACCTAGCTATGCATTTCCTATCTAATCAACAGCAGCTACACTTTCCCTCCTCTCACTAAGCATGCAGCTTGAGAATGAATCTAAAATGGATGCTGTCCAGTAGGTGGGAGGGTCTGCTAGGGAGGGTGTGCTGCTAATTGGCTGGAATGTGTCTGCTGACTGTGAGGTACAAGGTCAAAGTTTACTCAATGATGACGAATAGGGGGCGGATCGAACCACGCATGTGTTCGCCATCCGCGGGGGACGCGAACACACTATGTTCGCCAGGAACTGTTCGCCAGCGAATCGTTCGGTGCATCACTATTCACAAACATGGTAATGGAAACCAAATGCCCTCAATTGGCCTGATTCATTATGCCTGATACCGACCGGACACTCCACTGGCCAAACGCAAAGAAAAAAAATAAAGGAAATCCATGTTTAGTAAATATAAAAACATGCAAGCATTTAATTATGATACAACAAAAGGAGGATGTACAAAAATATTAAATATACTTATCAATTGTACAGAAACAGCTTCCCACCAAACACCTCCCAAATAGGGTTTCGTCTAAACAAGCCAATAAGATACAATACACGTGGGATTCAGCTAATATACCTTGTGGCGAAAGTAACCTCGCCACTGGTACTTGGAAGATCCTGCTTGCCAGCCTCTTGCCATAGGATTATGGGCCCTGCAAAAAGACATGATAAAAAGTGACTTCCATGGAAAAACCAAACCACTGAACCAATCTGGGTGATTTTTGGATATGTTGGTCACCCAGATAAGGGCTATCAGGGGATGTGAATTTTGTGGGGTTTCCATGGATCTTGGGGGTACTTTTGGGGTGTTTGTAAATTGTGTATTTTTCTGTACCTGGAGATAATCAATTATTTCTCAGACACAGAGGAGGAGTATGTTGAATGTATTGCTTGGCTTTGCCTCTCCCCCTCCCCCTTTTTCCTGTCCTATTGTTTCCCCAGCAGGGCATTGTCCCAGGGACACTGCCAGACCAGTTTAAACTGGCTGCTTTGTCCCTCCTCAATCTCCCATCAGCCCTTGCTATTGTCTGGCCCTACCTTTCCTTGTAATATCGTGCTCTATGTAACCTATTGTATGTAAATGAGGCTGTTGGGGGTTTAAATGTGTGTATAAATTGTAAGTGCTGGCTTGCATTAAACAGACCTGCTTTACTCCTTCATGAAGTCTTGGCTCATGTTTGGGGGATTGGATAACTAAACTCTTGGGGATTGCTATAATCACAATACTCCCCTGAGTATAAGCTCCTGTAAGAGCTTGTTCCTGCTACGCTCTCTGGAGTAGGAGAGGTCTACCCACTGGAAGCTGGATCCTAGTCGCGGGTCCAGGGTGGGTGGAGGACAGCGAGACCCTGGCGCAGCTGCATCGCTGGAGGTGGGGTCTGCAGTGGTTAAGGTGTCTGGTGGAGTGCTTGGAGTCCTTGGCAAGCACTAGGAACATCGATTGGCGGAGGTATTCAGTCAGAGTGCCAGCGATCCGTCACATACCTAAAGAATAATAAATAAAAAGAACATAGAGTTATACAGTTAGTGGAAATATAACCTTCTATAGGTTGCACTCACAAGAAATTGGAGTAATATGCGCTCTAATGGTGCCTCCCTCACAGGATCAGGTATCAACTGGTATTAGGAACCATGCAGGCCTCTGAGAGGTAGATGGATTAAAAAGGGATTTATTGGTAATATAAAAATTACAATAAAAAAGAAAGATATGGTCTTACGCATTTCGTCCTACTTCTGGGACTCCGCTGAATCCCACGTGTATTGTATATTTTAAGCATTTAATCATGCATTTTTTCATTGGTAGGGAATATCAAAAAACTGCTTGAAGAAGCAGCAGAACTCTTGTCACAGCCTATGCAAGCCCTCCACTACTAACACCCCCCAGATGTTCTCTGGCTGTCCAGTCACAGACTTTCCAATGCTGCTCATTGAGAAGTCTTTTCAAGGCAGGTGCTCTTGACAATTGCTGCCTCTTGAGTTTATTTTCACTGAACAAACCAGGAAGTAAGAGGACCAATTGTCTGATTGACAGCCAGGAGGGTGTAGCAAGAACTTGAAATAGAATCGTCATACATAAAGCGTTTCAGCAAGCTAAAGTGCTTTATAGGTCCAAAGTGTCCTTCTAGTCAACTTAACACTAACAACAAACATCCCTTACCCTATAAATAAACCCCAACTCTTAATCCTTCCCAAAATCTACTCATCTTTCACATTGAATTTGGAGCATGAGATGAGATCCATTTAAAATTAGCTGGGAAACATGCTGCTTAATGTGGTTTCAATCTGTTCAATAGTGAATAAAGGAAACCAGGAAGGAATTTTATCAGTGAAAATTAGCCAAATGAAAAAGACAGACTTTGCTGTAACGTTTAGTGAATAAACCCCACACAATACAGCCTCGGTCACTGCTACTTTTAAACAATCCCATTAAGGTTGCCCAGCCACAGTAACATATCCCAGGGTCATAAGTAGAGTGCCAGATTGGGGTTTCCTCCTAGAGCTCTGGCCTCTGTTTCGGTGAGTCTTGTGTGCTTACTTATGGTTGTGTTTGAGTGTGTGTAGTGGTTTAGTCTTGTGTGTTTGGAGGAGGCTGAGAGCTGTACGGGGGCTGAGTGTGTCTATGTGTGCTGGCTGAGTGTTGTGTGTGTGTATATTTCCACCCGCACACCCTCTTGCTTACCTTCCCTGGCAGTCCAGTGGAGAGAGGGTAAGATGGATTCCTGGTGGTCCAGTGGGGTAGCACCACCATCTGCATCAATATCAGGTACAGACCACTTTAAGAGCTCTCTATCAGTTATGGAGCTCAGTCAATGACTTTGAACACCATCTGTGGCGTTGGTGCCTTATCTTAGCGCCTCTTATTGGTCACATTAAAAGATTAGATATATGACAGATACGGCGTGGAGGGTTATACAATATCACAAATACAAGACAGAACTTTATTTTTCATTAAATGTATAGTATATTTACATCTATAGACAAGCGCACACACAAAAACTCCACTACATAACCTTAACAAACAATATGTAAAACAGTAACAGTTTGGTACATATTAAACATCAACAAGGGTTAATATTATAATTAACTTAAAAATGTTCTCACAAACATGTCCTGTGATAATTAGAAATTGGAAATTAATAATCTGAGGGATCTAGGGACACGTCCCAATGACAATAACATTAAGATATAAATTGTCCCTTTCTAAATTGAGCGGATCTATTTACTGACTATCACTGGAGGTTCGAGGTAACAGCATTAAATTAACTTATTAATCAGCACTATGAATTTTACTAAAATATGCATCCATATTAATCATTTTATAATATCAAAGTTGTTTTTATCATTATTTCTATACAAAATGGCTTGCCTGTTTATATATGATAGATCTATTTGATGGACTTAAAATAATTTTTTCATTGTAAATTGAAGTTACACTTTTGAGTTATATTTTTAATATATTAAATCATATAACCCCAATTATTAAAGTGTGCTGTACCTTTAATAATTGTGCCAACAACATTTCCACACGCTAAAATTATTTGGAAGTACTAATATATGCAAATAAGCAGTTACGTTCGTTTGCAAAGATTTTCGGTCGGCTTGCAATTAGTGTGAGGAAACTGTGTTGTCACATTTAGTAAAGGCACAGCACACTTTAATATTGTATTTATTACTATAGGATTTCAGTGTGTTGGAGCTAGTACACCTTTTCAGGTGCTGCTATTTTTTTTTTTTTGTTTATTAACTGGTTTTTGAAAGTATTTTTTTAATAACTTCTTTAATACTTGTTTTATTGGTATTTAATATTATGAATTGCATGACTTAATATAACGTAATTTTAGCCAAGAAAATACAAACAGGGGAAATTATATTAAATACCAATAATATAGCAGAGACAGGCTATTCACCAAAATGAGATTTCAAAGGGAATTTCAAATGTAAGACAAAAGTAGATGAACTGGACGCATTGAAGACAGAGTATTTTTCTGGTTCTGCTATTTTGGTCTTAAAATGCATTTTTATTCTGATTTTGAATTAATCAAAACACAGATGCTCAAATTTAGATACTTAACCCAATTGTTTTCAGTTTTAGTTAAACCGTAAAAATATAATTTAAACTTACATTGTGCATAATTAACCAAGTTTTAAAATGTTTTTCCCTATTCACGGTATTCTTAAGAATAGATCAAATGTTTGCTATTTTCTTTCTACGTCACATTTGCTTTATAACTATAAATGTTGCTGATTTGTATGTTTTATTCACGGAATAACAATTACACTTGTGTCAGTGGAAATATTTAGTTTGGCAGAATCACTAACAGGGAAATATTCTAAAGTGAAAATTCAAATCGAATTTCAAATTTAACCTCTTCAAAAAAAAAAAAACACCCCCAGAATCAGTGTATTCTGGGTGTCCTGAAAAGGTATGTTTAAATGTATGAAGGCGCGCTGTGTCTTTAAGACTATAACAATTTTAAACAGTTTAATCTTGATTATATAATATAAAGTGCACATACATGTATAAAATGTCTTGGTGCAACACATAATAAATTCTCAATACTGTGCAAAACCTTTGCCAAAGTGCATATAGTCAAAATAAAGCACTTACAATAATATATCGCTTAGAATTGTAGACAGCTTTGTATCATCCAGTTGAACTCAAAGACAAAAACACAGGGAAAAAACACTTAGTGTAATCCTACATAAATAATATTTGAGCTAAAATGTGATGAAACACTCATCAGATGAGCCTGCTCTAACTTCTCAGTGTGTGTAAGTCTCCTTATGGGTCAATGATGCAGGAGAGGACACCAGCGATCATTGACCCATAAAGAAAATATTTTCGAAATACTTTCTTATCATATTGTTCATTACCATACTGTCATTTATGTTATTTGAATAATGTTTCATAATTAAGTAATATTAGCAGTCATAATTAAATCTACTGTTTTAGTTTTTCGAAAAAAATATAAATGAATAATGTTGCAGATACGAGCTTATAGAATAGATGCAAACACAATTCTTTATTTTCATAAAAACCTTTAAAAACATTCCCACAACACCTCCTTCTCTCGGATTAATCGTGCTCTGAGTCCTTAGACCTACTAGTCTGCCACCGGCTGCGGAACTACAGACTTTCCAACACTTTGCACGAACACTACCAGTAGGCGGTGTTAACCTTCGATCCATGTGATGGTGTGACGTGGCGTGTGCGTGATAAAGCGTTTCACCTGTCGGCTTTCTCAGAGCACTTACTCCTCTCCTGCTGGTCCATATTTAAAGTCCAAAGGGTGATGTACCAACGCTAATATTTCAGTAAAATTTTATACCACAATTTGTGAAAAATTAAGTCACTAGCTGCTTAAACACCATAAGCTTATCTTTTCATGCAAGAATCTAGAAAGAATCTAATGGTGGATCACTACTGTGGTTTAGGGTGAAGACTATTTTTATAGTTTACTGATATAAAAATAGTCTTCACCCTAAACCATTGTAGCGCTCCACCATTAGATTATTCCATATTTAAAGTCCGCCCAACCAGGTGGGCTCTTGTTTGAAGTCAACAGTCATTGGATCTTTATCAAACACCATTCTTGAATATATTACTTGGTCCCACATGGTGAGTCTCCTCTCAGGTCCACTTATTAAAAACATAGAACAAAACCTTACTACTGACTGTTCACCCAACCGGGTGGGCTCTTGTTTGAAGTCAACAGTCATTGGATCTTTATCAAACACCATTCTTGAATATATTACTTGGCCCCATATGGTGAGTCTCCTCTCAGGTCCACTTATTAAAAACATAGCACAAAACCTTGCTACTGACTGTTTGCATATCACCTAAATATCACATATATTGCGATACTGTTGAGTCCCCCTCCTTGCTTACCTTTTTGTGGTGAGAATGGCTGTGGCGGAACCAACCTCGCCACTGTGCACTGGAGAAGCCTGGTTGCTCACCTGCTCCCTTTAGACTATGGCCCCTGTTCTTTTACCCTGCAGAAAGGCTGGTTTGTGCCTTTCTGCGGACTGTTAAAGCCATGCTACCCCAGATAGCTCTGCCATGGAGCCCAGCCGTATATTGAAAGACTGTATGAAAGACTTTGGCTCCATGGCGATTGAACTGTATGTATGTGATCTGAGCGCCATCTGGGGATAGGTAGAATGTCTGTATTTTATGTAATAAAGGTGACCTTGTGTATTTTATTGTATTTTACTGTCTTTTTACTGCCATGTGCTTAACTGAGTTTTGCCTCTGTCCTTGGAGATAATTGGATTACTTCTCAATTATCTCCAGGATAGAAGACTCTGTGGAACTGGTTTTGGGCAGAAAAGCCATGCTTCATTTGGTCACAAAGGACTTCGATCTATCTTTTGAACCAATGGACCAATTTGGATGATTTTGACATATGTTTGCATTTGGAGTATGCTGATTCAGAAAATGTAAATGTGAATGTGATGCATACTTTCAAAGTTATGAATAATGTGGAAAAACTGTATTCCTCTGCCTGTGATAATTATATCACCCATTGTGTTCAGTAATCATATCACAGGCAGAGGGGAGGATTTTGTGTGGGAGTGTCTGTGTGTATTGTACGGATTTATTGGTTGTTCTGTAAAACCCTGTGGGCAGTACTATGTTTGTGGATTGGGAATAAAAGAGGCTGTATGTGCCAGTACAGTCAGATTCTGCTTGACCCTCAAACAAAGTGTTGTCTCATTATTGGGGGAATTGGATTGTATGCTGACTGCCAGGAGTGTAACCCTTTCATATGGTTTTCCTGTTCAGATATTTCCAGTGTTCATGTGTTTCCAGTTCGGGAGATCGGTGCTTACAGTAGCTGTCAGTGTATCTGGAAAGGGGAATATCGCCTAAACGATTTTTAACCTCTGGTGAGCAAAACCGTCCATTACAATGGCTCTAATCCTTATTTCCTGGTGGTCTATTAGTTTTCCTGGTGATCCATCCGTTTCCCACATGGTCCAGTGGACTGCTTGTGAAGTCTCCCATCTGATGCCACCTTTAGGTTTCTGGACCAGGAGGGAGCACTTGCAGTTAATAGCTCTCAGCCAGTGGTGCAGCCTGCAGATTGAGCAGCACAGCATCATGCAGGGATGCGTTGTGGGAGAGCTCAGCAGATCTGACTATTGAACGGTGTGAGCACAACTATCGCAAACAAAATTAGTTTGCAATAAATTAATTTAATTTGCAATGATGTAATCACATATATACAATTGCAGGGTAGGGGCTTAGACCCTGGCAATCATGTATGCACAACTGCCAGTTTAAAAGGGGGTTAAGGCCAGAGAAGCAGGACTGACCGTTTAGTTGATTTACAGAATGTTTACGTTGTGGTTATCTTAACCTTAAATTTGAAATTCGCTTTGAGTTCTTTTAAAAAAATATATTATTGTTATCATCATTTCTCACTTGATCTTTAAATAAAATCATAATTGCATGGATGTTCCTAACTATCGATCTTCTCTTTACTGTCGATCAGTCCTTTTTTTGATGTCACGGACAGAACTCCGAAACACGAAACAAACTAACATGGTTGTCCATTGTTTGCCAGTTTGTTTTCACGTGATATAACCCGTTGGCTCTTCAGAGTTCCTAGATTCAGATAACCCTCCAATCGCTCAGAAATCTGATGAATCCTGTCCTTTGAAACTGAATGCACAAGTCTACACTAAATACATTGTGGCGGACCGCCTGGCACCCCAACTGGGTGCCTCAATTAACCGCTGCTTCCAAGTAATTCTGAGTACTTCCAAGCACTCCATTAGACACCATAATCACAGTAGTCCCCGTAGCCAGCGTTACAGCTTGGCTGGGGTCTCGCTGTCCTCCTCCCACCCTGAGGTAGACCTCTCCTAATCCTCAGAGTATAGCAGGTAGAACCTTGTTGTAATCCAGAGGAGTGTAGTGATTATAGCAATCCCGAGAGTAGCAAATATAGCTGTTCCCTCCAAGCATGAGACGACGCTCTATGTTGAGGGTGAAGGAGAACTGATTTAATGAGAGCCACACATGGCTTTTTATGTGAGTCCCCATGCAAGGGGTTTCCTGATACTTATTTCTGAGAGGAGGATCTGAGAGGAGACTGGTTATAAGCAAACATTTAACATACTCCTCCTCTGTGCCTGTGAGATAATTACCTTAGGACACATACATATAATTAAATTATCTCTCTGGTACAAAAACATACTATTTAACAAACCCCAAAACACATGAAAACCCCACAAAACTCACATCCTCTTATAGCCCCAATCTGGGTGACCAACATATCCCAAAATCACCCAGATTGGTTCAGGGGTTCGGGATTCGAATGGAAGTCAATTATTTGACCGACCTAACGGTCGGTCTCTTTCTGGAGTACATAAGTACGTAAGTCACATGTTTTACAATTGCATTGGGCAAGGTATATTGCAGGGTCCAAAGTCCTGGGCAGGAGGCTGGCAAGCAGGCTCCTCCAGGAGCCTGTGATGAGGTTCTGTTAGTCACATACATTCTATGCAACATTGTATCTACTTGTCCATTAACACAGTGCAGAATATTCTATACAGGCATGCCCCACTTTTAAGTACACAATGGGACCAGAGCATGTATGTAAAACGAAAATGTACTTAAAGTGAAGCAATAAGTTTTTTTCACTTCCAAATGCATGTACGGCATTGTAATAGTAATTTACAGGCATAACTGATGCCGATTTCCATTGATTTCAAGTGATTTCCAGTGGGCTTTTATTAAAACAAACCATAAAAAAAAAAAAAATCTCATTCCAGATTGTACCATTTATATTTACTGTTTTACTCATCTGACAACCTTAAACTGGCAGGAAAAGTAAAATAAACCTGCCCACTGGGCCATTTTCTGTCAATATAGTGCCAATTTGTACTTGTTAGCAGCTAGTTGCACACTTTGTTTAGAAACACCTCTTCATCACTTTAAGCATTTATGGTTTAACTTTGAATCATCAGAATCGTGGCTAATGCAGCTAAGCTGTTAAGTCATGGTTATAGAAAATGGCAGGGTAAACTCTTTCACTGGATGGGTAAACCCTTACACTGGATGGCGCCGATTGCAGAATATGGACAATGTAGAGACAGAAAAAAAAATTGTATGGTCAGCTAGGAGTAGACATTATACATTTGAAATGATTAACCTGTGCCATGTCAGAAGGTGTGAAAAGTTCTTGCCCCAAAGACACTGAACTGAGCTGCTCCGGGCGAGAATAGAACCTTCCATTTCCTGTTCACTCACGGACAGAAAAGGCGTGGGAATGTCTGTACTCGCGATGCACCTTTACGTACACTCACGGGTATGTCTGAAGCCCATGGAACAACGCAGTGGGGGAGTGGGCCTTGACAGAGCCAGGGAGTGGGCAGGTGCTAGGTTTGGGGGCCGGGTTAGGGGAATGGAGTTTGGGGGTGGAGAGAGGGAGTATAAGGAGCAGCCATGTTAGAGTAGGGGCCATTTTAACCAGAGCCTCTCTTACCTGTAGATTGTCCCACCCACCCTACCTAGGTTTTTAGCAGTTCCGTTTGGTCACAGCAGCGGAACAGGGCGTAGTTAAAATTGGAATTTTGCGTGGAATTTGAACTGGACAGGCCAAGGTGTAGGCCGGATGGAATTAAGGATTGGTTGGTTCTAGCTCTTCGGTGGCTACGAACCTGGGGGTGTAGGGGTGTCCGAGGTACACCCCTACAGTTAACCGTATGATATGGGGCCTCTTTGGTAGGCCGTGTGTTTCAAGTTATGTTATTTGGTTGTTATTTATTGTTCAACTGGTAGGGTCATTGTCAGGGGTACTGTGTGGGGGTATAGTAACATAATGTCTAGTAGGACAATGACCCTAAATTATGTTAATTTATTATAATTAATTAATAAAGCTGTGGTGTTTGTACTCCAACAGAATTATCGGTGTCCGTGTCTTTAAGTGTAAGGTGATAGCACATGCCGAATAACGTCTGTGCAAATGTCATGTACTCGCGAGTGTACTTAAAGTGAGTGTATGTAAAGCGGGGTATGCCTGTATACCATTTTGTCATATAATTCACTACCCTACTGTCATTTATGTTATCATTTGAAAAAAAATCATAATTATTAAGCAGTCATAATTTAATCTACTGTTCTAGTTTTTCGAGAAAAAACTATATATGAAGAATTTTTGTCATTTTATTGTAGATGTGCAGATTCCAGCTTATAGAACCTCGACCAATGGATTTTGCAATACAAAAGATATCCGAGCAATTCTTTGTAGCCTACAAGTCAAAATGTACTCATATAAAGTGGAAATAATTTAAATATATGCCTTGTAGCCAAGCAGGGCTTTGGAGTTACGCTCTTAAGATTAAAAGGTAAGATATTCATATTACACAGAAATAACTGATGTGGGCAAAGAGGACAAAGGCTCTAGGTGTATTTAAGTAACATTTATAAAGAATGTCACTGTAATATTACGCTTGCAAGAAGATAGTATGTATAAACAGAAACCAAAACCAAAAACAGAGTCAACAGAGAGACAACAACAGTAAATGCTTAAAACCTTGAACAACAAATACCCTTCAATCCGTTCCCACTCAGGAGGTCTCACACAAGGTTTGGCTGCTTTGTGCCTGTAACGGCTACCCTGGTGTAGAGAAGGTACCAGCCGTTAGGGACGTCCTTTTCTTCCTGGCAGTCGCTGTGTAGTGATGGAGTCGCCTATTCCCTTCTGCTGGATCAGGAGTGGAAACCAGGTGCAGCTCTGAAAAGAGCTAAGTGATTAAGCTGCAGAGATTCCCCTTTCAAGAACGAGACAAGGCTACGTTTTGAAGGGTCAAGAAGAACTGTCAAAACCTTTATTCCCTTGGGACCAGCCAATACAGTCACCACAATAACATTGGTGTGAAACCTCAATAAAATCACAAACAGTCAAACCATATCAAGAAACACACAGTGACTTATCACAACACAATGGCACATTTTAAAGGGGTGGGGGGAGACAATATTTAACAGTAAATATCTCACCTGCCTGCAGAATTAGCAATATGCAAATCTACCCGAATATGCAAATGAACCAGTCTTGCAATTCAGGTAGTGCATATTGCTGTTGCTACCAACAGAGGGCACTAGACCAGCTCCATAGCCAAACCCACCTAGTTGGTAGCAAACCTCAGCAATACAAGAGAGCAGGCAATACATTACACAGTACACACACACACACTATAAACAATTACATTACACACACCCTGCACCTATAATGGGTACAGGGTGACTAAAACATAGGATAAATAAAGCAGCCCACATAAATAGTCTGTCTGAAGGTAGACTAGGGGCTTTAAAGCCAGATAGATGAAAGAGTCATAGTCACAGGGGAGGAGACTGGCAAGAAGGCCTCTCCAGGACCAAGTGGCGAAGGACACTTCGTCACAGGCTGTATAATCCATTTGTCCTTTTGTAGGCATACTGGGCTTGTTGTTACATGGCTCCCCTTTTGTGGGACACCCCGGCAGACCCGGATTGATCCTTTTCGGATCACCGTGGGGCTGTCCGGATTTCGGTTATGGCATCAGTTCGGTTTGTCTGGACAGGCCATCCGCGTTCCCGTTGAGTTTACCTGGCCGATATTGTATGGAAAAATTATACGGTTGTAACGCCAGGCTCCATCTTAACAAACGACCATTATCTCCGGCCACACGGTTCAACCATACAAGAGGGTTATGGTCAGTGATGAGGGTGAACTCCTGACCATACAAATATGGAGTCAATTTCTTTAGGGCCCAAACCAGGGCTAAACATTCTTTTTCCACTGCCGCGTAGCTCACTTCCCTGGGTAGTAGTTTTCTGCTTAGATACGCGACAGGGTGTTCTCCTCCATCCTCTCCAATATGGCTTAAAACTGCCCCCAGTCCGTACATGGAGGCATCTGTGTGGACGACAAACCTTTGTTAGGGACTGGGGCAGATAGCACAGGAGCGTTGATTAATGCGGTCTTTAATGTCTGAAATGCTGCTTCGCAGGCGGGAGACCACAGGACTATCCTAGGTAGATTCTTCTTGGTCAAGTCTGTTAACGGTTTGGCGATACTACTATAGTCGGGGACAAATTTCCTGTAGTACCCTGCCGTCCCTAGAAAAGCCAGTACCTGGGTCTTGGTGTGGGGTGTGGGCCAATTAGCCACGGCCTCAACTTTGGCTGGCTCCGGCCGTTGCTTCCCACATCCCACCCGGTGTCCCAGGTACTGTACTTCGGCCATGCCAAAATGACATTTTTCTGGCTTCAGAGTGAGCCCTGCGGCCCTAATCTGATCCAGTACGGCACCTACCTGTCGGAGGTGTTCTCCCCAGGTCTCGCTGTAGATCGCAATGTCATCCAGGTACGCACATGCGAAATCCTGGAATCCATCAAGGAGCCTGTCGACCAAGCGCTGAAAGGTAGCGGGAGCGTTCTTCATCCCGAATGGCATGACTTTGAATTGGTACAAGCCAAACGGGGTGACGAAGGCCGACTTGGGGACAGCCTCCTTGGCTAGGGGAATCTGCCAGTATCCCTTGCACAAATCAATGGTGGTCAGATATCTTCCCCTAGCAATGCGATCTAGGAGCTCGTCTACGCGTGGCATGGGGTACGCATCTGTCACTGTCCTATCATTGAGACGTCTATAGTCGACGCAGAACCTTGTGGTCCCATCCTTTTTGGGTACCAGTACTACGGGTGAGGCCCACGGGCTGTCTGAGGGTTCTATGACTCCTAACTTGAGCATCTCCGGTATCTCTTTCCTCATCTCTTCCTTAACTGCCTCTGGGATCCTGTAAGGGGTCTGCCTAAGTGGCGTCTGCCCTGGGGTTTCCACATAATGGGTAGCTAACGTCGTGTACCCTGGCTCTTGGGAGAATGTCAGTTTCTTCTCTGTCAACAGCTGTCTGAGCTGTCCCTTTTCTGCCGGGTTCAATCGCTCCCCTAGATGGATAGTGTCAAGGATATGACTTGGTTCGGGACCTGCTAACAAGTCAGGGATAGGCAGCCCGTCTGAGTCCTCTGCACTGGGACTGCAGATGGCTGCAATATCCTCGACCCTTTCCTGATATTCTTTTAGTAGGTTCACATGGAAGGATTTCCGAACCCGGTCGTCCTTGCTACTGGCTATTACGTAAGTGGTATCACATATTTGTGCTACCACCTTGTAAGGGCCTTGCCACGAGGTCTGGAGCTTGTTCCCTTTTACTGGTCTGAGCACTAGCACTTTCTGCCCCACCTGGAAGGTTCTCTGGCGGGCACCCCTATCATACCATCTCTTCTGTCGACCCTGGGCCGCATGTAGGTGGTCTCTAGCCATCCGAGCTAACTGTTCCATGCGGTCTCTCATCTCCAGAACATATGGTACAATCGGGACACCCTCATGTTCCGTCTCTCCTTCCCAGTGCTCTCGGATGAGGTCGAGGGGGCCTCGCACCCGTCGTCCATAGAGCAACTCGAACGGAGAGAACCCAGTGGATTCCTGCGGCACTTCTCGGTAGGCAAACAAGAGGTGCGGCAGGAATCGCTCCCAGTCTCTGTATTCCGCCGTAAAGGTCCGTAATAATTGTTTTAGGGTACCATTAAAGCGTTCACAGAGCCCGTTAGTCTGGGGGTGGTATGGCGAGCTGAACAGGGTCTTGATACCACAGACCTTCCATAACTGTTGGGTCAGATCTGCGGTAAATTGCGTCCCTCGGTCAGACAAAATTTCTTGCGGAAACCCCACTCTGGTGAATATCCCGACCAAGGCACTGGCGACAGTGTCGGCCTGGATATTCGTCAGCGCGACGGCTTTCGGGTAGCGGGTAGCGTAGTCCACTACGGTAAGAATATATTTCTTACCGGAGGGACTGGGATTCGGCAAGGGCCCCACCAGATCGACTGCCACCCGGCTAAATGGTTCCTCGATTACTGGCATGGGTAACAGTCTGGCTTTCGGGTGGTCCCCTCGCTTCCCTACTCGTTGACACACGTCACAAGTACTACAGTAACGTCGCACGTCCTTTGAGATTCCCGGCCAAAAGAAGGTCTGGGTAATCCGGTAGGTAGTGCGGTTACCTCCTAAATGTCCTGCCAAGGGAATATCATGTCCGATTCGCAGAAGTTCCAACCGGTACTTTCTGGGTACCACTAGTTGGCGCTTCTGTGATGGGACACTGCCTGTCTTTTTCCCTTCTGTCAATCTATACAGTCGGTCATTATCCCAGATAAAACGTTCCTTCTCACTCCCCCCCACTATCGGCAAGCTCCCTGTATTTTTGGAGGGTAGGATCTGCTCGTGTCTCCCTCCCAAATGCTTCGGGGGTATCCCAAGCTAAGGGTCTCTCTATGGGGTCTGGCCTAGGGGCTGGGTCGTGGCTTACCTGGGTCTCCCGTCCTGGTGCAGGGTCATCGGCAGCATACGCCTGGGAACGTGTGGTCACTGGGCAGGCGGTAGCAGTCGTAGGTAGATACGCTGATGCAAGCGGGCCAATGTCATTGCCTAGTACGACTTCTGCGGGTAAATTATCCATGATGCCCACAGTGGTCTTCCCAGACCCGACTCCCCAATCCAGGTGTACCCTAGCAGTGGGTAAACGGAACACAGCTCCTCCAGCAACTCGTACAGCCACAGTTCAGTTGGACAAATGTTCAGGCTTCACCAGGTGTCTCTGCATTAATGTAATGGTGGCCCCAGTGTCTCTTAATCCTTGCGCCACCTGTCCGTTCACCCGCACTTCTTGTCGATGGTGTTGTCGATTATCTGGGGAGGCAGCTTGTATCGGGTCCGCCTCATACAAAATACCCAGGCATTCCTCGGGACCCACCTCTGTCTCCAGGCAATGGGCGGCTGAGGTACGTGGGGACGAAAAAGGAGTGCGGGGTGATGCGGTCTCTGTAGGTGGTGAGGGTCGTCGCCAGTTGTTGGCTGCTGACCCCAGGGGGCAGTTACGGGCCATGTGCCCCAGGTTGTTGCAGCGATGGCACGCCATCCGAGATACATCTCTTGGGTAGCTGGGGGACCCCTGTGGGCGAGGGGGCCCTGGTGGTACGGGAGCACGGAACTCCGGGCGAAAATTGCTGGCTGGGGTACGTGGTTCCGGCCTGCTGGTTGTGCGGTGAGAGCCTTGACTAACTCTCCTTGTTTCGGCATACTCGTCCGCGAGCCGAGCCGCCTCTTTTAAGTTGCTGGGTCGTCGATCCCTTACCCAGTCCTGTAGATCAGCTGCTAAGTCCTGGAAGAAGTGTTCCATTAAGAAAAGTTGCAGGACTTCCTCCCCTGTACTGGCGTTACATCCTTGGACCCAGTGGGAGGCTACTCTCTGTAGACGGTTGGCCCATTCCATGTGCGAGTCCACGGCTTTCTTTTTAGACTCACGGAACCGTCGGCGGTATGCTTCTGGCGTCACAGCATAACGGGCTAACAGGGCCTTTTTGACCTGCTGGTACTGCGTAATATCCTCTGCGGTGAGGGCCCGAAAGGCCTCGTTAGCCTTGCCGGACAGCTTCCCAGCTAAGATGGTAACCCATTGGTCAGGGGGTACCTGGTGTAAAGAGCACTGTCTCTCGAAATCGGCTAAATATCCATCGATCTCCTCTTCATTCTCGACAAACGCCTTAAACGCAGTAAATGGCACTTTCTTAGGGTTAGTAGGCGGAGGGGAGGTAGGAACTGCATGTGTAATGGGCTGCTGAGCTCTTACAGGTTCGATTTCGTGCCCCCTCCTCTCCCGGATATCTGCTTTGGCATCGAGGAACAGCCGCTCAATCAGCTCCACTGATGTCTCTGGATAGAAGGCCAGTCTCCTCTGTACGATGCGGGCGACCTCGTCCTCCTCGCTGTCTGGCCTCTGTGTCTCTGTTACGTCCATGGACCGGTCCATTTCGTCCAGCTCTAGTAGGTCTGCGATCAGCTCTCTCCGTGGTCTGTTACTGGCAATCCTTCCCCGGTTCTCCAGTAGATCCTTTAGGATAGGTCTCTTCAATTTAGCGTATTGAGACTCCATCCAGCATCTGCGCTGTGGATGAAAGGACCATCCCACCGCTGCCACCAATGTAACGGCTACCCTGGTGTAGAGAAGGTACCAGCCGTTAGGGACGTCCTTTTCTTCCTGGCAGTCGCTGTGTAGTGATGGAGTCGCCTATTCCCTTCTGCTGGATCAGGAGTGGAAACCAGGTGCAGCTCTGAAAAGAGCTAAGTGATTAAGCTGCAGAGATTCCCCTTTCAAGAACGAGACAAGGCTACGTTTTGAAGGGTCAAGAAGAACTGTCAAAACCTTTATTCCCTTGGGACCAGCCAATACAGTCACCACAATAACATTGGTGTGAAACCTCAATAAAATCACAAACAGTCAAACCATATCAAGAAACACACAGTGACTTATCACAACACAATGGCACATTTTTAAAGGGGTGGGGGGAGACAATATTTAACAGTAAATATCTCACCTGCCTGCAGAATTAGCAATATGCAAATCTACCCGAATATGCAAATGAACCAGTCTTGCAATTCAGGTAGTGCATATTGCTGTTGCTACCAACAGAGGGCACTAGACCAGCTCCATAGCCAAACCCACCTAGTTGGTAGCAAACCTCAGCATACAAGAGAGCAGGCAATACATTACACAGTACACACACACACTATAAACAATTACATTACACACACCCTGCACCTATAATGGGTACAGGGTGACTAAAACATAGGATAAATAAAGCAGCCCACATAAATAGTCTGTCTGAAGGTAGACTAGGGGCTTTAAAGCCAGATAGATGAAAGAGTCATAGTCACAGGGGAGGAGACTGGCAAGAAGGCCTCTCCAGGACCAAGTGGCGAAGGACACTTCGTCACAGGCTGTATAATCCATTTGTCCTTTTGTAGGCATACTGGGCTTGTTGTTACAGTGCCTTTTGATATATGCACACTATACGCATTACCGATTGAACCTGTACTATTTGCAATTTGAACCCACTCATGAGTGCAGACTAAATTGGAGATTGCAGCCAGCTTACTTCTGTTAATGAATACAGTGATACGAGACAACTGTTTTGGCTTCTCATAGGCCTTGTCAGAGACTGATATTCCCACTTATATTTTTCCAAGTGAGGTGAAGCTTCTAGCTTCTAGCTTAGAGTTTGAGTGAGGACTAAGTAAAGGGAAACTCTAAGTTCCAAATCTACTACAAGCCGCAATAGTGGCTATGGTGCCATGAGTCCCCTGGCACCATCCTAAGGTCAGTATTTATACATTATTTATGGTCTTCTCAATATTGCTAAAGAGAAAGTCTTCATTCCCCTTTAGCTGTTATAGATTTTGTGAAACTTTTCACATAATGCATTGACTGGATGAGAGTGCAGCAGGTACACACAGATGGGGGCTTGGTGAAACACTGTGTATCGCCACATTCACAAGACTCTGATTGGAGGCTTGATCAGACTGAAAGTAATGCTACATGTCACATACTATAATAATAGTACACAATACATTATATTACTAGTTACTAAATACATACCCCCTCTCCTAGCTGTCTCTGGCCACCATGATGTCAGATTTGCACATACCGCCCAACATTTGGAATAGATAAAGAGGCACACTTATCCTTGTGGGCCAATAATTGCTTGCCAGAGATATAGATATGCTGTTCTGCTATAGAAATAGTGAAATTAAACGCAATGCACAATGAACTGACATAAATTCACATTGGGCATGAGAGGAGAACTTATAGAGAGGATATGCTCAGCTAGCATGGTATAAACAGAGGTTAGTGTCCATTTCGTCTCCATCTCCATCATTGACATCCAAATCCAATGTACCTTAACCCCACTCAAGCTAAGATGATTTTTTTTTAGGAAACTACTACGGGGTAAAAGTAGGTATCAATGGCTGATCACAAAGATAAGATATAGGATTTTCTTTCACAGACCAACCATAGACGGTGGCTTTGACAATAGAAAATACCATGCAGACGAAGAGCAATACTTAGGGGCAAAATTTAGGAAGCAGCAGTAAGTAATGTTTTACAGCATTATAAATGGAAGAAATAGCCCTCTGGTTGATGTTGTACAGATTGAAGGAATGCTTTATGATTAGGAATGTAGGAATTGAAACCTGTTTTCCTAATGCTATAGCGCCCCTGTTCCTCGCTCTGTACCGGTTCCCACATACCCATTTGTGATTTAAATGTAAAACATTTAAGTTATATTTACTTTATGCTAGTGACAAAGCTCATTCAGCAGTGTTCACCTCTAATCCTCTTGTGACGACAGAGCATTGGGGAGCATTGTAGACCTATTGTGCATGCGTGGTTTCCCCTAGAAAAGCTTTGATTCAATGCACATCATTTGGAAGCACATCTAGTGGCTGCCAGGAAGACGGTCACTAAAGATGGATTTAACCACGCATTTTTTTATATTGTAGGGTTTAAAGGACTGTACCCAGATAACTTATTTGAGATGAAGTCATCTCTGTGACTATAGCATCCCTTTAATACAGAAAGACAATCAAGCATTTTGGGGATATCCACATTAGTTTTGAATAGAGGATAAGGAAGTAGATTTGTAAACATTTGTATTTATTTATTGTCAACAGGAAATGTTTGAAAGAAATCGGACGGCAGTCACAGAATTTCTCCTTTTGGGATTTGGGAACCTCCATAGCTTCAAGATTATATTATTTATTTTGTTTTTGATAATCAACATAACATCGTTAGTTGGAAATCTTTTGGTCATTCTAATCTTCATAACCAACAAAAGTCTTCATTCTGCTATGTACTTTTTTCTCAGTCAGATGTCATTGTCTGACATTTTATTTACCATAACTATAATGCCCAACATATTGTGTTTAATATTGATGGGGCAAGTTCATATGCCTATATCTGGTTGCCTTATACAGTTTTATATTCTAGGTATCCCAACCGCAGCCCAGTGTTTGCTTTTGGCCGCCATGTCCTTTGATCGATATGTTGCCATCTGCAAACCCTTACGTTATACAACTATCATGACCTTCAAACTTCAGGTTCATATTGTCAACGTATGTTGGGTTCTGGGATGTCTACTAGTTTTTCTTATCTATATTTTCTTAACCAAGCTGGATTTCTGTGACTCCAACATCATTGACTATTTTTACTGTGATATAGCTCCAGTTGCAGATATCGCTTGCTCTGATACGACAGTTGTAGAATTAGTGACCTCTATGACGTCTACTCCTCTTGTTCTGTCTCCATTTGCATTTATCATTGGCACCTACGTATCCATTGTTCTCACCATTCTCAAAATTCAGTCAACAAGTGGGAGACACAAAGCCTTTTCTACCTGTAGCTCTCACCTGACTGTAGTATGTATGTACTATGGCACTTTAGCAGTAAATTATACATTTCCACGCAGTGATCACTCTGTGAATATTAACAAGGGTCTTTCCTTGATGTACATGGTGGTAACCCCATTCTTCAACCCAATTGTCTACAGCTTGAGAAATCGGGACATCAGAAGAGCCATAGAGAACACTTTCTTGGGAATTCGGGGCATTATATTTTTTCAGTAAGACCCTATCATCTAACAGCCTTTGTAAATGGTTTTCAGCAGTAATTCACTGTCATATTAAAATGTTTTATCGCTTATACTTCCATGACAGAACTAATTTCATGGTTCAACTTTTGGTAGGGCTCACACCAGCTAGTATACTGAAGTCTGGTAAAATAAGAATTAGAATAAGAATCTAAGCATAAAAAAAAATACAAAATGTTAAAAAATTATATATATATATATAATATGTACTATTTGACTGTACTCTCTTATTCAGATCAATACTTGCAGAAAGTGACACAGTCGGGAAAGAAAAGAAGAAAATATAATGTATGTTTGTTCGTACCATAAACAAGAATTCATTTTGGAAGTGTTTTGTTCTGTAATCCAATTACAACGTCAGTGTGATTATATCCCTTTCTGGGAATCTGAAAAATGCATAATAAATATCTAAAAAATATACAAAAACTAATAACACTTTAGACCATAAGAAATACATTAGATCATATTGGACTGCTTTCATTCTCCAGTTAGAGTTGCTGAAATTGAATATCATTGTATAATTAAATATAGATCTGCATTTATTAAATGTTGATTCCTTCAATTTTAAATTGATACAAACAACAGGACGACAACATCATGGTGTTCTGGAGCCACCTATTGTTAACCTGGAGTGTGATTGTTCATGCTAGCTATGTGTATAATGGTGTGCATCACCCTCCAAGACCGCCATGTGGGGGGATAATGATTGTATTTTTATGGAAGCATGAATGTCACTATTTGGTGCGTCTGCTGATGTTAAAAAGGTGTAAGCACCTGGTGCATCTTCCAGCCAAAAGAACTGAGATGGCATTTTTTTTCCATTTTAAAGGATCACTATAGTGATCACTATAGCACTATAGACAGCCACTAGAGGTTGGCTTAACCCCTAATGTAAACATAGCAGTTTCTCTGAAACATCTGAAGTGTGAAAACCTGAGGGACCTGGCAACCAGACCACTTCATTCAGCTGTCCCTTGACATTGACAGAGCATGTGTCAGTGTGTGTGTGTGTCAGTAAGTGTGTGTGTCAATGAATTTGAATCATTGACAGAGTATGTGTCAGTGTGTGTCTGTGTGTGTGTGTGTCAGTGTGTATGTCAATGAGTTTGTATCATTGACAGAGCAAGTGTCAGTGGGAGTGTGTCAGTAAGTGGGAGTTTGTGTGTCACAAAGAATGTCTGTTATTGAGAGATCGTGCATCGTTGTGAGAGGATGTGTGTATCAGTGTGTCAGTGATGAGTGTGTCAGTGAGTACGTGTGAATGTAACTGTAAATGTATAAAATACATTTGTTTATAATATAATATGCATAAAATATATACATGTCTATTAATACATAATACATTCAGAAATCACGAGTACAATATAACGATTACATAAATCCCCATGTCAATCACATGAATATAATTTACATATATGTAACGAGGCCTTCACATTCAGTCTCCCCCTTTTGTTTTCATGGTGCCAAAATATAAAAACATATACAATCTAAAGCACTAGACTTAAATTAAATACAACTTAATTTTAAGCAGTCATGCAACAACATTCGATGATTCAGTCTCATTTTTCAAGATGTCAAGATAATAGGGTTGAAACGTTGACTTATGATATGGCACGTCTGGTTAAAATAAAGCAGTTATTTTGTTTATTTTAAAATCCTATGAGGGCTTTCCTTAAAGTTAGAG
The DNA here is from genome assembly GCA_933207985.1 of Pelobates cultripes. Classification (NCBI taxonomy): domain Eukaryota; kingdom Metazoa; phylum Chordata; class Amphibia; order Anura; family Pelobatidae; genus Pelobates; species Pelobates cultripes. Next base: position 17,572,151 of record OW240914.1, read on the forward strand.
AAACTTTTAAATGTTAAGTTCATTATCCAACTATTTATTTGCACACTTTTTTTGATGCAATTTAATAAACAGCTTAAAGACATTTTGCCAAGGGGACACATATAAATTCCTGAACCTGGATCCTCTATTCATTTGTTCAGCCACTGTGCGTGAGGTTACTGTAACGCTGGCACCCATGCTTAAACCAGTGCACATTGCAACCAGGGGATGCCAGAATATGGCTGTCTCCTGGCTTTAAACACCAGAAGCCCTCAAAAGGGAGTAGGAAGCAGAATGTGCTCACTGTGCACATTTCTTCAGCTCCCCCTGGACACTAGGCACACCTTCTTCACATACTGATCTTCTTCTCCCGCAGTCACAGCTAGCACAGGTATGCTGGAAGAGAATAAGGGGTGTTATTATTATTCTGTGGATAGAAATTGGTGTGAGTAAGTGTTAAATAGGTGTGTAAACTGGTGTGTGAGTGTAGAGGTAACACATTAGGTGTATATGTCAGTGAGAGGTTTCATTTTTATGTCAATGACAGTGAGTGTGTGTTAGTGAAAGATAGTGTTTAACTGGCAGTGTGTGTCTGTGTGTGTGTGTGTGAATGTAGGGGTGTCTGTGTGGGAAGGCAGGGTTGTATTAGATCACAGTGTCAGTGTGTATAAATGTGTGGTGTGTACAGGCTCCCTATGTCTTATATCTTACCAGACCTCATATATGTTGTGTACCATTCTGCAGTTTCCTCCAGTACCATTTCTCCCTTTCCATGTTGTTTTTCTTAATTTAGTTTCTAGTATGTATCCACTGCTTTCTTAGCACTCATTTGAATCCTCTGTGTCTTTTGCTCTCTCAACAAATCATTGTCTGCCTTGTCATTTTCTCTCTGAATATTTCTGTTTCTCAAATTTAGGCTAGCCCTCCGCTAAATTTACTTAAGTCCCTCTCTTATTAAGATAATTATCTTTCAATGTCATATCCTCCAATAGTATGAATCAGTCTGCTTCCCTAACGGTTTCTGTATCACAGCCATCAGTTCAGTTAGGTAAGCTTTGAGTCAGGGTGCCCCAAAAGGCCAGACTGGGACAAAAGAGAAAGCATCTGCCAGGCAAGCCGCAAACTTGGACCACAGAAAAGAAATCTTAGTACCCCATGTGTGCACCAATATCCCCATGATGATGAGGAAGGGGAGTAAATTAATGTTCTGGGACACGACCATTATGATGAAAATATGCACCAACTGAGAAACATAACCAAAACATGGCTGCGGGAGATCTGAACTCTCTCATCCTACATGAGAATATGGGAGGGATTCATTACCCTATATCCAGTTACCCCTATTTCCTATAGCCATGTAACAAGGTGCACCATAACCTTTGCAAGACATTCACTGCCATGGTGCTTAGAGTGACTCTTTAATGTTTATATTCAATAGTGGCATCACTTTCAGTAATTTTGCAATGGTATGGTTGCTGTGCACTCCTGGGGCTCAGGACTCTAAATCTTATAATATAAATAAAAGGACACTCTAGACATAGGTGAAATTTATAGATATCGTTACAAGTAGTTATCAAGGGTGTTTTACATCAATGTCTAGATTTTGTAATTCATAATTAAGGCCCCGAGTTTGATCTGGATTTCTGGGGACCCCAATTACTTACTAAATATGGGGAGTGGAAATGCCATTATCCACCCCCTAAATTACAGTTTGCCCCCCACCCCCCCAGGAATCCCCACTCTCCTAGCCACAACCTGTAAAACGCAATCATGCTTATTATCAGAAGTCCTCTTTCTTCTAATTCTTCTGTTCTTCAGCCCCCAAAAAAGACCAAATAAAAATTGATAATCAACAAAAAAGCAGGTCCAATTGCAAATAAACTGCACAAATCGAACCCACACTGCAATAAAAACAACCCATCTTCACCCATGGAGGTCTTGCCACGGAATGAGCTCTGATAGTGGGGAGCGCCCTTATATAGACTTTTCCACACTATGTCAGCTATTGCAAAGCATTGGAAGATTTCCCAAACTTTGCAATATGACCAAGAGCTCTCTGATTGGTTGGAAAGTAAGCCAATCAATCAGAGCTCTCTGACAGCCAAATCTTGAGAGCCTTCAATGGGTGAAGATATATAATTTTTTTATTGGTTCACATTTTTGATTTGTTTTGTCTTTTTTTATTTGCATCAGGCTTTTTTTCTATTAAATTAGTGGCGTTGGAGATTATGGATTTTAAATTGATATTTTGGGGGGCTGAAGATATGAAGAATCAGAAGAAAGGAGACTTCAGATGGTAAGTATAATATTTTTATATTACTGGTTTTAGATTAACCCTGTAAGTGATTGATGGGCTGTAGAGTTGAGCGGACACCTGGATGTTTGGGTTCGCCGAGTTTGGCCGAACTTCGTCAAAAAGTTCTAGTTCGGGCTCGAACTTGACCCCGAACCCAAACCCCATTGAAGTCAATGGGAACCCAAACTTTTGGGCACTAAAATGCCTCTAAAAAAGTCCTGGAAAGGGCTAGAGGGCTGCAGAAGGAAGTAAAATGGGGGTAAGAGTAGGACAAGTGCCCTGAAAACAAATGTGGATAGGTAAATCACTTAAAATAACATTAAATACCTAAAAATAAAAAATACAGCTGAGCCATAAAATAGCACTAGATGGAATCTTTGATTTTAGCTTTGGAAGAACATAAATCAAAATCTAAAGCATGGCTGTCAGGAGGATCACCAGAATTATCCATTTGAGAGAGGGTTGGTGTGCAGGGTGTTCTCTTTGTTCAAATTGAGCTCAACTCCTGATGCATGGAGAAAAGGCCTTCACAAGCCTCTGCTATTGTGTAAATAGTTTATACTAAGTGACCCATAGGTTGAAGAGGTGGTGAAGGTGTAAGCGGCGGTGGAGGAGGAGAAGGTAGCCAACACTGTTTTTTATTTTTATTTTTTTTTAATTGGGGAAGCATCCAAAATATTGGGACATTAGCTGAAGCTCATGCTTTGCATGTAGATGCCTGGTCATGCAGGTTGTGCTCAGGTTTAGAACATTTATGCCTCGCTTCAGGCTCTGATTGCACAGCGTGCAAACCACTTGTGTCTTGTCGTCAGCACATTGTCTGAAGAACTGCCACATCAGGGAACTCCTTGGAGCTGGCTTTGGTGTGCTTGGTCCCTGGGTGCAGTGGGCAGTAGCAGGCATACTGTCTAGGGGACGGCTGCTCCGCTTTTGCACCCTGCTCTAGGAGGAGGAGGTGGATGTGGAGTAGGAGGTTGAGGAGGAGGTGACCGTGGCGGTGTAGGTGGAAGCGGCGGTGGATGCGGAGGAGGTAGCCAACACTGTTTTTTATTTTTATTTTATTTTTTTAATTGGGGTAGCCCGCAAAATATTGGAACATATAAAAAAAAGAAACATTTGCGGCCTGCTGTGAATTTCTTGCAGTCCAATAACGCCATCAAGTTTTTAAAACTGTCCGTCTCCACCAGACGGAATGACAACATTTCAAAGGTCAGGAATTTTGAAATGCTGGCATTCAGGGCCAGGGTTCGCGGGTGGGGGGGGACTACCTCTTTCTCAACAGTGTTTGGGAGATGGACAGCTGAATGCTTCCATGGACAGTGTGGAGATGCTAGACAGTTGTGTACCTGGCCTATGCTGGTGCAGGAACCCACCCTCCGAGCCACTTGTGAATGACTGGCCTGATAACCTTGGAAATTACCCCTCTTCCTCCTCCTTTGCCACATCCTCTTCCATCATTGCCCTAAGCGTTTTTTCAAGGAGACATAGAAGTGGGATAGTAAGGCTGAGAACGTGTCATTGGCACTGGCCATGTTGGTGGAGTACTTGAAACAGCGCAACATGGCACACAGGTCTCGCATGGAGGCCCACTCATTGGTGGTGAAGTGGTGCTGTTTCGCAGCGCTACTGACCCATTCGTGCTGCAGCTGAAACTCCACTATCGCTGCTGTTGCTCGCACAGTCTCTTCAGCATGTGCAAGGTGGAGTTCCATCTTGTGGGCACGTCGCATATGAGGCAGTGAGCGGGAAGGCCGAAGTTACGCAGCAGCACAGACAGGCGAGCAGCAGCAGGGTGAGAACGCCGAAAACGCGGCACAGACGGCCCGCACTTTCTGCAGCAGCTCTGATATATCTGGGGAGTTTTTCAGGAATTTCTGCACCACCAAATTCAGCACATGCGCCATGCAAAGGGATGTGCGTCAAACCAGCTAGGCCCAGAGCTGCTACGAGATTTTGCCCATTATCGCACACCACCAAGCCGGGCTTGAGGCTCAGTGGCAACAAGAACTCATTGGTCTGTTGTTCCATGTCTTCCCACAGCTCCTGCACGGTGTGGGGTTTTCCCCCCAAACATATTTTTGGGGGTTTTAAAACAGCCTGCTGTCATTTCCCCCTGGCTGTGCTGAAGTTGGTGGTGAAGGTGTTACGCTGACCGGATGAGGAGGTGGTAGAGGAGTAGGGAGCCGAGTAGGAGAAGGAGGCAACAGGAGGCAAAGCTGTGTACCCAAATAAAGATTGTCAAATGTTGTATCCTGGAACTGTGTCCCATCCGGTTACAGGGGAAATGGGTCTGATCTACTCTAATCAAAGTGGATAAACATTGGTTACCTAGGTCCCGCTTCAATTGGTGGCAAGCCACAGTGTAATAAGTGGGGGGATGTGATTAACAGCCAAACTGTATGCCAATGAAGTGTTATTGTGTTCTAATACAGGGATTACACCGACTGTTAAAAGCAGGGCATCTGCCACCCTGCAGACTGCTAAAATTCTGCAGCAGCAAGATAGGGATAAAGTAATGAAACAGCTTGTTAAGTTAAGATCCCTTTTCCCCCCATATGACTGCAAAATAGATGTAATTTCAAACATGTCCAACTTTGAATCTGCAGTCAAACAATATATGCTCTCTCCTAAAGAGGCATGTATTATGCTTAAAATGTGGGCACCAAGCAACATTGCATGCAGATTAAATTCACCCATAAATGGGCCCATTAATCGGGATCAAGACTGGTTCAAAGAGGACAAATGGGGGACAGAAGGAGACCGACTTAGAGCAATCTCCAAATTGATTACCGGAGAAAGAGTTTTAGACAGTCATTCACTCGCTGAAATGAAGGTACACTTACAGGATGATCCTTGGGTTTTTGCATCTAAATTTGAACAAGTGTACAGATTAACCCACCGTATACCACAAGACCAAACCCCTCCTGATTTACTGCAATACCTGATAAAAAAATTCACTTATTTAGATCCCAGAGTGCAAATGATAGCAGAGGAAAAAGACACTCTGGAAGGAGTTCTAACTATTATAGGAAAAGCTAGGCAAAATTTAATTAGGAAAGGTGTTACAGGACATCACAATATTGCAAATATATCTACCAATGAAGGGAAGCAAGCCCTCCAAGAGATTCCCTTCAGAGGTACTTGTTATTATTGCAATAAACGTGGTCATAGACAGAGAGTGTAGAAAGGCAAAGATAGATCAAAGGATGACTGAGGGATGGCATGATTATCCCTCTGGGCCTTTCAAAGAAAGAATAGGTCAAAATGTATATGAAAAGATTGACCGAAATAAACCCCCGGATAAAACAGTTCAGGGACGCCATTCTTACCCCCTGCCTAAGACCAATCTATATGGTCCTGCGCGGGAGGCTCTGAGAATGATGACTGTACAGGGAACAGTGACTAGCAACTCTAAAATGAATGAAGAGGGTGAAGCTCCTCTGATTTCATTTTTGGAATAACTATAACTGGATGGCATGGTTCCTATTTGTAACACATTTATGGACCATGCAGGACGCCCTTACGTGAATGAAATTATGGCAAGGCAACAGACAAAGAATTGTACTAACACAGGAGCTTCAGTGAGACTTACCGACCTATCACTAAGTCCACATTCTGGGGCAAAACAACAACATATGAATTTTTTTTTTAACTGAATTTTTTGGCTTAATTGCAAAATCCTGGAGTTAAGTTAAACACTTCAAAGGTTGCTCACACAAAAGGTAACATTTTTGGGAGTAGCTATCACAGCTGCCCAATTAAAGAGTGATAGCAATCTTACAAGTCCCCAGACCCTTTAACAAACAATCCTTGAAGAAGTTTTTTTGGGGATTTGTAATTTTTTCAAAGGAATTTGGCACACGCCCTATTTGTATCCATAGTGACATTGCTTATGCCACCAGATCAAACTATCTGTCCAAATGGAATCTTTGGAAACTAAAGCACCCCCTCCAGTCAGCAGTAAACACTCATTCAAATGTACAATTGAATTTGGTAGCAAAGGAGGCTGTCTTAGATGGAGATCAATGGCATTTACATGTAAAAGATACTGAGATACAGCAAGCATGGGAGGAGCACTTCACATGCAAATAACTAATTACTGATAGCCAAGATTGTTGATCAAGGTTCAGAAGTGCCAGATTTAAAAGCAGAACTGAATAGGAATCCCAATCTTTCTCTTTTATTACAGAACCATCAAACACTTCAAAGTGGTCATTCTATAAAAGAAGGGTTGTTATGTTAAAGTATATCCATGCCCTAAGCAACAAAGGCCTGTGCATTAGAGAGTGCCAGTTGCAGACAGCCCCTGGAAGTCAATACAGAATGATTTCATAGGTGCACTTACACTGTCCAAGGGGGATCTCATATATGGCCCCAACAAATTGTAAAATTGTATCTACTCCTCAAACTCTGTTTGAGAAAGGGGGGGTAGGCGTAATAAAGATTAAACATTTTATCAAAATTATCCCTGGGATGCAAATTGGGAAGAGCCCTATGTAATCCTATAAGTCAGTCCATGTAGACCAATGTAAATTATACAAAGGGGCTTGTTCCCCAGGTACAGAGTTATCTGCTAAGAACTGATACGCCTTCTTGATCTCTTACAGATTTTTCCAAAAGTACCGAGACATGGATGTTACTCAACATGCTAAAACTCACCTGGAAATTGATAGAACAGCTTATCACAGACCAAAGCAACAACAGCTGTATCTATGCAAATGCAGCTCGATCTATCAAAGACTTAACAGAGGACAGCAGTGACAATCTACAAGTTCCATATGTAGATGTGACATTTAATTTTGGGTGGGCGGTCAAGATTGTTTGGCTAAAGCAACGTGATTCTTTCAAGGAATTTTGGAAAAGACATTAAGGGAAATTAAGAACATTGGGAATGTATATGGACTGGCTGAGGAAAATGGGAATGAATATGGACTGGTTGGGGAAAATTGGTTGTAGATATGGAGGGAGGAAATATTAATATGAAATGAAATGTTATGAAATGTTACTAACCCTAGTTATAATGTTAACAGCAATCTTAGAGAGTATCATATAACACGAATTATAGTGGATACATTAATCATAAAGGGGATAAATTGGGGAACAGTAGGACACAATAGGGGTGGGGAAGTGAAGGTCTTGTTGAATGTAGAGGAAGAGATAGAGCCTATAATCCTGACTCCTCCTTTCACCTATATTCACACAACTCCTTCACTAATGGATAATGGGAGCAGACCTGAGTGTCAGGAGATTAGAGTGGTCTCTAGTGGTAATTTCCAAATATGTACACTGAGACCTACCCCTCTAGTCAGGAATATTACTTTCCAATTGATTCGACTAACAGATTGGCTAGTTTCATCACACTTTCAGAACTGTTCTAGGGTCACATCCACTATTAATAAGGTTTTAGTCAGATGGGTGACAAGAAGTAGAACTAGGAATAGGAGGGTTGTCTTGGGTACGGTTCTGGGAGGTGTGGGTACTGGGTTGGGTTTTGTAAATATAATTGATATATATAGTATGACTGCAATACTCCAGTCTGAGGGTGTTAAATTCAGAAAACTATCAATACTTTAATGGTTTTCTATAGTTTGCATTTTTAATCAGGTTGGTATGTGTTGTTACTTGAAGTCATTGATTGTTAGAGTATATCATCTCCAATATGATATGTAAATGGAAAGAGCTCTGTTGTGACAATGGGTTGTGCATTCACATAAGTAGATACACTGCAGGATGCATTATCTCTCTCTCTTATCTCTGGTGGGTTTTATAGAGTCTAAGTGTCTCATCCACTTCATTGCCAATAGGAGGGATGTAATAAGTGGGGGGATGTGATTAACAACCAAACTGTATGCCAATGAAGTGTTATTGTGTTCTAATACAGGGATTCAAGCCCCCATTCTACCCTTAGGCAATAATGGAGTCCTCTGTGAAGCACATGGCCTTTCACCAGGCAAAATCAGTTGGGTTGTTGATAAACTCCTCCTCCATTCCCTTCCAATGCAATACCCCTTCCCCCAGGAGGCACTCTGGTTCTGTTACATCCTAAAGGATTGACTGAGGGAGGTGTGTCCAGCAGAAGGAGGGACTAACCTGTTCTCTCTCTCTCTTTGAATTACCTCTCTTCACCTTCTCTCTCCTCTCTCCCCTCTCCCCTCTCCCCACTATACACACCCTCTCTCTCTTACTCTCAGCTGCTGATCCATGGAGTGGTAACTGTATCACGTGTCTATGCCTGTTTTACTATGTTAATTTAGCCTACTTTCCATTCAGTCAATGTTAGTTTTAGTAGCAACATATACTAGCCTATTTCAAATGTATATGTATTGTTTATTTGTTTGATTAAGCCTTTATTAATAAATATTATTGAATTGCCGAAAGCAAGGAGTGTGGACTCTGACTTTACACTCGGTTTTTAAGTAATTATTTTTAGTTATTAATGTTATTATTAATTCCAAGTTTATTCCAACTTGCGAGTTAAACGTTTATTACACACAGGATCCCATGTCCCTGCCAACAGACCCATGGACTACAGTGCTCTAAAGCGACCTCCACTGCAGGACTTGTGTGGAGTCAGAGGAATAACGCCTGGTGGGCATAACAAGGCCGAATTGACTGCTGCGCTCAGGCAACTGTAAACAGAACTATCTGTATATGGATTACAATTATTTTCCCTCCATTCGTCTGTTTGTTCGGTTTATTTCCCTGCCTGTACAGTCCCTATGTGTTCCCCTGTTCAACTTCCGGAAGCCGCACGAAGACATGACCACCGGGAAGCTGGCGCGTGCCTCCAATTGATCTCCGTGCAGCTAGCGTGGGCCGTCAATTGACTGTCCCTGGGTGGTCGCGGTTACACCTAGCTGTCACATGATGGCGGTGTTCTGCAGTCTCTGGAACAACCAGCAGTGCTCAGCCCGGACTCAGTGAGCGGAAAGCAGACACTTTCACTCAACAAACACTGCTGAACCTCCAGCCTCCTTGATTCCCACGCCAGTTATTCAACCGAATGCCGGCTTTCGGGACTTTGTATTATATGAATGAGGGTATCCAGATAGCATGCCATGGATCTTGTTCGTGTAATTAAAGACTTTGGCTCCATGGCAATTAAACTGTATTCGTGTGGTCTGAGCACTATGTATTAAGGTGCGCTCAGACCTGAGCTATCTGGGGATATGTTACATGTGTATAATTGTTGCATTATTGGTCACATTGTATATTTTATTGCCTTTTTCTGTATCATTGTCCCAACGTGTGTAATGGCAATTTCCTCTGTCCTGGGAGATAATTGAGTTACTTCCCAATTATCTCCCGGACAGGGAGGTAGGAGTTGTGGTGCATTGTGGGGATATTTTGTATCTGTGTGTCAGGATTTGCTACGTGTCTGTCCCTTGTCACAGTCTCCCAACTGGTCCCCCAGGAGGGAGACCTGCATAAATACTGGGCAGGTAGCCCTCAATAAACCAGAATCCTGTTTTACCCTCAATACGGAGCTTGGTCTCGTGATTGGGGGGATTTACTGTACGCGGTTAGAGACTGATTGCTAGGAAGCAGCTTGGATGCTGTGTCTGCTCGTCTGTTAGCAGCTATTGTGGGATTACCGTTTGGGAGTTTGGAGTGCTACTGGGTATACTGTTCGGGAGTTTGGAGCATTTCCCTGGTCCCAGTTCGGGAGATTAAGGTTCTACAGTAGCTGTGCCTATACTTCCGCAATAGGGAAGCTCTACTAAATGGCGGTTTAACCCCTTTATGCCGGAGAACCATAACAGCAACAACCCCAGCCAGGGGCCGGAAATGAGGAGGAAGTGTGCAAGGAGGTGGAACGGCGCCTGGCATATTACCGAGAGCCACTCTCAGAGGAGATCGTCAGCAGGACCTTTTGTCCTTGCCAATAGACAACCTCCATGAACCCAGATAAAGGAAGAAGGGAGCAGAGGGCACCGGGAAGCACAACCACCCTGGCCAACAAGCTACATACAATGCCTTCAAAGTGTTCAAGGAAGCAGAAGAAGGCATTGATGACTTTTTACAAGACTTTGAGCCCCAGTGCCTACTCCAAGAGGTGAACCCCAGCGACTGGGTCACCATCCTGACCAGCAAACTAGTTGGGAAGGCAGCGGATATTTACAGGGCTGTACCAGAAGAGCAGATCAGAGACTATCCCTTTATTATGCAAATCCTCCTGGCCCGGTATGCAGTCACCCCCGAGCAATACTGCCGAAAGTTTAGGGAGACCAGGAAAGGGGAGAAGGACTCACATGCGGAGTGGGAATGCTGCATCACAAGGGCCACCCAGAACTGGCTCAACCCCCATCAAGCCAAGTTCCCGGAGGAGATAACCCAGCTCGTCATGCTAGAGCACATTTTCATTGGGCTCCCCAACGACACGGCTGGTGAGAGACCACCAGCCTCAGACCCAAGAAGTATTCGTATGAGCTGCTAAAGCAAGGGCATGTGGGCAGGAGCATGTGGGCAGGAGCCAGACAGCTCACCCACTTCTTCTTCTGGCCAGGCATCTCTCAGGATCTGAGGCAGTACTGCCAGGTGTCTGCCAGAAAGTGGGGAAGAGAAGGGACCCCCTCTATCCCCTACCTATTAGTGAAGATCCGTTCGGCAGAGTAGCTGTCGACATTATAGGTCCCCTAGCCAAGCCTAGTCCCTCTGGGAAGAAGTATATTGTGACCATCGTGGACTACACGACTCGGTACCCTGAGCAGTATTCGGGCTGAAGCCTTGATGTGAGTGTTCTCCTGGATGAGTTTTCCCTGGGAGATTCTCACAGACCAGGGCACCCAGTTTACTGCCGACATGACCCACCAACTGTGGAGATTGTGCACATTAAACCAATCATGAGCTCCCCTTACCACCCCCAGACCAATGGCCTGTGTGAGCGCTTCAATGATACGTTAAAGCAAATGCTCCGTACCTTTGCGGTGACTCACAAGGATTGAGAGAGATTCCTGCACCATCTCCTATTTGCATATCGGGAGGTGCCACAGGAATCGACTGGGTTCTCCCCGATCGAACTGCCACGCCAGGGAACTCCTTGGAACTGGCTTTGGGGTGCTCGGTCCCTGGGTGTGGTGGGCGGTAGCAGGCGTACTGAAAAGGGGACGGCTGCTGCGCTTTTGCACCCTCCTCCCTCTTATGCTGTGTTGGTGCCTCTTTGCGACCACCGCCTCTTCCTCCAAACTGCACACGTCACTCGCATGACCTTCATTCCATGTGGGGTCTAGGACCTCATCATCCTCCACATCATTTTTCCACCCACTCCTCAACCCTGCCCTCCTTGCCGGTCTGCACACTGCAGAAAGCCACAGCAGTTGGCACCTGTCTTTTTCCAGCATATAAAGTCTGCAAAGGACATATGGAAATTGTTTTAGAATTTCCTCCAGGCAACAGTTTTCCCTATAAACTGACATCTCAGTTTGACTTGTGAGGGTATTGCCCCAGAATTACAATATTGTTGAAATACCTCTTAGCTATTGATAACTGGTTTAAATATAGCAGCTTGTTATCTGGTAGTTTCCAGTGTAGAAAATATCAATCTGTTTTCTATCACTTAGATCTGTTTAACAAATGTTGTAGGTGTGAAACAATATTACAAGTGACCGATGTAGTAAATTCGAATCAAAGTTACGCTTTGATTTGACTCTCAGATATGAAGTGAACACCCCAAATATACTATTTAGCACCCAAAAAATAAAAATTTTACTTTTTAAAACTCCAATGTAAGCAGCAGATTAGCAGCAGATTAGCAGCAAAACAATTAGAATGTTTACAACTGCGCAGTAAGCACACTATTAGACGCTTCTATTTGACTCTCAGATATGAAGAGCAGGCCACAAAATGTTCTATTTAGCAAATTAGCAGCAAAACAATTAGAATGTTTACAAGTGCGCTGTAAGCACATTATTAGACACTTCTATTTTTACTCTCAGATATGAAGTGCACACCCCAAAATGTACTATTTAGCAGAATAGCACCCAGAAAATAAGAATGTTTACCACTGTGCTGTAAGCACACTATTAGACGCTTCTATTTGACTCTCAGATATGAAGTGCACACCTCAAAATGTACTATTTAGCAGATAAGCACCCAGAACATAAGAATGTTTACCATAACTCAACCATTTTCCAATGTGGCTCATTTGGCACACAATTTGCAATTTCCTTGTCAGTTCATAAAAATGTCCGGTTTAGTGAATGAACCAAGCAATACATTTAGGGTAATTCTTAAACAATAACCAGCACTCAATAATTATTATTATTATTATGATATTTATAGAGCGCCTTCAAATTCAGCAGCGCTTTACAGTGGGTGGACGAACTGACATGTAGTTGTAACCATACAAGTTGGACACACAGGAACAGAGGGGTTGAGGGCCCTGCTCAATGAGCTTACATGCTAGAGGGAGTGGAGACACAAAAAGGTAAGGATAGTAATAATAGTAATAATGATAATAGTGATACAATAAACAGATTCAAGGTTATAATAGTAAATACATTTAGAAAACAAAATCTCATTTAGAATCCCCCAGATGGTTGGAAATATCAGTCAATCCGCTCTGGGCTCCAGAGACATTCTCCCTCTGATAAAAGGTTTACAATATAAATATATTTTATACCCAATAGTGGAAGAAACAATTGGGTCTGCAGGAAAAATGAGAAATTATCACAATACTGACAGGTAATACATTCTTCATAATTTCAGATATATCTTCTTATCCTGTAAAATATTAGCCCTGTTTTCAGGTATCGTTATTAAATGGATGTATACATTAACAATTTACGTTGTTTCCTGAACCATTTTTTAAATATATTTTATTTTATAGTTTAGATCCAGTTGTAAATCATTCTGAAATTAAAAGAACTGCTGGGAAATGGAACCCTCGAAAAGAGACTTCAAATTGTGTCAATCATTTCTGGTGACTTTAACTAACCCATTTTCCTATTACAGAGCATGCATAGCATACAATATAAATCTATTGTTTTTACTGAAAATGTGAGAGGCTTAGAGTTTCTGCATTTTTATTTTTATTTATTAAATTAAATATTGTCAGGGTTTTTCATGAACGTGTGAATTTTCAGGAATTCAAAGTGGTTTCAAAATTTCCCCTGTCTGACATATTTTTACTTTGACTGTTTTGAAATAAAATATGAAATACACTTGAATTGCTGTCAATTCCCACTTTAGTGAATAACTCTGCAAGTAAGTGGCTGAACATATACATTTCATTTGATTCAGTTTTCCCAAATTGGGTGATTCTTCCAGAGGTATAAAATTAACTCACAATATCACAACTACATTTAGCCTTGTGAGTTTATCTCAGGAAACATAAAGGAGGTTAAAGAAAAACAATATGCTAAATGCATCTAATATTTAATTTAGGAGCCCATCTACGGAATATTAGAATTTTCTTATACATTTCTGTGTTTTTCCGTATCTGTATCTGGCATTGATTTCACAGAGGTTGTTATTTATGATTCCCTTATGTTAATCCAAGGAGAAACCTGACTAACACTTTGGAGTCAAAAGGTATTTCTGTTCCAATTTTGTGTCAAAATTATGAATTGTTTCTAAATGAGCTTTTTCCCTTCTTGTGGATAAGCAACAATAATACAGGTATGTGGAAGAATGAATTTGATTGACATGAGTAATTTTTTTCAGCCTATATTACTATGTAGCTCAGTTTATTTGTAACTAATTCATTGTCTTCTATATAGCTTTATTATTGATAAAGTTAGTTTTTATAAAGAAAAAGGAACTATCTTTCAATATAAAAGAAATACTTAATTCTTAGTCCTTACCATCCGTAACCATCCCTGCCAGATGGAACTCAGTGGAACTCAATGATTTCAACCTTCATTGATTTGCAGATAGCCCAGCTGAACTGAGCAACCATTGGGCTCCTGCCATGTTCCATTAAACTCTTCAACTTCCCAAGAATGTGTCATTGAACTCAGCGTGGTTCAAAAAACATAGAGATATTCAGTTGCTATATAAATATATGATGGAAAGACCCTGTTTTAGTACGCAGACACAATGTGGGTACATGTTTATATGAATGACTAACAAAAAAAACCAGGGCATTAGTGGCCAACAAAATGAATAAGGGGAATAGAGGATTTAGTTACAGAAACAGGCAAAATATGAATGTGCTTATACTAGATGACAGATATGTTTGAGGGAATATAATAATAAACAGTTATATAGAGGGTCAATATAAATCCCTCTATAACCTATTTGTTTGAAACACATTCTACCACCAGTGCATTCACAAACAGTATTCCTGTTGTTCATTTTAAGAGCTGTACAAACACCAGATCATCCTCCGAAACGTGTGGAAAGGATACTTTACCAACAGCGGGGCAAATGGTTCTTTCCTATAAGTACAAGAATTATACAAAAGTATCTATCTGAAGAGGTTTAATGTAATGGTAATCATTAATAAAAAAAATACTTGACTTTTTTTTAGCAGGAAATGTTCTATAACAGTTCATGTGGACATTTGTGATTTGTCAGGACTGACCTAACCCTAACACGCAAACCCAGGACAGAAGTGCATACTGGTCCTTAGTTTTGTCGGGCTGGCACTGGGGAAAGATACAAGAAGAGAAGGGACAAACGTAGATAAGACAAGGTCAAAGGGAAGTAGAGAGTAGGTATAGCGAGAAATAAGCCAAGGACAGGATAACAAAATATAGGAAATATCAAGCAACTGCAATAAAACTCCCACCATGCTTTGCCAGCTGGGGATCTATCCTATCATTTGTATTTGGATGTAGTAAATCTAGGAACAGTGTATAGAAGGTGCTTCAAAGTATATAGTAGAAAAAACAAATCAAGTATCAGCAGCTAGAGCACCGTTAGTGGATTTCCCAATACTGCACTTAAATACAGATTGTGAACACAGAAAACAGACCCAAAGTGCAGTGCTTACATATATATCACTTACCCTAAGTTGGATGTAGGCTGCAGCTCCAGGCCCATGTCTATGGCATAGGCCCATTCAAAAATAAAAATATTATATGGAAACTGAAGAGGGGTGTAGGGTAACAAAATTAGTGTGGACTGGCTGACAATGAAATTAGTTAAGGTAAAGCTGACTTTGCACACTATGCGAATGCCCTTGCTGCTTCAGTCTATCTAACAGTATGTCATGTTCCCTCTCTTCAACACTTCCTACATACACCTTTTCTCTGACCCAGAATGTATAAGAGGAGTTTCTGCCTACTAGAAAGAAGGTGGACCATTGAGTCCTTAGAAAGCATAGACCTATTGCTTCATTCGATGCATTATGACAAACTAAGGGTGGTGTCTGCACAATATGCCCTTGGTTGGTCATCTTGCGGGATTTGCAGGCAGCATGATGTGCATTCACACCAGGCTGACCATCTAATTCTTTGTGCAGACACCCCCTTTTTTGGGTCATTTTTGTCCGTTTGGGTGGTTCTGGTTACATGATTCACATCAGTGGGCCCACCCTTTTACCTCACCCACCAAAATCCTGCTTCACCGGACACTGCTGTTAGGGGGTATGGATTTACTTGAATGATGAAAGCGAGATTTTAGCATAGGGTATGTGTTTTCTGATAGCTATATCCTGTGAGTTTCCCTTCAGAACCACCTCCACCAGATACATGATGCTTGGGAGTTATAACCGGTTTAGTGTTTTCTGTCGATGAGATTCTGTAATTTGGTCCATCCTCATTGTCAGCACGAGGCCCAATTGGCTCTTAATATGGCCCTGACCAAGAGAGAGCTTGCCCAGGAACCCATTAACATTAACCATGAAAAAATATAATTGTTTTCTATAGAAAATATATTCATTTTCAAAAATGTTTCTTATGAATATCTTTTTTTTTTTGAACATAGACAATGCAAAGACCGAATCGGACAACAGTTCAAAGATTACTGCTGCTGGGGTTTGGGAATCTCTATAGCTTTCAAATACCATTTTTTCTCTTATTTCTTCTGATCTACATCATGACGTTGACAGGAAATTCTGTTGTTATTTTGTTTGTCGTATTTAACCGTAATCTTCATTCTGCCATGTACATTTTCCTCAGTCACTTATCACTGTCAGACATTATGTTCACTACAAATATTACGCCCAACATGCTTCGCCTCATATTAATGGGAGAAAGTGAGATGTCCATCACCAGTTGCTTGATCCAATTCTATTTTTTAGCTGTCCCAACTAGTGCCCAGTGCTTGTTTCTGGCTGCAATGTCCTATGATCGATATGTTGCTATTTGCAAACCACTGCACTATACGACTATTATGACATTTAAACTCCAATGTGACATTGTAATTTTCATTTGGCTATTAGCTTTTCTGTCAGTGTTAATCTTGTATTATTTCTTAACAACCTTAGACTTTTGTGACTCAAACATCATTGACCATTTCTACTGTGATATAGGACCAGCTACAGCTATTTCATGCTCAGACACCTCATCTGTGGAACTCACCACCATCGTGTTAAGTGCATCGATTGTTCTGTTTCCATTTGCATTTATCATTGTTACCTACGTTTCCATCCTTCTTACCATTCTCAGGATCCCATCCACCAGTGGGAGAAAGAAAGCCTTCTCCACCTGTAGCTCCCACCTCATGGTAGTCTGCATGTATTATGGTACACTAGCATTAAACCACACCTTTTCACCCAAAGAGCAAACCACAAACCTAAATAAAGGACAGTCCTTAATGTACATTGTGGTTACCCCATTTTTCAACCCCATCATCTACAGCTTGAGAAACCAGGATATCAAAAGAGCAATCAAGAGAACTTTAAATATTTGGAGTAGGTGAATGTCAATAGAAAGAATTTAAAGTGGACAAGCATTTACCTGTATCATTGTTGTGTAATAATTACCAGTTAAACATTCAATGGTGTCACCCTACTAAACAATGATATCATTGTGTTAACACTCAATTCGCTGCAGCTGAAATGCAAGCTAAAGTCCCCTTTTGGAGATATAATGTAGGGTTAGGTTAGGAGTTAGGGGTTAAACTATGGTATATAGAATAGATGTTCAAATTTAGGTTTAAGTTTTATAGGAGTTGGGATTATGAATGACAAACGAGCAGGATAATTAACTAAACACCAGAATTTGTCTGGATGGAAAAAATCTACACAATGGCAATTTTCATAATTTCTAATTCCAAATACGGTTGTGATTTGGTCAAGCAAGATGCAAATTATTGTTCATCTGACACTTTTGCCACTGTAACCATTTCATCTCATTGAATTCATTCAAATGGTTATAGTGCCCAGAGTTACCGGTTACGGTCTCTTAATTCACTGTCAAACTATTTCTGAGCAATTTAACACTTGGTAAGGATTTCTGGCAACACACAGCCTAGCTGCCACTTGAGGTATGGCTAAGGCGGAGACTACACACCTCCTTTTAGCAATACCAGTGCAATGGGTGCTGTCAAAGGCTGAAAGCAGTCAGCAGACACTTTCATTGCTGCTCAAGCCAATGCACAGAGAGATGGGCTGTTGTCAAATCTCGTATAACATCTAAACATAAAAAATGGTTTATTGCCAAGTGAATGAACCGGGGCCATGGGATTCCAGACACTATAGCTACTTCATTGAGATAAAGCAGTTACAGTGCCCCTTTAAGTAACATTTGCCCAATGTTTAGTGCTAGCAGCCTATGGGTAAATGGTTTAAAACCTTTGGCAATGCAAGGGTTAATTATGTGCTAGCTAGCCACTACTAGCTAGCCAGCCTCTACATTAAAACAAGTTAAAATAAATAAATAAATAAATAAATAAATAGATAAAATGGACTAGGGCAGTCAATAAGATCCCCATATTACTACAACATAGATTTTAAACCTCTGTATAGTCATACCTTTAGATGCTGGTTGGCATTTGCAAAATCAGGGATGAGCCAGATAGCAGCTTCAGAGTTTGTGGATTCACTCTGCTTCTGCAGAAAAGCTCTTCCTCCTCATTCCTGGAAGCCAAGAGGCATTTTCCAGACCGTGCCGTTCGATGCGCTCCATACGTCACAGAGGTTGTGAGGTTGACAAATAAAGAAAAAAAAAGTCCACACGTAGTGCAGGCATTCTTAAACTTATGTGACACTGCAAAAAATTAAATTTTTAGGATAAAAGTTTAATGGGTCAAAATTATATGGACATACCCTGCTCTGCCCTTCCCTGCAACACTCCTTTGTGTGATTGGGCTATCCAATGGTGTTTAAAGTGTATTTGTCAACTCAAAATGACCCTTCTCTTATTATTTCCTCTTCTCTTCCTCTTTCGGAATCTGTTCTTTTTCATTACTGATCTTTTTCTATTTTAAACATAAAACAAAGTGTGGACTTTTTTGCCTTATGTATTTTTCCTACACTTGGCAATCATGACGAAGGGTGGAATTAGAGGCAAATTGCACCCTTTGTTAGCGTGACAATGAAATTGGGGTTCTGCTTTAAGCTCCACGCTTTTGTCACAATTGTCAGGCATAGGAAAAATACTCAAGACAAAGTAGGTCCTACTTTGTCTTGTGTTTTAAAGAGAAGTCAATCAGAAATTAAGAAAATTAGAAAATATTTGGAAAGAGAGAGTGTGGAAACAATAGGAGGAAGGTAAGTTTTAAGTTCATCCTATATATATTTCCCTCTTTCTGGTTGTAGGTGCCCTGTCGTAGTTTTTGTACCTGAGATTGTATTTTAATATTGATTATATTTTCCTGTTCTTGACCTGGCTTTGTCTGAACATTATGTTTATCTGCTATCTCTGACCAAGGCTTGTCTTATCGCTTTTGTGTACATCTGGAATTCTTGACTTCAGCTACTTATTTACTTTGCTATTTTTGCATATCTTGTGCATCGCGTTAAGCCACTCTAAGGTTCAGTAACATGTAAACTGTAACAGTAAACCACTTTCTAAATACATCCTGTTTGCTTACGGTTACCCTGTTCTTTGCATCTGAGGGTCACTTATCAAAACACCTATTCTCCCACCTGCCATGCAGTAGGTTGTGGAATATCTACTAAACGTTAAAAAACAGCGACTGGGCAACCATCAGTGTCCACTCGCTAGTATTTGGGCTTTCAAAATAAGGAGGCATAGTTCCCCAACCTGTAAGGATTGGGTAAGGGTCATTAAATGAATTAATGAGGGGGGTGTACCAATCACTCCCCCCCTCCATGATCATCAGGCAGGGGGCTACTAATTTCATATGGGTGCTCCTATTGTCCCACCCCAACCACCCTCAACTGGTGGTGGTTAAGGGTTTGAAATATAATAGAAATGAGGGGGTATAGTGACTCACCCATAAACCCCCACCCATGGGTGGCAGGTGGGGGCTCTATTAATAATACAGTTGGAAAACTAATGTCCCAATCCCAGCCCCTACCCATTGGTAGCTTGTGGTGGCTCTTTTAATTATATTTAATGAGAGGTGGATCTAGTTCAATCAAGCCCTCAACTATGGGCAGTGGTTGGAGGCTCTAATAATAATATTCATGTGGTTACACATCCCATTGGACACTCCTCCATATTTGTTATATTATGTCCCCTTGAGTAGCTTGAGTTCCCTCAATCACCTACCCCCTTTACATTTAAGCAACCCTCCCAACATCGTCTTTATCCTAATAATAGTAAGGAAGTCATAATATTGACACAGGCAGGATTCAATGCAGAGTGAGCAGTCACACTATATAAGCTTAGTCAGAGCTCTCTGAAAGATACCGTATAAGGTGGGAAATTTCTCTTATTATGGGCTGAATAAAAATAGATTAAAGGTAAGTATATATTTTTTGTTTTCATAACTCCATCACACTACTATTAGGATGAGGGGATTAGGCAGGGTCATTTAAATGTAATGGGTGGGGGAGGGGTATCTATGTGAGTGGGGACCCAAAGTCATATTAAAAAAATATTCATAATAATAATTTTTATTATTATTATTAGTGCCCCCCAGCTGCCGTCCATGAATGAATGAGTGGAGGCTGGGGGATGAGAGCATTAGGTCCCCCTTGTGTACTATTAATAGAGCCTGCAACCATTGCCAATGAGTGGTAGCTTGGGACACTATGTAACCCTTTATATTATATTTAGAGTCCATGCCAGCTATAATTGGATGAGAGGTGGGGTAAGGACACTAGTCACGACTCCTTGTTTTACATATTTAGAGCTTTCACTTTGCTACCTTGAAAGCAAGTACAGTTTTCTTGGTTATATGGGCTACTTTCCCTCCTTCATAAACAGGTTCACCAGAGAAAATAGCAAAGTAGAAAGTAGGTACAAGATGAAAAGCTTCTTTGCTAAGGAGAAAGGGAGACAAGTTTAGTTTCATGGCCACAAACATACTAATGAATGTGTGCATCAACTAGGAAATGTAACCAGAACATAAATGGGGGGAATCTGACCAATTTCATGCCACAATAAAGTAATGCGGGATAGATCCCCTCCCCTCATTTCCAGTGTAACAGGGTGCACCGTAAAATTGTCAAGACACACAATGCTATGTTGCTTAGAGTGACTCTTTGAAAATAGTTGCATGACCATTTAATAATCGATGATATAGGTGTGGTGCGCTCACAGAACTTGGGACTTTTCTAAAAATAAAACGATACTGTTGCGTATTTGACAGCAGGAGCCCAGGAAGCAGGAATGAGCCAAAGTGAGGTACCAAAGGAATAGAGAAAGTTGTAGTCAGAGAAAGACAAGGGTCAGGACAGGCAGCACGGGTTCAGAGACAATTAAACAAGCAGAGTGTCAGAGACCAGATAAATCAAACAAGGCAGGATAGGCACACTGAAGTTAACACCACAGTAAGCACAGTAAAACTGAGCACTGGAAACATGCCGGGATGGGATTTAATAGCAGAGAGGTTTGCACCTCGCCTACAGTATCTCACAAAAGTGAGTACAACCCTCACATTTTTGTAAATATTTTATTATATCTTTTCATGTGACAACACTGAATAAATGAGACTCTGCTACAATGTAAAGCAGTAAGTGTACAGCCTGTATAACAGTGTAAATTTGCTGTCCCCTCAATATAACTCAACACACAGCCATTAATGTCTAAACCGTTGGCAACAAAAGTGAGTACACCCCTAAGTGGTGTCAGAATATTTATATCGGCAGACATTTTGTGCTAAGATAGAAATTAAAAGTGTCTACTGCCAGTCACACTTAAAATCAAGCTGACTCCATTTTGGATTTCAGGCAAGACAGACACGAAATTTCTTTCCTATCTGTAACTCTAACCATCAGCCTGTGCTAAGGAATGCGTTATGTAAACACAGCAAGGATGAGCGTGGAATATAACCCAGAGACAAGTATATACAGTGGGACCTGGGTTTACGAATTTAATGCGTTCTCCGGGACATTTCTCATTGCAAAACATTTGTAAACCGAAATGTGGTTTCCCATAGGAATGCATTGAAAACCAGTTAATCCGTTCTGGAGGTCAAAAAATGAGCTGGCATGGAAACCAACCCACAATGCAGAACACACAATAAAAGGGATGCAAACGACAAAGCTCAGCTCCCTACCTTTCCACAGCTTGAAGAATGCACCAAAAAGTCTCAAAATAACTGCAAACAATTTCCAGAATGGCTCCAAAACTCGATGCAAAAGCCGCTCCAACACCTCCACACTCGGCGCCACGTGCTACCCACAGGCTCCAGCATGCAGGGGGCGGTGCTATAAACCTCCCAGGTGCAATGCATCCTGCGGAAACTTGCTTTGTATTGCAAAAAGAAATGGTAAACCGAGGCATTCTTTTCAATGGATTTTCATTTGAAAACCGAAAATTATATTAACCGAGTCGTTTGTAAACCGAGGTCCACATTAAATATATACACATCTACTACTATATACTTACTTTACTATTTTATTAATTTCATATAATCAGTATTATGTTAATAATACAGACCATTCATTGATAATATCAATGAAGAAATACAATATTATTTAATAAATATTAGTGGAATAGAAAAATAATGTATCACAGCTTCACAGAAAGCCAGACACCAGTGACCAGAAAAGACTCAGTAATTAATGTTACTTTCTAAATTTTACAAGGTCCCATTGTATAAAATAAGGTGAAATTAAGTTTAGGCACGTCAGAAAGTAGAGATACGACAGATATTGCCGCCACAATGTCTGAGACAAGGCTAGGAAAAACCAAAGAAATCATTTGAACTGACAGCAAATTTAAGTTATGGCAGTCATTTTAGATAAACCAGATTATGTCAGAATCGTCATCAAAATAAGTTAACTTTTTCGAGGACATAGAATTTTGGTGATTAAAGAGCACCATCTACTGACCAAAATCTAAATTGTGGTCTGTGAGTTGACCACACCTTCAATGTCCTATTGCCTTATCAACTAATGACGTACAGAGAGTCTGGCCCTTTAAAAAGTTAGGAACAAAGGGGAGATTCACATTCACCTTCAGATTTGGACATTGAGGAGAGAGATTCAGGACACTCTGGGACTAACACTCAACTCTTAAACTCTCTTGGACACAACTCAAGAAACACTCCTTGACACTTAGAATTTTACTATTACTTTCTAACCAACATCACTTTTCTATTACATACAATCCTACACATAGCTATACTTCCATTCAAGTTCCTGGGACTATCCAAGCATCTGATGAGAACATCTCCAACATAACTGGTAATTATGCTGGTTTTATTTAATTAATCTAAATTAATTAAAAAATGTATTAATAGCAGAATACATGCATGGATAAATCTCGGTCAGATTTCAATAATTGAGAAATCATAGTTAACTAAAGAATAAATAGTTATAAACATTCCATTCTGCAGGTGGAATCAGATCATTATATATTACTTATACTTTTATCACGTGTTAGCATACCGTTGTTTTTATCCAGATGTATTGATTTGCTCTGAAATAAGATAGTATATCTATTTAGGCAAATTATAATTCGGCTAAAGTAAATCTGGTAGATTTTTTTTTTTTTATTGGATGGTTCTAGGAATGGTTATGAACATTATTTTAATAGCAATAGAATAGGATATTAGATGTCTTGAAGGATTTAGCCATCGTTGAAAGAGTTTACCAGGATCTAACTGTGAGCGAAGATTTTATGACTTTGCGCTGTGCACTGTGAGGAATTCTGTGTCCTGTGAAGTTTAGCCTTCTGTGTTCTGTGGGATTGTTTACATATAGTAAATTTGTAAGTCTTGACAGTTGATGCTGTAGCCATTGAATTTGTTTAAAATCATTGCCATTTTGTTGTATACTTACATTATACTAAATATTCACTGATTATTATCACGCATGTTACATATTATTATTATTTATTATATTGTCACAATAAATTATATTTTTTATAATCAAATTGTGATTTAATCGTATTGAGTAAAAATCCTCTGAAATTATGACGTTCTCTAGGATCTAAGAGAATTAAAATAGTGAGTAATTCTTGATATCAATTTTGATATAATAAAATTATTAAATTAATTTTTTGATAATTTTTACGAAAATATTTTTAATATTTATCACCCCATAAATATCCCCACAGTGGAAATGTCCAAATTGGGCCCAATTAGCCATTTTCCCTCCTCAGTGTCATGTGACTCGTTAGTGTTACAAGGTCTCAGGTGTGAATGGGGAGCAGGTGTGTTAAATTTGGTGTTATCGCTCTCACACTCTCTCATACTGGTCACTGGACGTTCAACATGGCACCTCATGGAAAAAAACTCTCTGAGGATCTGAAAAAAAGAATTGTTGATATACATGCAGATGGCCTAGGCTATAAGAAGATTTCCAAGACCCTGGAACTGAGCCTTTAATTGTTTGATATAGGGTGGCAGTGGGCTGCGGCGCGATGGGAAGAGTCACAGCACTGATGTAATACTAGAGTCAGATGCCTGGTCTCCCCCCTCAGCAGTGAACACATTGAAGGGTCGGGCATGCGCTGAGGAGGGACTGTGTCGGCTGCCAGGAGAGACGCAGCATGGGAGTAACAGGTGAGTGCCCTGACCTCCTCTAGGATGCCACCTCTTGAGGCATATGGGTGCTGGATGATCAGGATGTGTAGAATGAAATGTTATAACAAGATGAGGGGTGTGTACATTTTTTGCAGGCTCCCAGGATCTCTCCTCAGCACCATAACCCTTCCAATGGTGAGATATTCCAGTACCTCTTCATCTTCATGAATCCCTAATTTCTTCTACTTTATTTTTCAATTCATCGTCTATCATGATGGGATCAAGTGGTGGTATGTCTCGGGTAGGGAAAGGGTTTTCTTTGGCACTTTTAATTAGTGAAAAGTGGAAAGAAAGATGAATATTATACTGATGTGGTAGTTCCAATCGTAACACAACAAGTACGAATCGAACTACCACATCAGTATGGAAATACGAAAAGGTCCTATGTACTTGGGACCTAACTTTTTAGTCAGACAATACAATCAGATGTTTCATGGATAACCAGACAAGTTGATTCTCCTTGCACGCAGGGGTGTTGTTCTTTTAAGATCAGCATACTTTTTGTATAATTGTTGGCTTTCTTGTAACATCTGCTGAGCTTGTTGAAAACATTTGGTTAGTTTTTGTAAATGTGTAGTGACATCTTGAACTGTTCTGAGTGAATGACTCTGGGAAGGATATTTGGATGGAAACCATAATTTAACATGAAAGGTTAGCTGTCAGTGCAATCATGTTGCCTGGAGTTGAAAGCGAACTCGATGGTAGTAAACAACTCATTCCATTTAGATTGCAAATGGGTACAAGAGTAGCAGAGATATGTTTCTAGGGTTTGGTTTGTCCTTTCAGTTTGTTGTTGAATTGTCAATGAAAAGCAGTTGAAAGGTCTACTGAAATCTTGAGGGATTGACAAAACGCGTTAGAAATGGGAAGTAAATCGGAAGCAAATTGTGTTCCTCTGTCCGAGAGAATAGATTTGGGTATCCCGTGTAGCCTGAAGATGTTATCAAGAAAAATAGAAGCAGTTAGTTTAGCGGTAGGCAAAAACATTCCATATTTTGATAGAAGCCCTCTCATCCATTGCTCGAAACTGGGCTACATCACAAGTCTCTAATATAGAGCTGTGCCTACACCATATAACCCAAACAAGCATATACGAGCTAATGATTAGAAAACAAAACACACCACTGAACAGCAAGCACCCCGACTATCGACACTACTGAGAGATTGCTTGAAAAATGGGACAGGTTCACAAAGAACTGTGCAATACCGCACAACCCGGGACAGACGCTAGGTCCGACAGCTCTGCCCATAACATCATAGCCCAAGGCGGCTGGTAACCAAAGAAGAGACATGTATTGTATAAATAGGAGATTCTAGACGAGTACCTTGTGAAATCCAACCCACATTTCACTCACTAAGAAAGGAAACTTACGCCAAGGAAAGAAGGAAGATAGGCAACAATAGGTTGGCCTCCCCTTCCCCCACAACTCCAGTTGGGAAGCACAGTAATTAGGAACTAACTGGTACACTGCTACACCAAACACAAGCGAACAGGCATAGAGGAACAAGCACAACATGCTGAAGGCGATGAGGACATAATTGAGGGAGAATACCTGATGGTCCACACCTAAAAATATACCATGCCTGAGCAGACTCACACCTGCACACACTTGTTTTTGCCTTCTGTCATTATATCTTGTTAGTGTCTCTCAAATCAATACTTTAAGTGTTATCATGACCACTAACCAGACGCATTCCGAATTGAAATTTGTTGATAAAGTATTGTATGACTGATGCTTTCCCCCATCCCTTTATTCATTCTGTACCCCATATGCTTTTTGGAAAACAATAAAAACTGTTAAAAGTGAAAAAACAATGAAACCAAGGGTACTTAATGTGGATTTTGGTGTGTGTATTAATTTTATTCTAATATATATTTTTATAATATGCTGTTTATTACAGTGTTTTTCTTTCCTAATTAGAAATCTCCTCTTTTTCTTGAATTTTTTTTTAAGTTTCAATTTTACAATTTTATATTCCCATTACAACTGGGACATTTTGCGAATTTTTGTATAATATTCATTTTTTCTTTCTGTTTAATTATGTGCTATGGACTTATATGCTTAATTCCAAATGATGGATTGCAAGTGGAATGCAATGCTTGCTGACATCCGTCCATTTAGATGAAAACCAAAGTGAGGTTTGGCCAGCAATTGCGGAACACATTATGGGTGTACCCGGAAGTACATTGGAGGTGGAACCCGGAAGTGCGTCATCCAGTTGATCACTTCGTGCCAATACCGGATGAATTTAAAAGGAGATGGTCGACATTATATTTCATGCCTGCATATGGACAGATCCTTGCTAGACCCCCTGAAGAAGTTCATGATTGAATGAAATGCATAGAGCTTGTTCTTTAGTGTACAGAGTATTTGTATTTTAATTTTATTTCTATTTTTATGTATTTATTTATTTTACTATTTACCATCTGGCTTTCCTTCTCCTTTGGACCCTGAGACCAGGATACGTTTCCAAGTGAGTTTGATGTGCCTGTTTGCCACTTCTATCTTGTAAGTGTGCTTATAACAAAGTGTGTTATTTTATCAAGATACTCTGCACTATTATTTCTTTTTTCTTCCTATGCATGCTTCTGATGTTCCTAAAGTCCTGAAGTTATTACATCGTGATCCATGATATGCCTTCAATCAATATTGGTTTGTGAGTGTGATTATTTATATTTATAACTCACATTTTGCAGCATGATTGCCTTATGTCCGTCTCTATTATTTTTGTATTGTAGATTGCCTTTTGGTATTTTTGTCTATATTGTCTTGAGGACCTAAGAGGAGTCCTTTCATCTACAATACTATTTATTAAGGGTAATTGTTGTGATTTTTTACTTATTACCCACTAAGTGTGTTCTCTACCTGCACACAGGTGTATTTGTACTTATTATAGTTTAGCGGTAGGGAATCCGTTAACTGGAATAAAGAGTGCCTTTTTTGTCAGACTGTCAACTATGTCCATAACAGTATCATATCCTTGTGATGGTCAATTGTAAGATGGCTCCAGGATCTGGATGACAAAGGTAAGGTTTGAAGCAGGCCAACTATTTTAGATGTATGCCATTTAGCTCAAGCACAAGTTATGCATGATCCAACATAAACTTTGATGTCTTTTTGAAGAAAGGGACACCCGAATTGTCGCCGGATACTTTAAAGCGTCTTTCTTTGTCCCCCATGACCAGCCAAAAGGGAGTCATGAAAGTGGCATAGTAGTTTCAGATGTATTTTCTCTGGCACATAGAATTTTCCATGTGACAAAGGATAGCCTTCACAAGAAGTGGTAAGTTTGTTGGGAGGTACAGCATTTTGGATCTCTTGTAAGATATGAGACATCAGACCAACACAACTATGGTTCTGTAGGATGGTTTCATTCTGTTTGGATTTTTGACTGTCTGTAGTAAAAATTCTAGAGAGATCATCAAAAAAGAGGGAAAAAAAAGGCTTAAATGTTGGGTATACAACTCCAGCAATTAAGCCTAAACTGGAAAAATAATAATATTATAAATGAAAATAAATAAATGATCAAATGTACATTCCAAATCTCTACTTAGATACAAGTGTGCTACCCAAACCAAAATAGTGTAGACAGCCAACAAAAGGGGCTATACCTTCCTCCTAACGTACTGTGATTGTACAATATCACCGACTATTTGACTTTATTATAATATGTAGGGTCACAGTCTGTACTATATTATCCTTATATTATGAAAACAGTCACAGAAAGGAAGTCCTGATTCTAAATAAATATGTCTATCCGAATAGACTAAAGTAATCAATTAAGTTTATCTCATAATACTAAAGAAGATGCTCCAAGATAGAGTCAAAAGAGAAAAAGGTTGTATGAAATTCCTAGTGTATCCAGATAATAACAGAAAATTGTTAATAATTCAGCTAGTATAATTCAACCCTATAAGGAGAATGCTAATCATAGTAACATAGTTGCAAGTTGCAATATTGTATCTCCTTCTCAGGGACTGAATACAGATTGAGAATCAGGACTAAGAGGAAGGTTTAAAAAGATATTAAAATACTAATGTGCAGAGCCATACTTAGAATGTCCACAACTTTATCCTTATTTTAGAGAGATCATCAGCCTTTAGATTTTTTGATCCAGGACAGTAGGTGATGTGAAATGAAAAATGTGAAAAGAACAACGCCCACCTTGCTTGACCAGGATTGAGACGTTTGGCAGTTCATATGTATTCCAGGTTTTTATGATCAGTAAATATAATCTAGCCCCTTCCAGTAGATGCCTCCATTCTTTGCATGCCATTTTAATAGCCAATAGTTCTTTGTCCCCTACATCATAATTGGATTCTGCCTTGGTCAACTTATGAGAGTAAAAAGCTATGGGATGAGCTGTCTCTCTGTAATAATATTGCCCCGTAGCTTAGTCAGATGAATCAACTTCCAGGAAGTAAGGGGACTCTGAATCTAGTAAATTAAGGATAGGTTCAGTGGTGAATAGGATCTTTAGATCATCAAATGCTTTTTGTTCCTTTGGGGTTCAGTTCCATTTCACTTCTCTCATAGTAAGGTGAGTGAGAGGCTGGACTACTTTAGAGAAGTTACGGATTAATTTCCGATAAAAAATGTCAAATCCCACAAATCAATCGATTTGTTTCTTGTTTTGGGGTATGGGCCATGTAAGGATGGTGGCCACTCTTCGAGAATCCATCTCCACTTTGTCTAGTTTGACAATGAAACCCCAAAATTCCACACACTCTGTTTCGAATATAAATTTTTCAGTTTTTGCATATAGACTGTATGTTCGTAAATGTCTCATCACTTCAATGACATGGAGATGATGAGTATGTAGATCGGGAGAGAAAATTGAAATATCATCTATTATTATTATTATTATTATGATATTTATAGAGCGCCGTCAAATTCTGCAGTGCTTTACAATGGGTGGACGAACTGACATGTAGTTGTAACCAGACAAGTTGGACACACAGGAACAGAGGGGTTGAGGGCCCTACTCAATGAGCTTACATGCTAGAGGGAGTGGGGTAAAATGCACGTATTAATTTAAGGTGGTCATAGAATATATCATTGAGAAAGTGTTAAAAGGAGACAGAAGCATTTCATAGCCCATAGGGCATGACCAGGTATTCATAGTGACCATAGTGAGAGTGAAATGGTGTTTTCCATTCATCTCCCTCACAGACTCAGAGAAAATTGTAGGCACCCCTTAGATCTAACTTGGTATATATTTGTGCGGATTAAGACATTCAGTAAGAGGAAGAGGGTATTTATTCTTAATGGTGATGTGATTAAGATCACTATAGCCACACAAGGTTGTATACTGCCATTCTTCTTTCCAACAAAGAAAATTCCAGCTCCAGTGGGGGAAGTGGAAGGTATATATATTCTTGTATTATTATTATTATTGCCATTTATATAGTGCCAACAGATTCCGTAGCGCTTATATGTATATATACTCCTTAAGGATGAGTAGTTCTCTTTCGGATGAGGGGTATATTCTACCAAAAGGAATAGGAGCTCCTAGCAATAAATCAATAGGGCAATCATATTTTCTGCGGGGAGGTAAAGATTCTACTCCTCTTTTATCAAACACATCTAGATATTCATGATAGGCTTCAGGAAGGATGATTTCTTGCTTTTTTTCATGTTCGCTTCGAGTATGGAGTGCATGAAGCAATTTACTGTGGTGTCTATCAGACAGATTTGAGAACATTGCGGTGAAGAAAACATCAAAGAACCAGTGGACAATGTAATCACAGGATCTGTTTGTAGCCAGTGGATTCCCAAGATGACAGAAATTAAGGAGAGAGGGCGAGATCGAAGGACAGAATCTCTTTGTGTTTTCCTATTTTTACTAAAATAGATTTGGACTTGTTTGGGGAGTGGATTATATTGTAAAAATGACCCATCTACAAGCTGTATTTGCAATGAAGATATTTTTTTGTACAGGTATAGATAGGGAACATGCAAGAGCTGAGTCCAGAAAACAGCCACTGACACCAGAATCAATCAATGCTTGACATTCGTAGAGTTTGTCATTCCACAGTAAGAAAAAAGAGACAGATTAAGGAGGTGTTGTGAAGACCAGGGTTGAGGATATAGCAATACGCCTATGATTGTTTGATTGGGAGTGGCAGTAGGCCACGGCTAGATGGGAAGAGCCACGGCACCACTGTAATACTCAAGTCAGATGCCTTTTGTTTTATTTTTTTCTCAGAAAATACTGCTGTGCACGTTGTAATGATATGTCTGTGAGTTGCAGGGCAGCCATTAACTGAAAATGAACTACAAGTCCCAGAAAACTGTGCTGTGTCTGAGTTGCTTTGTGTTTCGCGGAGAACTTGCTATAGATGTTTAAATGGCAGAGAGTTTACAGAAATGCGTTAAACATAGTGTAACGGACAGTTTTGCTCACCAGAGGTTAAAAACCGTTTAGGCGATATTCCCCTTTCCAGATACACCGACAGCTACTGTAAGCACCGTTCTCCCGAACTGGAAACACATGAACACTGGAAATATCCGAACAGGAAAACCATATGAAAGGGTTACACTCCTGGCAGTCAGCTTACAATCCAATTCCCCCAATAACGAGACGACACTTCGTTTGAGGGTCAAACAGAATCTGTTTTCTGGCACCAAAAGAACCTTCTTTTATGCAGGTTTCCTTTAGATAGGACCACCCACAGGGTTTTACAAAACAACCAATCATACACGTATATTACCGAAACACGCCCAGCAATTACATACAAAAATCCTCCCCTCTGCCTGTGAACTAATTATGGTACACAATGGGTTAACATAATTAAACACAGGCAGTAAAAATACAGTTTTTATACATATCCTGTAACTTTAAAACCACACATCCAATCTCCATAAAAATACATATTTAGAATTTGTTCATATATACGTTCAAATATATACATAACCAAAAATCAGCCAAACCCATCCAGGGGTTAAAAAGTTAGCTGGAGATCCCCTTATGACCGACCGCAAGCACATTTTCCTGCCCAAAACAGTTCCATAGATTTGGGCTGTGCAGTCGGTCTATTTCGCTGAATGGGACTTAGTCTCTGCGGCTGCAAAATCATTGTGGGAGAAGGTAGGGCTCAGCAGTGTTCGCGGAAATGTGTAGCCGATTGTAGTTCCATGAATTTGGCTACACATACCGCTGACCTCGTGCGAATGATCAAAGATGGCCGCCGCCACGTGTTCGGCAAATGAACAAAGGCCAACCAGCATTGTCAATTAAGCTGCGGTTAACCGCAGCTTCTGGGAGGTAAATTGCCGACACACTCCCAATACAGGTGGTCCGCTTGTGTGGTACTTGGTTCAGTAAGCCCTATTTACTGAACCAAGTGGGAAGTAGCTAGGCACAAAGGGTTTGAACCAGGTCTGGGGACACAGGGGACACGGTCTTAAAGGGGCAGTGTCCCAAACAAGTCTGGGGACACCGTCTTAAAGGGGCAGTGTCCCAATTTTCCCTATGCCCCAAAAAGGTGCTTAAAGGGCCATACACACCCAATAAAAGTCCATAAGTTTTCACAGTCTCCCAGGGGCCATAGTCTAAAGGCAGCAGGCGAGCAACCAGGCTTCTCCAGTGCACAGTGGCGAGGTTGGTTCCGCCACACATAGTAAAAAAAAAGCCTTTTCCCCTTAAATAGATGCCAGACTGGGAACCCAAATATGAGGCATTCATGAAAGAAGTTTATGAGGCACAGTCTGGAAACCAAGTATAAAACACATGAAGCTTGCAGATGTTTTCACAGCCGAGAGATAAATAAAAACTAACATGCGGATTGCTAATTTTATCACATGACAGGAGGCTTCATATTTTGCTCAACTCTCTTTACTGAAAACTGCAGCAGCACAGAACATAAACAGAACAACCAATGAAAACACAGCTAGACATTCCATAAAAGGCTGCCGGATTAAGCATCTCCTTTTTTCTTGCTGCACCTGCTGCACGGTCAGAGTATTTCAGACCTTGTGATTTCTTTCTGTATTTAGTTTATATTTTTATTGACTTGTCTCAGTTTTATTGACTTATCTGCTTTATATTTATGTTTTTTATCCCCCAATACTGTCTTCCTTTTCTATATATCACTTTTCATACTTTATTTCTACTTCTCATATTGGAGCCTGGTACTGTCCTGGCTCTCTCACCCCGGTCATGTATGTACGTAGCGGGGAATGTGGTGCGACTAAGAGTAAGGAGACTACCCCAATTCTCCCCCCAATAATGACAAACAACGAATATTGGATGAAACAGGCCACAGCATTTATTAAACGTACAACTGTAGGACTCATCCGAACTTTATTATTTTTCTTTAATTCAAATATAAATAAACAGATAAATATATATACATACCATAATTAACATATAAATTACAATTATTGCCCTACAGCCTCCAACTTAAATAACCATCCATGCCAACGAACTTAACCAGGTGCCTATGCACCAAAACTTTACCCACTGGTGTCTCGCCTCCCCCCTCGTCCAAACCAAAAATTCCCATCATCTTAAATGCTCTACCACCAGCCGGCTTTTTGCTCGGTGGGCACGTCCTATTCGGTAACTTAAAAGTTTACCTTACAGAGCAGGGGAGGTTGAGACCCACCATGTCCATCTCCTGACATTCCATCTGCTCTCCAACCCTGTTGGCAAGGACACGCTCCCCGCCACAAACACCGCTGTTTTAAACCTAAAATCAGCGGGGAGCCCCACCAAAATCAACCAGGCCTGTTCCACCACTTTCTGCATGGCAAGACGAAAAAAAAGGTCTAGCCGGACCTTCATCACCCAGAAACACAGTAGCTGCCACATGCAAGACAACACCCTGTGGCAAACCAAAATCCCCTTACCTTCAAACACCTCGAAAGGCCCTCCAATTTTGCTTCATACGGCAGCGTACCATGCACTGATTATGGGCCCCCTGCCAAAAGATATGGGAATTGATCTCCGACCAATCGGGGTTATTTATTGATTATTTTCTTTTTTTTCTAATTTTTTTTTTTTTATTTAAAATCGTTTTATTTTTATTTATTTTTTTAGAACTGCTTTGTTATAACATACGACAAGTCCTGTATAACACATCCAGAACTTATTATAATAATCTCTATAATCATAATCTCTCAATTTTTCTGAAACCAAAACGTTAAACATAAAGAACCATAACTTAACATATATAACTTAACACACAGGGTCATACAGTGAACCCAACACCACGCATCACGAAAGAACTAAAACACGCACCAGTACCCTCTTAGGGGCAGACGCCAAAAAAAACACCTTGGTATCGTCCCAAGCTCAATGCCCGCCAGGCGGATAACCCGAACATTAGGGACAGGTGGGACAGCTGAACCTGCTCCGGGAGGAGCCGAACACATTTCATACCTCCGACACCAAACCAACGAACCTCCGCTTCAGAAGGCACACAACACAAAAGCTCACCTCCCAGATTGATACCCGCATCTCACCTGGGAGTATAACCAGGAAAAGGACATCCATATATTATCTGTTTTCCAAGTGCACCCTGGGAATTGTTACTTGTACCCAAGGAACTGGTACTCATTTATCTACCTCAAAGGAAGCTGAGAATTGAACCCGAGCCCCCCAAGAATTGAACAAATTCCACAAAACCAGCATTACTTCACCGAGACATCTCACCATACCCCCTCCAGGTTCTTTGCACCACGTGCGCTGACATACCCATTCTAAAAGCCTCCAAGGCAGCGCTAAACCGAAAGGAATGACACAAGATTCTTTGCTGACAGTCCCCAGAACCATCAGACTTGAGCGAAAGACCCAAAAATTGGGAATGGGAAAGAAAAATAAAAATAAATCACATCCGCATAACTCAAAAGAGGGCCCGTGCATACTGGGTGCAGCTCACAGTTCTCTACAAAGGAAAAGTGCAACAGTCGAACCGCCATACCCTTCCCGAAACAACATTCGACCTGGATTGTCAAACACTTATAGTGATATGATCTGCAGGGCGCCGACTGGTGGCAAACAATACCCCACCACCGCATGGCCTACTAGGAATCACCAAAACCCCAACATGCACGGCCCCCAGGAGCATAGCTTCCAGGTGGCCATGGAAACCGATCCACGGACCCATTCCATCACTCTGCCAGACTGTCCGCCGGGCAAGGCATCCCCTCCAGATCCGCCTGCGAGGCGATTGCCCCTTAAGCAAGCGAGGGAAAGAGGCTGTCAGCCGAGTAATGGCTTGAACAATCCCCAAATTGTCGCAGTGAAACACTACCCTTAGATCCTGAAACGTGACTGCCAGACCTCCCCCACCACCAAAATGGGGAAACGCTCCAAAAAGCCCAGATTCGTTGAGAGACATGCCAACTGTCCGGCCACATGGGAGCACACCAATTAGAGCCCAGAATGGCCCCAAACCCCACCGCGCCATCTGCGTCCGTAAATAGGTGGAGGTCGGCGTTAGAAACCTCTGGCCTTTGCCAGCAGCACCGGCCATAATATGCAGCTAAGAAGGACACCCAAAATCTCCCGCAGCAGCCGAGTGAGCCGAATGAAATGGCGAGGCACGGAGACCACGGCTGTCGCCGTAGCCAGACGACGGTTAAAGACCCGCCCCACGTGCATGATCCGACAGGCAAAATTCAGCTCACCCAGGAGCGACTGCAGGCAGCGCAGCTGAATATTGTGCCGCCCCATGGCCAAGGCCCCTTTGCGCCGCCAACCTTGAATCTTATTCAAAGGCCAGCGGCAGTCCCAAGCCAAAGAGTCAATCTCAATGCCCAGAAAGCTGAGAAAGTGACCGGGCCCACCGTCTTGCCGTGTGCCAATGGGATCCCAAACTAATGGAACACCTCACCCAGAACCCGTCGCAGCAGCGAACAGGCTGTCGAATCGGCAGGACCCACACAAATGAAATGATCGAGGTAGTGTAGCAAGGAGACTATACCAGCCTCCTCCCTCACCACCCAGTCCAAGAACGTGCTGAAGCATGCAAAGTAACAACAGGATATGGAACTACCCATAGGGAGGCAGATATCCACGTAATACATGCCTACAAAAAATACACAGCCCAGAAGATGGTGACATCCCGGGTGCACTGGCAGTAGACGGAAGGCTGAATCCACATCAGCCCTGGCCCAACAAGGCCCCAGGGCCCATGGCCCTGACCATATCAACCGCCATGTCAAAGGATGCATAAGATACCCGTCAGAGTTCCCAAGAGATGTCGTCATTCACCAACCCCCCCCCCCCGGGGGTACGATAAATGGTGAATCAGACGGAATTTGTCCAAAACCCATGCTCAACCCATCCAGTAGGATGCCAGCCACCCGACGATTTCTATAAACTGGAGAGCCAAGGGCGCATCGCGCTCATGACCACTGGTGTCATCGCCCTCTGACCCCAAATCCCCAAGTGGAACATTCGTGCTGGAAACAGCAAGATGCCCCCCATTTGCAGTGACTGTCGTTGAATTTCAACAACAGCCCGGCCTCCGTTGCGCGGCCGGTGAGGAGGAGGATCCCCCCACCACCACCCTGAGAAAGGACAAGAACGCACCCTGCTTGGGGGCCATGCAGCTCACAGTGGAGGGCCAGAGGCCAATGTCAATCTGTTCCCACGAAATTGAGGGGTGCACCGCCAACTGTTGACAGAACTGCTCGTCATATTTCCACCATCCCACACTGCCATAGGTACGACAAGCGTTCCAAATGGTATCCTGGTAGCAGAACAATGCGGAGCCCTTTCCCCAGTTACACTGGCCAGGATTGCAAACGCCAATTTGCGCAAGTCATGGGGATCTTCCGGTACTGGTATTTCTCCTTGTCTTTTTTTTTTTTTTTTTGATTCCTACCCGTCCTTTTCCATTAAAGGAGGAGTCTCCTCCATGGGAAGGAGGGAAAAATCTCAACAAAGTCTCCCCTCCAAATTTTTTATGAACCTCCTGTTGAAGGTGCAAGCCCAAGGGCCCTGACCAACACATAGGCGGACCCACACGAAACGGCAAACCTGGGGGGTCACCTAATGCTAGGGACCCCCTAGCAGCAGCAGGTGCTGCGGCACCCGATGCTGTAGCAGGGGTGCCAGCATGCACATCCACTCCAGGAAAGGGTAACAGCGTGACCCCAAAAACAGTAAAAAAAAACCCTGTGGCTGCAGCGCCGGGGACCACACTAACCGGAGCTGACCATCTAATGGGGGGACCCTACCTGCTTGCGCACCCTGCTCCCTTTATTTTATTTATTTTATTTTATTTATTTTATATTTTTTTAAATTTTTTTTTTTTTGACTGATCAAGAAAAAAAACCCAGCGAGGAACCCCTGGACTGAAAAGAAGAAACATTAGTGAACTCACCAGCCGATGCCCAAGGAACCTCCCGCGGCAAAGGAAATGAAGATGATCCAGGCAGGACAGAGTTAACTTCATTTTCAGCACTGCTCAGCCCAGCAGCAGCACCAGGCACCATCTGCTGGCCGGTCCCAGGAACTGCAGCCAGATCCTGTGTG
Organism: Pelobates cultripes; assembly: GCA_933207985.1. NCBI lineage: Eukaryota > Metazoa > Chordata > Amphibia > Anura > Pelobatidae > Pelobates > Pelobates cultripes. The sequence continues at coordinate 17,608,914 of OW240914.1, forward strand.
AAGAGCTGTGGAGAGGAGCTCACACCCGCAGAGGAGGGCAGCCGAGGTAAGTACCCGGGGGTGGGGCAGGGGGGACATAGGGACCAGGAATAGGGACAGGAGAGACGGGGGGAGGAGGGAGGGAGACAGAGAGAGCCAGGAGAGGGCTTAGAGAGAGGAAGGACACCCAGCACAGCAGGAACAGGGGAGGAGGAAGGAGGGAGATAGAAAGAGAGCCAGGAGGGGGAGCAGAGAGAGCCAGGACAGCAGCAACAGGGAAGGAGGAGGTAAACCAAGGGAGAGGGGACTCCAGAGGGAGAGGGGACAAGGGATGCACCACAGGGGGGGAGGGAGGAATTGGGACAGAACCCGGGGGGAGAGGGGGACCCCCCCGGCCGACACTCATCCCCAGAGAAGCCATCAGAGCCCGGGGAGGACCCCCCTCCACCCCCCAGCGGCAGCACAGCCATGCCCCGCGTGGCCCTGAGGGGCCCACTCACCATTACCGGCCTGGCTCTGGATCCGCCGTGCGCTGAGCACGTGGGGGCTGCAAAAGCATGCAGGCCCAGGACAAACAGGAGCGCAGAGGCAGAGAAGTTGTTTGCTGGCCAGAATCCCAAAAGGCACTGAGGTAAGATGATCCCTGCCCCACTACAAACCCATAACCACTCCCCGAAACACATATAGCCAATCACTAGCACCATCCCCACACTCATACATGTGCCCTTGTCCGTTTAGCTATGCTGACTCCCCAGGGCCTCAACCGTCAGTACCACAATCACACTTCTTTCTGGACATTGGTGTACCTCTTTTCAGTCTTTCTGAAGGGATCTTTGGGTGGTTGGGGCGCCCAGCACAAATTTTAGCGAGCAATCCTTGAATTTTGCAAGGGCAGCAAGATTCACAGTGGCCATCTTGTTTCTCCTTCCTGATCAGAGTTGCCATGATCTGGACCCTGCACAGCCTACTGTGAAGATAACATCGATCGGGAAGGAGTCGCTCCCCTGTGACTCCTTGCCCATATTGTGGATTTCCTATCTTCCTCAACCCAGGCGATTTTTCTGGGACTTCTGCACTACTGGGCTATACAACGGTTGAATGTGAAAATATCTGTGTTTGGGTCACTCATACAACCACTCCCTGGAGAGGTGCGGATGGAACTCCATTGCTGGCTGTTTTACATGCAAGCATGAAATGGCAAGATTATCTTTGGACCATCACCAGATTGTGTGCTGGAGTCGTATGCCAGCCTCTTGGGCTGGAGTGCTCACTGCATGGGTGCCTCCACAGGATGGATGTGGAAGCCAATTTGCACATGAATTGTCTGGAGTTAATCACCAGATCTTTTGCCATCCGCAGCCTGGCCAAGGGCCTCTCTGATGGGTGCATTCTGCTCTGCTTGGACAAAATCTCTGCAGTTCCATACATCAACCTTCTAGACAGAGCCAGGTCCCAGGCATTGACAGAGGCAACTCATGTGTTGATCTATGTTATTATTAATGTTTGATTTACATCACATTTTATGTTCGTGAAAAGTGAGACAATATCTATTATTGAAAACTGTGGCATGTTCAACAACTGCTGATTTCATTGTTTTGCTGCCACAATACAAATAAAGAATTAAAAAAAAAATTAGACATTTCTTCTATTTGAGCTTTTTCTCTACTTGTGGATAAGCAGCAGTAATACAGGCATATGGGAGAATTAATTTGATGAACTGGGTCTTGTTTCAGCTATTATTTGTAATTAATTGTGTTCTATATAGCTTTATTATGGATAAAATTATTATTTTTTTCATAAAGAAAAAGGAACTATCTTCGAATATAAAAAAAATAAATAAAAAAATAGGTTCTGCCTCTCACACAACACAATTCTTCGGGAAGAATATCTTCTGGGGATCACTAATCTCAAGAAAGACAGGTCTTATGTTAAGCCCCATAAACAATTCTCTACTACGACTTTAGCTAGATGGATTCACTGGCTTTGACCGGGATAGATTCCAGTTTTGGAACCCATTTGGTCCGCAGGGCAGCAGCATCACGGGCATTTTCGGTGGACTCGCCGATACTATGCGATACTATGCGATGTGCGGACTTGACGCAGGAGACTACTTTAGAAAATCCTCTCATCCTTCTTTCACTTTTCTAAATCCTCAGCATTAAAATTGCAAAATATGAAGCCTCCTGTCATGTGATAAAATAGTAGATTATGCTAACATAGTGTACCTATAATCTTAATATTTTATTAATATCTTCCCACCCTTCTTTCTTCTCACCCAGGGCTTTCTGTTCCTTGGTTTGTTAGTTCAATGTTAAGCCTTATGTTGATATATTCCTTAGAGTTTCCGCATTTTTTGGTTCATGTTGTTATTTGTCATAGTCATTACTAAGATTAGTTAGATTGCTTTAAATTTATGTTAGTTATTATACAGTTATTGTATGATGGACAGCATATAATTTCAGATGCCTTTTTCTTCTTTCTGTCTCCTTTCAGTGATTGGTTTTCTTTTACTACACACCCAAATTCTATGGTCTCTCCAGATGCCTCCCAGTCGTTTTCTGGATTACAGCGTTCACTTTCATGGTTCTTTATGGCATGTTTGGATGTTTTTGACTTTATTGTTATTAGTTGCTACAAAGTAAGAGGAGGTGCTTAGACTGGCAGGCCCATTTATGGAATGTATAGATGTTTTGTGTTTGCTTATTCTGTTTATGATCTGTGCTTCTGGAGTTTTCAGGAAAGAGAGTTATGCAACATATTCACCTCTTGTCATTACTAATATTAAGATTATAGTACACTATATTAGCATAATCTACAATTTTGGTCCAAAATACAGAAATTGTCTGATGAAATTGCCCAGCTCATCCATTTTCCAGTTTTGCTATTTTGGCACAAAATTTGCAATTTCCTTATCAGTTCATAGAAATGTTCTGTTTAGTGGATAAACCAACAATACATTTAGGGTAATTCTTGAACAAACATCAGTATGTAGATAATAATAGCAATAATAATATATCAATAAACAGATTCAGTTTAAAGTTATAATAATACATAAGGTTAGAAAACAATATCTCATTATGAATCCCCCAGATATTTGGAAATATCAGTTAATCAGCTCAGGGCTCCAGAGACATTCTCCCTCTGATAAAAGATTTACAATATAAATGTATTTTATACCCGATAGTGGAAGAAACAATGGGATCTACAGATATAATTATCATTTATTGCAATACTGGCAGGTAATACATTCTTCATTATGTCAGATATATATTTTTATCCTGTACAATATTAGTCCTGTATTAGGGTATATTAATAAATTGATGTATACTTTAACATTTTATGTTTTCTGAACCATTTTTTTAAATATTTTTTTTTATAGTTTAGATCCAGTTGTAAGTCATACTGTAATGAAAAGTACTGCTGGGAAATGGAACCCTCGAAAACAGATTTCAAATTGTGTCAATCATTTCTGGTCTCTTTTAAAGCCTTTTTTGAACATGCGTTGTTATTACAGAGCACAGGTAGCAATATAAATTTTACTGAAATTAAAAGAGGCTTAGAGTTTCTGCATTTTTATTTTGATTTATTAAATTAGATATTGTCAGGGTTGTTCACTAAAGTGTCCGGAATTCATGCAATTTCACGAAACTGTAAAATGTGCCCTATGTCTGACATATTTTTACTTAAAATGTTTTAAAAATAAAATTTGAAATACACTGAAATTGCTGGCAGTTCCCACTTTAGTGAATAACTCTTCAAGATGGTGGATGAACATATTGATATAATTTGATTCAGTTCCCCCAAACTTGGTGATTTTTCCAGAGGTATAAGATTAACTCGAAATATCACAACTACATTTAGCCTTGTGAGTTAATCTCGGCAATCATAATGGGCGTTAAAGAAAAACTCATATGCTAGATGCATCTAATATTTAAATCAGTAACCCAACTACGGAACATTTCATTTTTTGTATTCTCCTTTTTTGTTTTACTGCTCATACAGTATTGCTAGGCTTGTTATATAAGATATTGATAGATATCAGTGTGCTTTCTCGTACCTGTACCTGGCATTGATTTCACAGAGGCTGTTACATGTTATTCATTTACGTTCATCCAAGGAGAAATCAGACTGAAACGTTAGAGTCAAAAAAAAATGTTGTTCCAGTTTTTTGTCAAAATTAGACATTTCTTGCAACACAATCCCACACAGGACTTGAAATCCATATAATGTTAATTTTCATATGATTTACCCAAGTTATATGTAATGTAATATGTTTTCTTTTCTTGTCTCCATTAACCTCATTTACAAGCAAGCTGACCGTTAAGTTAAAAACAGTCCCTCCCACTAGCTGCCGCATAAGGACCCTACATGTTTCGCGAGGACCGACTCGTAGTACTAGAGACTAACATCGGTAAGACGGGCAGGGGTGAGGGGAGAGGCAGGGTAGACCCAAAGGGAGAAGAGGAAGGCATGCTAGAGAGAAAAGTGAGGCACCCCCTCTGGAGAGAATCTGACCCCGGGGCACACAGATGTACAGGGTAACCACAGAGACCACACATTACTCACAGACTAGATAAGGATTACACCCGGGGCCCCCTACAATGGACAGCCCATGACCCCGACAACAATCAAACCTGGTATATATGACACACGAGACAGACAGGGAACCTAAGAGGGATCACCTAACACCATGTTAAAAGACAATCAGTAGAGACAGAGGGAATGGTCAGGCAGAGCGGAGACCGAAACGGACACGGGACGTAAGGAACCACAGCAGCGGGCAACTATGCAACTGAAAACACATATAGGGACACGGGGTAAAGAGAACAGACCGAGGGGTAGCCTCAGGGTTCATGACACAATTATCGTGACTACAGCACCTACAACTTCATACTAATGTGTTGATCTATGTTATTATTAATGTTTGATTTACATCACATTTTATGTTCGTGAAAAGTGAGACAATATCTATTATTGGAAACTGTGGCATGTTCGACAACTGCTGATTTCATTGTTTGGCTGCCAAAATACAAATAAAGAATTAAAAAAAAATAGACATTTCTTCTATTTGAGCTTTTTCTGTACTTGTGGATAAGCAGCAGTAATACAGGCATATGGGAGAATTAATTTGATGAATTGGGTCTTGTTTCAGCTATTATTTGTAATTAATTGTGTTCTATATAGCTTTATTATGGATAAAATTATTATTTTTTTCATAAAGAAAAAGGGTCTATCTTCGAATACATAAAAAATAAATAAAAAATTTCTTGGTCTTTACCATCTGTAACCATTCAGCCTTCCCTGATTTGCTGATAGCCCAACTAAACACCATTGCACTCCTACCATGTTCCGTAAAGATATTCAGTTGCTATATAAAGGTATGACGAAAAGGTTAGTAATATCCTGTTTTAGTATGCAGACACAATGTGGGTACAGGTTTATATGAATGACTAACAGAATTGAAAACAGGGCATTAGTGGCCAACAAAATGAATATGAGGAATAGAAGATTTAGTTACAGAAACAGGCAAAATATGAACGTGCTTATACTAGATGACAGATATGTTTGAGGGAATATAATAATAAACAGTTATAAAGACGGTCAATATAAATACCTCTATAACCTATTTATTGGCTGAAACACATTCTACCACCAGTGCATTCACAAACAGTATTCCTGTTGTTCATTAAAACATGTGGAAAGGATATTTTACCAACAGCGGGGCCGATGGTTCTTTCCTATAAGTACAATAATAATAAAAAATGATCTATCTGGAGAGGTTTAACCCCTTAAGGACCGACCATACTTTTGTGGTGTTACATAGTTACATAATTACATAGCTGAAAAGAGACTTGCGTCCATCATGTTCAGCCTTCCTCACATTTGTTTTTGCTGTAATTTTCCGCTCTCTCATTTACGGTTCCCATACAAATTATATATTGTTTTATTCAGGACAAGACGGGCTTTCTTTACATACCATTATTTGTATCATGTCATATATTTTACTTTAAAAAAAAAATTAAAATATAGTGAAAAATTGAAAAAAAATATGTTTTTGGACTTTTACTTGAAAAATCTTTTACTTATCTACAAAAGCTAATGAAAAAAACTGCTAAATAGATTCAAAATCTTGTCCTGAGTTTAAAAACACCCAGTGTTTACATGCTTTTTTTTTTTCAAGTTATAGGGCTATAAGTACAAGTAGGAATTTGCTGTTCTATATATATATTTTTTTTTTATTTTTTTTTTTCAATGTATCAATAGTCACATTGTAACACTGTTATCTGTAATAAATCTCCGAATCACACCTCACATGTACATATTTTTTTTAAAGTAGACAACCCAGGGTATTCAATATGGGGTATGTCCAATTTTTTTAGTAGAACACTTAGTCACAAACACTGGCCAAAGTTAGCATTTATATTTGTTTGTGTGTTAAAAATGCATAAAACGCTAACTTTGGCCAGTGTTTGTGACTAAGTGGCTACTAAAAAAGGCTGAACATACCCCATTTGCAATACGTTGGGTTGTCTTCTTTTGCAAATGGTATGCCATCATGGGGGTAATTCTCATTCCTGGGCTACCATACGCTCTCAAAGGCAACGTAACCAATCTGGCGAATTTCAATTAAAAAAAAGTAATATCAAGCCTTATATTTGATCTTGTAACTTTCAAAAACATTATAAAACCTCTACATGTGGGGTACTGTTATACTCCGGAGACTTCACTGAACACAAATACACAAATATTAGTGTTTCAGAAAAGTAAAACGTATCACAGCAATAATATCATAAGTGAAAGTGTTGTTTGTGTGTGAAAAATTCAAAAAATGTCACTTTCACTGACAATATCATCACTGTGATGTTTTACTGTTTTGAAACACTAATATATGTGTTCAGCGAAGTCTCCCGAGTAACAGTACCCCCCATGTATAGGTTTTAGGGTGTCATAGAAAGCTACAGGGTTAAACACAGTGTTAGCAAATTAAATTCTCTGGACTTTCGGCCTGGGTTGTCAGGCATGTCCCTTAAATTACTTATTATGTAAAAATATTACATAACTATGCATGTAGAATTTAAATATATATACATATTTATATATTTGAAGTCTACATGTATATTTATGAAATTATATATGTAATTATGTAAATGGACATATGTATATTTGTACTATTATGTACTATGTACTATTTTTATATAGTTTTGATTTCACACTTGCAGGGAGACTGCCTGTCAGCACAGATAGTCCCCCTGCAGGAAGATAGTCCCCCTGCAGGAAGATGCGGCCATTTGATCGAGATGGGTCCTGATCTGCCGCGGGGAGACTGTCTGGGTAGACAGGCAGTCCCCCAGACTGGGTGAAACGCCAATGGTTGCCAGGGGAACGGCGGCGATCAGGTAAGTACCCAATACTGTTATGACGGTTCAGGACAGTCACCGGTACTCTAGGGGATGTTTCCGATGATGATCCTGAACCGTCATCGGTCCTTAAGGGGTTAATGTAATGGTAGTCTTTAATAAACGTATTGGCCCCCAGCAGCACCCTAATTTAGCATGTTTAGGTGAGTGCAGCCAAACCCTTATCTTCTCAGTCTTTAATAAAAAAACACTTGACATTTTTTTTAGCAGGAAATGTTCTATAACAGTTCATGTGGACATTATTAATTTGTCAGGACTGACCTAACCCTAACATGCAAACCCAGCAAACCCAGGACAGAAGTGCATACTGGTCCTTAGATTAGTCGGGCTGGCGCTGGGGAAAGATAGTGAATGTGTGTGCAAGAAAACAAGGGACAAACATAGATTAGACGAGGTAAAAGGGAAGCTGTCAGAACTTAACTGTTGGCTTCTCCGATATTCCAACACTTCCGGGTTGACGGACCACGCCCCCTTCTCTGACGCGGCTTCCTCGCGCTTCATAGAGGAACCGCGCCAGTTTCAAAGTGCTTGGTTATTTTGAAGCTTCCTGAACTTCTGACCGGCTACAAACAATCTCTCGCTAAACTACAAAACGTGTACCGAACCTGGACTGTTTATACCGTGCATCTCTATTCACCTTCTATGGGACCTTGGATTACCTTTAGAATACCTACTTCTTAAATCCTTCCAAGTAACGGCAAGTCATATTTTTGGATTGTTCCTTTTTACTGGCACCTCAGTTACTTATTCTAAATTCTTTCCGTGCTTGGAAAAGTTTTTCTTATACATGAACTGATCCTCGCAGATTACTCTTCTGCAAACGCTCTGTATAAATATTCAAGCCTTTATATTCAACTCGTATTCCTCAAAGCTACAGGAACTCTCATCAAACTATCTTCATTTGTATTCCTTAAAGCTACAGGAATTCTTCTCATCAAACTATCTTCATATTGTTTTCCTTAAAGCTACAGGAACTCTTCTCTTCAAATTACCTGCATGTCATGTTCCTTAAAGTTACAGGAACTCTTCTCATCAAACTATCTCCATATTGTATTCCTTAAAGCCACATTAACTCTTCTCATCAAACTTCCTGCATATTGTTTCCTTAAAGCTAAAGGAACTCTTCTCTTCAAACTATCTGCTTCTCGTGTTCCTTAAAGCTACAGGAACCCTTGTCATCAAACAATCTACATATTGTGTTCCTTAAAGCTACAAGAACTCTTCTCATCACACTATCTTCATATTGTATTCCTTAAGGTTACATGAACTGTTATTTTCAACCCATCTTCATTTTGTGTTCCTTAAAGATACAAGAACTCTTCTCAACAAACTATCTTCATATTGTATTCCTTCAAACTACAGGAACTGTTCTCAGCAATCCACCTTCAAGTAAAACTCCTTAATGAGGAATTGTTCTATCTAATCCTAATTATTGTTCTAAATCCCCTAAGGTTTCACCTAACTTTATTTTCTGCAGTTGAGTTCCACTCCAAATCCATAGGAGGCATAACAGAAGCAGAGAGTAGGAATAGCGAGAAAAAAAAGCCAAGGACAGGATAACAAAATACAGTAAATATTAAGCAACTGCAATACAACTCCCACAATGCTTTGCCAGCTGGGGATCTATCATTTGAATTTGGATGTAGGCTTGATTTTGTATGGAGTTTGTGTGTGGTAATCCTAGTGTGTACTTGTGATTAATGATCGGGTTTGAATGCATGTTTGTGTTTGTGTGCAGTGTTTTTATTTAATTGAAGAGTCGTATTTGAATGTAGCTGTAATTTTGTATGGAGCATGCAGGTACTGGGGCAACAGCACCTACTCCACCTACTCCTCTGATGAGTGTGTATATTATGACTGTATTTTATTATACACCGAGACCAGGGCCAGATTAGCATAGGGGCAGATGGAGCTGCAGCTCCAGGCCCATGCCTATGGCATAGGCCCATTTATTAAAAAATAAATAAAAAATATATGGAAACCTAAGAGGGATGTAGGGGAACAAAAATAGTGTTCACACTGGCTGACAATGAAATTAGTTAAGGTAAAGCTGACTGTACCCACTATGCGAATGCCCTTGCTGCTTCAGTCTATCTAACACTATGGCATGTTCCCTTTCTTCAACACTTACTACATACACCTTTTCTCTGCCCCAGACTGTAGAGAGGAGTTTCTGCCTCCTAGTAAGAAGGTTAGGAGATGAGTGGACCAGTAAGTCCTTAGAAAATGTAGAGCTATTGCAACATTAGACGCATTATGACAAACTCAGGGTGGTGTCTGCACAATATGCCCTTGATTGGTCATCTTGTGGGATTGGCAGGCAGCATGATGTGCATTCACGCCAAGCTGACCATCTAATTCTTTGTGCAGGCATGCCCTCTTTTGGGGCATTTTTGTCCCTTTGGGTGGTTTTGGTTACGTGATTCACATCAGTGGGCCCACCCTTTTATCTCACCCACCAAAATCCTGCTTCACCGGACACTGCTGTTAGGGGGTATGGATTTACTTGAATGATGAAAGTGAGATTTTAGCTTAGGGCATGTGTTTTCTGATAGCGATATCATGTGAGTCTCCCTTCAGAACCACCTCCACCAGATAAATGATGCTTGGGAGTTATAACTGGTTTAGTGTTTTCTGTTGATAAGATTCTGTAATTTGGCCCATCAGAATTGTCAGCTTACGACCCAGCTGGCTCTTAATACGGCCCTGACCAAGAGAGACCTTGCACAGAAACCTTTTAACATTAACCATGAAAAAATATCGTTTTCTATAGAAAATATATTAATTTTCAAAAATGTTTCTGATAACTATCTTTTTTTTTGTACATAGGCAATGCAAAGACCCAATCGGACAACAGTTCAAAGATTACTGCTGCTGGGATTTGGAAATCTCTATAGCTTCAAAATTCCATTGTTTCTCTTATTTCTGCTGATCTACATCATGACGTTGATGGGCAATTCTGTTGTTATTTTGCTGGTCATATTCAACCAAAATCTTCATTCTGCCATGTACGTTTTCCTCAGTCATTTATCACTGTCAGACATTATGTTCACTACAAATATTACACCCAACATGCTTCGCCTCATATTAATGGGAGACAGTGAGATGTCCGTCACCAGTTGCTTGATCCAGTTCTATTTTTTAGCTGTCCCAACTAGTGCACAGTGCTTGTTTCTGTCCGCAATGTCCTATGATCGATATGTTGCTATTTGCAAACCACTGCATTATACAACCATCATGACATCTAAATTCCAACGTCACATTGTCCTTTTCATTTGGCTATTATCTTTTTTGTCGCTGTTAATCTTGTATTACTTCTTAACAATGTTAGACTTTTGTGACTCAAATATCATTGACCATTTCTACTGTGATACAGGACCAGCTACATCTATTTCATGCTCAGACACATCATCTGTGGAACTCACCACCACTGTGATAAGTGCATCTATTCTGTTTCCATTTGCATTTATCATTGTTACCTACGTTTCCATCCTTCTTACCATTCTCAGGATCCCATCCACCAGTGGGAGACAGAAAGCCTTCTCCACCTGTAGCTCCCACCTCATGGTAGTCTGCATGTATTATGGTACACTATCAGTAAACCATACCTTTTCACCCAAAGAGCAAACCACAAACCTAAATAAAGGACAGTCCTTAATGTACATTGTGGTTACCCCATTTTTCAACCCCATCATCTACAGCTTGAGAAACCAGGATATCAAAAGAGCAATCAAGAGAACTTTAAATATTTGGAGTAGGTGAATGTCAATAGAAAGAATTTAAAGTGGACAAGCATTTACCTGTATCATTGTTGTGTAATAATTCCCAGTTAAACATTTAATGGTGTCACCCTACCAACAATTATATCATTGTGTTAAAACTCAATTAACTGCAGGTGAAATGAATGCTGAAAGTCCTCAATTGGAGATATAATGTAGGGTTAGATTAGGGATTTGGGGTTAAACTACGGTATATAGAATAGATGTTCAAAATTTAGGTTTAAGCTTTATAGGAGTTGGGATTATGAATGAAAAACAAGCAGGATAATTAACTAAACACCAGATTTTTTCTGGATGGAAAAAATCTAGTGAAAATTACCGAATTCTGGCCACAACAGCAATTCTCATAATTACTCATTCCAAATATGGTTGCAATTTGGTCGTGCTGAATGCATCCAGCCAGATGCAAATTATTGTTCTTTTGACACTGTAGCCACTAAACCCATTTATCTCATTTAATTCATTAAAATGGTTATAGTGCCTGGAGTTACCGGTTGCTGTCTCTTAATTCACTGTCAAACCATTTCTGAGCAATATAACACTTAATAAGGATTTCTGGCAACACACAGCCTAGCTCCTACTAGAGGTATGGCTAAGGTGAAGACTACACACCTCATTTTAGCAATACCAATGCAATGGGTGCTGTCAAAGGCTGAAAACGGTCAGCAGACACTTTCATTGCTGCTCATGCCAATGCACAGAGAGATGGGCTGTTGAGAAATCTCGTATAACATCAAAACATTAAAAATGGTTTATTGCCGAGTGAATGAACAGGGCCATGGGATTCCAGACACTATAGCTACTTCATTGAGATAAGGCAGTTACAGTGCCCCTTTAAGTAACATTTGCCCGATGTTTAGTGCTAGCAGCCAATGGGCAGTTTAAAACCCTTGTCAATGCAAGGGTTAATTATGTGGTAGCTAGCCACTACTTAGAATTAGAGTGACATGCCCTACTCTATCATCTCTATCAGCAACAAGTGGCGTACACACAATCCATGGGGACCCGGTGCGGCACTGATCCGTGGGCCCCCCATGACAGACACACACACACATACATACAGACACTCATACATACACATACATACATACATACATAAAGACACACACACATATAGATACATACAGACAGACAGATACATCCAGACACATACACACATACACACATACACACATACATACAGACAGACAAACAGACACACACATGATACACATACATACATAAAAACAGACAGGCACACATACATACATAAATAAGCAACTATACAATGGATAAACACCAATAAATGGTAGAGCAGTCTTGTTAAGTTAACATTTGAGATCAAATTGAACCACCATAACCACTGTATCACTGTCACCTAAGGTTAAAATTTTAAAATTATGGGTGCCTTTTGGAATAAACCAATAGTATAGACATGACTCAGTGGAAATGGAAATGCAGATTATGAATAAAAACATGAAAATGTGTTCAATTAGTCCTTGATACAAATGTATCAGCTAGTCAGGTCCATACCCCACACAATAAAAGGTAGGAATAATCCAAAACTGCTGAGAGTTTGATCTAGTAAGGGTTCTACAACTGGTGAAGTGAGGAACCAATACACATTAAACACTTAATATGATGAGTCAAAACAAGATTGTAATAAAATTACTCCTGTCCCACATGGGGTTAAAATCCTTATGTCTATTATATAGTGCAGCAGACAGTGTGCCAATTAAAATATTTATTAGTACAAATAAAACTGTCAACAATACACACATATATATATAAAAGACTGATATAAAAGATCGTTCCAAGTGAGCAAGCAATAGATATCTGGTTTACAGACCGGGGGTCCAGAGATGTCAGTGTCACTCTCTTGCCGGCCAGTTGGGAGTGCGTCCGGACCTCCTTGTGCTAATACAACACTTGATATCGGCTCCGTGCGTTCCACTGTGGCTCTGGATGCGTTCCAGTATGCTCACTCTTGGGAACCGATGTGAAGATGCAGCCTAACGCGCTTCATGATTTACGATCACTTAATCAGAGGATGGCATCAATGATTCTTCTTTCCATTATATAAACTTTGGTCTGTTAAGCTAGTCTGTGATTAAACCTTAGTCTGCTGGTATATCATCCTCAAATCTAGTATACAGACTCTGAAGTATTAAGTGACATAAACTCACAAGAGAATATAAGAACAGACATGCAAAAAAACATGAAAAATTTACTGAACTTGAAATATGATGTTGATACTGTCTCTCACCACATACTCAATGGATACACAAAAATACAAAAAATGAGGGCCGCGCAAACAATTTGCAAATGTGCACACCAAGTGCTACAAATGATTTATTACCAAGGACATAAGGTACAAACATTTCGTTTTTAAGGTACAAAGGGTTATCCCCTTTATCAATGCATGTCCTTACAAAAACAGAGTGCATTGATAAAGGGAATAACCCGAAACGTTTGTACCTTATGTCCTTGGTAATAAATATTTTTGTAGCACTTGGTGGGCACATTTGCAAATTGTTTGTGCTGCCCTCATTTTTTTTATTTTGTGTATCCATTGAGTATGTGGTTATAGTCTCTCGTGAGTTTATGTCACTTAATACTTCAGAGTCTGTATATTAGATCGGTGTGCACATTTGCTAATTGTTTGCGCAGCCCTCATTTTTTGTATTTTTGTGGATTAATTTACCCTGCATGGAGCTGCAGAGGGAGGTGCCAGCAGCACCATAGGAAAGGTGTGTAGCTTTAATTTCTCTGGGTACTGCAGTAACCCTTACCTCAGCTATATACTGGTTACTCAATGGCTACATTAGAAATGATGCTTAATTTAAGAATTTACAAATGTTTACAAACAATGCTCAAATTAAAAGAACTATATGTAGATTCAAATAGAAACATTCTGCACAGTCTGACAATGTGTACTAATCTAAATGAAATACAAAAGGTCTCTATTGGATACTTAATTAACAGCTCATATACCAGATATACATATAGCAGATCTGAATGTATAAAGTACTATTTACAACACATCATATACAAGCCTAGCATTCAAAAGTATATACAGAAAATATCTTAAAATCTAGTATAAATTGATAGCTAGTCATAATAAAAACGGCTAATTCAACTAGTTGAAAATGGCAATTTTCTTGAACTGGTGTTTCGAATGGTCTGTAAGACATAAATATAGCTGTTATTGGACATAGTAATGTTGACCATGATTACTCGTGATGGCAATCCTGATAGTGGTTATCGCTATGAGAGTAAATAAAAACAGATAGATTAACACTTCTAAAGCTGGTTGGAAACAGTTAGGATTACCAAAACTATAAATATAGAATATAAAAATATAAAAATATAGCTAGAGAGAGGCTCCTGTAAACTTGATCCAGACTTACCTTCTACCCTGCTCCATACCAACCTGCTCCAGACTTGCCTTCTCTGGGGATATTTATGGGATGATAATTTTAAGCAGTCGAGAATTGCCCACTTTTTCAATTCTCTTAGATCTTAGAGATCGTTTATCATGTAAGTGAAAAGTATTCCATCAATAATTCACAATTTGTTATAAAAATATATTTATTTTTATTGTAACAAATTAATTAACAATATTATTAGGCAACATGCATGATAATGATTAGTGAATATTTAGTATAACATAGTATGCAATACAATGGAATGGGTATACACGTTTCAATGGCTAAACAGCATTTTCTGTCAAGACTTACACGATTTATGAGGGTATCCTTACAGACAAAAAGTGAAGCTTTTCACAGCGAAGGGCCATAAAACCCTGGCTAACAGTTAGATCAACTGAGTAACCCTTTCAATCTATAATCCTCCTAGGCATATAATATCCTATTCTCCTGTGATTTTCAATTAAAATAACATTTAAACCAGCTCATTAGTCATTTCCTGGAACCATCCAATAAGAATAATCTACCAGATTTTTACAAAAGCAGAATTTTAATTTGTCTAAAAAGATATCTTATCTTATATTAGAGCAAATCAATACACCTGGATAAAACAGCGGTATGCTAACACGTGATACTATCACATTAATATATAATTATTCTTAATTCCACCTGCAGAATGGAATGTTTATAACTATATATTCTTTAGTTAACTAAGATTTCTAAATATGGAAATCTGACCGTGATTTATCCAGTCATATATCATGCTATTAGTAAATTTTAATTAATTTAAATGAATTAAATAAAACCAGCATAATTACCAGTTATGTAGATATTCTCATCAGATGAGTAGGTAGTCCCAGAAACTTGATTGGTTGTATGGAAGTGCGTGAGTGATAGAAAGTATCAGTAAAATTCTAAGTGTTAGAGTTTTAAGAGTAGAGTGTTAGTCCCAGAGATTGTCCTGGATTTCTCTGCATGTCCGAATCGGATGCCCAAACTTCAATTCATCTCTCTGTCTCCAACTTCAACTACCCTGTCTTCCCTTTGTCCTAACTTTTAAAGGGCCAGACTCTCTGTATGTCATTAGTTGATAACCCAATAGGAAGCCGTAGGTGTGTCCAATCTATGGGTCGCAATTTAGGTATTTGATCCATAGTTGCCAGTCTCGTCTAACGAAACCTTCCTAACCAGGAAAGAGTTAACTTTTCCTGGTGACGATTTTGACGTCATTTGGCTTATCTAAAATGACTACCATAACTTAGATTTGCTGTCAGTTCAAAGCATTTGTGCCAGTCTTTGTGGCAACTACTTTGGTCGTAACTTGTAAAATTGACAGTTCTAAACTCAATTTCACCCCTTAGTATAATGGTACCTTGTGAAATTTAGAAAGTAAAATTAATTACTTGGTCTTCTCTGTCACTAGTGTCTGTGTTTTAGATAATGCATCTATTCCATTAACATTTTAGACAGAGCGTTCCATCCCCCTTGCTTCATTGCTTATCTTGGTTTGTTTATATAATACATTCCTCAATTCAAGCAAGTGGCTAGTTACAGAAGTAAGAAGAAATCAAGGAAATTATGTGTTTTTGTTATCCTGAAGATAGCAAAATGGAGTCTGCTTTGTTCTGAATGGCTGTGGCAAAATACACTTTTAATTTCTTTTTAGCACAAAATGTCTGTTGATATAAATATTCTGACACTTCAAACCTGCTCCACTCTCACGTATGATTTTGACCTCTGCCTAAATTACCAGCCTTCCTGTGTTACAAACCTGCCTCTATTACCAGCCTTCCTGTGTTACAAACCTGCCTCTGTTAACAGCCTTCCTGTGTTACAAACCTGCCTCCGTTATCAGCCTTCTACTGTTACCAGCCTGCCTCTGTAACCAGCCAGCCATTGATACCAACCTGCCTTTGTTTCAAAGCTACCTGGAGATCAGAGACTTTCTTTATTTGCAAGTATCCTGTTTTGTGACATATTCCCTAAAGTCTGTTTTTCCTCAATTTGCATAATATGTCTAAAAGCACAAATAAAGTCTCAAATAACAAGCCTGGCATAAGTCTCCTATCTGACCTGCACAAGATCATGACATCAATTCATCACTAGAAAATGAGGGAGTGTATAAAAAGGATTTGTCAAGGCAACTCATTATAATGAGTGTGTATAGAAAATCTTAAAAACTTATTCAAAATACCTGAAACATAGGATTCATACATTCTCTATTGACAACCTTAGTGTGTATAAGTCAAGTGAAGTGCAATAACATATAGACAATGGTAAACCTTTGCGAAAGACTCATGATTAAATAAAAATCAATACGTTTTTTTTAGCTTAAAAGTTTAGTGGGTCAAAATTAGAGTGACATGCCCTGCTCTATCATTCCCAGCAACAAGTGGCGTTCACACAATCCATGGGGCCCGGTGCAAAACTGTTCAGTGGGCCAACCCCCCGACAGACACACACACATACATACAGACACACATACATACACATACATACATAGAGAGACACACACACATATAGATACCTACAGACAGACCGATACATACAGACACATACACACATACATACACACAGACAGACAAACAGACACACACACACGACACACATACATACATAAAAACAGACAGGCACACATACATACATACAGACCGACACACACACAGACAGGCACACACACATACATATATACAGACAGACAGACACACACACACACACACACACAAGACACACATACATACAAAGACACATACATACATACATACAAACAGACAGGCACACATACACAAATACATACATACAGAAACACAGACACATACATACAGACAGACACACACACACAGAAGACACACATCCATTCAAAGACACATACATACATACAAACAGACATGCACACATACATACAGACAGACAGACACACAATGTTGAAGTCACCCTCCTGTTTCGTACCTTTTAGATGCAGGAGGTGACATTCCCTGGGGTCCAGTGGTGGCTCAGGTTGATGGGAGTCAGAGTTCCCACTCTGACTGCTTCTGCTTCCTCCCGCGCGGGTTCTATGTATGCTGGGAGGAGTGACCGGGGCAGTCACTTCCTCCCAGCAGTGATGTCATCACAGGGGGCCCGGTCGCGCTGTCAAAGTGTCCAGCGCTGACTGGGCCCCCTGACAATCCATATCCATCGGGTGGCCCTAACAGCACGGGCTACCTAATGGACCCCTTGGACGGTAGCCCTGGCGGTTTGCTGCGGCTGCAAAAGATGGCGGCGGATACCCGGTTGCAGGGGTCTGCAGGGTGGCCGGGCCCTCTGGAGTGACGGGCCTGGTCGCAGCTGCGACCCCTGCGACTGCGGTATGTACGCCACAGCCAGCAACACTCCTTTGTGTGATTGTGCTGGTGTTTAAAGTAGATTTGTCAGCTCAAACTTACCTTTCTCTTAATACAAACCATTGTGTGGAAATCTATTCACAAACTGGACTTTACATAGGACACAAGGTCATGCGTTTAGACTGGAAGAAAGAAGATTTTGTCTAAGTCAAAGAAAATGTTTTTTTACTGTAAGAACAATAAGGATGGGGAATTCTCTGCCTGAAAAAGTGGTTTTATCAGAGTCCATACAGATGTTCAAACAGCAAATAGATGCATACTTGCAAAAACAGAATATTCACGGTTATAATTTTTCAATGTAGGGTAATAACGTCTTGATCCAAGGATAAATCTCACTGCAATTCTGGGGTCAAGAAAGATTTTTTCCTAGTTTGTTGCTTCAAACTAGGTTTCAAACTGAGTGCTTCAAACTGGGTTTTTTGCCTTCATTTGGATCAACAGCAAAAAATAAATGTGAGGAAGGCTGAACTTGATGGAGGCAAGTCTCTTTTCAGCTATGTAACTATGTAAGATTCACAGTGACCATCTTGTTTCTCCTTCCTGATCAGAGTTGCCATGATCTAGACTCTGCACAGCCTACTGTGAATAAAGCATTGATCCAGAAGGAGGCAAGACGGG
Source organism: Pelobates cultripes (assembly GCA_933207985.1). Taxonomy (NCBI): domain Eukaryota; kingdom Metazoa; phylum Chordata; class Amphibia; order Anura; family Pelobatidae; genus Pelobates; species Pelobates cultripes. The sequence goes on from OW240914.1 coordinate 17,627,498, forward strand.
TCCTGCGCATAGACGTTGCTCCCCTGCAACTCCTTGCCCTTGTTGGGGATTTCCTATCCTACTTGATCCAGGCGATTTTTCCGGGAAATATCTGTGTTTGGGTCACTCCTACAACCATTGGATATCCCTCTCTGGAGAGGTGCAGATGGAACTCCATTGCTAGTTATTTTACATGCAAACCTTGAATGGCAAGATTTTCTTTGGACCATCGCCAGATTGTGTGGTAGAGTCGTATGCTGGAGTGCTCACTGCACAGGGGCCTACACAGGATGGATGTGGAGGCCAAATTGCATATAAATTGTCTGGAGTTGATTGCCAGATCTTTTGCTATCTGCAGATCTGCCAAGGGCCTCTCTGATGGCTGCATTATGCTCCACTTGGACAAAATCTCTGCATTTCAATACATCAACCTTCTAGACAAAGCCAGGTCCCAGGCCTTGACAGAGGCAACAAATGACATTTACAGGTTCTGCCTCTCACACAACATCATTCTTCGGGGAGAATATCTCATGAGGATCACTAATCTCATGGAAGAATGGTTTTCTCGCCACTGGCAGGACAGCAGTGACTGATTTCTAGACAGCTCAATTTTCCATGCGCTGATGTCCCTTAGAGGCCCACTGCTTGTTGATCTGTTAGCCTCCAGGACCAACTGACAACTACCGAAGGAGCTTTTTTTTTCTTCAGGACTGGCCACTACCAAGATTTTCTTCGGGACTGGCAAGACAACTCTGATTTGTCTCTGCGTCAGTTTTTGGCTAAGCTCACGCTACATAAAAAGTGATCCTAGGGCAGAAATGTCCAGGATACACGGATAGGATATTTCAGAGCTTACTGTTACTGATAAAAACCATAAGTTTATTAATCACCATAAACAAAGACAAACAAATGATAATAAAAAACACACTACCCCAAAAATAAACACATACAGAGGAGATAATGAAGCTCAGTAGGCTAGGAAGGGGGGGGCCAAATTAAGTCGCAATACTAGAGGTTAGATACTCCTATATGGCATATAAGCCACCTATAGAAGAAATATGAATAGCTTTAGAACCTATATTGGAGACTGGGTAAATCGCCAAGTACCCCTAGTGTGAAGCCAATCAGATGTAATGTCCTAGAACTGATAATGTAAATATGCACTGAATAGACATTTAGCTAAACACTCTAGCCATGTTGACCCAGATATGACAAATCTCTTGGTATAAAATAGTGAACAGCTAATTCCAAGTGATTGTCCACACTAAACTTTTGCACATATTGTGCTAAAAGCTATCCATTATTAATCATGTGTATAAGAAGGCTACTGAGTAATTAGGAGACAAAGTCCCTTTCTAAACAGTGCTTAAATCCGGCTTCTATTCCCCATAAATTAAATCAACACCCCAAACAGTGCTAAAATAAAAGTGCTGTGGGTTTAAAAAATCATGAGCCTAACGCGTTTCGGCGCTTAAACAAGCGCCTTTCTCAAAGGCTATCAATGAGGACACTGACCTGAGCATGTATTTGTACCTAAAGCAGCATTGTGCAGAGCCAATCCACAAGACAACGGGCGGCGTTACATTTACACGCCCCCAGGTCAGAGTGGTTACTAACTACTGTCATTTATCTGTAAATGCGCCAATCAGATTAAAGTGGTGGAGCTTAGTGCCGATTATGGATATTTGTGTTTATTGTGTTGCCATGGACACGATCTCGCCAGTGTATACCATATCACATTCACGAGGAGATGTCATCGACAACAAAACAAGATATATACATTCTCACTGATCACAGCAGGCTGTCAACGAAGAAATAAAGATGTAACTTTCTTGTCATTCCCTCAGTGTTAAACATTATATGGTATTGTATATTGCAATGTAAAGGTTCATCAGCCCTAAGAATACAGTAGCCATAGTTATAACTGACAGGAATAGGTATGACATGTCTTATTTAGAGTCTAGATTATAGAATGTCATACACAATATCTTAAATTAAGAAGATCTAATTAGGTTATTATTATTATTATTATTATTATGATGATGATGATGATATTTATAGAGCGCCGTCAAATTCCGCAGTGCTTTACAATGGGTGGACGAACAGACATGTAGTTGTAACCAGACAAGTTGGACACACAGAAACAGAGGGGTTGAGGGCCCTGCTCAATGAGCTTACATGCTAGAGGGAGTGGGGTAAAATGTCACAAAAAGGTAAGGATAGTATTAGACTAGTGACAGTTGCAGAAGAGGAATCAGTCAGGAGCTATTAACAGTTTAATTGATACGATTTTATGAAGAAGTGGGTTTTTAACGATGTTTTGAAGGAGTGGAGACTGGGTGAGCATCTAACGGAGGAGGGAAGTGAGTTCCACAGGAACGGTGCAGCCCTCGAGGTTAGAGTCACAATGTTAAGTGGCTATAACAATTTATATAGAAGTGGATTATAGAAGTATTTTTAAACAATGTCAAACACACTTTCTTAAATTAAGGAGAACAATACTCCAAACAGATGTAAAATGTAGACAGATATAAACTAGCACAGTGAATACAAATGATCCATGTAACGGTATAGTGTCATCAATGGTCCATGATTATGATACAAATCCTAAATCGGTATAGGTAGTAACAAGTAAACTGATAAATACTCATTAGGATATGGACTAAGATTCAATAAAAGGGGTAAAAGTAAAGCCTTCATTGAGGCCATTTGGAGATAAAGTGTCTAACTTGTGAATCCAAAAGCTCTCTCTTCTTTCCAGGGTCAAATCCAGATCGCCGTCCCTTTTACCCATTTATACTTTTTCAACACCGATGAATTTTAAGCATCTAGGTGAATCACTGTGATGTAGCCTAGCGTGTCTAGCAACAGGGGTGTCTCTTTCAGATGTTACTGAATGGATATGTTCCATCATGCGTCTTTTTAAGGGGCGTATAGTTTTCCCTACACGCTACTATTGCGCCTTATTTATTTTGGGCACAAATGTTCGGGCTTTCAACATAGATGGTTATTCCTTCTCTTTTCTAACTTGCGCCATTCTAAGTCAGACTCTACATCCATTTTTTATCCGATTTTTTTCCCCTTGGTTGTGCGCTTTTATTGTACCTTTGCAGGCTTTGCCTTCGGGCCAACTTCTGGTGTCTTATGTTAAGCCCGTTAAACAATTCTCTACTAAGACTTTGGCTACATGGATTCACTGGCTTTGACTGGGATAGATTCCAGTTTTGGAAACCATTTGGTCTGCAGGGCAGCAGCATCATAGGCATTTTCGGTGGGCTTGCCGATACTATGCGATGTGCTGACTGGACGCAGGAGACTACTTTCTGCGTGTTTTACTTTAGAAAATCCTCTCACCCTTCTTTCATTTTTCTAAATCCTCAGCATTAAAATTGCAAAATATGAAGCCTTCTGTCATGTGATTAAATTGTAGATTATACTAACATAGTGTACCTATAATCTTAATGTTATATTTATATTTTCACACCCTTCTTTCTTCTCACATTGGGCTTTCTGTTCCTTGGTTTGTTAGTTCACTGTTAAGCCTTATGTTGATATATTCCTTAGAGTTTCCGCATTTCTTGGTTCATGTTGTTATTTGTCATAGTCATTACTAAGATTAGTTAGATTGCTTTAAATTTATGTTAGTTATTATACAGTTATTGTATGATGGACAGCATATCATTTCGGATGCCTTCCACTTCTTTCTCTTTCCTTTCAGTGTGATCGATTATCTTCTACTACACACCCAAATTCTACGGTCTCTCCGGATGCTTCCGAGCCATTTTCTGGATTGCCACGTTCGTTTCATGGTTCTTTATGGTATGTTTGGATGTTTTTGACTTTATTGCTATTAGTTTCGCTACAAAGTAAGAGGAAGTGCTTAGACTGGCAGGACCATTTATGGAATGTATTGAAGTTTTGTGTTTGCTTGTTCTGTTTATGATCTGTGCTTCTGGAGTTTTCAGCAAAGAGAGTTATGCTAAATATTTGCCTCCTGTCATTACTAATATTAAGATTATAGTACACTATATTAGCCTAAGCTACAATTTTGAAATTGCCCAGCTCATCCATTTTCCAGTTTCGCTATTTTGGCACAAAATTTGCAATTTCCTTATCAGTTCATAGAAATGTTCTGTTTAGTGGATAAACCAACAATACATTTAGGGTAATTCTTGAACAAACATCAGTATGTAGATAATAATAGCAATAATAATATATCAATAAACAGATTCAGTTTAAAGTTATAATAATACATAAGGTTAGAAAACAATATCTCATTATGAATCCCCCAGATATTTGGAAATATCAGTTAATCAGCTCAGGGCTCCAGAGACATTCTCCCTCTGATAAAAGATTTACAATATAAATGTATTTTATACCCGATAGTGGAAGAAACAATGGGATCTACAGATATAATTATCATTTATTGCAATACTGGCAGGTAATACATTCTTCATTATGTCACATATATTTTTTTTATCCTGTAACATATTATCCCGGTATTCAGGTATCATTTTTAAATGTATGTACACATTACTAATTTTATGTTATCTGAACCATTTTTGAAAGATATAATTTATAGTTTAGATCCTGTTGTAAATCATTCTGGAATGTAAAGCACTGGTGGGAAATTGAACCCTCGAAAAAACTATTCAAATTGTGTCAGGCGACACAAACCAAACTTTGTAAAGAAAATGAAAGAGGCTTGGAATTTCTGCATTTTTTATCTATTAAATTAAATAGAGTCCCGAGTGTGATTGTCAGGTATTCAAAGTGATTTCAAAGTGAATTTCAAATTTAAGACAAAATAGCAAAACAGGAAAATTTCTCCACCACATAATTTTAGTTTGACCATATTGGCCTAAAATCTGAAATAAACTTGAATTCCTTGCAAATAGCATTTTAGTGAAAACCCTGCAAGAGTTAACCAAGTTGGTGGCTGAACATATAGATTTCATTTAATTCAGTTTCCCCAAATAGGGTGATTTTCTAGAGGCCACTTACAAGATTAACTTTGTATTAGTTAAAGAAAACCCACATGCTAAATGCATCAAATATATATGTAAGTAGCTCGTCTATGGAATATTCTCCTTTCTTAATCTTTCGCTCATACAGTATTTCTATGCTTATTATATGAGATATTGCTAGATATTGGTGTGTTTTCTCATATCTGTATCTGGCATTGATTCTGCAGAGGTCGTTGCATATTATTTATTCATGTTGATCCAAGAAGAAATCTGACTGACACTTTGGAGTCAAAATGAACTTTTTTCCCAATTTCGGCAAAATTAGGAATCACTTCTATTTGATTTTTTTTTTGCCTTCTTGAGAGTTAGCAGCTGTAATACAAAACTCTATATGAAAGTATATGAAAGACTGAATTTGTTGGACATTAGTCTTTTTTTTCCAGCCTATATTACTAGGTAACTACATAACTCATTGTATATTCATCATTGTGCTCTATTTAGATTTATTATTGTTAATTTTGTTGTTTTTTCTTTTTATAAAAAAATCTTCAGTTATTTCTTGGTCTTTACAATCTGTATCCATTCCTGCCAGATGGAGCTCGGAAAATTCAACCTTCACTGATTTGCAGATAGCCCAGCTGAATAGAGCACCAATTGGGTTCCTACCCAAAGTATTACGTCAAACCAACGTGTTCCTTCACTCTCTTCAGCTTCCCGAGGATTTGTCGCTGAACTCAGCGTAGTTAAAAGAATATAAAGAATCTTCTCAGATTCAGATGCTAAATAAGGTGTGACAAAAAGGTTGTTTTAATATGCAAATACAATGTGAATACAGGTTTATATGAATAATTTACAGTATTGAAATAAGGGCATCTCTGGACGGCAAAATTAATAAGGGGAATAGTAGAGTTTTGTTACAGAAACAGGTTAACAAAATAGCATCAGCATTACAGTGTCGTATTTGTGTGTAATGTCTGTGTGTTCAGGTGTAGGCCTGCTCTTTTTTTTTAAATGTTCTTTATTTTGGGAGTGCAAGGTTGGACATATAAGATGCATAGACATTTTAGCAACAATATACGTAACATGTAGCAGAACATTTTATAAAATGACTGCACTTTTATATTTATAAAGCAGGATAAGCTAATGTGAGTCAGGTCATAGATAAAGTAATTCAAGAGGTCCAAAATAAGGGAAAACTGACAACACGATAGAAACACATGTTAAGAAGCAATGCTAACTCATATTTCATAGTTTCATAGTTACATAGCTGAAAAGAGACTTGCGTCCATCAAGTTCAGCCTACCTCACTTTTGTTTTTTGCTGTTGATCCAAAAGAAGGCAAAAAAACCCAGTTTGAAGCACAATTTTGCAACAAGCTAGGAAAAAAATTCCTTCTTGACCCCAGAATGGCAGTCAGATTTATCCTTGGATCAAGCAGTTATTACCCTACATTGAAAGATTATATCCTTGAATATTCTGTTCTTGCAAGTATGCATCTAGTAGCCGTTTGAACATCTGTATGGACTCTGATAAAACCACTTCTTCAGGCAGAGAATTCCACATCCTGATTGTTCTTACAGTAAAACCTTTCCTTTGCCTTAGATGAAATCTTCTTTCTTCCAGTCTAAACGCATGGCCTCGTGTCCTATGTAAAGTCCGGTTTGTGAATAGATTTCCACACAATGGTTTGTATTGGCCCGAATATATTTGTATAATGTTATCATATCCCCTCTCAGGCGACGTTTTTCTAAACTAAATAGGTTTAAATTTGTTAACCTTTCTTCATAGCCGATATGTTCCATTCCTTTTATTAATTTTGTAGCCCACCTCTGCACTTTTTCTAGTGCCATAATATCCTTCTTTAGAACAGGTGCCCAAAATTGCACAGCATATTCAATATGGGGTCTTACCAGTGATTTATAAAGAGGCAAAATGATATTCTTGTCCCAAGAATGAATGCTCTTTTTCATGCATGACAACACCTTACTGGCCTTGGCCACTGCTGATTGACATTGCACATTGTTGCATAGTTTGTTGTCTATAACAATTCCCAAGTCCTTTTCATGTGTTGTTATCCCTAATTCGCTTCCATTAAGGGTATACGTTGCTTGTGTATTCTTTACGCCGAAGTGTATAACTTTGCATTTTTCAACATTAAATTTCATCTGCCATTTGAGTGCCCAGTCCCCAGTCTATCTAAATCCCTCTGCAGCAAAGTAATATCTTGCTCACATTGTATTGTTTTACAAAGTTTTGTGTCATCTGCAAACACTGAAACATGACTTTCAATGTGGTCTTCAAGATCATTTATAAACATGTTAAATAGAAGGGGTCCCAGAACAGACCCCTGAGGTACACCACTTGCCACCTCTGTCCAGCTTGAAAATTTACCATTAATGACAACTCTTTGTACTCTGTTTTTAAGCCAATGTTCTACCCAAGAACAAGCATTTTCATCTAGACCGATTTCCTTGAGTTTGAACAAGTCTAATTGTCTTTTTGCACGCATTATTTGCATCCTTATATCTTTTATAAGATGCATCTGATTTGTCCGATTTAAATGCTTTAAATGCCCTTCTCTTAGTTGTAATCTCTTGTTTTACTTCTCTACTAAGCCACATTGGTTTTAATTTGTTTCTTTTATATTTATTTCCCAACGGTACATACTGAGAAATGTACCTTTTTAATATTTGTTGGAAGATGATCCATTTATCCTCAGTGTTCTTTTCACTAAAGAGTTTATGCCAGTCAATGTATTGTAAAGCTTCCCTTAACTTATTGAAATTGGCCTTTTTAAAATTATATGTAAAACATAATGAGAAATATACCACTGGGACTCGATGTCAGATAATGGTGTATAGTTATATGAAGTAAATATTAAAACATTACAAAAAGAACAAAAACAAAGTACACACCAAGCCCTAGCAAGCGCAAGTATGAAAATATGAAGCAGTTTCAGCAATCATTAAGGGAACCCATGTCATGCTAGCAGCCCGGGAAGTGAGAACCTATTCAGCCTATTCCCTGATTCAGGGGACATAGTGCAAATATATTTATTTAATTTTTTTATTATTGGCATTTATATAGCGACAACAAATTCCGTAGCACTTTACAATATTATAAGCGGGGGAGATATAACAGTAAATAAGACAATTACAAAAAAAACAAAAAACTTATGGGAACGATAGGTTGTAGAGGAACCTGCTCAAACCGAGCTTACAGTCTATAAGAGGTGGGGTGTAAAACACATAAGGACAGGAAATAGCAATCGAATAAGGTGGGAGTGAAGCAGAGCTGAAGGAGAGAGTAGGGTGCTACCCTTTAGGAGAGAGCAAGGGACAGGTATGTGAGGTTTAGATTACTCTTAGCTTTCCTAAAGAGATGGGTTTTAAGAAACTTTTTAAATGGTTGAAGACTAGGGGAGAGACTTTTTCATATAATTATCTTTTTTTTATTGTACATAGGCAATGCAAAGACTCAATCGGACAACCATTCAAAGATTACTGCTACTGGGATTTGGAAATCTCTATAGCTTCAAAATTCCATTTTTTCTCTTATTTCTGCTGATCTACATCATGACGTTGATAGGCAATTCCGTTGTTATTTTGCTGGTCATATTCAACCAAAATCTTCATTCTGCCATGTACTTTTTCCTCAGTCACATGTCACTGTCAGACATTATGTTCACTACAAATATTACGCCCAACATGCTTCGCCTCATATTAATGGGAGAAAGTGAGATGTCCGTCACCAGTTGCTTGATCCAGTTCTATTTTTTGGCCGCCCCAACTGTTGCCCAATGCTTATTCCTGGCCGCAATGTCCTATGATCGATATGTTGCTATTTGCAAACCACTGCACTATACGACTATCATGACATTTAAACTCCAATGTCACATTGTCCTTTTCATTTGGCTATTAGCTTTTCTGTTGCTTTTAATCTTGTATTACTTCTGTAACGGACCGTTTTGCACACAAGGGGTAAAAACCGTTTAGGCGATCGGCCCCCTTTCCAGAGATCCAGGCACAGCTACTGCAGAACACCAAAACTCACGAACTGGATACAAAATAGCACTCCAACTCCCGAACTGGAACCTCCCAAATAGCTGTTAGCAGACGAACAGGAAAAGCAGACAATCGGCTTACACTCCTGGCAATCAGTCTCTAACAGCATACAGTGAATCCCCCCAAGAACGAGACAAGGCTCCGTGTTGAGGGTCAAGCAGTGGTCTGAGGTGCTGGCACACCCAGCCTGGTTTTTATTACAGTCTTGCAAATAAAGGACCGCCCACAGGGAGGTATAAAACAACCAATCACATCACAGTTACATCCCACATATTCCCTCCCCTTATCCTGAGAGGAAACTCAATTACACATACAGTTAAAACATATTTTCTACCCAACTTTCATAACTCCAAAACCATACATCACATTCACATACAATTACATATTCACAATCAATCCATTCAGGGGAACAACATATTCAAAAATGGCATGTATCAGACCAGGGGTTCAAAAGTTAGTAAAAAGTCCTTTGTGACTAAATGAAGCATGGCTTTCTGGCCCAAACCAGTTTCAGAGTCTTCTATCCTGAGAGTAATTCAATTATCTCCCAGGACAGACACAAGACTCCATTAAGCACATGGTTGCAAAAAGACACAAAACACTTTAAAATACATAAAGTCACATTTATTACATAAAACACAGACATGTAACATATCCCCAGATAGCTCAGGTCCGAGCGCACATTATTAAGCGAATGGCGCTCAGACCACACGAATACAGTTTAATCGCCATGGAGCCAAAATCTTTACAGTCAGTTTCATACGAATGGGCTCCATGGGATTCCTATCTGGGGTATAACACATTCAAACAAATCTACTGAACCCCAGGCAGAAAAGCACGAATACAGCTTTTCAGCAGGCAAAAATAAAAGTCTTTTAAAAGGGGGCCATAGTCCAAAGGCAGCAGGCGAGCAACCAGGCTTCTCCAATGCAATGTGGCGAGATTGGTCTCGTCACATCTCTCCCCTTTTCCAAACAGACTAACAGGGTATCTGACCTCCTGCCGATCAGTGCCCTTGTTAGTCCAACAGCCCGCCCACAAAACATAATCAACAGCACAGCCCACCCACAATAAATGGTTACTACACCTGGGTAAAGGAGAAGCTTGTCCATGTCCAGGTGCCTCACCACGGCTGTGCTGGGTACGGGTACGCTGACTGGGTGGGTTGCTGCATGGGCAGAGACCAGCGGCACTCTGCCCTGTTGCCAACTCTACTGGGAGAGTAGCCTGGTTGAAGCCTGGTTGTTGGAGGGGGAGACCGACTGTCTCCCCTTTAACTACACCGCTCTGCTGCTGGAGACCGACTGTCTCCCCTTTTGTTGCACAGCTCTGCTGCCGGAGGGGGAGACCGACTGTCTCCCCTTTGGATACTCTAAGCTGTCGCTGGGGAGAGGGTGTAACAGGCTCCTCTCCCGATAGAACACTCTGCCGCTGGGGAAAGGAGACTGAGCTCTCTATTCCCTGCCCATTAATGATCCGCTGCTGGGGAGAGGTGGTAGCAAGCTCCTCTCCCATACATACTTTCATCCTCTGTGGAGGGAGACCGACTGTCTCTGCTCCCAATACAGTGTCCTGCTGCTGGGGAAAGGAGACTGGGCTCTCTATTCCCGGTAGGACACTCTGCCGCTGGGGAATGGAGACTGGGCCCCCAATTCCCTGCTGTATCTCCCGCTGGGGAATGGAGACTGGGCTCCCAATTCCCGGCACATCACTCGGCCGCTGGGGAATGGAGACTGGGCTCCCAATTCCCAAAAAATCACGCTGCTGCTGGGGGGCAGGAACAACTACCTCTGCCCCCTGTAACTCAGCCTGCCGCTGGGGAGGGAGGACGCTGCTCTCCTCTCCCTGCACTTTACACTGCCGCTGGGAAATGGAGACTGGGCTCCCAATTCCCGGCATATCACACTGCCGCTGGGGAATGGAGACTGGGCTCCCAATTCCCTGCATATCACACTGCCGCTGGGGAATGGAGACTGGGCTCCCAATTCCCTGCATATCACACTGCCGCTGGGGAATGGAGATTGGGCTCCCAATTCCCTGCATATCACACTGCCGCTGGGGAATGGAGACTGGGCTCCCAATTCCCTGCATATCACACTGCCGCTGGGGAATGGAGACTGGGCTCCCAATTCCCTGCATATCACACTGCCGCTGGGGAGAGGAGACTGGGCTCTCTCTGTCCCGCAACTGTAGTTGCCGGTGGAGGTCCACCCACCGTGGCAGCTGACCGTCACCCTCTGCCCGGTACAGCAGAGTCTTGAATACTAGACTCCTCACGAACTTCACGGATTTCTCAGCTGGATTAGGTCCGAAGAAGTTCAGCCGCAACCACATCATACGGTCAAATTCCTGTACAGAGTATCTGTACTCCACTGCTGGTTCCATTCTGTTGCTGTCAGGGTCGCTGTACTGAGACATGCGTTGCCCTCAAATTGTAAAATCCACGGAATGGTGTCTCCTGTAGCTGTCCTTCTGGCTGTAGGAACAATCCCACCGCTGCCACCAATTGTAACGGACCGTTTTGCACACAAGGGGTAAAAACCGTTTAGGCGATCGGCCCCCTTTCCAGAGATCCAGGCACAGCTACTGCAGAACACCAAAACTCACGAACTGGATACAAAATAGCACTCCAACTCCCGAACTGGAACCTCCCAAATAGCTGCTAGCAGACGAACAGGAAAAGCAGACAATCGGCTTACACTCCTGGCAATCAGTCTCTAACAGCATACAGTGAATCCCCCCAAGAACGAGACAAGGCTCCGTGTTGAGGGTCAAGCAGTGGTCTGAGGTGCTGGCACACCCAGCCTGGTTTTTATTACAGTCTTGCAAATACAGGACCGCCCACAGGGAGGTATAAAACAACCAATCACATCACAGTTACATCCCACATATTCCCTCCCCTTATCCTGAGAGGAAACTCAATTACACATACAGTTAAAACATACTTTCTACCCAACTTTCATAACTCCAAAACCATACATCACATTCACATACAATTACATATTCACAATCAATCCATTCAGGGGAACAACATATTCAAAAATGGCATGAATCAGACCAGGGGTTCAAAAGTTAGTAAAAAGTCCTTTGTGACTAAATGAAGCATGGCTTTCTGGCCCAAACCAGTTTCAGAGTCTTCTATCCTGGAGAGTAATTCAATTATCTCCCAGGACAGACACAAGACTCCATTAAGCACATGGTTGCAAAAAGACACAAAACACTTTAAAATACATAAAGTCACATTTATTACATAAAACACAGACATGTAACATATCCCCAGATAGCTCAGGTCCGAGCGCACATTATTAAGCGAATGGCGCTCAGACCACACGAATACAGTTTAATCGCCATGGAGCCAAAATCTTTACAGTCAGTTTCATACGAATGGGCTCCATGGGATTCCTATCTGGGGTATAACACATTCAAACAAATCTACCGAACCACAGGCAGAAAAGCACGAATACAGCTTTTCTGCAGGCAAAAATAAAGTCTTTTAAAAGGGGGCCATAGTCCAAAGGCAGCAGGCGAGCAACCAGGCTTCTCCAATGCAATGTGGCGAGATTGGTCTCGTCACAACTTCTTAACACAGTTAGACTTTTGTGACTCAAACATCATTGACCATTTCTATTGTGATACAGTTCCAGCTGCAGCTATTTCCTGCTCAGACACCTCATCTGTTGAATTCACCACCACTGTGTTAAGTGCTCCTATAGTTCTATTTCCATTTGCATTTATCATTGTTACCTACATTTCAATCCTTCTTACCATTCTCAGGATCCCATCCACCAGTGGGAGAAAGAAAGCCTTCTCCACCTGCAGCTCCCACCTCATGGTAGTCTGCATGTACTATGGTACACTAGCAGTAAACTATACTTTTTCACCCAAGGAGCATACCACAAACCTAAATAAAGGTCTGTCCTTAATGTACATTGTAGTGACTCCATTTTTCAACCCCGTCATCTACAGCTTGAGAAACCAGGATATAAAAAGAGCAATCCAAAGAACTATAAATATTTTCAGGAAGTGAATGTCAATTGAAAGACAAGCATTTACATAAACCTATAGCATTGTTGTTTAATAATTCCCAGTTATATCATTGTGCTAGCACTCAACTAGCTACAGCCGAGAGACAATCCAAATGCTCTCTAATGGGGTTATAATGTAAGAGTTATTAATGTTAAGTTAGGTTTTGGGATTTAGAAATGTTGTTTAAAATTTAGGTTTATGACCATGGTTATAGGAATTAAGAATTATAAATGTGAGGCTAGTATTTAAAAGTACTTAAATTGGAGTTTGGGTAAGTTAACATAGGTGTGAATTAAGTTGAGGGATGGGATATGGATCATAGAAACTACAAATAGAGATTATGGTTAGGATAGGTTTATAGGAGGTAGGGCTATACAGCTGTTATCAAAATTAGTTAATCCCCACTGAAAATCAGGTTTATTGTCAAAATGTACAGTCTTTCAGCTGTTTGCAATTAACAAATCAAACAAGAAATTTAAATAGTTCAACACAACAAATGTTTCAAGTGGTTTCCCCAAATTCAACTGAAAATGCAACTTATAATCACTTCTCCAGTTTCAAAATTATTCAACCCCCTGAAAAGAATCGCTTGCAACAGCACACAGATGCAAAACAGGTATTGTCTCAAGCACACTTGAGGCAACTAATTAAGAGCTTCATTAGTTGCACCAGGTGTGCTTGAGTTGTAACACATGACATAGCTGAACTGGCTAGGGGTTTGTTGAGTGTCACATTTGACCGCATGTTAGATATTTGTTGAAAGAATGGTCCACAAAGTAAATAGAAGATATTAGCACCCTCCATAAACAAGGAACAAGATGCAAAAAGATAGCAAAGACACTGAATGTCCCTAGAGACACCATTGGAAGCATTGTTTGCAAATTCAAAGTTGAAGGAACAGTGGTAACGCTACCTGGACGGGACAGAAAAAGGAAGCTATCAATAGCTGCAACCAGATCTCTAAGAAGGCAAGTTGTGAGAAACCATTGAGTGACTGCAAAAGACCTGCTTCAAGACTTGGTGGCAACTGGCACTGAGGTTACAGTGAGCACAACAAGACGCATACTAAACACAGAAAGTTTCCATGCCAGAACTGCAAGATGTACACCACTACTGACCAAATAGCACAAGAAAAGTCCACTCCAACATGCCCAAAATCATATAAATAAGCCACAGAAGTTTTGGGGTTCTGTTCTGTGAATTGATGAAACAAAACTGGAACTGTTAGGATCAGCAATATGTCTAGACAAGAAGAATAAAGTATATGCTGAAAAGAGCACCCAGTCTACAGTTAAGCATGGTGGTGGCTCACATGCTCTGTTTTTTTTTTTGCATCCTCTGGTACTGGAAACCTACAGTGTGTGGAAGGCAAGATGGATTAAATGAAGTTTTAGGAGAAAATGTCATGCCATCTGTGAGGATGCTGAAGCTTAGGTGTCATTGGACCTTCCAACAAGACAATGAACCCAAACATACCTCAAATTCTACCAAGGCTTGGTTGTATAAACAGTCCTGGAAACTTCTACAGTGGCCATCACAGTTGTCTGACTTGAACCCTATAGAAAATCTCTGGTGGGATGTGAAGAAGGCAGTTGCCGTACACAAACTCAAGAATATTACTGAACTGGAGGCCATTTCTCATGAGTAATGGGCTAAAATTCATCAGGAACAATGCCAGAAGCTGTTGTCTGGCTATACATCTTGTTAACAGCAGGTCATAAAAGCAAAAGGGTACTCATGTCTAGGCTACCCAAAAATGGGTTCCGAGACCTGTCCTGCCTCTATGCTGTGTACAGTTCTTTCTCCACTCCCTATTACTAAGCAGCGTAAGCTCTGATTCATGCTGGAGGCTGTGTAGAGTAATCAGGGATATTAAGCATGTCATATCACTGCTCTGAAGTGGTGCCTTAGTTATGAGGCTGGGCATGAAATCCAGCTCTGCCCTTCAGGATTGGGACTCCAGCATAATCCCTATGGACCTGATTGTTTATAGGTTTGAGAATTGAGTATGCAATTATAACTGTGTGAGTTTGTGCCTTTATGTCTTTATATGTATATGTCTCTTTATGACTTTATGATTGTTTCTATATGACTTTGTATGTGTATGTTTAGGCTGTATGACTATGTGCCTGCCTGTCTGTACCTGTATTACTGTGTGTCTTGATGTCTTCTCTATACAACTATATTCCTGTATAACTTTGTCTATTTACCTGTATGATTGTGTGTCTCTATTTTTGTATGTCTGGGCATATATGTATTTTTGTCTCTAGGTCTATATCTGCATGGCTGAGTGTTTTTTCTATGTTATTGTGTCTGTTTGAATAACTGTGTGCCTGTTGTCTTTGTGACTATGTGTCTGCATGTGTATCTGTATCATAATGCCCTTGAAAAACTATATCCTTAGCCTGTTTGACTGTGTGTCTCTATTTTTGTGACTTTGTGCATGTATGTCTATAATATTTTTGTATGACCTGAATTAATTAAAAAAGCAAGAAAACAATGGATACATTGCATACATTTGTGAAGATAGATAATCATAGTTTGTTCCTTTATTTACTTGATGGGGGGGTGGGGTGGGGGAGCAGATGTTTGCAACCATATAGAGGTCACAATAATACCCTTAGTGCCTCGGTACAAATCCCCCCCCCTTTAAAAAAACTTCAGGGTATTCACAGTTCACAAATGGTTGCCCCATACACTTATATATATTATATATACATGTAACGAAATAAAAAAATTACAAAGTATAGGGACCTGGTGGAAGACTGTGACAAGTTCTTACAGTAACCAATCAAAACGAATACAGGTATAAACACTCCCACCTGAATATCACAGAACCCTTCTCTCTATCCTGGAGATAATTGGGTTAAGTGCTAGAAGTAACTCAATTATCTCTGAGTACAGAACATAACCTCCATTTTATAATAACAATACAAATTCATAAAAATATACAATTTCCAAACAACCGAACAGAATCCCCACATTCAACGTCTCCCCAGATAGCTTAGATCTGAGCGAATAATATCACAGAATAGCGCTCAGATCCCATACACACAGTTCAATCGCCATGGAGCTAAAGTCTTTCACACAGTGTATTCATCATACGAATGGGCTCCATGGGATAGCTATCTGCGGTGGCTCTGTTCGTATAGTCAATATACCAAAAGGCACTGCGTTCGTATGGACCAGTGAACAGGATGAAGGAAGGTCAGCGACTTCAGCGGTGTTCGTATGAAAATAGTGTCCGTTTTCAGTTCCATAGATTTGTCGATGAACACCGCTGGGTTTTCGAATGTCCAAGATGGCCGCCCCCTCATGTTCCTTCATACAAACGACGACCACCCAGACAACCATTCGGGAGTTGGAAGTGTCTGCAGTTAACCACAACGTTAATGAGGTCAAAAAGGTTAACAAGCAGCACACTTCCCTGCTGGGTGGCCTGCCATTCGGTAGTTCTTTCATGAAGAAGGGAATTAAACATAGGGGCTGTACGGACAGGGCAATAACTGAAAAAACAGATGAACCAAGGTGAAATAAAAGTAATCCAAAGACAGAGAGGTCTGTCACAACTGAGTGCAGTTTCAGTAAAGGACTTATTTTTGTATATTTGTATTTCCTTTTGTATTACACAGCCATGTTACAATGCTGCATCCCACCCCATGTTCTCCCTATTAAGAGTTAAGAATTATGTAGGGGTTTAAAAAAAATACTCCTTTCTGTCTCATTAGAGATTTTTTTACCTGAAGATGAAAGATGAAGGTGAATTGTTAGCATAGGATTTACCTAAGAGGTTTGCCCTGACGTGGCAGGTGAGTTTACACTTAGGTTGCTACTGGAATGATACTAAGGAGTTATTTAAATGTACATAGGGATTTGGAACAGTGGACACGTCACTCTTTCCTTTGGTTTTTATTGTTTAGAAATCAGTCTGTGTAAATAAGATACATTGTTCTTGTTCTAAATTACATTTTAGATACATAAATTCTTACTAGTATGTCACCTAAAATGTCAGTTTCCACTCATACCCTGAAAATTAAAGTGTCTCTTTTTATAAATTGAAATTTTGTGAGATATGGGAGTGGTCATACAAATTACGTGCCCTAGTTAAAGGAACACTATAGTCACTTAAATTGCTTTAGCTAAATAAAGCAGTTTTAGTGTATAGATAATTCCCCTGCAATTCCACTGCTCAATTCACTGTCATTTAGGAGTTAAATCACTTTGTTTCTGTTTATGCAGCCCTAGCCACACCTCCCCTGGCTATGATTGACAGAGCCTGCATGAAAAAAAAAACTGGTTTCACTTTCAAACAGATGTAATTTACCTTAAATAATTGTATCTCAATCTCTAAATTGAACTTTAATCACATACAGGAGGCTCTTGCAAGGTCTAGCAAGCTATTAACATAGCAAGGGATAAGAAAATCTTAATTAAACAGAACTTGCAATAAAGAAAGCCTAAATAGGGCTCTCTTTACAGGAAGTGTTTATGGAAGGCTGTGCAAGTCACATGCAGGGAGGTGTGACTAGGGTTCATAAACAAAGGGATTTAACTCCTAAATGGCAGAGGATTGAGGAGTGAGGCTGCAGGAGCATGTTCTACACACCACAACTGCTTCATTAAGCTAAAGTTGTTCAGGTGACTATAGTGTCCCTTTAATGGTACCTGCAAGAGGTGGAAGGGGTTATACAGATTAGCTGCCCCAGTGAGATGTGCCTGCAGGTGGTGGGCAGAGTTATAAAGATTATATGCCCCAGTTAAAGGTACCTGCAGATAGTTGAGTGGGTTTATACAGATTATATTCCCCAATTAGAGGTATCTGTTTCATATATAGAAATGAAGACACTACAAGCCACATGTGTTAGGAACTATGTTGGAAATTTAGATTGACATCCATGTCAGTGGTAAACAGGAAATAGGGTAGTACAAGGCTCAACCAGACAAAGTAATAACACTTTGGACAGTAATGCCACAACACGTGAAATCCCACCTTATCTCTCTGTGTGCAGACAGTGAGTGTCTGTATCTGCTGGAGTGTGAGTCTGTTTCTGTGTTAAGTGTATGTATGTGTATATTTGTCAGTGTATGAGCTTTTAACTGCATGAGTATCTTCTTAGTTTATGCCTGTAAATTCTCCAAACAGTCTCAATGTCAGGCACCTGTCCTACAGTCCTGACTTCCTTTCCCGATCTACCACTTTTGGAGACACTAGAGAACTGTCCCCAAAAATTATAGTGAGAGCATGTCATTAGACATGATTAAACCACATTTGGAGCACTGTGACCCTGCAGAGAGTGCTAAAACATGTCCGCCATCATTACTGGATTGCCTCATTTTACTTCCGTCCAATGGCACCCTGCTTCATGGATAGCTAAAGTTTGTGAGAATGTCTGTATGAGTCTTTGTCTGTGTGAGTATCTATCTGAACTTGGGTGTCTGTAATTAGGTATCTAAGTATGGACCAAAGAGCCTTTGCTCATCCCAAATCCCTATGTGTATTTAAACAAATGGAGATTATTTAGTTACTCCAATGGCCATTATAGGGTATGCTCACCTGCCATGTCAAGGCAAACCTCTTAGGTGGGTCCTATACTGACTATTCACCTTGCTTCCTTGAGCTTCTGGCAAATATATCTCTAATGAGACAGAGAGGGGTATTTTTTATAAAGGAAATAATACCATTTGTTGGAACCAGTGAATGTAGGTGCTACTATCAACTTGTGTGGATCACTCAAACACACATGAATAGTGAAACAAAGTTTAAACAAAAATGATGGTGAGATCACTAAATAGAATAAATAAAGGTATTACCGATATTGATATAAGTATATACCTAAAAGGATTTAAAGCAAAAAAAGACCATAGGGTAATACAGCTTGCAATTGTATTAAAAACAGTAAAATAACTGGTCAAACTCACATGTTGCTGAGTCACTTAAAAAGCTGCCTAGGACTATAGGTTTGTAGCAGAGATGAATCTTGGTAAAGATGGACTTCTGCAATGGCCAGGATGAAGCCAAATTCGTCTTGAAGCAATCAGATTCAATAATACAGGATACAGGATCAAAGTAAAAGATTTTATTGAAACTTATATTAAAAATGAATTGCAGATAAAATACAGCCCATATAATATGCCACTGACGCGTTTCGGTGGAAGGCCTTCTTTAAAGTGGTGCTGTTTGTCCATCTCTGCTGGTTCTGTTTCTAAACAGGAATTTTGGCACCTTTCCCGATTACTTCCGGTTTCTACTTCCACATTTGTAATTTTTCTGCGTCCAACGTCATCTTTGAGCATCCTAAGTCGTGACGTCATCACGGCAACGTCAACCGGAAGTGCTTCAGACGCCATTTTGAAAAGCCTGTTTCTATTGCAAACTTGCCAGTCTCTACATTAGTTCATATTATTAGTGCAATAGTGCAAATATTTTGATTATATACAGATGGGTACCCCTCACTTAAAAGGGTAAAGGAAATAGGGAGAAAGTACTGTTAAGATTATTAAGAGAACCACAAAAGAAAACGATGAAAAACAGTTAAAAACGAAAATCATATAAAATAAAATCTATATATAATATTAAATAAAAAAGAATACAAAAAAACTGTTATCAACAATGATTATATACATTAATTAATTTTGAAATTGGCATTTAAGCCGTGAGGGAACAGTGTGTCCATATTAAAGATCCACCTAATTTCTGTTTTGCTAAGGAGGCTCTCAATATCTCCTCCTCTCCAATGCATTTTTACCCCCTTGATTCCCATAAACTCTAAACCATTGGCATTACCATTATGAGCTTCCAAAAAACGTTTGGACACACTATGTAGATTCTATTTCCGATTAATATTATAAATGTGTTCCCTAATTCTAATCTTTACATTTCTGGAGGTTTTGCCAATATATTGGAAACTTCAGGGGCAGGTAATCATATAAATAATATTTTTGTAGTGACATGTTAAAAAATACTTAATTTTAAAATTTTGTTGGTTTTTAAATGAGGTAAATTTTGTGACACTTCTGCTTTTAGCTTTTCTTAAGGTGCAACCCTTACATGAACCACATTAATAAAACATTTTTTCCCTCTTGAACATTGTTGAAATGTGCATGTTAGTGTTTTTACCCTTATCTAAAAAACTAGAAGCTAAAATCCCTCTAAAAATGATTTTTTGTTGAATATCATAGTATTGTTCCAGGAGGTGCCAATTTTTCCTTATTATTGAGGATTTAGATACAATATGTCTCAATCTAGAATGCCTCCTAATTAAGGAAATTAAATTAAAATGGGAGGTCTTAACACTAGAAAAATATGTTATGTTCCAAAGAGAACCAAGGGGTCTAAGATTTCATAAATTTCGACCCTCTGATAAAGAAAGAGAAAGATTAAAGAAAGCGTGGGATGGAGCCTTAGAATCTTTTGCGAGACGTATGACAGGTGTCATTATAGAACAATGTACCCTCACTCTACACCAGATAAATGAGGATATTAATGATATCCACAAAAAACTTGAACCCTTCATTGAGATGGAGGAATTTAAGAGTTTAATGGAAAAAAATATAGAGAAAGTAAAAAATATTGAAAGGAAAGTAATAGAGACTAAAAAAAATAAAATAAAGCGAGACCAGGATGAATACCTGAAAGGCCAAATAAAACCTTGTAGAGAAATAGAGAGAGTAATAACACGAGAACTAATTTCAATAAACAAGGAATTAGAACACCACAAAGATCACGAAAACCTTCTATTAATAGATCTCCTCCATATAACCAACAGAGAAAGGAACAAGAGAAAAAAGATGAATGGATTCAAGTTAAATCTAGAACAAGAGAAACAAAAACGCACCAAAAACAAGTTACAATGATAGGAATTTTAAATGGACCTCTCCCCAGAGGAACCAAAATGAGAAAATTACTACATCAAATAGGTTTAGTCAACTAGAACATCTTAATGAAGATGACCTTTTTATAGGGAAATCAATGACAAGGGAGAATGGGAGATTAAAAATACATACTCCAATAAAAAGGGTAAGACAAGAAGAGGAAATAGAAAACAAAAATGAGGAGAAAAGGAGGAGGGAGGATGGGACAAGAAGGTCCCTACGGATATAAGAATTTTTTATCTTTCCGATAAAATCTTAGCTGCATCTCATATTAAAGTTTTAAACAAAGGTTGTGAGGTTGATAAATTTAAAGCTTTTTTAGATATCAACAGATTTTTACGTAAATTATGTTTGAAGACATTTTTTGATTAATCACCTGTTGAAGATAAAGTAAGTGGGACATTAGAGGAAAATAATTTTAACCCCTTAAGGACCGAGGACGGTTCAGGACCGTCATTGGCATTTTTCCCTTGCCGACCGATGACGGTCCTGAACCGTCCTAACGGTCAGAGCTACTTACCTGATCGCCGTCGATCAGCGTGGCTCCGGTTGTGGGGAGACTGCCTGCAGCCCAGACAGTCTCCCCACGGCAGATTAGGACCCCTGTGGCCATGTGATCGCTCAACACAGCGATCACATGGTCACAACAGGTGTCCATGTGTCTGCCTGCAGGGGGACTGTCTGTGCTGACAGGCAGTCTCCCTGCATGTGTAAAATCAAAAAATAAAATAAAGTTAATGTTAATAAAAAATAAATAAATAATTATATATGTGTATATATGATATATAGACATATTATATCTATATAATATATGTCTATATATCATATATATATATAATGTCATACTAAGTGTATTTTTATATTAATATGTACTTATATTAATATAAAAATACACTTATAATTAAATTACACATGTATATATATATAATATATATAATAACTATATATATTGTATATATATATTATTATAAAATATAAATCATAAGTAATTTAAATTAAATAAAATTTTTTTTAAATAATAATAAAAAAAA
Organism: Pelobates cultripes; assembly: GCA_933207985.1. NCBI lineage: Eukaryota > Metazoa > Chordata > Amphibia > Anura > Pelobatidae > Pelobates > Pelobates cultripes. Next base: position 17,649,437 of record OW240914.1, read on the forward strand.
AAAAAAAATTATATATCTATATGAAATTTTATTCTAACTGTATTTTAAAAGTAATATATATATATTTATATCAAAATACACTTAGAATGAATTTGTATATATATCTATGTATATAAAAATAAATAAAAATAATAAGAAATATACATACGTCCATATACAAAATTACATAAATAATTATATAAATATACGCGTAGACTTCAAATATATAAATATGCATATATATTTAAATTCTACGTGCGTATTTATGTAATATTTTTACATAATTCAGTAATTTTATTGATTGCAATTTGAGGGACCTGCCTGCCAACCCAGGCCGAGATTTATGACAGATAATAGTGTTACAATGTCACTATTGATAAATTTTAAAAATGTATGTTTTGAAACCGCAATATCCTACTTGTACCTATAGCCCTATAACATGCAAAAAAAAGCAAAAAAGCACGTAAACACTGGGTATTTTTAAACTCAGGACAAAATTTTGAATCTATTTAGCAGTTTTTTTCATTCGCTTTTGTAGATGAGTAAAAGATTTTTCAAGTAAAAGTCAAAAAACATGTATTTTTTTCAATTTTTCATCAGATTTTTGTATTTTTTTTAAATTAAAATACATGAGATTATATAAATAATGGTATGTAAAGAAAGCCCCTTTTGTCCTGAAAAAAACAATATATAATTTGTATGGGAACAGTAAATGAGAAAGCGGAAAATTACAGCCAAACACAAACACCACAAAAGTGTAAAAATATGCCTGGTCGCAAATGTACAACATCGCAAAAACAGTCCAGTCCTTAAGGGGTTAAACATACATTATTTAAAAAGAAGTCCAATTTTTATCCTAGTCATTTAAAATCTGACGCAATTAAAGTTTTTGAGAAGGAGTGTGTAAAAGAATTAAGGGAAATAAAACTTGTTAAGGAATACCATCAAAATCATACCAAATCCGAAAGGATGACACTACAAGATCTTAAGAAAGATCCCACTATCATTATTAAACCAGCAGACAAGGGGGCTCCTCCAATGCAATGTGGCGAAATTGCTCTCGTCACAAGAGGTAATTAAACAAAAATTTAGTGAATTTTTAAACAGAGGATTGGAACTGGGTATTTTAAATAAAAAAGAATACGACTTTCTTAATGTTAGATTTCCAAGGATTCCAGTTTTATATATTTTGCCAAAGTGCATAAGGATATAGAAAACCCCCCGGGAAGACCAATCATCTCGGGGATCGGTACCCTTTAATCTCCCCTTTCACAGTTATTTTCTTCAAGATTGTGTAAAAAAATGCCCCTCCTATCTTAAAGACACCATGACTTTGCTACAAATTTTAGAGGATTTTAAATGGGAGGAAGGACTGATAATGGCAACCTGTGATGTTAGCAGCCTCTACACCATCATTCAGCATGAGAAGGGGTGTGGGGCTATTACACATTTTCTAAATAGGGATACAGACCTTAATCCTGAACAGATAGATTTTTTTTAATTGAGGGTATTAACATGATTCTTTTAAATAACTTTTTCTGGTTCGAGAATAAGTATTATCTACAGCGAAGGGGACCAGATTTGCCCGAAGTTACGCCAACTTGTTCATGGCGCATTGGGAGGAATTGAAGGTATTTTCAATGGAAGAACTTGGGGCAAGTCTGGTCCTCTACAAACACTACATAGATGATATTTTTATTGTTTGGAGAGGTACAGAGGGGTCACTTTTAAATTTTCTTATGATCTGAATAGAAATGACTGGAATATTAAATTAACGTATGAAATTTATTCTCGAGTAGTACATTTTTTAGACTTATATATTTATGTTGATAATAACCAAATTAAAGCAAAAATTTTTTTGAAAAGGTAGATGTCAACAGTTTTATCGATCTGAAGAGTTGTCATTTCAAATATTGGCTGGCCAATATTCCTAAAGGACAGTTTCTTAGGCTAAAACGAAACTGTACAGATGTTGAACAATATAGAGACCAGACCAGGATTTTATTTGACCAGTTTGTGGAGAAAGGTTATAATTGAGATTCCTTACAAAACATAAGAGATGAAATTGGAAAAGAACCAAGAGAGAATATTTTGAGATATAAAATAAAGGAACATAAAGAAGAAAAAATTATACCCTTTATTTTTAATTAAAGTTCTGATAGTGGCCAACTACATAAAATAATAAGGAAAAATTGGCACCTCCTGGAACAAGACTATGATATTCAACAATATTTAGGAGAGGTTTTAATTTCTAGTTTTTTTAGATAAGGAAAAAAACATTTCAACAATGTTCAAGAGGGAAAATGATTTTTATTACTGTGGTTCATGTAAGGGTTGCACCTTAACAAAAGCTAAAAGCGGAAGTGTCACAAAATTTACCTAATTTAAAAACCAACAAAATTTTAAAATCAAGTATTTTTTAACATGCCACTCCAAAAATATTATTTATATGATTACCTGCCCCTGCAGTTTCCAATATATTGGCAAAACCTCCAGAAATGTAAATTAAAATATTAATCAGAAATATAATCTACATAGTGTCCAAATATTTTTTGGAAGCTCATAATGGTAATGCCAATGGTTTAGAGTTTATGGGAATTGAGGGGGTAAACATGCATTGGAGAGGAGGAGATATTGAGAGCTTCCTTAGCAAAACAGAAATGAGGTGGATCTTTAATATGTTAAACGGCTTAAATGCCAATTTCGAAATAAATTCATGTATATAATCATTGTTGATAAGTGCTTTTTTGTATTCTTTTTATTTAATATTATATATAGATTTTTATATTTTATATGATTTTTGTTTTTAACTTTTTTTTTATTGTTTTCTATTGTGGTTCTTTTAATAATCTTAACAGTACTTTCTCCCTATTTCCTTTACCCTTTTAAGTGAGGGGTACCCATCTGTATGTAATCAAAATATTTGCACTATTGCACTAATAATATGAACTAAAGTAGAGACTGGCAAGTCTGCAATAGAAACATACTTTTCAAATTGGCATCCGAAGCACTTCCGGTTGACGTTGCCGTGATGACGTTACGACGAAGGATGCACAGAGATGACACTGGACGCAGAAAAATGACGAATGCGGAAGTAGAAACCGGAAGTCATCAGGGAAATGCACCAAAATTTCTGTTTAGAAACAGAACCAGCAGAGATGGACAAACAGCACCACTTTGAAGAAGGCATTCAGCCGAAACGCATCAGTGGCATATTATATGGGCTGTATTTTATCTGCAATTCATTTTTAATATAAGTTTCAATAAAATATTTTACTTTGATCCTGTATCCTGGATTCTTGGATTTGATTGCTTCAAGACGAATTTGGTTTTATCCTAGCCATTGCCGAAGTCCATCTTTACCAAGATTCATCTCTGCTACAATCCTATAGTCTGAGTCAGCTTTTTAAGTGACTCAGCAACATGTGAGCATGACCAGTTATATTACAGTTTTTACAAGTGCAAGCTGTATTACCCTATGGTCTTTTTATGCTTTATATCCTTTTAGGCATATACTTATATCAATATCAATTAACACCCAGCACACCCAAGCAACCAAGTCCTGCAGAATCTTATGAGCAGAGGTATCATCTCTGGAAGATCTAGTCAAGAATTCCTATACTACTGTTTCCTTTAAACTCTAAATTTAAAATTGTGTTCTATTCCATCTCCCTCCATAAACTATCACTACTTAATTGATAACTATATCTCCCATCCTGATCTTCCGTTTTTGTTTTTCTTAAAGTTGGTATGATCATGTCATTTTCTGTTCATTCTCTAAGATTCTTTGTTAATTGTTTGTTTACCTAGTGCTAATTCTTTCACTGATAATCTTGTAAATGTATGTTAATGGTTTATGACTTTCACCTATTGGATCCTTCATATTTTTTTATCCCAAATGTTCTCTCCTCTGGTTTTTCATCTCTAATTTATTGTCTCCCCACCAATAATAGTGTATTTTATTTATTTTTATTTATTTCTAACCTCAGACCTTATATTTCAGACTGGGCCCCTTAAAACAGCATTAACCCCTTAAGGACGGAGCCAAATGTACACGTTGTGAACGAAACAAACTGTAATCAAAACCTGGCATTTGCGCTACATGTCTGTCCAACCGTAATTCACCTCTTTCATAGTTAATGCACCCACCCTTATTATATATCATTTTATTCAGGGGAAACAGGGCTTTCATTTAATATCAAATATTTAGCTATGAAACATAATTTAATATGAAAAAAATGGGAGAAAATACGATTTTTTTTTTATTTTTTTAGTTCTACATGACATTTTAACTGTCAATGTCATAATACTGTTTGCTTTTACTGCAATAAAATACACATATTTGTATTCAGCAAAGTCTCACGTGTAAGACAGTACCCCCTATGTACAGGTTTTATGGCGTTTTGGGAAGTTACAGGGTCAAATATAGCACTTTACATTTGAAATTGAAATTCGCCAGATTGGTTACGTTGCCTTTGAGACTGTATAGTAGCCCAGGAATGAAATTTACACCCATAATGGCATACCATTTGCAATAGTAGACAACCCAAGGTATTGCAAATGGGGTATGTCCAGTCTTTTTTAGTAGCCATTTGGTCACAAACACTGGCCAAAGTTAGCGTTAGTATTTGTTTGTGTGTGAAAAATGCAAAAAAATGCCAATTTTGGCCAGTGTTTGTGATTAAGTGGCTACTAAAAAAGATTGGACATACCCCATTTGCAATACCTTGGGTTGTCTACTATTGCAAATGGTATGCAATCATAGGGGTAATTTTCATTCTTGGGCTACCATAGTGTAATGGTATTTATTAATTAATGACTTTTTGTCATAAAAAAAAGCATAATGAGCTTAATGCTTTAGACGCACCACTAGATGTCAGTAAAGCATATTTAGTGTAATGCTTTGGGGGCACCACTAGGGGGAGTGTGTAGGAAGACCTGTGCTTCTGGCAGTGACATCACAGGCCAGCCTACTTACACTGAATAAAACCAGATGGAGGAGAAAACTCTGCCCCTTTGCCTGTAACTGACTGAACCTAAGATGTAGTACCAGCTCTGACTTAACCCCAGCCAAAGGGCTGGGGCCTTGTAAGTAAAATGAATCCATTGTAACATCTAGCAATTGTAATAGACTTGTAACATTTAGCAACCTTTTGTAAGTAATATGTTGTAGTTTTGTATTGTATCATAATTGTAGTAAATTTACATTCTGCTAGCATCTGTTTATTTGTTATAGTTATATTAAATATACATTTAATATTACAACGTTTTGTGTATTTTCTATCCACATATTCGACCATAATACCATGAATTATAAAAATATTAATGTTGTTCCGTATTGCTTAATTATTATGTATTAAGAGATTAATATTCATATTTAGGTCACGACCACAACATTTGGCGTAGTCGGCAGGATTATGCTTGAATATTGGGGAAAATATAAATGTTATGCATTTTGCTTAAATCATACTGTAAATTGTCTGTCTGTATACAAATGAATAAATGAATGATGATTTGGTTTTAATGGAATGAATGCAGATAGCAGATAGGGATTAGATATTTGTTTTTAAGGTATCTCTTGTTGTAGAATATAGTGATGAATTATTGTGTTGCTTGTTACGTTTTACCAACCTTTGGTCATTTTTATATATAAAACAAAAAACAATTTTACTTTTTGTCTGACCATGTGGATTTTAATCCACCATTGACCACATGGTGTGAATGAGTTGAGGCCTAGTTTCATTGTTTGCTACCATTTGCATAGGAAAAGACTTTTCACTAAACTAGTTCACCAGGTTTTATTGCTAAATTTGACCCTGTTTGTGTACTAATTTACATTTGTTTGGCATTCATGGATTTGTCTAGTTGAAAAGAGATTTGGACAAAATGTATTAAATTAGTAGTTAAGAAAAAGATACGTTTAGTAAAGCAGATTCAGTGAATAATAGATTTATGTGTGCGTATACACAGAATATTAGTATAAATATATATATGATTTTGACTCATGAAGGAGAGACCACCTTTTTAACAGCTGTGTGACCATGCTTTTCAGCTACAGCTGGGGGAGAATTTGTCCTTGTTGGGGGTGGGTAGTCTTGCCTGTATGAGAAAAAATAAACTGCATTGTTTTGTAAATGTAATTGCCTAAGCTAATCAATTTGTGGAGTGTTTTTCAGCTTTATTATCCAGGACTAAGGAATTACTGGACATATGCAGGAACTGGTAACAAATGAACTGAAAAAATGGTAAAATAATTCCTTTGTCCTATTTAGTCTGAATATTTTAACAAGTTAGCATTTTTAACAAAGTAAGTGTAGGGGCTCAGATAAAGATTTATATTATTTTAGAAGCCATCTATAACTGATTTTAATATTTCCATGCTTTGAATTAGGGTGTATCTGCCTAGCGGGTGAACCTCCATAACGTGGGCTGTGATTTTAGTTACAGTAGCGGGTGGGGAACCTGAGCTAGGGGGTATTTAAACATGTCCGGATAAGGGGGAGCATACCCAATAGTTGTTGTGCAGTTCTATCCTGTATTATTATTTGTAATAGTTTATATATATTGCTCTGGGAAAGGGATAGGCAAAATCTCTGAGAGACCAGGAAATATATTTTAAAAAAAGGGCGTATTACACTAGTGGTAGGGTGGCCTATCATGACCATAGAGACCCTTGGTGACTAGTTTTTGTTGTATATTGCCCTGGGAAGGGGATACGCTATTTAATAGAAATTCCTGAGATACCAGGAAATATACAATAAGTGATACGTGAATGTACTGGTTAAATTGCAGACATATTGGCCCAGAACCTTTAATCGAGCCGGAAAAGAGGCTGCTGTATGTTTTCTCCTCTATAATTTTGCGGGGGCGGTCACCCCCATGCGGAAAGCCACTGCCATCACAGGGTGGTTAGTTGTACAGGCCCTTAGCCGCGAGGTGCAAGCATGTCCGTGGAAAGGCTAGAAATTAATAGGGAGTCACTCATAGCTGTCAGAAGTGTTGAACTTTGAGACATATTGACCTATATCCTTTCAGAGGCGGAAGAGGTGTTGTGGTTCACTCCTCTATAATTTAACCAAAGGGTGGAGAGTTATTAAACATGTTTAGGTTGCCTAGAAATGTGTTTCCTGAATTGCAGAGAAGATGCAGAAAGCAGCTATTAGCTGATTGTTTATTTTAAGAGCCAAGTAGAAAATTAAGAAAGTTACCTTGTTGAACAAATTGTTTATAAAATGAAAAGTTTAGGGAATGTATTTATATGTGTATATATGTATATATGCTAAGTAAAGGATTTGGCAGTATACGCTATAAGTGACAAGGAAAGTAATCCTGATCTGTTTTCTTACCTTTTTCAGATATAGCAGAAACCAGGGGTGGACATTGGAACACAGATAGAATATCAAATGGAGACCAGTGTTTAAATGTTGACCTTTGATGAGCTATTAAACTTTTTTTTTTATTGTCTATTTAACATGTCTATGCTATGATTCTGTGCATACTGTTCTCTTATTTCTAGTGATTGTATTGCAATTGAAACCCTTATGTATTATTATTGTTGTATGTATGTATGTATGCTTGCCTGGGAAAGGGGGGAATTGACCCATAGGGACCAGGGGGTATTTTTGTGTAAACCAAACTGGGGTGGGAGGGCTCTAACGAGGGAACCCCATTGTCCAGTAGGTATTTGATTTGTGTCTGTGTAAAGTGCATGAGTGGTTGCAGTTCAAAAAAAAAAAAAATAAGAGGGATAAGAGAAAGTAGGCATTTTGGGTTATCTATACATGTTTAAATAGAAGGGTGGTAAATAGGAATGTAATTGTTTTGGTTAATGTTTAGATTAAATTGGTTAAATACAGCAATGATAACGAGTGTTTAGATTAAATTGGTAAATGCAGCAGTAATAACGAGTGTTTGGGTTAAATTGGTAGATACAGCAGTGATATTGTGTTTATCTGTGAATCAGGAGTGTGCTGGATGTGAAGAGAGGTGTGTAGGTATTTATCCAAACGCCATAGGAAAAAATATGGTTAAGACACCACAATCAAATGGTACTTGTGATGATTGGCACAGTTATTATTTATGTTTGTGTTTGTCATTGCCTGTGTTTTCATTCAAGAACTTTCAAGCAAGGATATTTTAAGCAGAAGAAGAAGAAGCACTGGACACTATGCTCAACTGTTGCTGTAAGGAGAAAAAATATTGCAGCTAAGAGTGGTGAGAGTCGGAACAAAATGCATCAGGAGCAGGAAACTGTTATGTCAAGGTGGTTAATGGTATAAAGAAAGAAAAAAACAAAACAATGTGACCACAAACACACAAAAGTCCTTGATCACATGAACTGTTTCATTCATCCCTGTCTCCATGCGTATGTTCTATGAGACTGTCGAAGAATAGAGTATCCAGTTTCCAGGACTAATGTTTGTGAAAATTCCAGGCACACAGACCAGCCAGAGGCTACAGAAATCGAGTCGGTCTGTGCCATGATTCATAGGTGTTATGAGTTTGTGGTGTCTAATACTATATTAAGCTCCAAAACACATCCTCACATGAACACAATATCATTGGTTAATCTAATAAAACATGGTTTGAGTTGTCTATTATTACAAGGGTGGGTATTGGCCTATTTAAGGCCAAGGTTTCCCAACTGCTAATGCATGTGCTCAGTGGTTATTCCCAACTGGTGATGCATGTGCTCAATGAAAAAAAATAAAAAAAAATTGAATAAGCAATAAAGTGTCATAACTTTACGGGTAAATGGGTATCATTCTTCAAAAGGTGGGTTTTGTTGTAGGGCAGGTACTGTTAAAATAGGGTAGATTCAAGATGTACGGGTTTATAATGTTTGTTTTATGACATAAGTCAAAGGGTGGTTTGTAATGGTATTTATTAATTAATGACTTTTTGTCATAAAAAAAAGCATAATGAGCTTAATGCTTTAGACGCACCACTAGATGTCAGTAAAGCATATTTAGTGTAATGCTTTGGGGGCACCACTAGGGGGAGTGTGTAGGAAGACCTGAGCTTCTGGCAGTGACATCACAGGCCAGCCTACTTACACTGAATAAAACCAGATGGAGGAGAAAACTCTGCCCCTTTGCCTGTAACTGACTGAACCTAAGATGTAGTACCAGCTCTGACTTAACCCCAGCCAAAGGGCTGGGGCCTTGTAAGTAAAATGAATCCATTGTAACATCTAGCAATTGTAATAGACTTGTAACATTTAGCAACCTTTTGTAAGTAATATGTTGTAGTTTTGTATTGTATCATAATTGTAGTAAATTTACATTCTGCTAGCATCTGTTTATTTGTTATAGTTATATTAAATATACATTTAATATTACAACGTTTTGTGTATTTTCTATCCACATATTCGACCATAATACCAAGAATTATAAAAATATTAATGTTGTTCCGTATTGCTTAATTATTATGTATTAAGAGATTAATATTCATATTTAGGTCACGACCACAACACATAGGGTCTCAAAGGCACCGTAACCAATCTGGCGAATTTTAATGTGAAAAAAATAAAACGCAAGCCTTATATTTGACGCTGTAACTTTTGAAAACACCATAAAACCTGTACATATCATCGTTGTAATACACTTTACTGTTTTGAAACACTAATATTTGTGTTCAGCGAAGTCTCCCGAGTAGAACAGTACCCACATGTACAGGTTTTATGGTGTCTTGGAAAGTTATAGGGTTAAATATAGTGCTAGCAAATTAAATTCCCTTTACTTTCGGCATGGGTTGTCAGGCAGGTCCCGCTAATTGTAATTAATTAAGATACCTAATTATGTAAAAATATTACATAAATATATATGTAGAATTAATATATGTATATATATATATACGTATGTGAATCTATATGTGTATATATATATATATAATTTTTTAAAAATATTTTTATTTATATATAGGTATATATATAGTGATATATACGTATATATTTATGTATGTAGATATATAACTGATGTAGAATTATTAAAATCTTTATTAGAACCTGTATTGAATTATTGTACTAACTCCATTTTGTTCACCTTACATGACAGAATTTCCTGACAGTATTCAGTATAATGAATAAGAGATTGTATTTTCTCTCTCTAAGGACATAACTAGCCCCGGAGTTAGCGGATCTCCGTTGACTTGCAACATAGTATAATCCAAGGCCAGGAGAACAGTGACAAAATGAAATGTTCTATTCATAAAAGAACCTTGGAACAGACCACGAGACTGACATCACTAACTTCGTAAAATGACGCCCAAGCCCCCCTTTCCACCGAGTAAGCCTCGTGCTAAAGAGCAATGGCGACGACATCCCATGATGGGAGGGTGCCTCACTAGTCACTCAAATCTCTGAGCCAATTAATAATATTAATGGGTGGACACTGACATAGCCACTTAACATTTAACCCAATTAATGATGTTTATTTGTTATTATCTGATATTCAATGATGATGTCATTTTGCATATAAAAAGGCCTGCGTGCCCACTTTTTAACTAGATGCTAATAAATTTCCTGAAGTGTTTTTAACCTGAACTGCATGTGTCAGTGTGAACTTACTTCTGCGTATACGCAATTTATTCATCTCAGATTTGGACAGGAACAGATAGACTTTTAAACATTTTTGTTTATTTCTAAATTAATCTACATCAATCTGGCGTCCATCCAACGTGGGGCATCGGGCTATGGCCTCCGCCGGTAAGCCGTCCTAAGGAAGACGCTGTTGGACGGAGGAATCAGGGGGGAAGGAAGAGAGACTGATCACCTCTGAGTACACGGTAGAGACTTCTGCAGGAGCCACCGGTATGTTCCAGCCCCTTTGATTGACCCGTCCACGTGTCTGTGACTGCTTCCCGGGAGGGCATCAAAGACAGGTAATATCTTGCCCGGTGTCTTGTTACCCATTTGTTTACCTGCATTTAGTCTATCTGTTGCCTGGGTGTGCTAGTGGTATATGTTTTGTTCTTTCCCTCTTTAGAGATAAAGGGGGGTGGACCCGTGGGTGGTTGCCTGGGGGTCTTCTGTTGCCTGTTTTTACCCCTTTTTAGGAGTCACTTGGCCCAGACTGTTGGGAAAAAAGGGGGGGTGGACCTGTGGGGATTTTCCAAAGGGGTCCTGTTTTCCTGTTTACTTCTTTTAGGTACTGTCTAGCTAACAGTAGTAAGGAAAAAGAAGGGTTGGGGATTCTGTGGAGGGGACTTGCCTCCTGGGGTTTCCCGGTTACGTCACTTTGATATTCTAGCTAGCCTCATTGTGTACGTTGCTCTGCTTGCAGAGGTTATGGTACCCTCCAGCTTCGAGCGCTGAGGCTGGTGGCATTCCAATTTATTTGTGGTGTGTGGATTCGGGCAGGCATTGTTGTCTCCATCACCACGGGGTAGTGTGACTTGTGGGTGGGTCCATAGGGAGCACTACGGGAGTGAGGATAGAGGTGGCCACACTTAGTGGACTGCTGTAACGAGGGAGGCATATGGATTTCGGGCCGGTGTTAGTCGTTATCCTTGGCCGCTGGTAGTGAAACTTACGAAAGTTGTTCTCCGAGCGGGGACACTACGAGATTGAGGGAGGTGGTCTTGGTGGCCACAAGAGTAAAGGAAAGGGATTACTGTTGATGCATGCACTGTATTTCAATTGAAATGTTGTATTAAATGTTGTCTTAATTGTGGAGTCATTCAAACTCCTGGGTCTGTCTCTACTTTCACTGTTTACTTTTCCTCTACTTCCTGTACTATTTACACTATCCACTCCTATTTCTCTTGAAAGAGAAGTGATTGGTCACACACTTCTCACCCCGCTCCAATCCGTGGTTACCATCGAGGGTACACGGATTCAGTGACTGGTCTACGTTTTGGGAAGACGCACTGGGAGGGACCCACCCTTCCTAGTGGCAGTCGAGCATTGTAGACGTTCTGTTTCATTTTCCTTTACCTATACTTGGGACGCTTTGTATAGGGGGATATGGACAGGAAACGAGTAAGCCCGCTAGGGGCTGGCTCGCGTGTGATTTAGTTGAAGATAGAGAAGGTGAAGAACTGGTTAAAAATGTTGCAAAGATTGCTAAAGTGTGTAAAATTGCTGTGCCTTCATGTGGTAGATTACAGCCAGAAAGCTGGCGTAGATTACTGACAGAGAAGAAAGGCAAGCTTACAGATAATGATTTATTGCGTACTGCTGAAGCATGGTACAGAGTAGAAAGGCTATCCAGCAGGAGGGTTGGGTAGAGGAAGAGATAAATCATAAAGGGTTAAGAACTGTATGTATATCATAATAATTGTGTTACTGGGAAGTTATCCCAGCCAGTGCCCTGTCGGGGGTTCCAGGAGGTGACCACTTCCATCATCCTGTCAGTAATGACCGAAATGTAGCTGACCATGGTCACCATCCCACCCCAATCTTAAAACGCTGTGGGGTTTTTGTATTTTGTGTTAGCCATTACCCTGGTAGAGGGTGGGGGTTTAAATGAAATGTTGTGTTTTTTGCTTTGTAATGTAATTGTCCTTCTGTCTTGTTACTGTACAGCGTTGACATGGTTAAATTCGTGCTGGCAGGCAGTCTCTCTCTTGTTCCACTCAAATCCCCCTCTGCTAAAACCCCCCCCCCCTCCCCTCGCTTCTGTGAGACGCGGGGGGGGAGGGGGCGGAGGGGGTGGTGACATGCTTGCGATTTAGGTCTGTCTCTTCGGTGTTCTGTAGAGTTATTCAGAAGCTACTGATAAGATTTTAGCAATGAAATTTTTGCTAGAAAATATTCTAATTGTGTATTTTGTTATCTCAATAGAAATTGATAGGATGGTTAGGGAGTGAATCTGATGCAGGAATAGAAGTTATTAAGTTAGTATATGTTTCTAGAGACAGCTTTGTGGGCTGTTAGATGTATAATATTCACAACTGTCTTATTTAATCCGTCAAGTCTGTCCACAGTTCAGATTTTTATTTTGCCGAACAGAATGTTACTTCCCATGAAACCCACGCCTCCAGAGAGACTTAGTATGCCCTAAAGGAAAATGGCCCCTAGAACAAAAGAAGGCTGTCCTTAAGTGCCTTCACTCTGCCCTTAGTGAGGTCATATCTGCCCATATATCGTGTCAGTTCTGGCCATCCATGGCTGACGAGATCTACTCCTATCATGCTCATCCTATCCCACATATTATGAACAAGAAAGTTACAATTACTAAAATAATCCTGCTAATGTTTCCCTATATCAGAAAAGTGTCTGTGACAAGTGATGGTTAATATGTAGAAAGGATATATATATACCGATTCACGTGTTAAGTAACAATATGTATTAACTTTGTGTACAAAAAATTGATAACATGCTAAAAGAAATTTCTAATAAACAAAGATTTCTTGAACAAATGGTAATACAATTAAAGATTGGTCTCAACATGTTTTGATCTAATTGAAAAGAACCAGAAAACATTATGAGCCTAACTACTAACAAATGGATAAGGGGGGAGGGTGTTCCAATCTGTCTTTATTGGATAATGTTAACCACCAAGATTAAAGACTGACTAACATATTTTTTTTAATGTAAGCCCAGATATTTTATTATTATATATGCATAGAAGTCGAGACTTTGGGCATTATAGTGTATTGATTCTAGATCTGTTACTAGCAGCAAGTGCTTAGCCTTATGCCTATCCCACGCATGCTTAAACACTCCTTTACTGTGTTAACCTCTATCACTTCAGCTGGAAGGCTATTCCATGCATCCACTACCCTCTCAGTAATGTAATACTTCCTGATAGTATTTTTATTTAAACCTTTGTCCCTCTATTTTTGAGACTATGTCCTCTTGTTATGGTAGTTTTCCTTCTTTTAAATATAGACTCCACTTTAACTGTGTTGATTCCCTTTGTGTATTTAAATGCTTTTATCATATTTCCCCTGTCTCGTCTTTCCACTAGGCTATACATGATAAGATCCTTTAACCTTTCCTGGTAAGTTTTATCCTACAATCCATGAACCAGTTTAGCAGCCCTTCTTTGAACTTTCTCTAAGGTATCCATGTCCTTCTAAGGATATGGTCTCCAGTACTGTATACAGTACTCCAAGTGAGGTCTCACCAGTGTTCTGTACAATGGCATGAGCACTTCCCTCTTCCTACTGCTAATACCTCTCCCTATACAACCAAGCATTCTGCTAGCTTTTCCTGCTGCTCTATTACATTGTACATTGTCATTAACAGCCAGAAACTGGAAACCAGAAAGGATAAATTAATGTATAGCTAAATGTAAAGCTTAACAAAACCTCCATTATCTTTTTCATTTATCTCGCAGAAAAACAATGTTATTTGTCTATTTTGTAAGTTTTAATACATTATCAGTGAAGAGTAAAATAAGTTTTATCCCTTTTGCGAGACATAAAATTGCGATAATGTATATTTGTGATGTAAGTAAGAGTTATATTTTATAATAGGTTGAAAAAAAAAAAAAGAGAGTCAGGGATAGCGTCTGTCTCTAAGAGCAAAAGTCTGGTGTGGGAGATGTAGTGGACTAGCCACTGCGGGATACCCACGGAGTGAAGCGTTCGAGGCCTGTACAGACAGATGTGCTTGTTAGCCTTTTATTATTTTTCTCTAGGGAAAGCATAGGGCCAGTTAACAGTTGTTGTACATGTGCTATTTGCAGCCTCCATTGCATTTCTACTTAATTCTGATTTCTGATGTATCCTCCACTGCTACATACCCACGCCTCCATATGGAGACCTGTCTGCTCCCTTACCTGCCCACCCCTGCCTACTCCTACTCCTCCTCCTACTCCACCTTCTCCTCCTTCTACTTCTCTCTCCTCCTCCTTCTCCTCCTCTTTCTCCTCTCCTCTACTCCACCTTCTCCTCCTCCTACTCCTCCCTCTACTTCACCTTCCACTCCTCCTATTCCTCCCTCCCACTCCACCTTCCCCTCCTCCTACTCCACCTTCTCCTCCTCCTACTCCTCCCTCCTCCTCTTATTCAATCCTACTCCTCCTATTCCTCCTTCTACTCCACCTTCTCCTCCTCCTACTCCACCTTCTCCTCCTTCTACTTCTCTCTCCTCCTCCTTCTCCTCCTCTTTCTCCTCTCCTCTACTCCACCTTCTCCTCCTCCTACTCCTCCCTCTACTTCACCTTCCACTCCTCCTATTCCTCCCTCCCACTCCACCTTCCCCTCCTCCTACTCCACCTTCTCCTCCTCCTACTCCTCCCTCCTCCTCTTATTCAATCCTACTCCTCCTATTCCTCCTTCTACTCCACCTTCTCCTCCCTCTACTCCACCTTCTCCTCCTCCTACTCCTCCCTCTACTTCACCTTCTACTCCACCTTCTCCTCCCTCTACTCCACCTTCTCCTCCTCCTATTCCTCCCTCTACTTCACCTTCTACTCCTCCTACTCCTCCCTCCTACTCCACCTTCTCCTCCTCCTACTCCTCTCTCTACTCCACCTTGTCCCCTACCTGACAACATTATATTTTGAAAAAAAAAAAAAAGTTGCTCTGGCCCCTCTTCCGCCACTTCCCAGGGGGGAATACCACACTAACAAAAAAAAAAAAAAAAAAAATTATTATTCATACTGTTTTGGGCACTCTCAAGGAAATAGTGCGGTCCTGACCCAGATTCCCATGGAAGTAAGACACCTGTATCATCACTGGGAGGTGGCTGCCCCTCATGTTTTCTTCACTAAGTCCCCAGAAATCTCATAAAAGGAACCTGACTCAATAAAACATGAAACACTAAAAATCGATATCAGCTCTCTACAGAGGGGGGGCAGCAAGACAACTGTAAATGGAAAGACAAATACCCTCAATCTCACACAGAAATAGGTGAGGATATCTCTTCTACTACTCCTCATGGTTGCTTTGAACAGATGAAAGAAGAAATAAGACACCTCTCAACAAGGCATGCAGTAGCTTTGCCAGATCCTGACTCCACTCTGTTTGCGGATGAAGAGGAAAGGTACCATACTGGATTTGCTGTTGCTACAGAAGATCAGGTACGTCAAGCATCTTTACTTTCCTCACCCACATCTGCTCAAGACACCAAATTGACAGCCTTCTCAGTGGCATGCAAATTGTTTGTTTCTGAAAGACAAGGCCATGCAACAGGAGTGCTCACTCAGGCCCATGGTCCTGGAGGCCGCCAAGGGCCTATTGGATTTTTCTCCTGCCAACTGGATATTGTGGCCAGAGGACGTCCCTCTTGCCTTCGGGCCGTCTTTGCTGCCAGAGAGCTCATTGAAAGAACTGGAGATCTTGTCCTTGGCCACCCCCTGGTTGTCTTGGCCCCCCATGACATTTCTGCCATAGTCAACCAGGTCCAACTTAAGCATGTTACTCCTGCTAGGCATCTTCGCCTTCAATGTCATCTTTTGTTGCCTGACAACATTACCCTCCAAAGATGTCAAGTTCTCAATCCGTCCACTCTTCTGCCACTCCCTGAGGGGGGTGTATACTACGGATTCATCATGGACGAAACTTATGTTTTTCTTCTCACTGGCACCATCAAGAAGGAAATGCATCCCAACCTATCCTTTCATGATGGACAAGCACTCCTTCATGACGGAGCAGGATATGCCTTCTGTACCATGTGGTACAAATCAAACATCACTCCTGAAACCTGCTATGAAGATGAACTCTATCATCTGGTCGAAGTAAAACTCACTGCACAAGACTTCTACTGTGATTCTGAAGGCAACAGTATGGTCTTGATTCATCTACCTCCGGAACTCAAGCATTTGTACCGTCATTGGGACACTGCCATTCCACATGTCCCTGTGACCAAGTTGAAAACAATATCATGGAATGATCTTGGGCCTATGGCAAAAGCATGGGCCACTATGGACGAATCACAGCTACAGGAAAATGGTGTTGTCAAATATCCAACAACTGACCACCTAAAAGCATGGCCGCGTCATTTCCTGGAGAATGAGTTCCAAGATTTAACCATAGTGAATGACTACGACCCAGATACACCTCATGACTGTTTTGAACAGATGAAAATGGAAACAACACATCTACCAACTGTGCATGAAGACCCATTGGTAGATCCCGATCTCACCCTGTTTGTGGACGGCTCAAGATATGCTGATGAAGAAGGAAGATACCATACAGGATATGCCGTAACCACAACAGATGAAATTGTCAAATCATCATCTTTACCATCAGCTATGTCTGCACAAGAAGCTGAATTGCAAGCCCTGACTTCAGCATGCAAGATCTCTGAAGGAAAGCGCGCCAATATCTACACGGATTCAAGATATGCACTGGGTGTGGCTCACGACTTCGGATTAATTTGGAAAACAAGAGGATTTCTTACCACCGCCGGTACACCAATCAAGCACGGTTCCGCAATCAAGGAGCTGATGGACGCCCTCCTACTCCCAGAAGAAGTGGCTATTTTGAAGATAAAAGCACATGGGAAGTTGGACTCAGATGAAGCAAAGGGCAACCATCTAGCTGATCAGGCTACAAAACAAGCTGCAAAAGAACCACAGGAAGTGGAAAGAAGAGTGTCCGGAAATGAAGAAACTCCCATATTTACTCTGCAGACTCTTCCAACTGACCTAAAAATCCTGCGGGAACAACAGGCTACAGTTGCCCCTGAAGAAATAAAGAAGTGGAAACAGAAAGGGGTAGTTCTGAAGGATGGAGTGTACTCCAACAACCTCAAGTTCTGCCTCCCTAAGAATTTGTACCCAGCAGTCGTACAATGGGCACACGGACCTGCACATTTATCAAAGGATCTAATGAATGCTCTTGTACAAAATACTACCTCACTGTCCCCATATGAGATTCTATTTGGGACTGCACCTAGGCTAGGTTGCTATTTTCCCCAACAACTACAACTTCAAACTGATGTCTTAGTAGATTATGTAACTGAACTCGCAAACGCCTTAAACAAAATCCATGCCCAAGTTTTCTCTTCAATTCCAGATCCTGATTCTGACACAGGCAACCACAGTCTGCTCCCCGATGACTGAGTTCTGGTCAAGAAATTTGTGCGAAAACAGTAAATGTCCGTTCCAAGTTCTCCTGATCTCCCCTACCTCTGTCAAATTGGCCGGAAGGCCTAACTGGATCCACGCTTCCCATTGCAAGAAGACACCTGCCCCAGAGGAAGCTAACTCTCTGCAACCATGTGCCTCTGGTACATTATCTCCTTAGTTGGCCTCCTTAAAGCCCAGCAGGTGGCCATCACCAAAGATGCTAGTGGGTACACCTTCTGATATAATTCATCATGTACCCGTGTGGCTACTTATACTTTTGACTACTGTGACATCGTAGAATGCCCATTCCCCACGTCACAGATTCAGAATATCTATAGAGATATCCCTCATTCAAAAGACCCCTATGTTTGTGTAGTTGACAAACAATGAGGGCACAACTGTAACCATTGGGGGGCGGCGGGATGGAATGCCGGGCCTGCCTGGGGTTACAAACCAAAAAGTGTCTTATCTAAAATTGATGATCACGGTAGGTCCCTCCTCCAGAGAATGACTCTAAGAAAGCCCGGAGGAGGCATACCTATGAAATTAATCTTAAACATTGAGCATCCCAGCCCAACGGATGCAGACCAGTATGTAATGGGAATGTACTGGAAGAAGGGTTCCTATAATAAATTAGGACATTTCCACCTTAAAGATATGTGCCACTCTCCTGAGTGGAAAGGGACCACCCACATGGTCTCAAATCCGTTGAAACCACAATCTTTTAAAGACATGATGGCCATTGCAAATCCAACATTTGAAGATACCATGGCCGCTGAAACAGGTTTCAATGATGTTAATCTATGGTTAGAATGGATGAAATATAATGCCAACAAACATAACAGAACCGCATGCTATGTGTGTGGTGGTGCCCGGCCGCACCTGGGCACTGTGCCTTCAACTTTGCCAGTAGATATAGAAGAATGTGTTCTCAGTCTTTTTGCCTATCACTACAATTTCAATAGGTCCATATGTAAAGCATGGACAGTAGAGTATCCTCTTCTAGTCAAAGATTGCAAACCCCCAGATGGTGTTACCGTCTATAAAGGTAATTATACCTGTTATGCTAATTATGATGGAATTGGTAAATTTGTGGGTAACTTCTCTAAAGGTTATTGTGCTACCTACAGAACTGTCTCTATGAACCTCCTACAATTCCACACTAGATCATTGGGGGATATTTACTGGTTGTGTGGGGATCCACAGCTGAGATCAAGAATGGATAAAGAATGGTGGGGGGAGTGTACTCTGGCTAAAGCAATCATGCCCATACATATTATCTCTGACACACACCCCGATACTCATGAGTTCAAACACTCACCAACCAAGGTAAAGCGTGAAGCCCCAGTAAAAGGCAGTTTTGACCCTCATATTTACATTGATGCCATTGGGGTACCTAGGGGGGTGCCCAATGAGTTTAAAGCCAGGGATGAAGTTGCTGCAGGATTTGAATCACTTTTTACCATAGTCACTGCAAACAAGAATTTAAATTGGATAAATTACATCTACTACAACCAACAACGGTTTGTTAATTACACCAGGGATGCCCTTCAGGGTTTGGCCGAACAGTTGCAGGCTACGTCCCAAATGTCATTCCAAAATAGAATGGCTTTAGATATGATTCTAGCAGAAAAAGGAGGGGTATGTAAAATTCTGCCTGACACCATGACATGTTGTACTTACATCCCAGAAAACACAGGCCCCAATGGTAAAGTAACCTTAGCTATAGGAAAATTGAAAGAGCTCTCTGAGGAGCTAAAGAGGAACTCTGGGATAAAAGATCCCTGGGAGAGATGGTTTGGTTGGATGACAGGATGGCAAAAAGCTTTGATGCATATTGGTATAGCAATACTAATTTTCCTTTTTATCTTTGCTCTTCTCGTTTGTTGTGTCCTCCCTTGTCTGAGAAAGCTCCTCTTGAAGACTGTAGACCAAGCGGCACCCACTTTCGCACACCTCACAGTTGATGACCAAGATTTCCAAAAAGTCAACTCGCCCTGTATACCGCTACAATCTATCCCGTTTATTGATAAAGTGCAAGAGTTCTAGGAAGGGACCAGCTTAGGGACAGCATCTGTCTGTCTGGGAAGTCTACCGTGCGGAGATGTGGTGGGTTAGCCACCTCGGGATACCCATGGAGTGAAGTGTTCGAGTGCCCAGCGGACAGATGAGTTAGCCAATTAGGGACAGACGAAGGGACAGCTTTGCACTTTGCAATAACACCTAGCTAGCGGGTCACGGGGTTTCTGTGCCTTTGGGCTAACACGTCTTCTGATACTAACAAATAAAGATTATCTTTTAGAATCTAACATTTCATAGGGGGGACTGATGTAGAATTATTAAAATCTTTATTAGAACCTGTATTGAATTATTGTACTAACTCCATTTTGTTCACCTTACATGACAGAATTTCCTGACAGTATTCAGTATAATGAATAAGAGATTGTATTTTCTCTCTCTAAGGACATAACTAGCCCCGGAGTTAGCGGATCTCCGTTGACTTGCAACATAGTATAATCCAAGGCCAGGAGAACAGTGACAAAATGAAATGTTCTATTCATAAAAGAACCTTGGAACAGACCACGAGACTGACATCACTAACTACGTAAAATGACGCCCAAGCCCCCCTTTCCACCGAGTAAGCCTCGTGCTAAAGAGCAATGGCGACGACATCCCATGATGGGAGGGTGCCTCACTAGTCACTCAAATCTCTGAGCCAATTAATAATATTAATGGGTGGACACTGACATAGCCACTTAACATTTAACCCAATTAATGATGTTTAGTTGTTATTATCTGATATTCAATGATGATGTCATTTTGCATATAAAAAGGCCTGCGTGCCCACTTTTTAACTAGATGCTAATAAATTTCCTGAAGTGTTTTTAACCTGAACTGCATGTGTCAGTGTGAACTTACTTCTGCGTATACGCAATTTATTCATCTCAGATTTGGACAGGAACAGATAGACTTTTAAACATTTTTGTTTATTTCTAAATTAATCTACATCATATATATTATTTTGTTCTACGTGTATTTTGATATAAATATATATATATATTAATATCACAATACAGTTAGAATGAAATAACACACATCTATATATTTTTAAATTATTTTTTTGAAATTATTTTTTTAATTTTATTTTTTAATGTATTTACATATTACTTTTTTATATTATATATAAATATATATATAACAATAATTATATATATATATTTAATCAGTATCAGTCTACGTGTAATTTGATATTAATATATATATATATATATATATATATATATAATTATATATATTAATAGTAAAATACACCTAGACAGTGTATGTGTTTGTATGTATATGTGTATATATATACTTAGATCATATATACAGCCTTTTATGTATATATATATATATATATATATATATATATATATATGATCTAAGTATACATTTTATTTTTTTTACACTTTTTAATTTATTTTATTTTTATGTATATATATATATATATATATATATATATAGTATATATATATATATATATATATATATATATATATATATATATATATATATATATATATATATATATATATATATATATATATATATATATATATATATATATATGATCTAAGTATACATTTTTTTTTTTACACTTTTAAATTTATTTTATTTTTATTTTCAGCCAGCAGGGGGGCCTACCCGGCCATGTGATTGTGAGGTCCTCGCAAGGACCTCACTCTCACATGGCCGGGGGGCACCGGAGGAGGAGGATCTGCCCCGGGGGGGGCTCCCTGGGTCCCACGCCGGCGACCAGGTAAGTAATGAAAGACCGGAGGGTGTAAAATAGGGTGTAATTGTATGCCCTCCGGTCTTAAGGGGTTAACACCCAGCACTCCCAAGCAACCAATCCTGTAGAATCTTCTGAGCAGAGGTTTAACCCCTTAAGGACCAAACTTCTGGAATAAAAGGGAATAATGACATGTCACACATGTCATGTGTCCTTAAGGGGTTAAACACTCATTGATATTTGTGTGTATATATGTATATGATTTATATATGTGCGCACACATATATATATATATATATATATATATAATCAACATATCTATATAATACACATTTTCTCTAATGTTGTCACTTCTATTTTTCACTTTAACCCCTTAAGGACCAAACTTCTGGAATAAAAGGGAATCATGACACGTCACACATGTCATGTGTCCTTAAGGGGTTAACACTAACTTCTCTCATTACTAAAATATCCCTATCTTTTTGCTCACCTGTCCCTGGAAACACCATCTTCATTACTTCCACCTTACTATCCTCCCCTCTCTATTCATCCCATGCACTCTACACATAACTTTCCAGCCAACTCCTCACATATCCTCTACATACATACCCTCCTACAAAACTTTAAAACCCTACTCCCACCTTCACTTCCTTTCTATCCTTCTGATCCTAGCAGCTGGAGATGTCTCTCCAAACCCCAGGTCCCATCTCGGCAAACTCACCACATACTAACCCTAGGATCCACACTAATCTCATACCCATCTCATGTTCCTCTAAATCCTCCTTCAATACTGCCCTCTGGAATGCACACTCTGTTTGCAATATTACTAAATCCACTGCTGTCCATGACTTCTTCATCTCTCATTCAATAGATTTACAAGCCTTAACAGAAACCTGGCTCTCCCCCTCTCACACTGCTACCCCTGCTACTCTGAATGTAAAGGTGGTGATGTAGGGTATTTCCTCACTGCTCCTTTAAATATCTACCCAACCCCCTTCCCTCTCTTTCCCATCATTTGAAATACATTCAATTCACCTTTTCAAACTCTTCTCTGCAAACATTGCTGTTATTTATTGTCTTCCTGGTTCCCCTGGTTCCCCTCTTCTCTTCCTTGACCACTTTGCTGCCTGGCTACCCTATTTCCTCTCTTCTAATATTCCATCCCTAATTCCCGGGGACTTCAATATTCCTATTAACCCACCTTTGACCTCTGCAGCCTCTAAACTACTTTCAATTACTTCCTCCCTCAGGCTATCACAGTGGGCTAATTCTCCCACCCATGTAGCTGGCAATAAACTTGACCTAATTTTCTCTTATGCATGTACAGAATCTAATATCTGCAACACTCCATTTCCTCTCTCTAATCACCACCTCTTATCATTTGCTCTTGTGTACCCCCTCACCCAACAACCTCACCCTAACCACCCTCAAGAGGGACCTTAATTCTCTTGATCTCCAGCAGTTGTCAGCTGATATTGATTCACGACTGCTGTCCATCCCTTCCCTCTCCTTCACACTGCAGCACCGCTCCAAACAAGCACCTTGAGGAGGACCTGCCCCAACCATGCCCTTCCAAATCAACACAATACCTGCAAAGATGCTCCCGTTGTGCTGAACGCTCCTGGAGGAAGTCTCGCACCCAGTCAGACTTTCTCCATTATAGATTCATATTGTGTTCATACAGCGCAGCCCTTGCTCTTGCCAAACAGTCCTACTTTTCCTCTCATTAGTTCATGCTCCCGGAATCCCAGGCATCTCTTTGACACCTTTGATTCTCTTCTTTGCCCTGCTGTGGCCACCCCCCAAACTAACCTTACTGCTGATAACTTTGCATGTTACTTTACTGACAAGATTGAACAGCTAAGGAAAGAATTCTCCCCTCCTTGACATTCTATTTCTCAACCACACATAGACCATGCCTTTCCTACCCTTCAGACATTCTCCCCGGCTACTGACTAAGAGGTGGCTGCTCTTCTCTTTTCCTCTAGCCCCACCACTTGCCCACTCGATCCTGTCCCATCTCACCTTATTATATCTCTTTCCACTTGTCTCGTGCCTTCCTTAACCCACATCTTCAACTGCTCTCTCTCTTCTGGCATTGTCCCTGCTGACCTTAAACATGCCACTGTAGTACCTATACTAAAAAAAATATCCCTCGACCCGTCCACCCCATCTAACTATCGTCCCATATCCCTGCTCCCTTTTTCCTCAAAGCTTCTGGAAGACTTGTCTTTAAACATGTGTCTCATTTCCTAAATTCCAACTCTCTCCTTGACCCTCTTCAATCTGGCTTCCACCCTCTCCACACTATTGAGACTGCGCTTATCAAAGTTACTAACGACCTAATCACAGCTAAATCCAAAGGCCACTACTCCATACTAATTCTTCTTGACCTCTCTGCAGCCTTTGACACCGTTGATCACGCTCTCCTTCTTCAAACTCTTCAATCACTTAGTCTCTGTGACTCTGTCCTCTTGTGGCTTTCCTCTTATCTCTCCCAACACTCATTCAGTGTCTCCTTTTCTAATGATACCTCCTCCCCTCGTCCTGTATGGGTTGTAGTCCCCCAAGGCTCTGTCCTTGGTCCCCTTCTATTTTCTCTTTATACTGCCTCTCTTGGCAAACTTATTACCTCTTTTGGATTCCCCTACCACCTGTATGCTGATGACACCCAGTTATATCTCTCCTCCCTGGACCTCTCCCCTGCCGTCCTGCAACGTGTCACTGCTTGCCTTTCTTCCATCTCTGACTGGATATCCTCCCACTTTCTGAAACTCAATCTCTCTCAAACTGAGCTCCTTGTCTTTCATCCTCCCAATACTGATCCTTCTCTTTCACTCTCCCTTCAAGTTTGTGGTACCCACATCTGTCCATCCAGCATGTTGCCAAAGGGTGGAGATGCGAGGTACTGACTATGATTTGGCCAAAGAGGCAAAATACCTCTGTAGTTGAGGATGGCAGTTGGCTCGTGGGACAGCTATATAATGGCACAAGAAGCCGAAAAACTACCTATTGTCACCTAGGCAGCAATAACAACCAGACCAAACTAAAGGGAACAATCTGTTCACATGAGAGTCACTTGCGTGGTGACTTGAAAACAAAATGTGTATGAAATTAACTGAAATAGAGAATTCCTGGCAGAATTGAGGAACGGTAAGAAATAAACGATTAGAGATGGAAAGCCTAAAAGTAGACCTTGGTTTAATAATTGAAAAACACCAATGTAACGGATCCCCTATACTCCGTCTGAGTATATCCATCAGTAGTCCCCCGAATACCAAGTGCTGCAGTGATTATAGCTCTCCTATTTCCAGCAGAGTAGTGATTATAGCTCTCCAATCCCCCAAACATGAGCCTAGACTTCATGAAGGGGGTAAAACAAATGTGTTTAATGGGAGCCATACACAGCCTTTTATGTAACTCTCCATGCAAGGGGTTTCCTTAAACATTCAAGAGGCATTCCCTCTGGACCTGAGTGGGAACTAGTTACAAGCAAACATTCAACACACTGCTCCCCTGTACCTGACAGATAATTACCAGAGCACACAAATATATAATTAAATTATCTCTCAGGTACAAAAACATACAATATAACAAAACCCCACAAATACCCCCAAAACACATGAAAACCCCACAAAATCACATCTCCAGATAGCCCTGATCTGTGTGACCAACATATTAAAAAATCACCCAGATTGGTTAATGAGTTTGCGATGCTCATGGAAGTCACATTTTTGACCAACCGTGCACATGGTCCTATGCTCAAAACAAGGGCACAAAAGTACATAAAACCCTGAACGGAATCCTTAAGTGATTTGTGTAGCCTGTTCCCCTTGTTCGTGGAAACGTTTCCAGTGAACAGTGCCTTTCTAAGTGGGGTAAAACCGAACGCAGATGATAAGAGAAGTCCAGCGGTGTTCGAGAGTTTCTGTGTCCAATTTTAGTTCCATGAACACCTTGGGCATATGATCGTGTGGTGATTCATACGAAAGAACACTCAGAACACTGCAGTGGAAATTACTACAAAGTATCACTTGGGCTTAACAAGCAATTGGGTGGTCTCTGGTTCGTGCGACTGTTCGGTTTTCAAACAATATAAACCAACTTGCACAAACCAAGCCTTTTTTCAGTGTATTTTGCATGACCCATAATCCTTGGTCAGGAGGCTGGCTAACAGGAGGTTCGGTTCATCATAACCAACAAAAGTGACCCAGAGAGGGGATAGTATATAAAACAGAATACATTTACCAATACTGTGAAAATGCAGCAGTGAGATTGTTGGTAAGAGAGATAAAGTAATAACATTTACTCCAGGATACGAATACTCTAGTGAAATCTGTACCACATAACAAAAGGAAAATCTAAATAAAATAAAAGACCCAGTTGACCTCATATATTAAAACAGCCCCAGAAATTCAAAGGTACATATAAAGCAGACAAAGTGAAATGTGTCTTACGTACAGAAATGCTTGAAACACATGTAGATACGTTGGATAGGTCCCAAAAAGGAGGTCATAAATAACTGAAAATGACCCTTGAGGTATGTAACAGGAATAAGAGTAACCGATTTCATAGTATAACATAATAAAAAATTACAATAAATAAACAGAGATACATACAGATACATACGCCTATGAATCGTGCTTATCAACAGAGCTTGTATGAGGTCGGAAGAATGATAGTAATAACTATGGTCTATATTTCCAAACCTGAACAATAATATACAAGTACTTAACTTACAACAATAAAGGGGAAATATAAAATAAAACACATATGAATTGACAAAACGAAAAGTGGAACTCAGAACACAAATAAATGGTATGAAGGTCGAAATCTGGGTCGAATGCTGGGAGTCCAGGGAATTGCTCTCCTTCCTCTTCGGCCCCCCTGGGCCATGTGATATTAATATCAAAATATACGTACAATGATATTGATTAAACATATATAGATATATACAATTTTCATTATATATATATTTATATATAATATAAAATAAATAAATATGCAAATATGTTAAAAAATAATAAAAAAATAAATAATATATATATATATATATATATGTGTGTGTAAATTCGTTCTAATTGTATTTTAAAATAACTAAATATATATATATATATATATATATATATATATATATATATATTTGTGCTCAGAATTTAATATGTAATGGATAGTGAATGGGATGAAAGTTGGTTGTGTTGTGCCGAAACCAACGTCCGAGTGGGCCTGTAAATTAAAAGAGGGCCCACCAAGAAGAATTGTATGTTCTTAAGGGTGCTGGTGGGTGGGGAACACTTGAACTCGAGCGTCAGAGGTGAGTAGGAGCTTAAGTAGGGGACTTACTCCTCCCACAAATTCAGGCCTAATGGCCTTTCTACTTGTGCTCGGAATTTAATATGTAATGGATAGTGAATGGGATGAAAGTTGGTTGTGGTGTGCCGAAACCAACGTCCGAGTGGGCCTGTAAATAAAAGAGGGCAAAAGAGAAGTACAAAAAACACACTTTATTGCATTTGTTACATAACTAAATTCTTGAAGGCTTGACGGAGCTCTCTTTCTGGTCGTGGAATGTACGTGTTGTATATAGAGGATTTCCAGCGACCCAGTCTCTTAATGATGTGGACCGGTGTGTTTGTACTAGAAGCTGATGAAGCGGCTCCTATGCGGAAGGAATGCCCGGAGAACGAAGCTGGGTTGTAACCCAGTTTTTCCAATAAGATTCTAACATGCGTGGTGAATTTTGCTGTAGTGAGTGGGTTCCCTTGTAGTTGGTGAGTCTGGTAAGTGCGCGTTATGAGTTGACTTTAGGTGATCTAGTGCCTTAACAGGGCACCAAGCATTATCCGTTGGAAAGAGAGGAATGATAGTGGGGTGTAGTGAATGATTAGTTTTGGTAGATGGGATCGTGAGAATGTAGTAATCGTCTACTTTTGTGAGTTGTGAGGTTTTAAGGCTGTGTGTGATATCTCCTTGACAAACAACGGTAAATTCCCTAGGTCTTAGGAACCCATAAAAAGCTAAATAGATAGCAGATTTGATCACCAGGTTTGTGTTGGGGTCAAATGGGGATTCGTCAAGGAGATTACTAAGTAATCTAAAGATAGGCCCATCTATCGGAAGTCTGGTGGTGAAAAGTGGAACCGAAACTTTAGAGATACCCTTTAAGATTTTCTTGATGGAGTAAGATGACAAAAAGGGGGTGTTGTTAGGGAAATTTGTGAGGCTGTGATGCTGCACCCCCGTGAGGTATAATTTAATTGTATTGTGGGAAAGTTTTAAATGTAAGTGGCAAAAGGAGGCAAAAGCCACCATAGTTTGGGTAGAGAAATCACCTTGTAATCCGAATTCAGCTGTAAATTTATTGAAAACAGTAAGTGCCCTACTGTAGGTGATAGTTGTGTTAGGTGATAGTGCTTGGTGCGTAAGAGTCCTGGCGTGGTGCATAAGTGTGCTCAATCCAGGATTAACTTGTGAAAGCTCGGTGTTCTGGATGGTTGATGGTGGACTGATGGGAGTGCCTGAAAGAATACCTGGAATTGAGATCGAGACAGAGCATCAGCAACCGTGTTGTGGATACCCGAGATGTGAAAGCAAATTAAGTGGAACTGGACGGTTGCTGCAAGCCAGGTCAGCTTGCGTATCAGCCGCATAATGGTAAGGGAGGAAGAGTGTCCCTTGTTAATGATATCGCAAGCTGACGAGTTGTCGGAATAGCATTTTACTGCCTTGCCGGACCAGAGATGACCCCAGGTGTGTGCGGCTGCCACGATGGGGTAAATTTCAAAAAGTGCTGAAGTCTCTCTAAAACCCGGCAAGGCATCCGTCTCAGTGGGCCAGTGACCCCTAAACCAGTGATTACCGAATATAGCTGCGAAACCCGTGTTGGCTGCAGCGTCAGTGTAAATGCAGGGTGAGGAGTCGGAGAGAGGGGGAATAAACATGGAGATACCATTCCACTCTGTCAAAAACTTCCCCCACATGACTAGGTCAGCCTTGGCATGCTGGTCCAATGCAATTGGGCAGGCATCTGGTACCCCGTGAAGCAGACAAAGAAGCCTGGATACAAAAGACCTTCCCTGTGGAATGATGTGCATTGTGAAATTCAGAGACCCCAATAAGGACTGAAGTTCTTTCCTGGTGCATACATCATTCCGCAGGAAGATGTCTATCTCCCCTCTCAGGCAGACCAGTTTGTCGGGGGGAAGGCTGGCGCGGAAGGTACCAGAGTCCAGCTCTGTCACCAAGAAAGTAAGTTTAGTAGTGGGGCCAATCGTTTTAGAGGGAGACAAAGGTAAACCGAGTGTTGAAAAAAGTGCTGAGGTGCTGAGGATATCGGTGGGTGTGTGTGCGCTTGGTTCTATTAAGAGGAAGTCATCCAAATAATGAATGACGGTGTGACACCTTAGAATGTTCAGAAGCAGCCATCATAGAGTTTCTGCAAAAATATCAAACAGTTTAGGGCTGCTTCTGGACCCGAAAGTGAGTCACATGGAAAAATAGTACCTGTCTCCATTTAACACCGTGCAAGTGCCAAAGTGATGGGTGCATGGGTAGTAATTTAAATGCATTGGTTATGTCTGTTTTGCTAAGCCAAGCATTGCTACCAGTTGAAATGATGGTTTGTATAGCGTTGTCAATTTTTCCGTACTATAGGGAGAATTCGTCTGCAGGAATGAGTGCGTTAATGCTGGGAACAAAAGAAGAGTGCGGTGCCGATAAATCGATAATCATGCGCTTTTTATTTGAGTATTTGTGCACAGCTATTCCAATAGGGTTAGTGCGCCAGGAGGAAAACGGTGAGGAGGTGAAGGGGCCGATCATGAAACCTTGTGCTATTTCGGTGGACAGGAGAGCGTCTGTGGCCTCAGGGTCTAGGCAGGCAGATAGGAGATTGGGGCATTCAAGCGTGCCTGAGGGGATGGCTACGAGACACGTGAGAAAGCCCTGGGTGAATCCTGTTAACAAATATTCCACTAGAGGCCTACTTGGATGAGTTTTCAAGTAAAAAACCAGGTTGTCGATATTAATGTCGGTTAGTCATTTGCTAGGGGACAACCTGGCCGGGCACATGGTCTTAGTGTGTGCCCTGAAGCAGATTGAGCAGATGCACAACAATCTACAGGCACTGAAGCTGCAGGAACCTGCACTGAAATTGTTGCACACCTGCACTTTCCCTAGAAAGGAGATGGGCCTACAGAGTTTATCCTGCTGACCACCCTCATGTTTATTGTGAGGAGTGGAAGTGGATTGAGGGGTGGGAGTGGGGGTGGATGGATCAGCCACAGAAGGACACAAATCAGCCAAGTGAGTTGAAGAATTACATATGGCACAGGACGGGGGCCTCAGAGCAGCAAAGTGGTGACAGAATAATTCTGTATCCATCTGACACCAGTTGATTCTTACATTAAACTGTTTCAGATGTGTCGCCGCTTTTGCTGATATCGATTTATGATAATCATAAAAAGAAGAGCCCCCGTACTTGACGCCCTAATCCACCACTTTATGGAGATAGAGGTCCAGTTCCTCTCTCCTGTGGGGATATACCGAGCAGATGACATCACGGTATATCCCAAAAGCCAAACCGAAGTTGGGAATAGATAATTTTTATTGAGTCTGGGGTCTCTGGTTTTAAGAACCACCGAAATGTCCCCAAAGTTATAAGCCCTGTTCTCCAGTACGTCTTGGGAGGCTATAAGCAATGACACCAGACACACATCCTTCCCATCCAGGATTTCTTTTCTAATGGAGTCTGGGACAGAGTGAACTGGTGACACAAAAGGAGACGTATATATGGCAGGAACTGAAGACGTATATATAGGGGCAGGAGTTGGTGCCGTATGTACTGCCGGGGTGAGGGCTGAGAGGTCAGGAGGGTTACCTGGGGAGGCTATGGCACTCTCGACCTTGCTTAACCTGCTGTTCAAGGTTTGAAGATTGGCCAGGATTGCCGCAAGGGTGTGCTGGGTGGCTATGCCCGCGCCAGATGGTAGACCTTGAGAGCTAGTGCCTGGCCTAGGCTCAGGGGCCTGGTATGTCAAAAGTCTGTAGAGTTCCGCCTTACGTGCTGTAGCCGGAAAGGGGATGCCCCTAAGCCTAAGTTCGGCCGTAATTTTTGGAATAGTCCACGCTCTCAAGGACGTAGGAGTAGAGGGGGTGAGAGATTGGCCTGGAGACTCAGGTCTGATAGGAGTAAACGGAATCTCAATGGTTGGCAACTCGTCAGTGGGAGACGGATCTTGAGACATTCTAGAAATGAATTAATGAATTGGATTTAGTAGGGGCGTATGAGAAAAATTAAATGTGGGGGGCGGGGGGAAATTCCTCAGGTGAACTGGACTGTAAGGCTATTGCCGAAGCGAAGAACTTAACTTTGACTAGTGACAGATGAGGCCCTACTAGTGCCAAGTGGCGGTGAGAGGCTCTATCTATGATTTGGGCGAGGTAAGTACGTTGCCACAGATGTGGTGGAGGGATGGTGGCCTCTCGGTGACTTTTAAAAGGTTCAAAACGTGTGGCCGTGGAAAGTGAGGCCCTGACTATGGCCCTGTAGAAGAGCGGATGAGGCGTTTAACTATGATTTGGACGTGGGACCGTACCTCCGTGTTGAGGTGGGAGAAGGCTTTGCAGGGCCTGTAAATGCCTCGGTGAGCTAGGTCTGGAGCCCAGACCCTGTGAGCCAGTTCACGTACCATCTATGAGATAAATTGGCAAATTATGTAATGGTTGGATACTAACCTTGATAGTGGTTATACCCGGGAACTTGAACCTTCGAGTATTTTAGGAAGAGAGGCACAGCGGTTGGTGATATCGTAGAAGAAGCCTAAGGAGTTTGAGACAGATGTGAATCTGTGAGCGTGGTGTATGAGTGCCACATGAGGTCCTGTGGGGTGTGAACGAGTGATACGAGAGAGTGGCAAGTGTAAAATGAAAAAAAAGGCTGCCTGAAGCCTTAAAAACAGAAACTTAAGTGAAACAAATACTATACCTGGATTATAGGACAAGAACCACGTTTCCAGTTTAGAAGAGGTACAGCGATTGGTGATATCGTAGAAGACACCTAAGGGTTTGAGACAGATGTAGATCTGTATGAGCGTGACGTAAGAGTGCAACGTGGGCTCATGGGGGGTCTGAACGAGTGATCTGAGACAGAGTGACAAGTGTAGGGTGAAGGCTTGCCTGAGGCTTTGATAACAGAAACTGAAGTTAAATAAATACTATACCTGGATTAAGGGATAAGAACCAGGGTTTCCAATTTTAGAAGAGGCGAGGCGGTTTGTGTTATCGTAGAAGAAACCTAAGGGTTTGAGACAGATGTAGATCTGAGAGAGCATGACGTATGAGCGCAACGTGAGTTGAGCAAGTGTAAGTGAATGCTGCCTGAGGTATTCACAAAACAGAAACTGAAGTAAAATAAATACTATACCTGGATTTAAAGGACAAGAACCCAGGTTTTTCAATTTAACCGTAAAATGACAAAAAAGGGGGCGATCTGTGGAGATCAACAAAAAAATTTTAACAGGGCTTGCACATACAGATTAGCTTGCACATACAGGAATGGTATAACATTGTGTGAATAGAAATTTTTTGGTAACACCTCTAAGTAAGATTGCAGCTACTGCTAGAGTTTAGTGCAGGGAAGCTAAATATTATACAAAATAACCAGCAAATACCATAAAAGCCACTAGGTGGCGATAACAGCCCACTAAACTTTGCCTGTTGTAACTGACACATGAAAATAATGGAAAGAATGAATGACAGTTTTACAACCAATATGTCATGCACACTAGTAAAAAATACTGGCATCCCTTACACACACAGTATAATAGCATAGCTATAACAGCAGAGACTTAACCCCAAGTGGATATATATGGCCCTATTTGCCAGAGTAACGTTTGGCTTGTGGGTGTTTTTTTACCGCAAACCTGAGTCCGTGGGGGAATGACGGGGGGTGTAGGACCCCCCAGATGGATGTACGAAAACCGACCGCCTAGATGGAGGCGTGGAGGGGACCGGAATGTACCGCAAGTGTGACTCACGGTTTAGCAGCCAAGTAGCCGGACCGCCGAAAGACCGGAGGATTCTGCCAGAGACTGCAGCTGCTAGACAGGACGCCCGGACCGGAAGTCACGTGAACCGGAAGTAGATCAGGAACACTTGAACTCGAGCGTCAGAGGTGAGTAGGGGCTGGGAGCTTAAGTAGGGGACTTACTCCTCCCACAAATTCAGGCCTAATGGCCTTTCTACATATATATGGATATCAAAATACATGTAGAATGAAATAATATGTATATATATATATACTGTATATACATAAGTATATACATATATATGGCAAAACAGAAATAATAGGTCGCGCTACGGGAAAAATAATAGCAAATGGAAAAAGATAAATATTCTGTACTCACATACACTAAGAAACATAAATGAAAAGGAGTATATAGATAATAGTCCAAATACTTGGTATGCTTCCTATGAGTTCCAATGGGTATATAAAGACTTTAATAAATGGTAGTCCCAATACTTTGTGTGTTTCTTACGAGTTCCAATAGGTGTATGAAGACTTTGATGAATGGTATATCCAATAGGAGACTGGATCCTCTAATATTGGGGGAGTCTTGACTCGGTGATAAACATAGAAATAGAAAAACAGAGACGATCCAATAGTGTAGACTGTATACTAATAAGTAAGGATAGGAAAAATAATAGGGAGGTAATTCACTCCCCTATTCAAGAGCATAAACTCGATCTAGTATGATTGGCATTCAGTGGCATCTGTCCCCCACTGGTAGGATATAGGTGTAGATAATTCCTCGGTATAGAAAGGAGATAAGAGCAAAATATAGTGCTCACTGGATATAAATAAAATAAAATAAAATAAAAGAATAAAAGTACTCACATTTGAATGAGCAGGATATACTGCTCAATATAATCACGTAGGTGGTACAATCCCCACCTAGGATTCTTGGGCGTGTGTAGACTCCAAGATAGTATATGACCAGGTAGCAGGAGAAATATAAAATATAAAAATAAAATAAAAAGGTATATGGAAAAAGTATAGTAAAAAAGCCAATATTCCTTTATTAGTGCAATATAAAATATAAGAAATAGCCAAAATGCGTTTCGCCACACAGGGCTTTATCAACTGGCAATAGTAAAAATCAACCTGGTACATAGATGCTTATATAAACTTAGTTAAAACATGCTTATTCAAATTTTGGCGCCAAAATGACGTCATCAATACAATTTGTAAAATACAGAAATCATAAAAACATAAAAATGGGAAATGCATAATATAAATAGAACAATGTACAAGATAATCCTTTATTAGTATAAGAATTAGTATATAAAGGATTTCTCACACACAAATGGCACTTACACGGACAATATAATTGTTGTGATAATTTTTACGGTTTTAAAAGCAAGCTATGGAAAGTCACCAATGAACAATGAGTAAACAAAGAGCGGGGTGCTACTAAGAACATCAAAATGTAAATAACCGTTTCTGGAAAGTAGGTAGCCAGAACAATAGAGCTAGTGTAACTGTAATCTGCCTCCACGCCGGCGCACAGACAGAGGGGCCCTGCGTTGTTGGGAGGCCAAACAAGGTCGGGAGCCGTCGCTCCCACCTGGCCAATCATCTCTCCCACGCCACTCACATTCGCGGTGGTCGGAACAGAACGGGAGGCGGTACTGAACCGCTACCCATCGGCCGCTAGTGGAACAGAAGGAAAACAGAAAGAAAGACGAAAGTAGAAGGACAGCAAGGGAGAGTAGGGAATGCAGAGGGAGAAAGGTGGAGGAAGGCACCCTTTACAGACCCCACAGAAAGGGGGAGGTAGACAGAGCAAGCAAGAAGAAGACACCTGCATAAGGCACAATACATGACCTCACATCATAAAATCAAATCCTAAAACCAAATCATAAAATCTAATCATATAAACAAATCATAAAATCAAATCATAAAATCAAATCATAAAATCAAATCATAACATGTAACCATAAACTCAAGTCATAAGGTGTAATCATAAATCTAATCATAAAATCAAATACAAGTAAAAAGTATATCCCACAACCACCCATATAAAATAGGAGGCAGTGGTACTCTGACCTGTACTGACTGCAGAGCAGCAAAGAAAGAGGAAATAGTTGGTTAGGAGGAGCCTTTTATGGATTCCTAACTCTTTTGTCTTTGGTGTTTTGTTAATGTGCTGCTGTGGAGTTCTAGTAAAGAGAGACTTAAGCAAATATGAAGCCTCCTGTCATGCTATAAAATTAGGTCAAGACATGATGACTTAATTTCCTGCTGGACACCAAAACACATTGCTCAATACCTTTTACATAATATAATTAACACAACGGCTTTCATCCAGTTCTACATTTTAAAAAATAACTGAGCACACAAAACAAAGTCACGGCTTCTGTGACCATCTGTCTTTTCTAAACTAGATAGATTTAAGTAAGGTTCTGTTTTGGTGATAGGGGATTTTAATTATGTATTAGGCCCAAATCTTGACAAAAGTTTAGAGAAATAAAAAGTAAATCTCAAAGAATGTTTATTAGCAAGCAGTAAGATCCCATCTTATAATGTCAAGTATGGATCTTTATGTTAGCTGTAGGATTTATCACCCCAATGAGAAATGTTATACTTGCTTTAGCAAAAGAAACTGTTCCTACTGAAGAATAGATTTGATTTTGATAGATTGTTATTCGCTGGGGATGGTGAAGACCTCTAAGAAAGTTTGATTACTTGGTCGGATCATAATGCATATAAGCTCCAATTGAAAACACAATTTGATAGAGCTCTGCCTTGGTGGAAATTAAATGATAAGTAACTTTTACCCAGAGAAAACTGGGATTATATTGCAAAGAATGATTGAGCTATACTGGACAGATAATAATGATAGTGAAGTTTCCTCAGCGGTTAAGTGGTGCACTTTTAACCCCTTAAGGACACATGACAGAAATATTTCATCATGATTCCCTTTTATTCCAGAAGTTGTGTCCTTAAGGGGTTAAGAGCGTCATTAGAGGAGATCTTATTAGTTTGGGAACACACACATCCTCTCCAGCTAGAGTTATTTCAAATAAAATCAAAGACCTCGAAAATAAAATCAATGATATCCTAATATTTAAAGCCAATAATGCATGAAAAAAAGGCTATCAGATTCTCTAAACTACAAAATGAGAAAGTGATAGCCAGAGAAAGTAAAACCAACCCCAAAGCATTTTTAAAGTACATACATTTTTTTTTTTTTTTTAAGTATAGGTATACAGGGAGTGCAGAATTATTAGGCAAGTTGTATTTTTGAGGATTAATTTTATTATTGAACAACAACCATGTTCTCAATGAACCCAAAAAACTCATTAATATCAAAGCTGAATATTTTTGGAAGTAGTTTTTAGTTTGTTTTTAGTTATAGCTATGTTAGGGGGATATCTGTGTGTGCAGGTGACTATTACTGTGCATAATTATTAGGCAACTTAACAAAAAACAAATATATACCCATTTCAATTATTTATTATTACCAGTGAAACCAATATAACATCTCAACATTCACAAATATACATTTCTGACATTCAAAAACAAAACAAAAACAAATCAGTGA
The DNA here is from genome assembly GCA_933207985.1 of Pelobates cultripes. Taxonomy (NCBI): domain Eukaryota; kingdom Metazoa; phylum Chordata; class Amphibia; order Anura; family Pelobatidae; genus Pelobates; species Pelobates cultripes. The sequence goes on from OW240914.1 coordinate 17,685,760, forward strand.
CCAATATAGCCACCTTTCTTTGCAAGGACACTCAAAAGCCTGCCATCCATGGATTCTGTCAGTGTTTTGATCTGTTCACCATCAACATTGCGTGCAGCAGCAACCACAACCTCCCAGACACTGTTCAGAGAGGTGTACTGTTTTCCCTCCTTGTAAATCTCACATTTGATGATGGACCACAGGTTCTCAATGGGGTTCAGATCAGGTGAACAAGGAGGCCATGTCATTAGATTTTCTTCTTTTATACCCTTTCTTGCCAGCCACGCTGTGGAGTACTTGGACGCATGTGATGGAGCATTGTCCTGCATGAAAATCATGTTTTCTTCCTGTACCACTGCTTGAAGAAGGTGTCTTCCAGGAACTGGCAGTAGGACTGGGAGTTGAGCTTGACTCCATCCTCAACCCGAAAAGGCCCCACAAGCTCATCTTTGATGATACCAGCCCAAACCAGTACTCCACCTCCACCTTGCTGGCGTCTGAGTCGGACTGGAGCTCTCTGCCCTTTACCAATCCAGCCACGGGCCCATCCATCTGGCCCATCAAGACTCACTCTCATTTCATCAGTCCATAAAACCTTAGAAAAATCAGTCTTGAGATATTTCTTGGCCCAGTCTTGACGTTTCAGCTTGTGTGTCTTGTTCAGTGGTGGTCGTCTTTCAGCCTTTCTTACCTTGGCCATGTCTCTGAGTATTGCACACCTTGTGCTTTTGGGCACTCCAGTGATGTTGCAGCTCTGAAATATGGCCAAACTGGTGGCAAGTGGCATCGTGGCAGCTGCACGCTTGACTTTTCTCAGTTCATGGGCAGTTATTTTGCGCCTTGGTTTTTCCACACGCTTCTTGCGACCCTGTTGACTATTTTGAATGAAACGCTTGATTGTTCGATGATCACGCTTCAGAAGCTTTGCAATTTTAAGAGTGCTGCATCCCTCTGCAAGATATCTCACTATTTTTTACTTTTCTGAGCCTGTCAAGTCCTTCTTTTGACCCATTTTGCCAAAGGAAAGGAAGTTGCCTAATAATTATGCACACCTGATATAGGGTGTTGATGTCATTAGACCACACCCCTTCTCATTACAGAGATGCACATCACTTAATATGCTTAATTGGTAGTAGGCTTTCGAGCCTATACAGCTTGGAGTAAGACAACATGCATAAAGAGGATGATGTGGTCAAAATACTCATTTGCCTAATAATTCTGCACTCCCTGTATGTGGTGGGAAACCGCCACTAAGTGCCATGCCCTCTGAATATTCAGATGTTTTGGTCCTGCATTTTGTGTCCCCAATGTCTATTTGTTTCCCTTGTTGAATGTGTGTTTCCACTTGTATTTTTACACTGTACAATGCATTGTACTTTTCAACCATGCAGGGACGCTCCGGCACACGGAGCACCGTGCGCAGGACCCTCCTGATACTCCATTTAGAATGTTTAGTTAGAATGTTCACACCTTGCTAATGAGATGCGAAAACCGCAGACGACAAGGGAACAAACACTGCGTGCTTCCCCTGGGTTGCCGCCAGTTCGTATCATTGAACGCCCACCAAGGGCAGCATGCACATCCCGAACCAGCCTACACACCCTGTCTTCGGTCTCCATGTCGGGGACCGTCCTACCGGCTCCCAACGGAGTTATAGTCACTAAATTTCCCCTACCAGGAAGCTACTAGGCAAGGCTCATGGCTGCCCAGGAGAGCGCTCTCTCCGGTAGATACCTGCATGGGGATATCCACAGGAGAGAAGGATGCATGCCAGCAGGGAATCTTTGGAGCTGTGAGTCGGTCTTGCTGGCCACATGAAAATCTGTGCCGACCAATGAGAGAAGGAATGCCCATTAAAACTGGGTTCACACCATTCTCGTGGTTGGTTGGCATGACTAAGTACTGATTGGTCGCTGTTGGGCTCAAACAGGGTTTTGCGTTCTTTCTCTTGATTGGGCGCAAAAACCCCCCTCCTTCCCGAGTGTATTTTGTGGAATGGAAACCCCCTGTAGGGGTCTGCGCATAAAATTAGCCTATTTTCAATAAAGATTGAGAGAGTTCAGTGCTTAAGCCTCCAAAACTGTGTGTCGTCCTGTTATTGGAGGGAGGGAAGATATAACCTCTGTGTCTGCTGTTCCAGTTGCAGAGTCATTGTAAGGACTAAGAGCTTCCAGGGCTGAGTGTCCTCTCTGCCTAGGAGTGCATAGAGCTAAGTCCCCTAACCATGTAAGAGTTCCTGATCGGCTGAAAGAAGGGAACTAGCTGGAGCAACCAGTTGGGATACAGAGGCGTCCTGTTACAGTAAACTAAAAACCGGAATGGGGATGTTAGTTATTGAAGACGAGGAAAAGGCAGACATTTTAAATAATGTAAGTATATATTACGAAAGAACCTATGACTATAGATATGCAGATGATTGCTGTAAAAAAAACTTGCATGAAAATTGAAATTGGATTACTCAAAAATCGTGTCCTGTTTCTAACTAGGTTTGCGTGTTATGGTTAGGTCAGTACTGCTGTGTTTGTGTCACTTCCTGTTAATGTGATAGTTTGCAACAGTTGTTGCATCATCTGTATTTAACAATGAAAAACCCTCTCCCGTTAAATGGATGATGTTACAGGTTGGGAATCCAAAGTTTGAGGCACCCATAGAGGCAAAGTCTGGAAACTTACACATGTTTTACAGCCCAGGCCATATTAACATAGAAGCTGATAGAGCTACAGCATGAAGTAGGCTCATTTACTTAAAATAATAATAATAATAATAATAATAATAATAATAATATTTTTTTTTAAAACAATTTTTTTTTACTACTCGTCACATGCTCTTACTTAAGTATGGAAACTTAAGAGGGATGTAGAGAACCAGAACTGGTGTGGACTGGAAGGCAATGAAATTAGTTAAGGTAAAGCTGACTTTGAGCATTATCACTACCACTGTAGCATGTTCCCTTTCTTCTACACTCAATACATACCCTCTTTCTCAATTCCAGACTGTATAACAGGAGCTTCTGCCTGCTAGTAAGAAGGTTAGGAGAGGAGTGGACCAGCGAGTGCTTAGAAAGCATAGAGCTAGCGCATCATTAGACACATTTTTGCCAAGCTCAGGGTGATGTCTGTACAATATGCCCTTGGTTGTTCATCCTGCATAATTGCCAGACAGCCTGATGTGCATTTACGCCAGGCTGACCATCTAATTCTTCATGCAGACACGTCCCCTTTTTGGGCATGTTTGTCCCTTTGGGTAATTCTAGTTACATGATTCACATCAGAGGCCCACCCTTTTACCACGCCCTTCGAAATCCTGCTTCACCGGACACTGCTGTTAGGGGGTATGGATTTACTTGAAAGATGAAAGTGAGAGATTAGCATATGGTATGTGTTGTCTGATAGCTATATCCTGTGAGTTCCCCTCCAGCTCCACCTCCATCAGATACACAGTGCTTGGGAGGTATGACTGTTTTAGTGTTTTCTGTCAATGAGATTCTGTAATTAGGACCATCAAAATTGTCAGCACCAGGTCCAATTGGCTCTTAATCCGGCTGTGAGCCCAGGGATAGATGAACACTAAATAGTAAATTCCTAATTTTGGTCCAAAAAAACTGAAATTGTCTGTAAACATTTTCCAACTCAACCATTTTCCAGTCAACCTATTTTGGCACAACATTTGCAATTTCCTTGTCAGTTCATCAAAATCTCCCATTTAGTGAATGAACCAACAATACATAAAGGATAATTCTTAAACAATAAACAGATTCAAGGTTATACTAGTAAATAAGGTTAGAAAACAATATCTCATTAAGAATCCCACAGATAATTGGAAATAACAGTTAATTAGTTCAGGGCTCCAGAGACATTCTCCCTCTGATAAAAGATTTACAATATAATACATTGCATACCCAGTAGTGGGAAAAACTGTTGGATCTACAAGTATTTATTGCAATGCTATCAGGTAATATATTCTTCATTAAGTCACGTATATATATTTTTTAATCCTGTACAATATTAGCCATGTATTCAGGTATCATTATTAAATTGATGTACACATTTATAATGCATGTTATCTAAACCATTTTTAAAAGATATAATTTATAATTTCCAGGTGTGAATCATTTTGGAATGAAAAGCATTGCTGGGAAATTGAACCCTCGAAAAAACTATTCAAATTGTGTCAGGCAGTATAAACCTAACTTTGTACAGAACATGAAAGAGGCTTGGAGTTTCTGCATTTTTATTTTTATTTATTTAAATATTGTCAGCGTTAATCACTACTGTGTGAATTATCAAGAATTCAAATATATTTTAAGTGAATTTTAAATTTAACCTAAAATGGCAAAACAGGAAAATGTCCCGATATCTAACATATTTTTTGTTTTGGACTAAAATTAATAAAAATAAATTTGAGTTTCTGTCAACTCCACTTTAGTAAATAACTTTACATGGGTTCACCAAGTTGGAGGCTGAACATATACAAAGATATTCACTAAAGTGAGAATTCAAAGTGAGTTTTAAATTCAGGGTAAAAAGCAGAACAACAAAGATTCTCAAAGTCAGTTATGGTTCCAGATCAGCTACTCCAGCCTTGAATTAAAATTTCACTTTGGATTCTCTTACTTTAGTAGAGAGTTTTAATCTGATACAGTTCCCACAAATTGGGTGATTTTCCAGAGATCGTGCACAAGATTTAACTCACGATATCACAACTGCATTTAGCTGCATAAGTTTATCTCCGCAATAATAACGGAGGTTGAAGAAAAGCCCAAATGCTAAATGCATCATATATTCACGTCAGTTAACCATCTATGGAATATTACAGTTTTCTTATTCTCCTGTCCGAAACTACACTACTTTGTAGCTATGTAAGTAATTTTATATGTAATGAATTGTGTTCTATAAAGCTTTATTGTTAATATTTTTTTATAGAAATAAATCAGTTATTTCTTACTCTTTGCCATCTGTATCCATTCCTGCCAAATAGAACTCAATGGATTTACCTCCATTAATTTAAAGATCCCATTGGGCTCCTACCATGTTCTGTTGAACTCTTCAGCTACCTGTAGATATGTCACTGAGCTCAAGGAAGTTCAAAAAACTTCTCTGATATTTAGATGTTAAATAAAGGTATGACAAAAAGATTGGTAAGACCCTGTTTTTATGTGCAGACACAATGTGGGTACATGTTTACAGAATTGAAAAAAGGACATTAATAGCCAACAAAATTAATAAGGGGAAAGGAAGAGTTAAGTCACAAAAACAGGTTAAAAATTAACTTTCGTATACTAGACTAGGGAATATGATCACATGCAGAATATAGAAGGTCATAAAAACCCTCTCTGACCTATTCATTAACTGTTTGAAACATGTTCTACAACTAGTGCAATCACAAACAGTATTCCTGCGGTTCATTAACAGAGCTAAAAAAAAACCAACAAGATTATCCATTTTTGGATCAACAGCAAAGACGGATTTGAGAAAGGCTGAACTTGATGGACACTTGTCTCCTTTCAGCTTATGTAACTACGTAACTCTCCTCTGAACCACATGGAAAGGCTATTTAATCAGCAGCAGGGCAAATCGTTGTTTCGTATAAGACCAAAAAAAAAAAGATATACAATTATATGTCTGGAGAGGTTTCATGTAATAAAAGGACAAAACACTTTTACTAGTATAAACTGTTTGTTTACTTAATACTGGCATTTATAAAGCACCAGCATACACCTCAGTGCTGTCATTCTATATCAGCTAATATTGACATTCATAATTATTGTTTGATCATTCAAGGCCCTGTTTGGTTTAGAACTGCGTGTAAGACCTTTTTCAAATTATATCTCTATATCACTTGTTTAATATCTGAAAGAGGCTGCTCTGCAGGCTGCTCTGCATGGGCTGGGACACATTTGATTGGCTATTCTCACTACTTGTTGGGTGATGAGCAGGGGAGGAGCTTCTCCTGCTTACTAATTTGTGGGGAGAGGGATACATAGTTTTGTCTACTGTGCAGAAAGAGGTCAATTCTGCTACACAGAATGAATGGAAGGAATCAATGTGGTCTATTTCCTCAATGTCTTCATCTATTTTATTGGGTTTATTACTTGCTGTCAGTGTAACTAAGTGTAAAGCTTTATAATTTGTGAACTAATAACCAATTTTTCTTTTTACCAGGATGTATACATTGAATATTAACTAGTTTTTAGATATGACGATGGGGTCTAGATGTTATAATCCCATTCACTGAAATAACATATCAAACTAAAAGCCTTTTGAAAGAAAGATAAGCTCAGAATGCAACTCTATGGCTCGAACTCACTCCACTGCGTCAGCAACTGAGCTCTCTTACATGATATGTGTATAAGATGTGTCAAACTAATAGAGGGGAATAGGAAGAGTAGTAAACAGTCTAATTTTATATATTTATTACATATTAAATGTATAAATATTTAATTATAGCTCTATTTATTGTTTTTCATGTTTTTTATTTTTTTTCTATTAATCACTTCTTACTTAAAAAAAAAAATGATTTAGTAGATGCCCTTTAACCATCAATTATCTTTTTTTTCCCATCAATCATCTTTTATTTTCACCACAAATCACTAAACAGACAAAGTGGCTTGTTGATTGTTCATTTTGTTGGTGTTGTGTTTCATCCACATGGTGATTCAGAGTTTGGGATTTCAGACTAACTGTCATTTTGAATGCACAAGTCTAGTCTTCGTTTTTGTATGCAGAGATGTGTTTGTGTCCAGTGTTGACATTTGTGTGTAGTGTCTGTGTATTTGTAATGTAGTCATGTTTTTGTATGGAATACATGTATGTGTTTGCAAGGGTTCACTTCTGTGACATAGGCCTCCAAATGTTTGTGAGCCTTAGGGAGGCACAAGTAGTTCCATTCCTGAAGAGTATGTATTTTATGACTATATTTTATTATGGACAAAGACACAGCATGAATTAATGACATTACGTAGCTTGTTTTTTCATAAAAAAAGTATTAATTTTGGAAAATATTTCTATTGATCTTTTTTTACTGTACATAGGCAATGCAAAGAACCAATCGGACAACAGTTCAGGAATTACTGCTGCTGGGATTTGGGAATCTCTATAGCTTCCAAATACCATTTTTTCTCTTATTTCTGATGATCTACATTATGACGTTGATAGGAAATTCTGTGGTTATTTTGTTGGTCATATTCAACCAAAATCTTCATTCTGCCATGTACGTTTTCCTCAGTCACATGTCACTGTCAGACATTATGTACACTACAAATATTACACCCAACATGCTTCGCCTCATATTAATGGGAGAAATTGAGATGTCAATTACCAGTTGCTTGATCCAGTTCTATTTTTTATCTGCCTCAACCGGTGCCCAGTGCTTGTTTCTGGCCGCGATGTCCTATGATCGATATGTTGCCATTTGCAAACCATTGCATTATTCAACCATTATGACATTTAAACTCCAATGTCACATTGTCCTTTTCATTTGGCTATTAGCTTTTCTGTCACTCTTAATCTTGTATTATTTCTTAACAAAGTTAGACTTTTGTGATTCAAATATCATTGACCATTTCTACTGTGATATAGGCCCATCTGCAGCTATTTCATGTTCAGACACCTCATCCGTGGAACTTACCACCACTGCCCTATGTGCTCCTATTGTTCTGTTTCCATTTGCATTTATCATTGTTACCTATGTTTCCATCCTTCTTACCATCCTCAGAATCCCATCCACCAGCGGGAAAAAGAAAGCCTTCTCCACCTGTAGCTCTCACCTCATGGTAGTCTCCATATATTTTGGTACACTAGCAGTAAATTATACCTTTTCACCAAAGGAGCAAAGCACAAACCTAAACAAAGGTCTGTCATTAATGTACATTGTAGTGACCCCCTTTTTCAACCCCATCATCTATAGCTTGAGAAACCAGGATATCAAGAGAGCAATCCAGAAAGCAGGGTTATTAGTAGGTGGCAAAAACATCAGGGGATTTATTCCGAGGGTAAGCTTTAGGGCCCCTATCTTATGACCCTCCTAAAATCAACCTTATACCATGCCATAAGTCCAAACCTAAACCCTAACAGTTTCTTTAAATCACATTGATTGAATTTAGAGAATTAAATTGACCTACATGTAAACTCCATATCAACTGTATAAATTATTCTCGTTGTGTGTTAACTAACCTTTTACCCCACTGCAATAAACCCTGCACTCAAAGCAATATCACCCACATTGTGCTGTGTAATTATCTTCAAATATGGTACTGTCATAAATTATTTAATTCCCTCTTAGTATTATAGTGGACTTGGAGTTTGGAAAGTATGGTTGCGCAACGTGCAGTCTAAACTAGTTATTTAAAAAGTAAATAAAAGTCTTTGGAGGTTATTACCCACTTGAACCCACTTGCCATGCCACTGGCTTGAGCATATCTATAATAATAGACAACAACTGCGACTGGGCAGTTATTGCTGCCCAATCTCTTTTAACATACTGTTATGGGCAAATGCAAATATTGTATTCCTCAAACTGTGTACTTTGTCTTTAAGAGATATTGCAAACTGACAAGGTGCTAGAAATGGAACATATTGTTTTTCATACATGTTTCTTTAAGCAATAACTTCTTACTTACGTTCAGTGCATATTATGTTTATGCCATTTTGTCCCAGACGAAATACAATAACAATAATGCATAAACAAGCTTCAAGGCTATGCTACGACTCTTTCAGTACATAATATACTGTGATAACCCTAAATAGATAAAGATGTTCAATTTTTAAGATGCCATCTTGACCTAAGTCAGGAAAATTTCCATAACGTGTACACCCTTTAGTTATAGCCTTGTCTTTTTGCCAAGTTAAAGGATGTCCTAAAATGAATAAAGTAAAAGAAGTGTTACTTTTTCATATATGAACTACGGTAACCCTACAATGGAGACACCTAAGGTATAAATAGGTGTACTTTTAAATGTTAAGGGACAGATGAGAGATTTGGAGACAGATGCTGCTCCTTCTTACATTAACAGAGAGGCTGACATGATGACATGTTAAGGAGGGTATGTTTATCTATTATTGATATTTGCAAGCATTTAGTTTAATGTTATAAACTTTGCTATAAATTATTGTAATGGATTTTATATATCTATATTTATATTTTTATATAATAAATATCTAAAAAGACAAAACTTTATTGCTTCCAAGACAATCTTATTTTATATTATATTCTCAATTATTTATATATGTTAAATAGAGGATATCTTACTAACTATGTAAAATTATGGCTAAGATATCTGTATGGTTAGCCCTGCTGAGTTCTATGCTTTAAGACATTATAGTGGGAAATAAGGGAACCACCTGCGGTTACAATTGGAGACCATGAAGGGACTTGTACTTGGAAGCTTTAACTATAAAATAATAAATACCTACGTAACCTCTTATACATAAGAGAAGACACAATACTTTGTCATGGCACAAGTCTTGAAATATTAAGAATCTATTGAGCTATTTGTAACCCAGACTCAGAGAGAGATCTTCATCATGAAGAGATGATTTTAATGTGAACTTGTACGAGGTACTTTGAGTTCAGGTGCCAAGGTACATTGTAATTAGCATACAATGCTGAAATTGTGGATCTTAATTAATATAAGAGAACAAATATACATATTTGGTAAACTCCCTAATATGCCTAATACACCATCACAGCATGGTCCATTAGTTCCAGGACAGTGGGTTTTAGGCAGAGGGATATGTTCTCTTTGTAGCTGCTTAGTATGCATGCGCAGAATAAAGATTAATGCAAGATGTCAAAAGAAAAGTGATAAGACATAGCGATGAAAGACTTGTTATTATATTACTAATAGATATCAAAGTCTAATTCCAAGAATGCAAAGAAAATTTCATTATGGCTTAATGAAAACATTCATGCCACAGAAGCGACACACAGACAGGATTTTTAATTATTCCATTACTGCCTTCTGGATTGTAATATAACAGTGATAACTTCCATATTGTCAGTTACGCTAGCTGTTGATTAAAAATCAGGAATTATAACAGCATAACTATTTTTGGAGTCTGGAGTTTCCAGCCGGGGTTACAATTGGCGCCCAACGTGGTTGCGGAGATTCAGAGATATATAAACATTGCTTCCATTCCAAGGAATTGAGAAGTCGTTGTTTTATATTCCAAATTATGAACAACATTATTACATGCAGCCATAAAGAGAAAGGCATGGCTTTTAAATACATTCAGTGCAGTACAATGCAGTACACTGCAGCATATATTTTATATAATATATGCTAACTAGCTCATATTTTTTCCTAAACAGAGTTGAAATTATACTGCCCTCCTAGAACAAAGGGCAACAGGTGGTTATACACCCTTTGCTTCTCTAAATGCTCTGCAAAAATAAATATTTATAAAATAATTAAAAATAATATATATGTAAGATAAATCATGGCAAAATAAAATTGTAAATATACAGGATCTCTGATAACTTTTAAACTTAAATTGTTGAAAGGCTTATTTAAATAAAATGTTAAATACATTTACAGCTTTAAATTTGACCAAAAGATACTAAATGATGTGTTAAGCAGCCAGCTCAATTCACTAGAATAGCATAAGTATTCTACTATTTAAAGTGCACAATTTCTGCACATAATGACTTTGCTTACTCAGGTACAGTCTTTAGTCTATTGCAATGGCACTAAAGTCCACCAATTTTAAAAGGGAAAGCTTACTTAAATCAGTGGTACTTTCCCACTGTACCTGTAGTGCTAGCAGTAAGGAAATTAGAACAATGATATTGTACTACTGACTGTAATCAGATCAGATACATGTAATCTCAGTGAATTTCATAAAATAGATTTTCATAAAATAAGATTAAATATCAATGTTGTTTTTATATAAATAGATATAGACTAGGTAATAAGAGCATTTACATGCTGTCTCAGAGCAAGGAACTGATTTATATTAAAAAAAAAGTTTAAAAATCTAGAGAAAACCCCACAGTGATAGGTCAACCACAGATGATGGGTGAAATAATTGCTTCTTTAAAAGCTATCTGCCGCAGTTATGTATATAAATACAGATAAGGGCACAGCGTAGAAATAAAAATACACTTTCAATTCCACCATATGACCATATTCTACAGTATCCCGATATTGGTGCATCCTACACTAATTCCAGTAGAAGTAGTGCTAATGCAGAAAGTGGCTAATTTTAATAATAATATGTTGTAAGAACATTGTGAATATATCTAATGCAAAATTAATGTGATATTGCAAAGCCTGCATTATTCTAAACAGACATTAAAATGTAAGAAAAAATAAATAAAGAATAATGCATAAAGGATAATACATAAAAGAAAATGCAGTGTCAACCAAATTGATAATGCTCTGTTATATTAAATCACATTGCTTATCACATATCTGCTATATGAAAAGTATAATTAAAGTGACATTACTGTCCAAAGCCCCCTCACATCTATTTTATAGAATCTATACTTTTCTATTGTCACCTCCAAAGAAGCCTCTGAAACTGGGGAGCTGAGAGGGGTGCTCATCCCAAAAGGCATCTGATTCCAGACTTAAAAATAAATAAATAGATAGATAGATAGATAAATAGAGATATATAGATAGATTGATAGATAGATATTGAGTGATTGATAGATAGATAGATAGATAGATATTGATAGATAGATAGATAGATAGATAGATAGATATTAATAGATAGATAGATAGATAGATAGATATTGATAGATAGATAGATATATATTGATAGATATATATTGATAGATAGATAGAGAGATAGAGAGAGATAGATAGATATATAGATAGATATATAGATAGATAGATGGGTGGGTAGATAGATAAATTATAGAAAAAGAATCATGGGAACACCAAGAACATGCATTTTGTATATAATCTTAATTTGCAGATAATTTATGCTTTAAAGACATATAAAGGCTATTTAATAAAAAATGCAGGTATCTTTAAAGGTAAATCAATATATGTATTTTTTTTACCACAATATAAACAGCTTTGTTAAACAGATTTAACCCCTTAAGACCGGAGGGCGTACAATTACGCCCAATTTTAGGCGGCTCTAAACGCCGCAGGGCTTAATTGTACGCCCTCCGGTCTTTCATTACTTACCCGGTCGCCGGCGGTCCAACGCCGGCGACCGTGGTGGGGGGGACTCCCAGGGAGCCCTCCCGCGGCAGATCCTCTTCCCGGCAGCCCCCCCGGCCATGTGAGAGTGAGGTCCTTGCGAGGACCTCACAATCACATGGCCGGGTAGGCTGCCTCCTGCATTGCCAGCAGGGGGACTGCCTGTAATGACAGGTGGTCCACCTGCTGGCTGAAAATAAAATTAAATAAATTAAAAAGTGTAAAAAAAAAAAAAGGAAAATTAGATCATATATATATATGATCTAAGTATATATATATATATACACATATACATACACACGCATACACTGTCTAGGTGTATTTTACTATTAATATATATATATATATATACATATATATATATATATATATATATATATATATAATATATATATATATATATATATATATATATATATATATTAATATCAAATTACACATAGACTGATACTGATTAAATATATATATATAAATATATATATATATATATATATATATATATATAATTATTGTTATATATATATTTATATATAATATAAAAAAATTAAATATGTAAATACGTTAAAAAATAAAATTAAAAAATAATTAAAAAAAATAATTAAAAATTATATAGATGTGTGTTATTTCGTTCTAACTGTATTGTGATATTAATATATATATATTTATATCAAAATACACGTAGAACAAAATATATATATCTACATACATAAATATATACGTATATATCACTATATATATACCAATATATAAATAAAAATATTTTAAAAAAATTATATAGATATACACATATAGATTCACATATGTATATATATACATATATTAATTCTACATATATATATGTAATATTTTTACATAATTAGGTATCTTAATTAATTACAATTAGTGGGACCTGCATGACAACCCATGCCGAAAGTAAAGGGAATTTAATTGGCTAGCACTATATTTAACCCTATAACTTTCCAAGACACCATAAAACCTGTACATGGGGGGTACTGTTCTACTCGGGAGACTTCGCTGAACACAAATATTAGTGTTTCAAAACAGTAAAATGTATTACAATGATGATATCGCCAGTAAAAGTTATGTTTTTCATGCACAAACAGCACTTACACGGACGATATTATTGCTGTGATACTTTTTACTGTTTTGAAATACAAATATTTGTGTTCAGCGAAGTCTCCCGAGTACAACAGTACCCCTCATGTACAGGTTTTATGGTGTTTTCAAAAGTTACAGCGTCAAATATAAGGCTTGCGTTTCATTTTTTTCACATTAAAATTCGCCAGATTGGTTACGGTGCCTTTGAGACCCTATGGTAGCCCAAGAATGAAAATTAACCTTATGATGGCATACCATTTGCAATAGTAGACAACCCAAGGTATTGCAAACGGGGTATGTCCAGTCTTTTTTAGTAGCCACTTGTCACAAACACTGGCCAAAATTGGCGTTTTTTGCATTTTTCACACAAACAAATACTAAGGCTAACTTTGGCCAGTGTTTGTGACCAAATGGCTACTAAAAAAGACTGGACATACCCCATTTGCAATACCTTGGGTTGTCTACTATTGCAAATGGCATGCCATTATGGGTGTAAATTTGATTCCTGGGCTACTATAAAGTCCCAAAGGCAACGTAACCAATCTGGCAAATTTCAAGTTCAAATGTAATGTGCTATATTTGACCCTGTAACTTCCCAAAATGCCATAAAACCTGTACATAGGGGGTACTGTTTTACACGTGGGACTTTGCTGAATACAAATATGTGTATTTCATTGCAGTAAAAGCAAACAGTATTATGACATTGACAGTTAAAATGTCATGTAGAACTAAAAAAATCAAAAAAATCTTATTTTCTTCTATTTTTTTCATATTAAATTCTGTATCATAGCTAAATATTTGATATTAAATGAAAGCCCTGTTTCCCCTGAATAAAATGATATATAATAAGGGTGGGTGCATTTACTATGAAAGAGGTGAATTACGGTTGGACAGACATGTAGCGCAAATGGCAGATGTTGTTTACATTTTGTTTTGTTCACAACGTGTACATTTGGCTCCGTCCTTAAAGGGTTAAGTACAAGTACTTATGACAAGAAATATACAGAATCCGTTTACAGCAAGCAGGTTTAGCATAAATGCAAAGTTTTTTTTTTTCTTTGTTATTCAGAACTTTATTTATCTAACAAGTAAAAAACAAAAAACAGATTGCAATGGACACCATTACAATATTACTTTGCCGTTTGGGGTCAGAGCTTTCAAGAAAAAATAAATAAATATTCTATGGATCGCTAGACCACTAGCTTATAATGAACAGTTGGCACAACACCTATAATATAATTTGTAATTATAACTGTGACAAAATAATACACAGGGTAAAAATGCTGTTTCACTGTTTAATAGACTTACTCAGATTTAAGGACGACATGTTTCTTGCAAAGTAATCAGGACTTTGAGGAAGGTTTTAACTACGTTTATTTAATTAATTAACTAAAGAAAAAAAAAGGAAAAGGGTATTTTTTATTTTTTTTTGCAAGTGAACTTTCAGTGCAAGGTCATTTTGTGTTCACAGACTATTCAGTTTTAAAAAGCTGTTCTATTTGTCTCACGTTATGAACGGCCTTGTGATTAATATGCACACACTACAAAAAAAATGGCTTTTAGATGCACATTGTTTTACTTTAAAATTCCATTGTTAATACAGGAACTAAAGTAATTTGCAGAAAGTATATTATTTGTAAAAGTTTTCATTTATCTATTTTGGTCCACTGTTCACTGATCTCTCGAGTCTCAGTCTGGTGTTCAAATAGTTTTTCTTACAATACTTTGTGAGTTTATATCCACAACTGCATATTACTTTGTGGAAACAAATTGAAAGCCTGGCATTGTTATACGTGTATGGACATGCTTATAACAAAGCTTGGTCCCTCTCCTCATATAGTTGGTCATTAACAGGCACTTTGATGCAATGTGTCTACCAATGCTTTTCTGTGGTCACTGGATCACAAAAGCATACCCTATCTCTCAGTCATGATGCAGAGTTTATGTGTTGGTCCATTCCACTGTCCTTTCTCACCTTGACTACTGTAATCTGCTTCTCTGTGGTCTTACGTGCTCCCAACTTGCGCCATTACAGTCCATAATGAATGCGGCAGTGAGGCTCATCTTCCTGTCTGCCCGCACCTCCCATGCATCACCCTTCTGTCAGTCCTATAAAATATAGAGCTCAATTTAAAATTCTGGTTCTTGCTTTCAAATCGCTACATAATGCTGCTCCCACCTGTCTATCCTCCCTTATACACAAGTATGTCCCGTCTAGGCCCTTACGATCTGCTGAAGACTTACGTCTATCTTCTGTCCGTACTCCCACCTCTCGAGGAACTCGCTTCCCTCCTCCGTTAGATGCTTACCCAGTCTCCACTCCTTCAAAAAATCTTTAAAAACCCACTTCTTCATAAAAGCATATCAATTAAACTGTTAATAGCTCCTGACTGAGTCCTCTTCTGCAACTGTCACTAGTCTAATACTATCCTTACCTTTTTGTGTCATTTTACCCCACTCCCTCTAGCATGTAAGCTCATTGAGCGGGCCCTCAACCCCTTTGTTCCTGTGTGTCCAAATTGTCTAGTTACAACAACATGTCTGTTCGTCCACCCATTGTAAAGCGCTGCAGAATTTGATGGCTCTATATAAATAACATAATAATAATAATAATAATAATAATAATAATAATAATAACCAGACCTAATCCACCTGGTTATCCAAATAAATACTCCTATACTTTAGAGGGGTTAATTGTAGATTATACTAGCTTTAGTGTAACTATAATCTTCATTTTATTAATGACAAGAGGCAAATATTTGCTTAAGTCTCTCTTTACTAGAACTCAACAGCAGCACATTAACATAGAGAAAAAAACAACCAATCAGAAAAAAAAGTAATGCAACCATAAAAGGCCCCTCCCAACCAACTATTTCCTCTTTCAAGCTGCGACAAAAAAAAAAAGTACATGAACAAATAAGACAACAATAGCATCCTAAGAACTCAAATGAAATCCGCTGATGACTGTCCTCCAACTCGAAATGAACGTGGAACAGTAGATAAAACATTGAACTTCATCCCGAAGAAAATGCTGAACTTGGATCAGTAGACGAACCATTACACTGAAACCAGATAAATAGAGTCAAAACACTGATTAGTGAATGAAATGTACTTTGAAAAACATGACGACCCATAATCAAATACAGACAGTACAACACTGGGGTAAATGTACTGTGAAACATGAAGACCCATAATCAATTACAGACAGTACAACCTTCCTAAAATCATACCCTGACTTTCCTCAGGAAAGAGACCAGACTATCAACTAGAGGAGTTCAAATAAACAAACAAGGAACTAGGGTAGGGTGAAACTGGGATGGAAATATTCGCCTCCTGTCATTAATAAAATTAAGATTATAGTTGCACTAAAGCTAGTATAATCTACAATTGTATAACATGACAGGAGGCTTCATATTTGCGAAAGAAACACGATCCACCGGACTAACCTAAGATAGGCCAAAAAGTACCTTCTCGGAAACAGAAGTAAAACGCATAATGTCTTGGCGAGATGCGCCCACCTTGCAGGAATCTGGAGCCGCCGTGCTAATAATTGAAGATGTTCTGAAGGTCGAATACAGTCCCACGAATGCCAATTCTAAGTCCATCGTACCGAGGTAGGAGACGAGTAGTACGTATAGACATCCTGAAGGTGACCCCTTCCGGAGGGGAATAATAAACTTCGACCTCTAAGGCCCGGACTCCCATAAGACGTCTGGAAGAAATAAATATAGTAAGATGGCAAAACAATGTTGACAAAGAGAAGGCTCTGAGCATCAGGCCAAACCTGGAGGAACGACAAAACGAGCGAACATCCTAGACAAGGAACACCCAAGGTCTCGGAAGTCGTAACAATCACATACCTTTGAGACATCCGTCAACTAGCAAGTCCTGACCAAATGGAAAGACCTCTAATCGGCACGTGGACCGCCGATCTAGCTACAGAAACCAAACGATGCAAGCTTCCCAGGTCAACTAGGAGTGACCGAAAATCCAGAACGCTGGCTACATGGCCCATAAAGGAATCCGTATCCCATTCCAGGCACAACTACACCCGGGCCACCATGCTGACAAATGGTATTACCCAGTCCCAGGGCCCAGGGGCCCAGGCCGATTGCGATAACACCTCGACACTCCAGGCTCCCCTGAAAGAATCCAGGCCACTACTCGGAGTGGCACATCAGCTCCTCATGATGAATACGCGTGGAGGAGAGTGTTCATCACGGAATCAAACTGAGCCAAGAGCCCGCCGACTCAGGTTGGGACCCATTAGTTAATCCGTGATACGAAACGGGGGGTTTGCAATCCCGAGGAGGGTGGAACGAGAGATCCTTAGGTCGTTAGAGTCTCTCCAATGTCTGACTCACAGATTCTGAAGCGTGAACGATCCCGCAAGCAGGTCCAGGTAACCTAAGAGGAACTTCGACTCCAACCTCGATCATGGACCCTGTGATGGGTGGGACCGTGTAGATTGCCCGGATAGATGCAGAGAGGAGACCCAACATGAGTAAGCCGATAGGATGACAGGAGAATTGACAAGGCCCACCCTACCAGAGAAAAAGGTGAAATCTTCAGACTCTTCGTTCACCGGGACCGATGGACAAGTATCCTACAGATCCAGTCCAGCAAGCCAAACTCGAAGAGGTCCCTTAGATGATGGGCGTCCTCCATCCTGAAATGATGGTATCCACGTCTGTGTTGAAGAATCTCGGGCTGAACACTGGGTGGAAAGCCTCAGATTGTTTCCATACTACAAAAACGATGTGAAGCAATTATGTGTGCCCGGAGTCGGTGGGGATGAAAAAATCCATGACAAAATCCTCAAGTAGTCTGAGGATTAGACGGGCTGGGAGCGGTAGGATGGGAGAAAGGGTGATTCACAGGGAGAGAATCTCCTCCCAGCAAACTGGGTTATGTTCAACAGGGTGACCAGAGTCACCTGCTCATTAAGCTCCTTTATAACTGGTTCCCAGAATGGATGACCCTCAGCCAGTGGGACCATACCTCCGACCCTACTATCCATGTGAAAAAAGGGGGGTGCGCCTTTGTGTGATCCGTGTAGAGAGCAAACCTTCTATTGCCCAGCAGGCAAAGGAGTGCAGGGCCCAGTCCCATAAGGACAACAGATCTAGGTAAGCATCCACTGAGCAAGTTCTGGTCGCCAGTATGAGTATCCTGGACAGAGGGCCCAGCCTGACCAGCAGTCTGTCCTGCGCCAGGCGGAGGTTGCGCTCGACCCCTGTCTTAGGATCCTGTCCTGTGTGCATCATGTATGAGGCGACCAGGTTCCGAACTCCAGGGGCATGGTTTCCTTGTCCGGGAGCACCGGTTTGGTATTACGTCTGTTCAGGCAGCGACCCTTTCGAAGACCTAGCTGTCGAATCTACAAGTGGTAGTACCGGGATTCACCGGAGGCGTCCATGGAGACGTCCTTGTCTATTACGCTCGTCGTCGCCCCTGGTGCGGATGCGTCCCCCGTCTCACCATGCCGCGAGGCTATGGACATCATAGTCCTTGCTCCAATCATCCACTCCATCTGAGGGGAACTGGTCTGCCCACCATTCAGCTATGGCTGCCCTGGGTGGGAAAGGTACGGAGACCTCCTTCCCATATCGGCGGCTGTATCTGGCCGGGAAGGCTGACCGCATCAGGCCTAGGTGCCTTGCCAGAGCCTTACCCTTCTGGAACGTGGATCAGGGCCCTCACCCTTATAGTAGTGCTTCTGTGCACCTGCCTGCTCTCATCTAGAGTCGCCTGCAGTCTGGTGTGATAGAACCTGGCCCAAAGCCTATCTCATGGAGGCGGTCTTACCGCATGAATCAACGCCTGCAGATAGTGTTCCTGGGTAAAGGGTTCCGTAGGGGAAACCGCAGGCCACGCAATCTCCAGGAGTATAGATGAGGAGTGTCACCATCACAATAAACTGGGCAGTACCCCAACAGTGGCAGAGGTAAGACAGGCAGCGCATGTCAGGCACAAGCGTGAGCCTGTAGTGGGTAGGCTTGGCATTCAGAGATAATGGCACAGACAGAGCAGGCCAATCCACAAGGCACAGATAAAGCAGGCCAATCAGTGTGGCACAGTCAAAGCAGGCCAATTAAGGGGCACAGTCAAAGCAGGCCAATCAGTGTGGCACAGTCAAAGCAGGCCAATCAGTGGGGCACAGGCAAAGCAGGTCCATCGGTGTGGCACAGTCAAGGCAGGCCAACCAGCATGTGTAGGCGGCAGTGTTTGAGGATAGTTCCGTAGGCATGCAGTAATGGAAAATTCATATAATCCACCATAATAGCAGGACCCACTGGTGGCACAGATTGGCAAGCCCGTGAAGGTCTCGCTAATATTGGGCCTTGCACCCAGTAGAGAGGTCCTCCGCCTATAGAGAGAGTTAGAGAAGGACTATTAAACTGGATAAAACTTACCAGGAAAGGTTAAAGGATCTTAACATGTATAGCTTGGAGGAAAGACAAGACAGGGGGGATATGATAGAAACATTTAAATGCATAAAGGGAATCAACACAGTAAAGGAGGAGACTATATTTAAAATAAGAAAAACTACCACAACAAGAAGACATAGTCTTAAATTAGAGGGACAAAGGTTTAAAAATAATATCAGGAAGTATTACTTTACTGAGAGGGTAGTGGATGCATGGAATAGCCTTCTAGCTGAAGTGGTAGAGGTTAACACAGTAAAGGAGTTTAAGCATGCGTGGGATAGGCATAAGGCTATCCTAACTATAAGATAAGGCCTGGGACTAATGAAAGTATTTAGAAAATTGGACAGACTAGATGGGCCGAATGGTTCTTATCTGCCGTCACATTCTATGTTTCTATGTTTCTATAGGTACCCTTGGGAAGCCAACGGGGTGAGTGGTGCTTTAAGGCAAACTAGTCTGTCTAAATAACATGCTGTGTTTGTGTCACTTCCTGTTAATGTGATAGTTTGCGACAGTTGTTGCACCATCTGTATTTAACAATGAAAAACCCTCTCCCGTTAAATGTATGATGTTCCAGGTTGGGAACCCAAAGTTTGAGGCACCCATAGAGGCAAAGTCTGGAAACTAAAAATGAAACACAGGAAAATTACACATGTTTTACAGCCCAGGCCAGATTAACATAGAAGCTGATAGAGCTACAGCATGAAACAGGCCCATTTACTTAAAATAATAATAATAATAATAATTATTATTTTTTTTAATTCAAATTTTTTTTACTACTCGTCACATGCTCTGACTTAAGTATGGAAACTTAAGAGGGATGTAGAGAACCAGAACTTGTGTGGACTGGCTGACAATGAAATTAGTTTAGGTAAAGCTGACTTTGAGCATTATGTGAATGCTCTTGCTGCTTCAGTCTCTCTACCACTGTAGCATGTTCCCTTTCTTATACACTCAATACATACCCTTTTTCTCTATTCCAGACTGTATAACAGGAGCTTCTGCCTGCTAGTAAGAAAGTTAGGAGAGGAGTGGACCAGCGAGTGCTTAGAAAGCATAGAGCTGGCGCATCATTAGACACATTTATGCCAAGCTCATGGTGCTGTCTGCACAATATGCCCTTGGTTGTTCATCCTGCATAATTGCCAGACAGCCTGATGTGCATTTACGCCAGGCTGACCATCTAATTCTTCATGCAAACACGTCCCCTTTTTGGGCATGTTTGCCCCTTTGGGTAATTCTAGTTACATGATTCACATCAGAGGCCCACCCTTTTACCACGCCCACCGAAATCCTGCTTCACCGGACACTGCTGTTAGGGGGTATGGATTTATTTGAAAGATGAAAGTGAGAGATTAGCATAGGGTATGTGTTGTCTGATAGCTATATCCTATGAGTTCCCCTCCAGCTCCACCTCCATCAGATACACAGTGCTTGGGAGGTATGACTGTTTTAGTGTTTTCTGTCAATGAGATTCTGTAATTAGGACCATCAAAATTGTCAGCACCAGGTCCAATTGGCTCTTAATCCGGCTGTGAGCCCAGGGATAGATGAACACTAAATAGTAAATTCCTAATTTTGGTCCAAAAAAACTGAAATTGTCTGTAAACATTTTCCAACTCAACCATTTTCCAGTCAACCTATTTTGCAACAACATTTGCAATTTCCTTGTCAGTTCATCAAAATCTCCCATTTAGTGAATGAACCAACAATACATAAAGGATAATTCTTAAACAATAAACAGATTCAAGGTTATACTAGTAAATAAGGTTAGAAAACAATATCTCATTAAGAATCCCACAGATAATTGGAAATAACAGTTAATTAGTTCAGGGCTCCAGAGACATTCTCCCTCTGATAAAAGATTTACAATATAATACATTGCATACCCAGTAGTGGGAAAAACTGTTGGATCTACAAGTATTTATTGCAATGCTATCAGGTAATACATTCTTCATTAAGTCACGTATATATATTTTTTAATCCTGTACAATATTAGCCATGTATTCAGGTATCATTATTAAATTGATGTACACATTTATAATGCATGTTATCTAAACCATTTTTAAAAGATATAATTTATAATTTCCAGGTGTGAATCATTTTGGAATGAAAAGCATTGCTGGGAAATTGAACCCTCGAAAAAACTATTCAAATTGTGTCAGGCAGTATAAACCTAACTTTGTACAGAACATGAAAGAGGCTTGGAGTTTCTGCATTTTTATTTTTATTCATTTAATGAAATATTGTCAGCGTTAATCACTAATGTGTGAATTATCAAGAATTCAAATATATTTAAGTGAATTTTAAATTTAACCTAAAATAGCAAAACAGGAAAATTTCCTGATATCTAACAAATTTTTTGTTTTGGACTAAAATTAATAAAAATAAATTTGAGTTTCTGTCAATTCCACTTTAGTAAATAACTTTACATGGATTCATCAAGTTGGAGGCTGAACATATACAAAGATATTCACTAAAGTGAGAATTCAAAGTGAGTTTTAAATTCAGAGTAAAAAGCAGAAAAACAAAGATTCTCAAAGTCAGTTATGGTTCCAGATCAGCTACTCCAGCCTTGAATTAAAATTTCACTTTGAATTCTCTTACTTTAGTAGAGAGTTTTAATCTGATACAGTTCCCACAAATTGGGTGATTTTCCAAAGATTGTGCACAAGATTTAACTCACGATATCACAACTACATATAGCTGCATAAGTTTACCTCCGCAATTATGACGGAGGTTGAAGAAAAGCCCATATGCTAAATGCATCATATATTTACGTCAGTTGACCATCTATGGAATATTACAATTTTCGTATTCTCCTGTCCGAAATTACACTACTTTGTAGCTGTGTAACTAATTTTATATGTAATGGATTGTGTTCCATAAAGCTTTATTATTAATATTTTTTATATAAATAAATCAGTTATTTCTTACTCTTTGCCATCTGTATCCATTCCTGCCAAATAGAACTCAATAAATGTCACCTCCATTGGGCTCCTACCATGTTCCGTTGAACTCTCCAACTCCCTGTAGTTGTTTCACTGAGCTCCATGAAGTTCAAAAAAACATAAAGAATTCTCTGATATTTAGATGCTAAATAAACGTATGACAAAAAGATTGGTAATACTCTATTTTTATGTGCAGACACAATGTGGGTACATGTTTACATAATTGAAAAAAGGACATTAATATCCAACAAAACAAATAAGGGGAAAGGAAGAGTTTAGTCACAAAACTAAAACAGGTAAAAAAAATTATTAACTTTCGTATACTAGACGAGAGATATGTTTGAGGGAATATGATCATATGCAGTTTTATAGAGGGTCATAAAAATCCTCTGAACTGTTCATTAACTGATTGAAACATGTTCTACAACTAGTGCAATCACAAACAGTATTCCTGCTGTTCATTAACAGAGCTGAAAGAAAAAACAAGATTATTCATTTTTGGATCAACAGCTGTGAGAAAGGCTAAACTTGACGGACACATGTCTCCTTTCAGCTTCTGTAACTACGTAACTCTCCTCTGAACCGCATGGAAAGGCTATTTAACCAGCAGCAGGGCAAATCGTTGTTTCCTATAAGACCAAAAAAAAAAGATATACAATTATATGTCTGGAGAGGTTTCATGTAATAAAAGGACAAAACACTTTTACTAGTATAAACTGTTTGTTTACTTAATACTGGCATTTATAAAGCACCAGCATATACCTCAGTGCTGTCATTCTATATCAGCTAATAATGACATTAATAATTATTGTTTGATCAGACAGGGCCTTGTTTGGTTTAGAACTGCGTGTAAGACCTTTTTCAAATTATATCTCTATATCACTTGTTTAATGTCTGAAAGAGGCTGCTCTGCATGGGCTGGGACACATTTGATTGGCTATTCTCACAACCTGTTGAGTGATCAGCGGGGGGGGAGAGCTTCTCCTGCTTTCTAATTTGTGGGGAGAGGGATACATTGTTTTGACTGCTGTGCAGAAAGAGGTCAATTCTGCTACACAGAATCAATGGAAAGAATCAATGTGGTCTATTTCCTCAATGTCTTCATCTATTTTATTGGGTGTATTACTTGCTGTCAGTGTAACTGAGTGTAACGCTTTATAATAGGTGAACTAATAACCAATTTTTCTTTTTACCAGGATGTATACATTGAATATTAACTAGTTTTTAGATATGACGATGGGGTCTAGATGTTATAATCCCATTCACTGAAATAACATATCAAACTAAAAGCCTTTTGAAAGAAAGATAAGCTCAGAATGCAACTCTATGGCTCGAACTCACTCCACTGCATCAGCAACTGAGCTCTCTTACATGATATGTATATAAGATGTGTCAAACTAATAGAGGGGAATAGGAAGAGCAGTTAACAGTCTAATTTTATATATTTATTACATATTAAATGTATAAATATTTAATTATAGCTTTATTTATTGTTTTTCATGTTTTTTTTTCTATTAATCACTTCTTACTTGAAAAAAACATGATTTAGTAGATGCCCTTTAACCATCAATTATCTTTTTTTCTCATCAATCATCTTTTATTTTCACCACAAATCACTAAACAGACAAAGTGGCTTGTTGATTGTTCATTTTGTTGGTTTTGTGTTTCATCCATATGGTGATTCAGTTTGGGATTTCAGACTAATTATCATTTTGAATGCACAAGTCTAGTCTTCGCTTTTGTATATATGTGCTTGTGTCCAGTGTTGGCATTTGTGCGTAGTGTCTGCGTATTTGTAATGTAGTCATGTTTTTGTATGGAATATGTGTGTGTGTGTTTGTAAGGGTTCACTTCTGTGAGATAGGCCTCCAAATGTTTGCAAGCCTTCAGGTAGCACAAGTGTTCCATTTCTGAAAAGTATGTATTTTATGACAATATTTTATTATGGACAAAGACACAGTATGAATTTAATGACATTACGTGGCTTGTTATTTCATAAAAAAAGTATTACTTTTGTAAAATATTTCTTCTGATCTTTTTTTACTGTACATAGGCAATGCAAAGAACCAATCGGACAACAGTTCAGGAATTACTGCTGCTGGGATTTGGGAATCTCTATAGCTTCCAAATACCATTTTTTCTCTTATTTCTGATAATCTACATCATGACGTTGATAGGAAATTCTGTGGTTATATTGTTGGTCATATTCAACCAAAATCTTCATTCTGCCATGTACGTTTTCCTCAGCCACATGTCACTGTCAGACATTATGTTCACTACAAATATTACACCCAACATGCTTCGCCTCATATTAATGGGAGAAAGTGAGATGTCCATTACCAGTTGCTTGATCCAGTTCTATTTTTTATCTGCCTCAACCGGTGCCCAGTGCTTGTTTCTGGCCGCGATGTCCTATGATCGATATGTTGCCATTTGCAAACCATTGCATTATTCAACCATTATGACATTTAAACTCCAATGTCACATTGTCCTTTTCATTTGGCTATTAGCTTTTCTGTCGCTGTTAATCTTGTATTATTTCTTAACAAAGTTAGACTTTTGTGATTCAAATATCATTGACCATTTCTACTGTGATATAGGTCCAGCTGCAGCTATTTCATGTTCAGACACCTCATCCGTGGAACTTACCACCACTGCGCTATGTGCTCCTATTGTTCTGTTTCCATTTGCATTTATCATTGTTACCTATGTTTCCATCCTTCTTACCATCCTCAGAATCCCATCCACCAGTGGGAAAAAGAAAGCCTTCTCCACATGTAGCTCCCACCTCATGGTAGTCTCCATATATTTTGGTACACTAGCAGTAAATTATACCTTTTCACCAAAGGAGCAAAGCACAAACCTAAACAAAGGTCTGTCTTTAATGTACATCATAGTGACCCCCTTTTTCAACCCCATCATCTATAGCTTGAGAAACCAGGATATCAAGAGAGCAATTCAGAAAGCAGGGTTATTAGTAGGTGGCAAAAACATCAGGGGATTTAGTCCAAGGGTAAGCTTTAAGGCCCCTATCTTATGACCCTCCTAAAATCAACCTTATACCATGCCATAAGTCCAAACCTAAACCCTAACATTACGCCACTGCAATAAACCCTGCACTCAAAGCAATTTCACCCACATTGTGCTGTGTGACTATCTCCAAATATGGTACTGTCATAAATTATTTAATTCCCTCTTAGTATTATAGCGGACTTGGAGTTTGTAAAGTATGGTTGCACAACGTGCAGTCTTAACTAGAGATGTCGCGAACCGTCCGCGAACTTCTCGCTAACTGTTCGCCGCGGTTCGCCATGAACCGTTCACGGCGAACTCCGGTCAGCTGACGCATCCCGGCCAATCTTCGGCAGACCCTCCCTCCCAGACCCTCCTACTTCCTGGACAGCATCCATGTTGAAGGCAGCATGGAGGTGGGAAGGTCTGGGAGGGAGGGTCTGCTGGAGATTGGCCGGGATGTGTCAGCTGACCTGTTCGCGGCGAACCGTTCGCGAGAAGTTCGCGGACGGTTCGCGACATCTCTAGTCTTAACTAGTTATTTAAAAGTAAATCAAAGCCTTTGGAGGTCATTACCCACTTGAACCCACTTGCCATGCCACTGGCTTGAGCATATCTATAAAATTTGGCAATAACTGCGACTGGGCAGTTATTGCTGCCCAATCTATTTTAATATACAGTGGTCTGCACACGTCGCCCTGTGCCTTTATCCAAGGGCATTGGTTTGGGACTGTAAAATAAATAACTGTCCACACCCTGTGTCCCCAAAGTCCCCAAAGAACATACTGGCCCCTCCTCCATTTAACAACTGTGCAGCAATAATTTAATAATAAAGCAGGGGGACATAGTCCATGAGTGGTTGGTGATGGCTCTAGACCATCCCACACCACTGGATAGCATATGGGGCCTGTAGACTAATTTTTAAGTTAGGGGGGCCTTATGTCTCCCTGAGCCCAACCCATTGGTAGAAGTATTAGGCTAATAAACAAATATTAACCCGGGGGAGGGGGGTAATGGCTCTCCCGACCCATGGGTAAGACTGAAATTAAATATACAAGAGGCTTGGCCATTTTCCACCCCCACAAAACTGTGTGAAACATACCCCCACAGAGGGTCCCAAGCCTACCCTTATATCCTTATAATAGTGAGGGGTGCGCAATCAATCTAATTCCTGTAAAAGGCATTTGCAATGTTATGCAATCTCAATAAGAGCTTTTGACTTCTGCTTCGAGAGAAGTGAAAGTTTTCTGTCAATCTCTGACTGAGATTGCATAGCGTGGGTGTAACAGAGCTCCCGTACTCCGACTGAATACCTCCGCCATTCAATTTCCTAGCTGCTATCAGGGACCAAGCCATGGAGCACTTCAAACCTAGCCATTGAAGACTGACTGAAGTCACTGAGGATCTCTTCCATCCTGGACCAGGATATAGTGACTATAGCTCTGGAGACCGTCCTTACTGTAGAGCTGTGATTAACGCTTTACTATATCCTTTCCCCCACACATTAGAAGAGTCTGAAGAGCTCTTTATATATAACAATGTTGACTCTCTCTTACAATAGAATGTACTGAACAATTGTACCTTCCCAATGCCATTCTGTGTGGGGACTTAACTACATTATCCCTAGCTAACACAATCATCTCCCTGCTGGGCTGCCACAGTAGTAAAGGCACAGCATACAAAATGACCACCAGAACCATCTTTCTTTTCACCGTACCTCCATACAATAAATATCCCTGGAAAGCACATCACTGAGCACCCTTGCTGCTGCCCTTGCTAGTGCCCTGAATGAAAATCCACAACCGAGATACAGCATGTTAAATTTTACCATCTCAAAGGTTTTTCTTACATCTTACATCTCAAACCCTAAGTATCCTTCAATGCGTCCGCCACTCCTCCAAGTTGCACTCTATTTGGAGTTCAGGAAACCAAGAGATTCCCTGCTTATACGCGATTATCTGGACCTCACCTGATCCGGGGAACAATTCCAGGGTATCTCCCGGTCAGGTGCTTGAGATGTAAAATGAGTCCAGATGACCTACCAAGGTCCCTAAGTCCAGGTCGGAACAGCAAGTGTTTGGGGGGCCTACAGTAACAATTAATCCTTTTAGGGGCTCTTGAGACCAGGCAGGAGGCATAGTCCATGGGCAGGAGGATGGTCTTCACGGTTCTCCAGAAGGCTGTTGCATGGGAGCTTTCATCTCAATGGGAAAGTATTTAAATGAGCTTTTCTCACTATGCAAGCTCATTCTCCATGGAGCTCTTGTTGGAGCTTGGAATATTTTTAAGATATAGCTTTTTTCCCAGTTGCACATAACAAATACATCTGTGAAACATGTTTTGAATTTAGTGCATTTTTAAATTTGTTTGCTTATTAATAATTTGTACCTGTCCATTCATGTTTGGACTACTGGAAAAGAAGATTTCACCACACATGTAGTTATAGCTTTGAGCTGATTTTATGGGGCTCTAACTCATGAAAGTGTTTCTATTTACGTGTGGTGATTTCTATGTATACATGCAGTAATACTATGAGCTGTCAAGAAATATTGCATTTATATATTAAGAAAAATGGTGTATGGGTACCTTTATTTGTGTATGGGGGGGCAGTGTGTGAATGTGTATGGTGTGTGTATGGGGGGCAGTGCATGTGTGTGTGGGGGGCAGTGTGTGTATGGGTGGCAGTGTATGTGTGTGGGGGGCAATGTATGTGTGTGTGGGGGCAGTGTGTGTATGGGGCAATGTGTGTATGTGGGGCAGTGTGTGTATGGGGGCAGTGTATCTGTCTGTGGGGCAGTGTGTGTGTAAGGGGCAATGTGTGTATTGGGGCAGTGTGTGAATGTGTATGGTGTGTGTGGGGGCAATGTGTGTGTATGGGGGGCAATGTGTGTGTGTGTGGAGGGCAGTTTGTGTATGGGGCAATTTGTGTAGGGGGAGCAGTGTGTGAATGTGTGGTGAGGAGGGTAGGGGGGCTTTTTTATAATTTATTTTTTTTTAAATAAAATTAAATAAACGTATGTCCCCCCTCCCTTCTTCCCTTTACTGAGGGAGGAGGGGGCATTAGTCGATCCCTGGTGGTCCGTGGGGAATCTCTGGTGGTCGCAGTGGTGAAAGTGAATTCCTGCCCTCAGCTCCAGGGCTAGAGTTCACTCTCGCGAGATCCGGAGCGTTGCCATGGTAACCACGGCAACGCTCCGTGCTCGCAAAAGTAGGACCCGGAGGAGATGCAGGCTGAGTTCCCTGGTCCTTTCTTTTTCCCTTCCTCCGGCTGCCAGCATGGTGCCTGAGGACCAGGGAGAAAGATCACTGATCTCCCCTCTGGGCTGTGAAGGCTCATTGCAGGGCTGGCGCATGGATAGTGCCAGCCCTGTATTAGCTGACAGGGTTGAGCCTTGGATCTGCCAGTGCTGTAGCGGGGCAATACGGCTTGTAGAAAGATCAATTAGGAGAGGGTTACAATAATCTATGCAGGAAATTACTAGAGCATGGACACGCTCCTTAGTAGTACCTTGCTACTTCTTCCATCTTGAAAGGGGAAGATGCAAGCTATGTTTTGAAATGGAATCTACAGGAATTGGTAACATACTGGATGTGAGGCTCAAAGGTGAGGCCAGAATCAAGTATGACACCAAGACAGCACGCTTGCAAGGATGGACTGATGTGGATACCACTAACTTAAAGGGAGAGTGAAAGAGGAGTATCAGTATTAGGAGGAGGAAAGACAAGGAGCTCAGTTTTAGAGAGATTTAGTTTCAGAAAGCGGGAGGACATCCAGTCAGAGATGGAAGAAAGCAAGCAGTTACAGGTTGCAAGATGGCAGGGGAGAGGTCCGGGGAGGAGAGATATATCTGGGTGTCGTTAGCATTCAGTTGGTAGTGGAATCCAAATGGGGTAATTAGTTTGCCAAGAGGGGCAGTATAAAGAGAAAATAGAAGGGGACCAAGGACAGAGCATTGGGAGACTCCATCCAAGACAGGATGAAGGAAGGAGGTGTCATTAGAAAAGGAGACACTGAATGAGCGTTGGGAGAGATAAGAGGAAAACCACGACAGGACAGAGTCACAGAGACCGAGTGATTGAAGAGTTTGAAGAGGGGAGCATGATCAAGCAGGGAGGTCAATAAGAATTAGTATGGAGTAGTGGCCTTTGGATTTAATTTCGATTAGGTCATTAGTAACTTTGATAAGATAGTCTCAGTAGACTGCAGGGTGCAGAAGCCAGATTGAAGAGGGTCAAGGGAAATGTTGGAATTGAGGAAGTGAGACATACGGGTAAAGACAAGTCTTTCCAGAACCTTTGGGGGAAAAGGGAGCAGGGATATGGGACAATAGTTAGAGTGGGAGGGGGAGTCGAGGAATGTTTTTTTTAGGATAGGTACTACAGTGGCATGTTTAAGATCAGCAGGGAGAATGCCAGAAGAGAGTGCAGTTGAAGATATGTGTTAAGGAAGGCACAAGACAGGGGGAGAGAGATCTGATAAGGTTAGATGGGACAGGATCGAGCGCCAAGTGGTGGGGCGAGAGGAAACTAGAAGCGCAGCCACGTCTTGTTCAGTAGCCGGGAAAAAAGTCTGAAGGGTAGGAAAGGCATGATCGACGTGTGCTTGAAAAGAATGGCAAGGTTGGGAGAATTATTTCCTTTGCTGTTCAATCTTGTCGGTAAAGTAGCATGCACAGTTATCGGCTGTAGGGTTAGTTTGGGGGATGGCCACAGCAGGGCAAAGAAGAGAGTTTATGGTGTCAAAGAGATGCCTGGATTGCAATAGCATGAACTAATGAGAAAGGAAAAGGATTACTGTTTGGCGAGTGCAAGCGCTGTATGAACATAATATAAATCTATAATGGAGAAAGTCTCACTGGGTGCGAGACTTCCTCCATAAGCGTTCAATGGGAGCTTCTTTGCAGGTAGTATGTTGATTTAGAATGCCACGGTTGGGTTGGTGTCCTCCTCGAGGTGCATGTTTGGAGCGGGACTTCAGTGTTCAAGTCAGAGGTGAGAGGTGAGGGTAGTGTTATATGTGGAGATGGCCAGTGAGGGACAGGAGAGGGTAGGGATGGATAGGAGTTGTGAAACAATATCAGCTGACAGCTGCTGGAGGTCAATAAAATTAAAGTTCTTCCTGAGTTGAGGGGGTTAGGCTGAGGTTGTTGGGTGAGGGGGTATTCAAGAGCAAATGATAAGAGGTGGTAGTCAAAGAGGGGAAATGGAGTGTTGGAGATATTAGACACTGTGCATGCATAAGAGAAAATGAGGTTGAGGGTATTTCCAGCTACATGGGTGGGGAAATTAGCCCACTGCGATAGCCCAAGGAAGGAAGTAATTGATAGTAGTTTAGAGCCTGCTGAGGTCAGGGGTGAGTTGATGGGAATACTGAAGTCCCTGAGAATTAGAGATGGTATGTTAGAGGAGAGGAAGTGTGGTAGCTAGGCAGCAAAGTGGTCAAGGAAGAGGAGAGGGTGACCAAGGGGGCGATACATAACGGCACTGTTAGCAGAGATGGGCTTGAAAAGGTGAATCAAATGGATTTCAAATGATGAGAAAGATTGTGAAGGGGGGTAGAGGTTTGAATAAGCAATGAGGAGAGAGTAGAAACCCTACACCACCACCTTTACATTCAGAGTGTCTTGGGTTGTGGGTAAGTTGAAGGCCACTGAAAGATAAAGATGCAGGGGTAGCAGTGGCAGATGGGGAGAGCCATGTTTCTGTTAAGGCTAGTAAGTCTAGGGAATGAGAGATGAAGAGGTTGTGGACAGCAGTGGGGTCTTTAACTCCTTAAGGACACATGACATGTGTGACATGTCATGATTCCCTTTTATTCCAGAAGTTTGGTCCCTAAGGGGTTAATATTGCAAACAGAGCGTGCATTTCAGAGGGCAGTATTGAAGGAGGATTTAGAGGCTCCTTAGTAGTACCTTGCTACTTCTTCCATCTTGAAAGGGGAAGATGCAAGCTATGTTTTGAAATGGAATCTACAGGAATTGGTAACATACTAGATGTGAGGCTCAAAGGTGAGGCCAGAATCAAGTATGACACCAAGACAGCACGCTTGCAAGGATGGACTGATGTGGATACCACTAACTTAAAGGGAGAGTGAAAGAGGAGTATCAGTATTAGGAGGAGGAAAGACAAGGAGCTCAGTTTTAGAGAGATTTAGTTTCAGAAAGCGGGAGGACATCCAGTCAGAGATGGAAGAACGCAAGCAGTTACAGGTTGCAAGATGGCAGGGGAGAGGTCCGGGGAGGAGAGATATATCTGGGTGTCGTTAGCATTCAGTTGGTAGTGGAATCCAAATGGGGTAATTAGTTTGCCAAGAGGGGCAGTATAAAGAGAAAATAGAAGGGGACCAAGGACAGAGCATTGGGAGACTCCATCCAAGACAGGATGAAGGAAGGAGGTGTCATTAGAAAAGGAGACACTGAATGAGCGTTGGGAGAGATAAGAGGAAAACCACGACAGGACAGAGTCACAGAGACCGAGTGATTGAAGAGTTTGAAGAGGGGAGCATGATCAAGCAGGGAGGTCAATAAGAATTAGTATGGAGTAGTGGCCTTTGGATTTAATTTCGATTAGGTCATTAGTAACTTTGATAAGATAGTCTCAGTAGACTTCAGGGTGCGGAAGCCAGATTGAAGAGGGTCAAGGGAAGTGTTGGAATTGAGGAAGTGAGACATACGGGTAAAGACAAGTCTTTCCAGAACCTTTGGGGGAAAAGGGAGCAGGGATATGGGACAATAGTTAGAGTGGGAGGGGGAGTCGAGGAATGTTTTTTTTAGGATAGGTACTACAGTGGCATGTTTAAGATCAGCAGGGAGAATGCCAGAAGAGAGTGCAGTTGAAGATATGTGTTAAGGAAGGCACAAGACAGGGGGAGAGAGATCTGATAAGTTGAGATGGGACAGGATCGAGCGCCAAGTGGTGGGGTGAGAGGAAACTAGAAGCGCAGCCACGTCTTGTTCAGTAGCCGGGAAAAAAGTCTGAAGGGTAGGAAAGGCATGATCGACGTGTGCTTGAAAAGAATGGCAAGGTTGGGAGAATTATTTCCTTTGCTGTTCAATCTTGTCGGTAAAGTAGCATGCACAGTTATCGGCTGTAGGGTTAGTTTGGGGGTGGCCACAGCAGGGCAAAGAAGAGAGTTTATGGTGTCAAAGAGATGCCTGGATTGCAATAGCATGAACTAATGAGAAAGGAAAAGGATTACTGTTTGGCGAGTGCAAGCGCTGTATGAACATAATATAAATCTATAATGGAGAAAGTCTCACTGGGTGCGAGACTTCCTCCATAAGCGTTCAATGGGAGATTCTTTGCAGGTAGTATGTTGATTTAGAATGCCACGGTTGGGTTGGTGTCCTCCTCGAGGTGCATGTTTGGAGCGGGACTGCAGTGTTCAAGTCAGAGGTGAGAGGTGAGGGTAGTGTTATATGTGGAGATGGCCAGTGAGGGACAGGAGAGGGTAGGGATGGATAGGAGTTGTGAAACAATATCAGCTGACAGCTGCTGGAGGTCAATAAAATTAAAGTTCTTCCTGAGTTGAGGGGGTTAGGCTGAGGTTGTTGGGTGAGGGGGTATTCAAGAGCAAATGATAAGAGGTGGTAGTCAAAGAGGGGAAATGGAGTGTTGGAGATATTAGACACTGTGCATGCATAAGAGAAAATGAGGTTGAGGGTATTTCCAGCTACATGGGTGGGGAAATTAGCCCACTGCGATAGCCCAAGGAAGGAAGTAATTGATAGTAGTTTAGAGCCTGCTGAGGTCAGGGGTGAGTTGATGGGAATACTGAAGTCCCTGAGAATTAGAGATGGTATGTTAGAGGAGAGGAAGTGTGGTAGCTAGGCAGCAAAGTGGTCAAGGAAGAGGAGAGGGTGACCAAGGGGGCGATACATAACGGCACTGTTAGCAGAGATGGGCTTGAAAAGGTGAATCAAATGGATTTCAAATGATGAGAAAGATAGTGAAGGGGGGTAGAGGTTTGAATAAGCAATGAGGAGAGAGTAGAAACCCTACACCACCACCTTTACACTCAGAGTGTCTTGGGTTGTGGGTAAGTTGAAGGCCACTGAAAGATAAAGATGCAGGGGTAGCAGTGGCAGATGGGGAGAGCCATGTTTCTGTTAAGGCTAGTAAGTCTAGGGAATGAGAGATGAAGAGGTTGTGGACAGCAGTGGGGTCTTTAACTCCTTAAGGACACATGACATGTGTGACATGTCATAATTCCCTTTTATTCCAGAAGTTTGGTCCCTAAGGGGTTAATATTGCAAACAGAGCGTGCATTTCAGAGGGCAGTATTGAAGGAGGATTTAGAGGCTCCTTAGTAGTACCTTGCTACTTCTTCCATCTTGAAAGGGGAAGATGCAAGCTATGTTTTGAAATGGAATCTACAGGAATTGGTAACATACTAGATGTGAGGCTCAAAGGTGAGGCCAGAATCAAGTATGACACCAAGACAGCACGCTTGCAAGGATGGACTGATGTGGATACCACTAACTTAAAGGGAGAGTGAAAGAGGAGTATCAGTATTAGGAGGAGGAAAGACAAGGAGCTCAGTTTTAGAGAGATTTAGTTTCAGAAAGCGGGAGGACATCCAGTCAGAGATGGAAGAAAGCAAGCAGTTACAGGTTGCAAGATGGCAGGGGAGAGGTCCGGGGAGGAGAGATATATCTGGGTGTCGTTAGCATTCAGTTGGTAGTGGAATCCAAATGGGGTAATTAGTTTGCCAAGAGGGGCAGTATAAAGAGAAAATAGAAGGGGACCAAGGACAGAGCATTGGGAGACTCCATCCAAGACAGGATGAAGGAAGGAGGTGTCATTAGAAAAGGAGACACTGAATGAGCGTTGGGAGAGATAAGAGGAAAACCACGACAGGACAGAGTCACAGAGACCGAGTGATTGAAGAGTTTGAAGAGGGGAGCATGATCAAGCAGGGAGGTCAATAAGAATTAGTATGGAGTAGTGGCCTTTGGATTTAATTTCGATTAGGTCATTAGTAACTTTGATAAGATAGTCTCAGTAGACTTCAGGGTGCGGAAGCCAGATTGAAGAGGGTCAAGAGAAGTGTTGGAATTGAGGAAGTGAGACATACGGGTAAAGACAAGTCTTTCCAGAACCTTTGGGGGAAAAGGGAGCAGGGATATGGGACAATAGTTAGAGTGGGAGGGGGAGTCGAGGAATTTTTTTTTAGGATAGGTACTACAGTGGCATGTTTAAGATCAGCAGGGAGAATGCCAGAAGAGAGTGCAGTTGAAGATATGTGTTAAGGAAGGCACAAGACAGGGGGAGAGAGATCTGATAAGGTGAGATGGGACAGGATCGAGCGCCAAGTGGTGGGGCGAGAGGAAACTAGAAGCGCAGCCACGTCTTGTTCAGTAGCCGGGAAAAAAGTCTGAAGGGTAGGAAAGGCATGATCGACGTGTGCTTGAAAAGAATGGCAAGGTTGGGAGAATTATTTCCTTTGCTGTTCAATCTTGTCGGTAAAGTAGCATGCACAGTTATCGGCTGTAGGGTTAGTTTGGGGGGTGGCCACAGCAGGGCAAAGAAGAGAGTTTATGGTGTCAAAGAGATGCCTGGATTGCAATAGCATGAACTAATGAGAAAGGAAAAGGATTACTGTTTGGCGAGTGCAAGAGCTGTATGAACATAATATAAATCTATAATGGAGAAAGTCTCACTGGGTGCGAGACTTCCTCCATAAGCGTTCAATGGGAGCTTCTTTGCAGGTAGTATGTTCATTTAGAATGCCACGGTTGGGTTGGTGTCCTCCTCGAGGTGCATGTTTGGAGCGGGACTGCAGTGTTCAAGTCAGAGGTGAGAGGTGAGGGTAGTGTTATATGTGGAGATGGCCAGTGAGGGACAGGAGAGGGTAGGGATGGATAGGAGTTGTGAAACAATATCAGCTGACAGCTGCTGGAGGTCAATAAAATTAAAGTTCTTCCTGAGTTGAGGGGGTTAGGCTGAAGTTGTTGGGTGAGGGGGTATTCAAGAGCAAATGATAAGAGGTGGTAGTCAAAGAGGGGAAATGGAGTGTTGGAGATATTAGACACTGTGCATGCATAAGAGAAAATAAGGTTGAGGGTATTTCCAGCTACATGGGTGGGGAAATTAGCCCACTGCGATAGCCCAAGGAAGGAAGTAATTGATAGTAGTTTAGAGCCTGCTGAGGTCAGGGGTGAGTTGATGGGAATACTGAAGTCCCTGAGAATTAGAGATGGTATGTTAGAGGAGAGGAAGTGTGGTAGCTAGGCAGCAAAGTGGTCAAGGAAGAGGAGAGGGTGACCAAGGGGGCGATACATAACGGCACTGTTAGCAGAGATGGGCTTGAAAAGGTGAATCAAATGGATTTCAAATGATGAGAAAGATAGTGAAGGGGGGTAGAGGTTTGAATAAGCAATGAGGAGAGAGTAGAAACCCTACACCACCACCTTTACATTCAGAGTGTCTTGGGTTGTGGGTAAATTGAAGGCCACTGAAAGATAAAGATGCAGGGGTAGCAGTGGCAGATGGGGAGAGCCATGTTTCTAGTAAGTCTAGGGAATGAGAGATGAAGAGGTTGTGGACAGCAGTGGGGTCTTTAACTCCTTAAGGACACATGACATGTGTGACATGTCATGATTCCCTTTTATTCCAGAAGTTTGGTCCCTAAGGGGTTAATATTGCAAACAGAGCGTGCATTCCAGAGGGCAGTATTGAAGGAGGATTTAGAGGAAGAGTAACATAAGATGGGTATGAGATTGGTGTGGTTCCTTGAGTTAGTACGTAGTGGGTTAACCGAGATGGGACCAGGTTTGGAGAGACATCACCAGCAGCTAGGATAGAAAGGAAGTGAAAGTGGGAGAACAGTGTATAGCTATCAT
The DNA here is from genome assembly GCA_933207985.1 of Pelobates cultripes. Lineage (NCBI taxonomy): Eukaryota > Metazoa > Chordata > Amphibia > Anura > Pelobatidae > Pelobates > Pelobates cultripes. Next base: position 17,722,226 of record OW240914.1, read on the forward strand.
CACAGATATTAAGAAGAAAGTATTTCTATCTTACCTTGGGAAAACAGCACTCCACCTTTTTACTTTTTGGTGATTGGGCAGGGTTTAAAATATTCCATATCTGGATATTATTACATACTGTTAAAAATATCTGTATTTTGCAGTTTCAAACGGCCTTATACGGCACTGAATGGTTTTTTACCATTCAGTATGTGACATTTATTAGGATTAATAAGATAAATTAGTTATATATGGCCAGTAGATCAAATTTAAGCTGGCGCTGCTGAGATTACTAATAAGGGGTAATCTCGTATTCCCATACATTCAACTGACAACCAAGCACTCCCCACCCCCCAGCTGCCTAGTTCTGATCACAGTGTAATTATTGTAGGTACACGATTAGAATTAGTGCCTTGGGTAAGGAGTATGGTTGGTAAAGCGTTAGTTTGGGGGTTTGGATGTCACTTATCAAATATTAATTTAAATCATGCCACATTAGACATTCATCAATCAGGACTGATACATTATTTTTTTTAATCTTGTTTTATATAGTTGCACTGCATGTATAAAAAAGTATTACAAGCAAAAATGTGAACTTCCCCCGCCCCCCCTTTTACATTCATGTAGGATTATTCACTAAATTGAGAATTCAAAGTGAATTTCAAATTTAATTCCAGAATAGTTGATCTTAAGATATAGCTGACTTAGTGGAACAAGCGCAGCTTAGTGGAATGGGGCTTAACAGAGCTAGGAGGGGGGCATAGGGGGAAGGACCACTGGAATTGGATTGTTAAGGGGTTAGTCCAGTATAAATAGACAGACATTTTAGAATTAAGCACTTTTAAATTGCTTACCTGGCCTAATTTGTCCCTCCCATGTAAACGGTTAAGGGGTGTTAGCTCCTGTTTCGTCACAACGGCAGGGCTAGAGAGAGACAAGTTAGGGAACAAACAGGCTCTGGGTTAGTGTATATAGAATAGGGCAGTTAGGCTGCAGGTCAAGAGTTTGGTTAAATGGTTCGTTATGAACCTTAGTAGGTTTCGAGCTCGGTGGTGGCTCAGAACCTGGTGGGTGGTAAGGGTATCCGGGTATACCTCTATCCTGGTTATTTAACAAAGTTTGGCACTTATATTATGTTTATGATGTTTGTTATTGTTGTTATTTGTGTTATTTATATTTACAGAAAATATGGGTCATTGCCTGTTGTTTCGGGGACATATGATGTTATATGGCAGGATGGGGGGCTGGGCAATGACTTTCATTTTATTGTTATCAATATTAATAAAGCTGTGGACATATTGACCCATACATCAGTGTCAGTGTGTTTTTGGATGTAAGTTTTGGGGGTAATTCCACCTTCTCATATGGTGACTATGCGCCTGTCATGAAATGCGGATTCAATTCACTTTCAGTTTTAACTTTAAATTAATTTCAAATTTTAGACCAAAGTAGCAGAACTGGAAGCGTAGCTGATTTAGAGGATTTTTCTAATTCTGCTATTTTGGCTTTAAATTAGAAATTTGCTTTGCACCAAAAGACAGCAGTACAGTTGCTTTTCTTTTTTTTCTTGTAAATAGTTAACTATATCAATAGCAAGCCTGCAGGTGGTGGGAATGGGTTGCTATATTCATAGTGTTTCCATAAAATTATATCACTCCTTCACATTGATGAGTGCTGCCCTGCTATTTGCAGAATTAATTTGCTCACTAATGGAACATTGTAGGCACTATAACCACTTCAAGTAATTACGGTGCCTGGATACCACAGGTGCTGATCATGCATTTGTTTTAATTGGCTTATTCATTGTTTGGCGGAGATGTTCGATCCCTATGGCGCCAGTTACAAAATGCTGAAGGTTATGCTCCGTTTCGCGCCAAAGACATTGTTAGGTGGAAACAAAATCCAGGTGCCCAAGGGAAATATTATATTGACTTCCTAAAATCAGCCCTGTACCATGCCAAGTCCAGCTCTAACATATTCTAACATAAATCACACTGTGACACCAAATTCTGAGTATAATGTGAACCTATATTTATAAACTCTACCCGGCTGTATTAGTCTTTTACCCCACGACGTTATAACATGCAGCGATACCTTAATGACACCTCCAAATGTCGGTACATAAAGCATCACACATAATATTTCTCTTGCACCCAGGGGATAACATGCTATTATTTCTCTTGTGTTTTTACCCCTTCCTCGTAGATTGTAAGATCGTTTGAGCAGGGTCTTCTCTAACTAGTGTCTCTGTTATATTCCGTGTGTGAATTACTTGTTTTCCCTCTTTTATAATGTAAAGTGATGCGGAATATGTTGGCAATATATACATAATAATAGCAATGTGATGCACTCCTACTACACTTTATGGCAACAGTCACCTGCTGTCCCTAAAAGTAGTACATGAGAGAACAAAGTTGGGACAGAACCCCAAAATAGGGAATGTCTTGACAAAATAGGGACTGTTCGGAGGCCTGCAATATTCAATAATTATCCATGCTCAGGAACACATGGTGAACTTGGAAACTCAAGGTGGGAAAGGTTGAACACATCTATTATCCTTATTAGAGGTACCTGCAGGTGGTGGGTGGGATTATACAGATGACCTTTCCTAGATAGAGGTACCTACTGCAATTGGTGGGTGGGGTTATACAGATGACTTTTCCTAGTTAGAGGTACCTACCTGCAGCTGGTGGGAGAGGTATATAAAGGGCAGGGCTGTACAGGTAGTCATTGTACTGAAGTCAGAATGGGACAGTGGGCTAGACTGAGTTGCCTTCTCTTGGTGTTACTGGTCTCTGGCCCAGAGTTGGCTGTTTCCAGGAAGAATGTCCTAGCCAGGAATCGGAGACAGTATGACTCCTGGTGGGGGAGGACACCGTCTGGTTGGGGGTCCTCCAGGCTGAATGTTGGGGTGGTGGGTCAATCCAGACAGCTGCAGACTCCTGTCCAGCATCCGATCAGTGTGCAATGTATGGAAGATGCAATGGTGGTATCTGTAAAGCGGGATCTCTATGGAAATGGGCGGCTGGTGAAAGCCTCAGATCTAAGTCTGGGTCCCAGGCAGTGTATGCCAAGCTCCCAGAGTACAGCAACTACTGTGATCTTCCAGCAGGGGCTGCAGGACTGCGGCAATACCTTACAGGTGAGTGGGTTTGGGACCTAGTTGGAGGGGAGACTAAATGATGCAAAGGGTGGTGTGTGTTTTTTGTGGTAATATTTGCTTTATAATGGGTAAAGATGCTGGTGTAATACTCTATGCAGGGAAACATTGAGTTTAAGATTAACTTGCAGTGTTAAACTGCTGATTAATTCAAGGTGTGAGTTTATAACCAGGTCAGTGCAGCCAAGCTAAAAGAATAGCTGGCTTTAAGAGTGTTCAACTTTAAACCTCTCTGAATTCTCACTTTAGTAAATATCCGTGTGTGTGTGGTTTAATAGCCAGGACTGTGTACATGTAGTCTTAAGATTCTCTGGATTGGCTTATTAGATCCAATTTTCTGCTGTGCATGTGATTTGTACATGAAAAGTGCTGCCCTATTGACATTCACTTGTTGTAGGAGTGATATTCCTAATCCATGTGGGTCTCAAGGCATATTAATGACTATAACCCTCACTGGCTCTTGCTTGATGAGGACATGGAAAGCATACATCTAATGCAAAATTAACCAATCAAAGACCAGTATGGAAGAACTGTGGGTTTCTGCTCCTCTATGGACGTTTCCCATTATTGGCATGGTGTACGTGGGTCTCTAACACTATGATCTAATGGCACTCCTAAATGGTGTGCAACTGGTACATGGACCTTGATGTCTCCCTCCCAGAATACTAAATGGACAGTGGGACACTTCACTTTCTAGGGTAACCAGGGACAAATTTTAGTTGCTATTCTAACTTAATGTAGTTTCCTAATGTTGACTGAAGAGAAAGTAAAGACCCATTACTGGAAGTACTACTGCTGTGGAGCTCTTACACACTTACAAAACATATGGTGCTCCTAGAGGGATTTGGGCTCAAAACAGGGGAACTTGGGAGGTATGATGTCAAACTACTCAATCAGCTGTTTATATCATAACATTCTCATCCCTCCATGCAGGCCTGGGCACTTTATTATTATTTTTTTTTAATATTGAGGGGAAATGTTAAATTGGCACAACTTCACAAGTAGTGAGAAAATTCAACACTGCTCCCTGCTATCTGACTGGCTGTCTGAGGGTTTTTTTTTCTAACTTGCTTCTACTGGTTGACTGTCTCTAAATATAGAAAGGGTAGTAGCTTCTCACTTCAAATAGAAGGCTAGTCAAAGTGTAACAGTGACTGTCATATGCCAGATGGAAAACTGGCCAACCAGCTTCCAATTGGCTTAAAGTCAGAATTAAGAAAAATACTTTTCAATTTTGTACACGGTATCTGGTTGGTAGATGGCCACTAACTCTGTAGCATGTGGGATTGCACTAATGAAGCATACAATTTATTTGTTTCCATAAGATTACAGGAAAATCCAGAGTAAAGGGTATACAATTAGCCAAACTATGCAGATAAAGTGGTGCACTTTTAATGCAATATTGGGAATGCATTACTAAATAAGCAAAAGCTGTTTCTCATTACTTATTTGGTTATTGGTATCTTTATAGCTATGCCACAGAAGGGCAAGTTATCTACTAAAAAGCTAGTAGTCACTAGGGGAGGAATTAACCCTGCAATGTAACTTGCAGTCTATGAAAACTGCAATAATTACAGCTGCAGGGTTAAAGGTAGTGGGAGTTGGCACCCAACCCACTCTAGTGGGCAGAAGTGGTCTGGGTGTCTCTCTAACATGTTCTATACAGTTGGAGACCACAGATACAAAGTAATCACTGGCTATATAACATATGAGCGAAACTTTATACATATCTGGCACAAAAATAAACATTCCAATGGCACATTAATATCAACCTAGTCTAAATCTCTCTGCAGATGACTTCAGACTGGCTGATCTACAGCACAAACCTGATCTACAGCCCAACCCCTTCCAGGAACAGTCCCATCATCCGATCCAACTCTGCTGCAATTCCCATCCAATGCTACTACCTCAGGTGAATATATAGATATCGTCATCCAGGCTTATGCCTAAACTTTTTGATATTGGATTTGTTTGAACAAAATCCTAACTATTGGAAATAGATGACGTTAGAGTTCTATAAATTGGTTAATACTGCTTTCTATTGTCTTCCTTCAGTTTCTTAACATTTCCTGAATGCCTTATTTAAAAATTAGGTTATGGGTGCCCACACTTGATAAACTCTGCCTATCAAAAATCTAGATTGGGGCTCTTATATCCTCCCAGACAAGAACTAAGAGTACATGTTGATCTAGGCAGGCTGGTATGTGGGACCCTTCTACAATGCCCACTTGGCTTGTTAGTGGGACCAACCAAAATCACTGCTCTTATTTGAAAGACTAGTTGCCTTGTATGAATGCAAGGACTCTGACGACTACCATTCTCCTTTGCAGACATGGCAATGTGAGCAGCAATGCCATCAAACCAACATGGATTCCTTTCAGCTCCACCATATCTGCAGAGGAACGTCTGTCCTTCTCGTTGAAGCTGATGAATGGTAATTAATGGCTGGATGTGATGGGTGGCTTCTGTCTGACGTCGCTAACACCTCTGCTGTATTTCCTTTCAGATGATTGGAGCACCCCACGAACCTCTACAGTCTTCAGTTTAGGTGATATTTTCCACATAGAGGCTTCTGTGAACACCTTGAACCATGTGCCCATGAAGGTCTTCGTTGATGGCTGTGTGGCGACATTATCCCCTGATGCCACCTCCAGTCCTCGTTATGAGATCATTGCTCAGAATGGGTAGGTTTTGCCACTTGTGGAATTGTGGTAGCTGGTTATACCCCCTTCTAAACAATCTGTTTTGCAGGTGTTTGATGGATGGCAAACAGGAGGATTCATCATCTTCCTTTAGATCACCACAACCCACACCAGACCGGCTCCAGTTCACAGTTGATGCCTTCAGATTTGTTGGATCTGATAACTCAATGGTAAGTCTTTGGTAAGATGCATCTGTAACAAACTATATATATATATATATTTTTTTTTTTTTTTAAAAGGATTTCACAGATGCAGTAAATACCTTTTCAAGCAAACTGGGAAAAACAGGCTATCCTGTTGCCCAACCTGATTCTGCTAGGTCAATCTTATTTTCTGTACAACATACTTGTATGGGCTGTAGCAATCAGTGGCAGCTGAAGTCTTAAGATGGTGGGTGCCAGAGTATTATTCCTGGCTGTATGGCAACACTGGATACAAAATAGCTGGGCACAACCTAGGTTTAAAATACATAAAGTTGGGTAGAGCTGAATAAAATACAAATCTGGGCACAGGTGAAAGTTTAGGATCCAGTGACCATCAGTGTGGTTTAATAAAAGAATAGTGACTGAGTCACACCACACAAAAGCTAAAGTTTGAGACTTCAGAAAAACAGACTTTTCTAAAATTAGAATATGCATTAAGGAGTCATTATCAGACTGGAGCAATTTAAATGGAGCCCAAGAGAAATGGGATTATTTAAAAGTTGCACAATTAAAGGCAACAGAAAATTGCATTTTGCTTGCCAGTAAAGGCAAAAAATTCAAGAAACCACTGTGGTACTCCGCAGATGTGGCCAAAATAGTTAAAAACAAAGTTAGTATGTAGTAATTATAAAACAAATCATCAGTCATTTGTTACATGTGAGTTTACAGAAGAGGTTCTACTTCAACTGTCAAAAGTAAAGACCCGTCAATGGGACCTGATGCAATACACCCAAAGCTATTAAAAGAGCTTAGTGGTGTACTAGCAAAACCATTAACAGATTTATTTAACCAATCATTGTTAACAGGAGTAGTCCCAGAAGATTGGAAGTTAGCGAATGTTGTGCCCATTTACAAGAAAGGTAATAGGGAGGAGTCGGGCAACTATAGGCCAGTAAGCCTTACTTCAGTAGTGGGGAAAGTGATGGAAACCATGTTAAAGGATAGGATTGATGAACATCTAAAAACACATGGATTTCAAGATCAGAGACAACATGGGTTTACTTCAGGAAGATCATGCCAAACTAATCTTATTATTTTTTTTTTTTTTTTATTTTTTTTTTTTTAATTAGGTAACTAAAATTATAGATCAGGGTGGTGCAGTAGACATTGCTTACCTAGATTTCAGTAAGGCTTTTGACACTCCTGCACATAGAATCAATAAACTGCAATCTTTGTTTGGATTCCAATATTGTTAAATGGGTAAGGAAGTGGCTGAGTGACAGGCAACAGAGGTTTGTAGTCAATGGAGTATATTCAAAGCATGGGCTTATCTCCAGTGAGGTACCTCAGGGATCTGTACTTGGACCCATTCTCTTTAATATTTTTATTAGTGATATTGCAGGAGGTCTCGCTGGTAAGGTGTCTTTTTACTGATGATACTAAGATATGTAACAGGGTTGATGTTCCAGGAGGGATAAGCCAAATGGCAAATGACTTGGGTAAACTAGAAAAATGGTCATAATTGTGGCAACTGACATTTAATGTGGATAAGTGCAAGATAATGCATCTTGGACGTAAAAACCCAAGGGCAGAGTACAGAATATTTGATAGTCCTAACCTCAACATATGAGGAAAGGGATTTAGGGGTGATTATTTCTGGTGACTTAAAGGTAGGCAGACAATGTAATGGAGCAGCAGGAAATGCTAGCAGAATGCTTGGTTGTATAGGGAGAGGTATTAGCAGTAGAAAGAGGGAAGTGCTCATGCCATTGTACAGAACACTGGTGAGACCTCACTTCGAGTACTGGAGACAGTATCTCCAGAAGGATATTGATACTTTAGAGAGTTCAGAGCAGGGTTAACTGGTTGATTACAGCATAAAATTTACAAGGAAATGTTAAAGGAATTTAACATGTATAGCTTGGAAAGACAAGACTGAGGGGATATTATAGAAACCCTTAAATAAAGGGAATCAACCCAGTAAAGGAGACTATATAGTTAAAAGAAACTACCACAACAAGAGGACATAGTCTTCAATTAGAGGGACAAAGGTTTAAAAATATCAGGCAGTATTACTTTACTGAGAAGGTAGTGGATGCAGGGAATAGCCTTCCAGCTGAAGTGGTAGAGGTTAACACAGTAAAAGTTTTAGCATGCGTGGGATAGGCATAAGGCTCTTAGCTATAAGATAAGGCCAGGGACTAATGGAAGTATTTAGAAAATTGGGCAGACTAGATGGGCCAAATGGTTCTTATCTGCCGTCCCTTTCTTTCTACAGTTTAAAGCATTGCAACTTTTCAACTAGCCAAGCATGAGTCCGGGTCTCAGCTGTAGAGTGACCAATTTCTTTTAAGATGGTCTGTATGTGCAGCGAGTTAGTAGAATGATTAGTGACAGACCACAGTGCTGTAAGTCTGTTTCTTCATGTCACCTTAGGTTTCCATGGTGCATACTCAGTTGCTATTGGGAGAGAAATATAATACTTTTGGCAGTGACCAGGAGCTGCTTTGCAATCTGCTAGTTGCAAGATGGCTCCTTGCTTCTCCTGTAGGCACTATAAACAGGTGCTATTGGCCAATGATGGCCTAAATAGAGGCCAATAGCATGACTCCACTCATGGGCAGCTGGCTCTGACCAAATGTAACCTCAGTAGAAACTCATGGATTTTTAAAAATTTTAATTTTTTTTTTTTTTATTCCCCACATTAAAACTTGTGAGGTGCTGCCTCAAATGCCCCTATGAATTTCTGTCAGCAAAGTGAGTGTGGAAGTAATGGGCTCTCCAGCCCCTGCATGAAGTTGGCTAGACACCCATCCAGGCAGCATGTCACCCAGGGAGGACTGCTCAATCAGTGCACTGCTGACAAGTCTAGTCCACATTACACTGACATTCCTATATAAACTTGTTTGTAGATCTACATCACCTGTAACCTGAGAGCTGTTTCAGAGAACCAGGTACCTGATCCCATGAACAAGGCCTGTTCCTTCAGCAAATCTACAAACCTGTAAGTAATGCATGGCTCTCTTTGCATCTTATTTGAAGTGCACTAATGACTTTAACGTAAACTCAATGGCCAAACTGCATAAAACTGCCTTGGTGAATTTCCCAAACCAAAAGATTAACAGTTATTCCACAAGTTTGTTTCAACTTGGTCATGTATGAGAATTACTGATGTTTGTCTCTCCAGCTGGACAGCTCTTGAAGGCACTGGTAACATTTGCAGTTGTTGTGACTCTGGAAACTGTGCTACTGTTGGTCAGAGCCGAGGACTTTATTCACGGTATCCTGGTCAGAGGGAATTTAAGAGAGAAGCTGTAACAGGTGTGTAAAATTCCTAAAAGTAGCTGCATATTCAGTAATGCAGTCAAGGTAAGGAGCAACAACTTGGGACTGCAGGCCATTACTCTTACCTATAGGCCACCTTCTAGAAGTATTAACTTTGAGGTTGTGTTTTTTTTTTTTTGTTCACTCTTTCAATATGTTTAAATATATTCCTGTAAGAATCCTAAACCTAGACTTCCTTTCTCCAAAATTTCCTTCAGTGCAAGAACACAAGCAGACAATACTGGGACCTCTGCTGGTGATTGGAGAAGATCAGCATCAGTCCCTTGCTGTAACCCAGTCATCTTTATCAATGGAGCTCTGGGTGCTAGGGGCAGTTGCCTCACTGAGTCTTGTTCTAATGTCTGTGTCTGGAATGTTCATTCTTAAGAATAGATCTTCTAAGAGCTGAGCACAAACTCATTGAAATGGCTAATGAACCTCACGTGGCTGTCAATGTCTGGTCACACAGTGGCTGTCATAAACATCTGACTGTACAATCCTAATGTCATAATAAATATAACATTACCTGGGTCTGAGTACTCTACTACTTTTCTACATGCTTGGTACCATCTAATATATCAAATTGAAGACTAGCCTATCTAGGTGTAATTTTATTTCATGTGATAAAGCTGTAAAAGGATGAGCATCCTCAACACTCACAGGAACTGTAGTGGGTTTTTATATTTTTTTTGTCTGGATATGGCTTGTATGATTGAGGACTTCATGTGGAGACAAGCTGAAACATTATCTTGAATGTAGCATCCACCTCTGTAAGTGACACTAAGGCATAGGCAATAACCTGTGCTTGAACACTCTGGTCTGATCTCCTACTCTTTACTCTTGTACAACATTAATGAGTCATGCTTGTCAGAGTAGACTCAAGGACCCAATGTTTTCCAAGGGGAAGCATGGATCTGGGGACTTAGACAGAACACTGTTTAGTCAGTCCTGTGGAAAGCTCACTATTGGCTGGCAGGATTACAGCTACTAGAATATTTACTCTGCTACCATGTCTAACAGAGGAACACTAAGTGGCCTGGGTTGTGGTCCTTAAAGGGACACTCCAGTCACACTTCAGCTAAGTGAGGTTAATGGGCCTGAGGCCCCCAGGTGCACTTACCTTAAAATGTTTATCAAATTTTTTTATTTTTTTGTTTTCCTTTAGTTTGCCTCCAGTGCCAATTTGAGGAGCTGATTCCACCTGAAAAACTTAAACTCTGTTACATAGTGCTGTTGGGCCAGGGGCACTGCTGACTGGTTCAGATCAGTCAGTTGACACACTAAGAAATTCATTAGCTCCCAATTGCTTAACATACCTCTTAACAATGGCACTATTTGGCTTGCCTTAAAGGTAAGGGTTCCTCCTGGGTGCACCCCCCCCCCCAGACAAAATGGACACAAGTACTTGCCTGTCAGGGCAAAACATTAGGTGAGATCAGCACTACCTTATGGGCAAGACAATGACTAAGGGAATTAACAGTCTGCTTGGGTGCAAGATTTGCAAATTAAAAGTGACTGACAATAGTCAAATTATAGACTATAAAAGAGCGCAATAAAACTCAAATGGTATAATATAAATGTAAAGCTAAAACACAATACAAAAAATTACCATGCTTAATGAAATAATATATGAAGTCAGCACTTGGTGGACCTTCCACTAAAAATATCCTCTGGGGTCCTGGAATGAATATTCAAATCAGTTCTTATGTGAGATTGCTATGATAGAAAAGACCCCCACTGTCTGAAATCCAATATATTGGGAAGTTTCCAATTATTTGTCAATAGACAGTTGCTCTCTATCCACTCTCTTTTTATAGGAAAGGCAACAGTGTAACACAGAAGAAATGAATATTCATATTCCAGTACCCAGAGGATATTTTATTAGTGGTAGATCCACTAAGCACTGAAACTAATTCAGACTGAACTTACAGGAAAGATAAATTTTAGGCCACGGTACCTGATTTGTAGGGTGGACTCTCTAGGTTAGCTATGTCTTACAGGGTTACTAAACAGAACTGCTGTGGTTACAATTCCAGGAGTGACACTGCCTGTGAAGTAGGAACTCAATTTAAAATGCATTAGGTAGAATGCACACCAAAACTCAATCCAGGAAATCATTCACAGCTCCAATTTGACCTGGGAAATAGTGGGGGGAAAAAAATCCTAATTGGAAATTGTCAAAGATTGCTGCTAAATTGAGTGTTTTTGGTTACTCTTGATTTGCCACTTGTGGATTCTTAAGTGTCCAATTTTATGCGCAATGCTCCCTATCACACAGCATAGGATGGAGGAACAAGCCATTGGGCAGAGGCCTGGTTGGTTTATATCCCTTGTAATGTGTCATGGTGGAATATATCCTTTCATTGTGAATCTGCAGTCCAAGGGGAAGCCCCATTTTAGCCTCTCTGGTATTGTAAAGCTGTAGTTTACATTGAGTAAGTGCTTCCCTTGAGTCATAGTAAGTCATCACACTATAGTCTTAAAACTTTTATTAGCTACTTTGCCTAACCATGTCTTAGTGTCTGGATTGGTCCTTGTGAGTAAGCTATTTTGTGAGATTCAAGTTCCGAAGCATTCTGCAGTTGGCCAGCTTACTTTTCATAATCTGCCATTCCTTTCCCAGTAAGATGCAGGAGAGGGTGGTTTGTTTGATTCCTGGCTCTAGATAACATTTAGCAGGAGGATAGCCTTCATCTCTTTTCTACAGATTACACCCAGTGACACTGGTGATGAGCATGATGTTGCTGCATCTTCCAGTGCTCAGACTCAAGTTGAAAGATTGCAGCTATGGGATCACTAGGGAAGAGCTCCCCTACCAGTGGCATTCATGCCTTTTGTTAGGTTGCATTTTTTTTTTTCCTCTCCTAAGATCTAGATTTTAAGTAACCATGGGAATAGGGCTCTCATTCAATTTGTTTCTCAAATACACATAGTATGTTTTGTCTTAATACTTGTAAAAATTCTACCCATGCACAGCACTGGAAAATGTGTGGGTTTTTTTTTTTTTTTGGTAAAGTAATCCATTTTAGCCTCTCATTTGTCTCTTCTGTTTATCTTAAAAGGCAAATCCCACATCCTTGTTCTTAGAAACATAGAAGCACAAAGTTTGGCAGATAAGAACCGTTTGGCCCATCTCATCTGCCCAATTTCTAAATACTTCCATTAGTCCCTGACCTTATCTTATAGTTAGGATAGCCTTATGCCTATCCCAGGCATGCTTAAACAGCATCAGTATGTTAGCCTCTACCACTTCAGCTGGAAAGCTATTCCATGCATCCACTACTTCCTGATATTTTAACTTTTGCTCCTTTAACTTAAGATGTCTTCCACTTGTGGTAGTTTTCCTTCTTTTAAATACTCTCCTCCTCCTCTACGGTGTTGATTCCCCTTACATACCTAATGGATTCTATTATGTCCCTCCTGTCTCAACTTTCCTCAAAGTTGTACATGTTAAAGGGACACCATAGTCACCAAAACAACTTTAGCTTAATGAAGCAGTGTTAGTGTATGGAACATGCCCCTGTAGCCTCACTGCTCTATCTGCCATTTATGAGTTAAATCCCTTTATTTATTAACCCTAGTCACACCTCCCTGCATGTGACTTGCACAGCCTTCCTAAACACTTCCTGTAAAGAGTCATCTAAAGTTTATCCTTTCTATATTGCAAGTTGTTAAATTTAGATTGTCTTGTCCCCTGCTATGTTAATAGCTTGCTAGACCCTGCAAGAGTCTCCTGTGTGTGGTTAAAGTTCAATTTAGAGATTGAGATACAATTATTTAAGGTAAATTACATCTGTTTGAAAGTGAAACCAGTTTTTTTTCATGCAGGCTCTGTCAATCATAGCCAGGGGAGGTGTGACAAGGGCTGCATAAACAGAAACAAAGTGATTTAACTCCTAAATGGCAATACAACCTGAGAGGCACGATCTGTACACTAAAACGACTTCATTAAGCTAAAGTTGTTTCGATGACTATAGTGTTCCTTTAACCTTTTCTGGTATGTTTTACCCTGCAATCCATGAACCAGTTCTTTAGCTCTTTTCTAAACTCTCTCCAAAGGATCAATATCCTTCTGCTAGTATTTCCTGCTGCTCTGTTACATTGTCTGCCTAAATTTTAAGTCATCTGAAATAATCACCCCTAAATCCCTTTCCTCAGATGTTGAGGTTATGACTATTCCAAATGTTCTATACTCTGCCCTTAGTGTTTCATGCCCAAGATGTATAATCTTGCATATATCCACATTAAATGTCAGTTGCCACAACTCTGACCATTTTTCTAGTTTACCTAAGTTTGGCTTATTCCTCCTGGAACATCAACCCTGTTACATATCTTAGTATCCTCAGCAAAAAGACATACCTTACCATCAAGACCTTCTGCAATATCACTAATAAAAATATTAAAGAGAATGGGTCCAAGTACAGATCCCTGAGGTACCCCACTGGTGACAAGTCCAAACTTCGAATATATTCCATTAACTACAACCCTCTGTTGCCTGTCTCTCAGCCACTGCTTTACCCATTCAACAATATTGGAATCCAAACTTAAAGATTGCAATTTATTGATAAGCCTTCTATGTGCAACAGTGTCAAAAGCCTTACTGAAATCTAGGTAAGCAATGTCTACTGCACCACCCTGATCTATTATTTTTATTTTTCCATATATATATCTTATTGGATTTTTCAAAACAGTACAGGCATATAATACAAATGACCGAGCATTTTTAAACATACAAGGTATCCCGTAGAATTGTGTAAATTACATTTGTAACATGAGTGGGGACAACAATCATATCCTTGTTACATCGTTCAATCAATCTAGTATAATACGAGTAATAGAGAATAGAGTCAGCGCTAATATATTGGAGAGAGATACAAGAGGCAGCAATCCCAAACAAGGACTCCCTCAAGTGACCTTGGGATAAATACAAAAAACAATCAAATAGAAGGATGGGACTGCGCCAATAGACAGAAATGAAAAGTCCTTATTAAAATATGGAAATAAAGTCCAAATGTAATAAAAAACTTGGTATTATGTTCGTCTCTGTAGTTTTGTTCCTTCCTGGTATATGAAGGAGGGTGATGAATGATGAGGTGGTGTGGAGTGATCCAACGGGTATCCAAATGAAAAAGAAGAGGTAATACTCACTTTTAGTAGAGCTTAATCCAGCTCTGGTGTGGATGGCTTGCAGCGGTATTATCCCCGCTTATAGGATATATGGTGAGCTTCCTCTTCAGTATGATGACCGGCAACCAGGTAGAAGATGAAACGAAAAAGCAATAATAGTGCAATATGTCCCAAAAAGTAGATAAAAGGTATAAAAAATATAAAAGATACACTCACATTTAATAGAGCTTACTAACTGTGGCAACCCAATTTTATTTTAGTCACATGCGACGTCCAGTCTTTATATACGATAATTCCACATGATATAGGCTGCAACGCAGTCAAAAATATTCTGAAACAAGAAAATAGAATCCCTGACATCCAAATTGATTTTATCATTGAGGGCATTAATATAATTTGAAAAAACAATTATTTTTGGTTTTTTAATAGTTTTTATCTACAAAAAAGAGGCACAGCCATGGGGACCAGGTTTGCACCCAGCTATGCTAACCTCTTTATGGCAGACTGGGAAACCACTGCCATTTGGGGTGAGCATGCCTGGCAGACAAACCTGGTTACCTATTTTAGATATATTGATGACCTCTTTTTTATATGGGATGGCTCTGAGGACCTTTTCAATTCATTTATTCACCATCTCAACACTAACAACAGAGGAATTATTTTAACCTGCGAATATAGCAAAACCACTATTAACTTTTTAGATCTAGAAATTTTTATTAAAGATGGTATTTTAAATACAAAAACGTTCTTTAAAAAGGTTTGCACAAACACAGCCATTGACCGGTCGAGTTGCCATTATAAGCCTTGGCTAGAAAGTGCACCAAAAAGTCAATTTTTAAGATTAAGGAGAAATTGTTCTCAGATAGAAGATTTTAACCAGCAAGCAGAGTTTTTAAGAGATAAATTTAAGGAAAAAAATTACCCGTTGGAATCCCTTAACAACACTATAGATGTTATTAGAACTAAAGAAAGGACAGAACTTTTAAACTATAAAGAAAAAAATCCCAACAACCTCCCTAGCCTCCCTATTATATTCAATTTCAATAATAAAAGTAATCATCTCAAAAAAATAATAAAGAAACACTGGCATTTGCTTAAACAAGATGATATTTTAAAAGATATTATACCAGAAAGACCTAACATTATATTTAGGGGAGCCCCCAGCTTCAAATCAATTTTAACTTCCAACTTCACTAGGAAGGATGTCAAAAAAACCCAATCCTGCCTCCTACCTAACACTAAAGGGTTTTTTAAGTGCAAACGATGTAAGGTCTGTAAATGCACTAATCAATCTATTAAATCAAAAACTACACAATTTAAATCAAATAAAACCAACAAAATATACAATATTAAAGATTTTATTACTTGTGCATCTAAGAATGTCATTTATCTCCTGGAATGCCCGTGTGGTTTGCAGTATGTTGGTATGACCACTAGGAGCTTAAGAACAAGATTAGGCGAACACTGTAATATTATAAAAGGATACCAAAACCACACTGTATCCAAACACTTCTCTATCCATAATAACGATCCACGCCATTTGAAATGTATTGGCATAAGAAAATGCACTATTCCATGGAGAGGAGGTAACATAAAAAATATTCTGGGAAAATGTGAAATGGAATGGGTTTTTAATTTGAAAACCTTAACCCCAAATGGCTTAAATGCTGATTTTGATTTATTCAATTTTATATAACATTGTCATTTTATTATCCACTATTGTCTGTTTTTTTATTCAAAAAAAAATTTTTTTTTTTTTTTTTTTTTACACTTTTAGATTTATTTTATTGTCTCATATACTCTTTTGGAGACTAACATTACATGGTTTTTTAACTTCTTACAAGTTTTTATTATTGTACCCCTTCTTTTTATTGATATATGTCTATTTAATGTATATTCAGTTCTTCTGCCTCCTCCAATATGGCCGCCGCTATGTTTCTCACCAAACATTCCCCAACCAAGATGGCCGCCGCGACCCCATTTTCTAGCCGTTTTTCGGCTATTTCCCTCCCTCTCCCCTCCGGTCCTAAGCTATTCCCCCCTTTTGAGCCTATCACAAGGCTCTATATCCTCCTCGGTATGCTGTTTGGGCATGTAGTATAAGATACAACTACATGCCCCAGCATACCGAGCGACCGGAAGTGACGTCGCGCCCACAACGCGCGTCACATGACCTAATACTAGTTATCATATCTTTTTACACAGACCTCGTTTTTTTAATTAAATTATATATTTTACATCCCACTGGGTATATTAATGTGCCTAATATGTTTTTTTACTGTTTCTTTACTGTTTTATGTAAGTAATTACAATTCGTTTTGTGATTGGCCAGAGCAGTTCTGGCGCAATTTTCAAAGTTATTCATAGCTTATATAAACTTTAACAAGCCAGGTTGTCATGTTTTTAATCCATTGATAAAGCCTATATTGGTGAAACGCGTTTGGATATTATACTAATATATTTTTTAAATTATTGTCAATAAATAGATTTTGGTCACTTTATTCTCTTGTACCACTATCTTTTATTTATTTTTATTTTTTATTTTAAAATACCTGGCTTTTTTATCTATTGTCGTCAATACTCCAACACATCCTGAGGTGGGGATCATACCACCCGCGCCTATACCATAGAGCAGTTAGTCTGCCCTATATACTGTGAGTATATTTTATTTTATTTTATTAATCAGCATTATTTTACTGAGAGCACTATTGCTGTTTTATTATCTTCTTCCTGAGCTCCTGCTACCACCCTAAAGAACTGTACCAACGAACGCTCACCGCATATCCCAGATACGGGGGATCATACCGTTGCATGCCTACTACACTAGAGCTAGTATAAGCTCTATTAAATGTGAGTGTATCTTTTATATTTTTATACCTTTTATCTACTTTTTGGGACATATTGCACTATTATTGCTTTTTCGTTTCATCTTCTACCTGGTTGCCGGTCATCATACTGAAGAGGAAGCTCACCATATATCCTATAAGCGGGGATAATACCGCTGCAAGCCATCCACACCAGAGCTGGCTTAAGCTCTACTAAAAGTGAGTATTACCTCTTCTTTTTCATTTGGATACCCGTTGGATCACTCCACACCACCTCATCATTCATCACCCTCCTTCATATACCAGGAAGGAACAAAACTACAGAGACGAACATAATACCAAGTTTTTTATTACATTTGGACTTTATTTCCATATTTTAATAAGGACTTTTCATTTCTGTCTATTGGCGCAGTCCCATTCTTCTATTTGATTGTTTTTTGTATAATACGAGTGTTGCTTGACAGCCCTTACTGCTACATCTGTTACCAATCATTCTGTATCAACACACGTACAATGTAACATACTAAAATAAGAAATCACAACTAAACAAAAGAAATAGGAGTGTGAAATAAAAGAGCAGACAACGTTCTCCATATATATTGCTGTTCAGTTCAGTATCTACAGTATTGTGGTGGTATGATATGTTGCACTACAACCTGAAAGGGCAAAAGTACCTTGGGCATATCATCTCCTTATTCAAGTGGAATCTGTTCAAACATTCACCCACCCGTCTGTCTCAAATCTGGAATTGTGCCCTGCAAGCCTGGAAATTTCCTTGCAGTATTTAGTTTTACATATCAGTTTCTTTACTCCCTCTACCGTGGCTGTCCGTGCATTCCAAGGGGTAGCTAGCAGTTGTTGGTTTTTTTTGCTGCTAATTGGATATGTGACGTAATAGACTCAGGGTAGATGTGCAGTATCATTACTGCAGGGTTTTTTGGAATCACCTGTCATATTAGTAAATAACTTTGAGCCCAGACGCCTTCCAACCTTTTACAGTGCTAGAAAATATGATTGGGGACCCCTGTCTTTTCTGCACCTTCAGCACGTTCGTGATGTGCCCGGGTATATATGTTTCCATTTCACGAGGGTCAGGTACCACCCGAGCCAAATTTTACATGCTGCTTCTTTATGGGATATACAGTGCGTTGATCGTTTTAACATCCGCATTGCTTTGTGCCATTCTTGTACCTCCAAAGTGTTATTTCATTCCTCCTCCCATTGGCGCATATATGATAATTTTTTCTGGGGAGCATTTGCTTCCTGTTTGCACAGGAACCCCCGAACAGAGACCGGTCTTTGCACCCATTTCCCTGGAACTGTTTTGGGCTTTCACCTCGTGGCTGGATGGTGTTTTTTTTATTTTTTTATTTAACCCCCCAGCCTCCTTACTTTTGCTGGGGGGGTTCTTCCTCTCCCTGGGGTCTTGGGGTCCAGTGGCTGCAGGGCGGGCGGCCGGCGAGGGAGCTCTTCCCCTGAGCGCTCTGCTCAGCTCCCTCGCGCGCCGCCAGCAGAGTGAGGCCGGGAGCCGGAATATGGCGCCAGCTCGGCATGTCTGTTAGCTGCGAGGCTAACAAGGCATTTGCCCTGGGCATTTGGGAAAAATGCCGCCCAAGGCAAATGCCTTGTTTGCCTCGCGGCTAATACGCCCCTGAGCATCCCCAGATACACACACAGCATCCCCAGTCACACACACAGCACCCCAGATACACACACAGCACCCCAGATACACACACATCACCCCCAGATACACACACATCACCCCAGATACACACACACAGTACCCCCAGACACACACAGCGCACCCAGATACACATACAGCACCCCAGATACACACACAGCACCCCCAGACACACACAGCACCCCCAGACACACACACAGCACCCCCAGACACACACAGCACACACAGCACACTCCAAACACACACAGCACCCCACAGACACCAGCACCCAGAGACACACACAGCACCCCAGACACACACAGCACCCCCAGATACACACACAGCCCCCCCAGACACACACATCACCCCCAGACACACACAGCACATATATATATATATATATATATATATATATATTAAATAACCCTCAGTGAGTTAACAGACAAAGAAAATTAGAAACCTAGAATGTGACGGCAGATAAAAACACCCTCACACACAGCACCCCTCTTACACAAACACACTGCGCACCTCACACATACAATACGTCCAAATATATATATATATATATATATATACACACACTACAGCACCCCTCACACTGCACCACTACACACATTACGCTCCAGATACACGCTAGATCCCTTACCCTACATGCACTCTTAATCCTCTACACACACACACACACAATCTTTTATACACACTCTGGGTCCTTTACACACTAGATCTCTTACACCTCTCTACAACCCCTACACACATTACGTCACCTATACACACACACTACTGCCCGTATGCACACACTCGCTACATCCCCTATAACACTATGCCCCTATACAAGCACTCTCTACAGCCCCTAGCCACACATATTACACCACAAACACAAATTAAATTGACCTATTTATACAATACCACACCACTCTCTACACACACAGGCAATCCCACAAGCAGGCGCCAAACACATGCACCATACACTTTCCTGGCCCTTTTGTCCTCTGGTATCCCACTTGTGGAGACACCAGAGACAATTTAAAAGCAAACACAGCGCAAGCATGTTATTAAATTTGCTTGCGCTGTGCAGAACAAATACAGGGCAGAATACAAAATACAAATACAAAAGTCTAATGCCAGAGCTCTTCAGCGGGGCTCTGCGCATTGAACCAACATGCTCACTTTGAGAGGGGGCGTGCTTGTCAGTGATGACAAAACACACCCTCTCTGGCCCCGCCCCCTTCTTGGGGGCCGCTCTAATTGAAAAATGCCCGGGCCTAATTTTTTTCACAGTCCGGCCCTGGCTGCAGCTGTGAGGGACAGCTTAGGAAATAATTCTGCAAACTAGTACATTAGTGGGGTGGGGTGCACTTCATATCTGAGAGTCAAATAGAAGCTTCAAATACCGTGGTTAGATCGGAGGTTGTAAAAAGTCAGTTTTGTTGGTGTTAAATAGTACATTAGTGGGATAGTACATTAGTGGGGTGCACTTCATATCTGAGAGTCAAATAGAATCATCAAATACTGCTGTCACATTGCAGTTTTAAAACTTCAATTTTTTTGTGTTCTAATCTGCTAAATAGTATTTTAGTGGGGTGCACTTCATATCTTTGAGTCAAATAGTGTGCTTACAGCGCAGTGGTAAACATTCTAATTGCTTTGCTGATAATCTGCTAAATAGTACATTCTGAGGCGTGCACTTCATATCTACAAGTCATGCTACAACAAAATAAACACGTTTTAAAATATTTATGGGCCAACCGGTGGCTGTAAAAATAACATTTTACTGGTTACATTCATGACTACACACTCTAGTGAACAGGACCTTCATGTAGTGTGTTGTTTACAGCATCCTTTCATGTGCTTTTCAGATGTCATATTGTTAATTACCAATTTTTGTTTAGCCGGATTTTTTTTTAAAAAGTGAAAAGCAGCATTAATATACATTTCTATATTGTGTAAAGACATAACTACAAAGTTAAAAACCAAGCACCAAAACAACGTACCAGACAATCTACCCATGCATGGCAATAACCCTCAGAAGATGGGCGAGAATTTTTTTTGCAAATGGAACTTTGATTCCAATTTACTACATCGGTCACTTGTAATATTGTTTCACGGAGGCGCTGGTCGCACAGAGGCACCAGCACAGCAAAAGAAGGAGCAGGGTGCAAAAGCGGAGCCTCCATCCCCTAGAGCTCGTCGGCATGTATTTATCTTTAGAATTCCCACAGTTATCCAAGTAACAGTTGAAGCGATAAAAAGAACCATAACAGATTTAACGAGCCATTCGCAGTTACGCAGTCCAGTGATCGGGACCCAGACACTGTCTGGGCTGTGGTCGGACTACCAGGACCCAGTATGCCTGATGTAGAAGTTAGAAGTCACAGTGTGGAATGGATTAGCAGGGTCTGGTGCATGGTAACCGTATGCCCCCTGGTGTTGAGCACCAGTGTTTGTGTGGCCACATACCAGAACCCTGATGCAGCTTCAATAAAAAGAGTACTGGATACCAGAAGCAATCACCAGTCTGATCCGCAACTTGGAACAGGATGTGACATTCACTGTAGCGGTTGTGCGCACTTTCGGTGTTCTCACCCTGCTGCTGCTCGTCTGTCTGCACTGCAGCGTAACTTTGGCCTTCCCGCTCACTGCCTCATATGCGACGTGCCCCCAAGGTGGAACTCCACCTTGCACATGCAGGAGAGACTATGTTTGAGCAGCAGCAGGCAATAGTGGCATTTCAGCAGCAGCACACACGGGTCAGTGGCTTTGCACCAGACTTCCCTCCAATTGATCAGAGTTAAAGGATTTCAAGTAGACTCATTACAAGTACAGGGCCTCCAAAGATTCCTGTATTGTTATTTGTCGTCACTACCATCCTGCGTCGGGAGTGGGTCATTTGCGCGCCTGCTGCCTTCCTTGCATGTGATAGTCGTTGTCAGGGTCCCTGTACTGAATGGAAACCTGATTCCCCATTACCCATGGTCACCATGGTAGGCGCAGTCAATGGCATCGAAAGTTTATATGGATTGATATCGTCAATCTTCGCCTTCTCGTTGGGGAGCACATTAAAAAAAGTGCTCTAGCATGACTAGCTGGGTGATCTCCGGGAACTTGGCTTGATGGGAGTTGAGCCAGTCAGCTGATTGAGACCAGAACAGAATATTAAAACTGACAAAATATAGCAATGGACAAGCACTGAAGAAAGCTAATAGCTGAAACTCTGGAAGTGTTTATCAGAGCTGCTGCAGAAAGTGTGGGCCGTCTGTGTGCGCTTTTGGCTTTCTCACCCTGTTGCTGCTCGCCTGTCTGCGCTGCAGCGGAACTTCGGCCTTCCCGCACACTGGCTCATCAGACTGTGCGAGCAGCAGCAGGCAATAGTGGAATTTCAGATGCAGCATGCACGGGTCAGTTGCTGTGTGGAACAGTTTTTTTGTTTTTTTATATGTCCCAATATTTGGAGGGCTACCACAATTAAAAAAATATATATAAAAAACAGTGTTGGCTACCTCATCCTCCTCCTCCACTGCTGCTTCCACCTACACCGCCACGGTCACCACCTTCTCAACCTATGGGTCACTTAGTATAAGGTTCATTCCTTGGTCCCCTAATGTTCTCCATCTATACTGCCTCCCTTGGTAAACTCATTAGCTCCTTTGGCTTCCAATATCATTTCTATGCAGATGACACGCAAATCTACCAGTCCTCTCCTAATCTGTCTTCGTCCCTTTTGACTAGTGTCTCTGACTGCCTCTCTGCTACTTCTAACTGGATGGCTGCCCACTTCCTTAAACTAAACTTGACCAAAACTGAAATTCTGGTCTTTCCTCCCTCAAGTGTAGTTACTCCTATGTCTGTCTCCACCACGAAGGCTTGCTTCCTAGGTGTTCTCTTTGACTCTGACCTCTCCTTCAAGCCTCATGTTCAATCTATCGCCAAATCCTGTCATTTCCATCTCAAAAACATTGCGCGCATCCGCCCCTACTTAACGCCACTTCTTCATAAAAGTGTATCAATTAAACTGTTAATAGCTCCTGACTGATTCCTCTTCTGCAACTATCACTAGTCTAATACTGTCCTTACCTTTTTGTGTAATTTTACCCCTCTCCCTCTAGCATGTAAGCTCATTGAGCAGGGCCCTCAACCCCTCTGTTCCTGTGTGTCCAACTTGTCTGGTTACAACTACATGTCTGTTCGTCCACCCATTGTAAAGCGCTGCGGAATTTGATGGCGCTATATAAATAACATAATAATAATAATAATAATACATTTTTTAACATGCTGATTTTTTTCTTTTTCTGCCATATATACCTTATATTTGTTTTGCATTAGGGCATCTTTGCCCTTAGTTACAATGGTAATATGCGCCTTTAAGAAGAGAAAATATCTGCAAAACACTGCACACCACGTGATGATGTCATACTGGAAGTGATGTCACATCGGTAGTAAGGAAATGAAAGTCAGCTGATTGAGACCAGAACAGGATATTAAAACTGACAAAATATAGCTATGGACAAGCACTGAAGAAAGCTAATAGCTGAAACTCTAGAAGTGGTGTGTAGTGTCTGGCAGAAAGCCTGAAACGAAACCCATGGAAGTGGACAGCTGAGATGATCGTGAAACCCAGCACGTGAATGCAAATGATAAGATTAGCAAGTGGCTACCCATGTGAGTTTCCTCAATAGTCTCCTGATGACCACAGGTGAAGATCGGTCTTTATATGCACATATATATATGGTCCCCAGGCAACTGTAGCTGTCATGATCGGATATTATTCAAACAAGGCCGAAGTAGAGGAGAAGCTGGGCTGAGACTTAACGTCTGTGGACCACGACCCCCAACGCCATTTATCCCCTCCAATTACGGCAAAACAAGAGTTTGCCACGGCATCAGTTCGAACGGTGGTTGAAATGTCAGAGAGGGAGGAATAAACATGCTCGCCCTTTCCAGCATTTGAGAAAAGCGCCACATAAGTAACCAGAGGTTGCATGAGTGTCTAACGTGATACGTGATGTGTCTGTGGTGAGTCGTGGAAATAAAGAGTAGTAACCGGGAAATTAAGAATCTACCCTGTGGAATTATTCTCATGGCAAAATTGAAGTTCCTTGCGGTTGCAAGACCTAGTTGCAAGTAGAGTTCAAATGCGTGATAGGGTGCATTCAATCTATGTCCTGGGGAAGGCTAGCTTGTATGTGGATTGAGTCTAGTAGGATCCCCCAAATTGTGTGGTGTTATCAAGACCCAAGGTCTTGTGAGGGGAGACTGGGGTAGCCCGGGACTCAAAAGCCAACATGTGTGTAAGGCTGCTAGGGGGGAGTGCCTTGGTCTCAATCATGAGGAAATTGTCCAGGTAGAAATAACGGATGGACACCTGTACATATTAAGCCATAACCAACACAAAGTATCAGCCAAGTAGCACAGATTCTGGGGTTGCTCATGGAGCCAAAGTGAGTCGTGAAAAATAATAAAGCCCTAGCCACTTAAATGCCGTGCAGATGCCATAGTGTTAGGGTGAAAGGGAAGTAATGAAAATATCAACAATGTCCGTTTCTTAGAGCCAAGCGTCTGTACCAGTCACCTGGATGGCCCATATGGCATAGGTGATATTGTAAGGAAAGTTCGTCAGAGGGTACGAGGGAATGAAGACTGGGAATAGTGGATAAGTTTATGATTGGACAAGGTTTAAGCAAAATGTTCCCCATGACCGCCCTATGGGGTTGGTTCTCCCTAATGTGAAAAGGAGGGGAACCAAAACCCCCACAACCCTTGATCTAGTTCCACCCTTATAACTGTACACACTAACTCTTGGTCTGTTAAAGCGATTACAAATTATTGCATTCTAGTGTCCCAGGATCAAAATGTACCAAACCCATGTGTAGCCCTTGAGTCAGCCTTAGCTGATAAATTTTACCAAATTCTGTGAGGGACGGTAGTGTAAGTGGAACCAATAATGTGACGTTGATGCCAGTGTAGGGAGGTTTTAGGAAAACTTTATCCGCACACATGGATGTAGCATGAGCCGGAGAATAAAGAGAACAAAACGTGTAACAACCTAAAAAAACAACATATATGTAACTTATTATAAGCGAGACAAAGGGATCGTGTACTGGCAGGCTAGCTAGAAGCCAAGTGGTGAAGAATTAAGCTAACTTAACATGACAGATGAGTTCCTACTAATTGTCAAGCGGCGTGAGAGGCGCTAACTATGAGTGGGCCCAAGGGGATTTTTTGAGGCCACCGAAACGTTGTGGCGGGGTGTTGGCCTCTTGGTGGCAACTAAAGCATAAGATAGAATGGGAGTGACATGGGAGGCCCTCCCTATGCAACAATGTGAGGCAGCTACCTATTATAAAGTTATAAAAGTTCTGTTACAAAAGTTATAGATGTATAAGTGATAACCAAAAGGCAGAAAAAATGCTAATTGTGACTAGACTTGGTACAAAATAACAAAAAAAAATGATCCTACACTAAGGTTTAAAATTTGACCCTGGGGTGTCTACTTTAAGAAATGATAGGCCTTTGTGGGTTTTTTTGAACTTTCCAACTGCAATAATGCCCCAAATTGAAGCATAGGCCAATTAAATCCATCTCTCAAAATTGTACTGTAAATACTTAAATGGATAGGTCTCCTATTTGGCACTGTAGCTTCACGAAATAGTGCCAAAGACATTCATATGATGTGTCATTTTACTCAGAAGACTTAGCTGAGCATAATTTGGGGGGTTTGAACTTAGTGGCACATGTGAAATGTACAAAATGCCCAGCAAAAATGCAATCCATATGTAAAAAACGTGCAAAATTATTTTTTACCACATACTTTGGCATATATTGGTGAAAAAATGGGGGCATGTTAAGGCACAATATGCACCTCATGAGATACCCTGGAGTGTCTACTTTTACAAATAGTAGGCCTTTGTGGTTTTTTTTTTGAACAGTCAAACTGTTATAATACCCCAAATGGACGCATATGCTCATTAAATCCGAGTAAACTGTTTTACTCGGTAGACTCCGCTGAACACAAATATTAGTGTTTAAAAACAGTAAAACATATCAGTGATGATATTGTCAGGGAAAGTTAAATTTTTTGCATTTTTCACAGACAAACGGCACTTTCATGGATGATATCATTGTTGTAATACGTTTTACTGTTTTGAAAAATTAATATCTGGGTTCAGCAAAGTCTCCCGAGTCTAACAGTACCCCCTATCTACAGGTTTTATAGTGTTTTTGAAAGTTACAGGGTCAAATATAAGGCCATTGTTTCACACTGAAATTTGCCAGATTGGTTATGTTGCCTTTGAGAGCGTATGGAAGCTGCAGGAGTGAGAATTACCCTATGATGGCATACCATTTGCCAAATAAGATGATCCAAGGTATTGCAAGTGGGATATGTTCAGTCTCTTTTACTAGCCACTTAGTCACAATCACTGGCCAAAGTTAGCGTTCATAATTGTTTTTTGCATTTTAAACACACAAACAAATATAAATGCTAACTTTGGCCAGTGTTTGTGATGACGTGGCTACTACAAAAGACTAGACATACCCCATATTGAATACCCTGGGTTGTCTACTTTTCAGAAATATATGGTTTAATGGGGGTAATTACCGTTCAGCTTCAAAAATGTTCCAAATAGGACATGGGTGAATGATAACCATCTGTGAAAATTCCAAGTTGGAAAACTGGGATGCTCACCCTCCAAATAAGGTATTTTAGCCCCCAGAGAATCTGACACACCTATACATGAGTGGTATCACTGTACTCGGGAGATGTTGCTAAACACATATTGGGGTGTTCTTTGGCAGTAACCCTTAAAGTTCTCAGTACATGTATTCTTAAATTGCTATGTGTGTTAAAAAATCACCAATTATTTATTTATTTATTTTAATTTGGCATAGATTGGTGGTAAAATGGTTGCATGAAAAGAGTCAAAATACCCCAAATTTAATACCTTAAGTTGCCTTCTTTTAAAAAAAATATATACATTCAAAGGGTTATTCAGGGATTCCGAACAGATAGCAATGTTATAATGTAACTTTTGTTAATTTTGAAAAACATGGTTTGGAAATAGCAAAGTGCTACTTGTACTTGCCCTATAACTTTCCAAAAAAAGCTAAGAACATGTTAACATTGAGTATTTCAAAACTCAGTACAAAATTTAGAAAATATTTACCACGGGTGTTTTGGGGTGGATGTTCAAACGTAACAGGTTTGGAGATCAAAGTTAGAAAAAGTGTTGTTTTTTACTTTTTTCATTATATTTTATAATTTTTTGTATAGTATATGATATGATGAAAATAATGGTATCTTTAGAAAGGCAATTTAATGGCCAGAAAAATTGTATATAATATGTGTGAGTATAGTAAATGAGTAAGAGGAAAATTACAGCAAAATACAAACACTGCAGAAATGTAAAAACAGCCCTGGTCCCAAATGGTAAGAAAATTGAAAAGTGGTCTGGTCACTAAGGGGTTAAATAACGTTATAATTTGTGGGGCCAGAATGTTGGCATATTTATCATAGTAATAACTAGAGAATCCGTCCTGGAACTTTGTTTGGGAGTGAATTTTATTGTCTGTTTTATCTCATTTATCGTAAATGGGCTATCCATAAGGTCTGCCTGCTCAGGGGATAAGTGTGGAAGCGCTACATCACTCAGAAATTCCTCAATAGAGGTCATTGTTGGCTGGATGGTAGCCTCATCTAAAGCTTAATTATATAGTTTCTCAAAAAAGAAGGCTAGTTCCTCTACAATATGTTTTTTGGCATGCTCTTCTCTTTCTGACTACTCCTGTTAACAATGATTGCTTAAATAAATCAGCTAACAGTTTTGCTAGTACACCACTAAGTTATTTTAATAACTTTGGATGTATTCCATCAGGCCTCATTGACATATTTGTCTTTACTTTAGACAGCTTCAATTGTACCTCTTCCTCTGTAAACTCACATGTAACATATGACTTAGTCTTACAACCTACTTGAGGTCCCTTTCTTTCATTTTCATCTGTAAATACTAAACAAAAATATTAATTGAGGCAGTTAGCTATACCTTTATCCTCTTCTACATTCCTTCATTCTTTAGTTTTTTTTGTCTAACCTTATTTTACTTTACTTTGATCATTTATATATCTAAAACAAGTTTTACCCCCTTTCTTTACTGACTGTGCTATTTTTTCTCCTCTGTGTTTGATTTGGAAGCTCTTATAACTTGCTTGGCCTCTTTCTGCCTAAACTTATAGATCTGTCTGTCTTCCTCACTCTGGTTTTTTTTTATAATTATTAAATGCTAACTTTTTAGATTTTTACTATTTTATCTACTTCTGCAGAGTACTGTGGTTTCTTCACTATTTTGCTCTTACTGACAAGCCTAATGCAATTTTTTGTTGCCTTCAATAGTGCGACTTTTAAATATTCCCATTTCTCCTGGACTTTTTTTAAACCACCCCATTCTGATAATGATTCCTTTATGCATATTCTAATTTTAGAAAAGTCTGTTTTTCTAAAATCTAAAAGTTTTGTTTTTGTGTGGTGTGACTCAGTCACTATTCTTATATTAAACCACACTGACTGGTGATCACTGGATTCTAAACTTTCACCTACAGTAATTACTGATACCAATTCTCCATTTGTTAACATAAAATCATTTGTTAACACTAAATCCTTACAAGTTGGCTTCTCAACAACTTGTTTTAGAGATAATCCCAGTAGGGAGTTTAGAATATGTGTGCTCCGGGCACAAGCAGCTATTTTAGTTTTTCAGTTCACATCATGAAGATTAAAGTCACCAATGATAATAACTTCCCCCTTCAATGTCATTTTAGCAATCTCCTGGACTAGTTGATTATCAATCACTTCAGGGGGCCTATAAATTGCACCTAAATCTACATTATCAGTTGCCATTATTGCCACAAGTTCATGGATCTTATTCCCTAAACTGCGAGCATGTGTAGACATGACTCTAAGCTAATACTTTTTTAACACACTTGCTACAGGCACTTTCTGTCCTTATTTTGAGGGACAATTGGATTAGTGTTTTATCATCCATTTGCTCTCTTTTGAGAAAGACGCAAACCATATTTTTCTTCTAGTTCATTTCAATTCCAACTAGAGCTACTATGAGAAACAAAGCAAAATCCTTGCTCTCGACACAATTCACTAAGTCACAAGTTAAAGTCCCTAACATGCATCCACCTATCATTCTCAATGCACTGGCAGAACTTGAAAGAATGGCAGTGTAGACACAACCTGGCCTATGGCATTGGCACGAGCACAACAATTTTGAAATGTCTTTGCAAGCCAAGTTAATTGTATCTAGATGGAAAAGAACATCCAATTCCCCTTCCCGCTTTGCTTGCTTAACAATATTAAAGATAACTTTCCTGTATCTGTAAGCAGTTGCTCCAGGAAGACATCTCACAAAGCCACTATTGCCCAACATCATCACACCTCTTATGAAATAATATAATAAAATCCCCCAACAACAGCTTTTTTTTTTCTTTTTTAGCAGGCCTCACCTAGTCCTTTTTGTCATTGGCTTCAATCTTGCACACATTAGAGATATAGGATGGTGGTCACTCAAATTTGGTGCCTGAGCCTTTCTCCATACCACCTGCATTGAGAATGGAAAATGTGAGACAACTACAAGAAAAAAGTGTTAACTGTTAGCAGGGTTTAACATAACTAGTATTACTGTACTGATATTGTTGTGTGCAAGGACACCACTGGCAACATAACCTACCACAGAATGCTGTAGTAGTTATGGTGCCATTTGAACAAAAAACAATACTCTAAACCACACATGACAAAAATACTAAAATTACAAAAAACTATATTATACAGCAGCAGTAACAGTCTGTTTTAATCTTCTTCCTCCAGTTCAGGTTGTAGTCCTTTTCCATCTACAATCCATCAGTTTTCTTAATCTTCATGTTCCCACTTTCAGTTTTGGCAGATGGGTCAGTGAGTATGTGTGATGATGTTGACTTGGCACATTGTGTCTCTCAGAGTACAGTGAGTGCACTGCATACAGTCTGACTCTGAATGCAACACATTCTCACACACGCCCCGACCACAAGTGACACTGTGACCTGAAAAATCTAGATCACCAGATGTTGTAAAACTATAACTTCCATCATGCTTTGTATGCCTTTAGCATCCCTGATCTAGAAATTGAGATGTGTGATTGAATTTTGTTTTTGTGTGTGCCGTCATATATAGTTATGAATTCATAATGGTATGAATTGGAATGAATGGCGATTGTGTGTGTGGTAGTTGAGGTAATGGAATAGGCATTGCAATATAGGTGTGGATGTGGTTTGTTAAACTATTTTTGAATTTTGGGGGTTTTGAGTTAAAGAATTTTAGTGTTGGTGTTTGTGTGTATGTGTTTGTAATTTGAATTTTAAGAAAGAAATTTGAAAAAAAAAAGAATAGGAAGAAGGGAAGATGTGCAAAGAAAGAGTAAATGAAAAAGGACATGAAAATGGTAAAGGGTGAGTGAGTGGGCAATTGGCTACCCACTCTTCTGTTTCTTCCCCAGGGCAAAGCATCCAATTTCATTCAGTCCTTGGAATGGGGAGCAGACTTCCAGAGCTCAACCACAACATCCTGGCTGTTCTGGTTGAGAAAGCAAGAGTTGCCACACTGCAAACAGACACAGCAGGAGTGGAGAAACTTCTACAACTTTGAGAGAGATTTGGGGAAAAGGAAAGGGAATACATGTTTTGTTTAGAAGAAAGAGAGAAAAATAACAATCGTTTCCGTTTCTCACAAACTCCACTACATGATATCCAACATACCACCTGGAAGAGTAATAGGAAACCCTAGTGGGGACGGAGCCTGACTATCATGGTGAAAGGATGCATCTCGACTGAGCTCCACCATAAGCCTGCTTACTGATACCTTCCAGGCAAAATCCCAAACTACCTGAGGTGACATATGTGCTCCCTGACCTACCTGGCAAGCAGGTAGGAAGTCTGATGGCCCATCTGGAGCTTGCCTCCACACCACGCAGTGTTTGTAGTGAATGCAGAGTATGAATAATGAATGTAGTGTGTTTGTAGTAAGTGCAGATTGTGTATAGGGAATGTAGTGTGTTTGTAGTGAGTGCAGTGTGTATAATAAATGTAGTGTCTTTGTAGTGAGTGCAGTGTGTATAATAAATGTAGTGTCTTTGTAGTGAGTACAGAGTGTGTATGATGAATGCAGTGTGTGTAGTAAGTGCAGAGTGTGTATAATGAATGTAATGTGTTTGTACTGAGTGCAGTGTGTATAATAAATGTAGTGTCTTTGTAGTGAGTGCAGTGTGTATAATAAATGTAGTGTGTTTGTAGTGAGTGCAGAGTATGTATAATGAATGTAGTGTGTAGTGAGTGCAGAGTGTGTATAATGAATGTAGTGTGATTGTAGTGAGTGCAGAATGTGTATAGTGAATGCAGTGTGTTTGTAGTGAGTGCATAGTGTGTGTAATGAATGCAGTGTGTAGTGAATGTAGTGTTTTTGTAGTGAGTGCAGAGTGTGTGTAATGAATGCAGTGTGTGTAGTGAATGTAGTGTGATTGTAGTGAGTGCAGAGTGTGTGTAGTGAATGTAGTGTGATTGTAGTGAGTGCAGAGTGTGTATAGTGAATGTAGTGTGTTTGTAGTGAGTACAGAGTGTGTATAATGAATGCAGAGTGTGTATAGTGAATGTAGTGAGTGCAGAGTGTGTAAAGTGAATGTAGTGTGTTTGTAATGAGTGCAGAGTGTGTATAATGAATGTAGTGTGTTTGTAGTAAGTGCAGATTGTGTATAATGAATGCAGTGTGTGTGTGATGTGTGATGATGTGTGTGTGCTGGAAGATGTGTGTGTGTGCTGGATGATGTGTGTGTGTGCGTGCTGGATGTTGTGTATGTGTGTGTGTGTGCTGGATGATGTGTATGTGTCTGTGTGTGTGTGCTGGATGATGTGTGTGTGTGCTGGATGATGTGTGTGTCTGTGTGTGTGTGCTGGATGATGTGTGTGTGTGCTGGATGATACGGGAGAAGCATTTTTCTTTTTTTTATGTGTGTATATTTTTTATTCCCCCCTCCCTGCTTCTTACCTTGTCAGGGAGGGAGGAGATCGCCTGGTGGTCCGGTGGAGGGAGCCAGCCGCTGCACACGGGGCCCAGCACACTCTGTGTTCCCTCTCCAGCTCTACCTCTCTCTACCCGTGGCAACGCTCTGACAGCCGCGGGTCTCGCGGATGTATGCAGCTGGAGAGGGAACACAGAGTGTGCTGGGCCCCCATGTGCAGGTAGCAGGGCAGGTGCTGCAGGATCACTAGCGGGAATGGCGTTCCTACTTTGGAAAAAGTGCAGGAACGCCATTCCCATGCGTTCCTGCAGGACTCGAGCCTTGCTGGTGGTGGTAACTGCTCCACTGCGAGAAAGTGATGAGGACCGAGAACAAGAAATGAAAATATTTCCAAAATAATTTTGAAGAAATAGGTGGTGGTTCACTATGGGTTGAAGTAGCACTAGCTGGTGCTACTATCAGAGAAAATGGAGAGGAAGGAGAAAACTGCACACTTGTTGCTGTTGAAAAGGGTGGAAAGCTCCCGTATAAACCTCTGCCTCACCCTCTGCCTCATAGCTAAGCTTTTCATGAGCCAAACTAAATGCAATTCCTGCAAGGCTGGGGGTCAGATCGATATCACCTCCAAAATGAACAGACAATGCTTTTACTTATAAAGGAGTAGTATCTCGAGTGTGATCTATGTTTTGAAAAGTAATACTTAAAACAATTATAATAAAATTTACTTTTTGAACATTCACGTGGGAATAATAGTTAACAGTTAACTTGTCCTGTAGTGAAACGTGTGTTTTATCTCTTAACATTGTAAGGAATCAAAACTGCAATTATCAGTGTAAAAACAAACACAGTAATTAGTCTATTGATAATATGTAGCATTTACTTATGCGTTTGGGGATTAAGGAAGAGATTCCCCAAGCATGATGGGTAAGATATATAAAAAGGACTTTAATTATAGACCTGGCAGTCAAAGGAATGGACCTGATCCCAGAGGTAAGAACAGCTCGCATCAGATAAATATATAATTATTGTAGTTTTAACTACACTAAGCATAATATAGGAACCAGAAGATGTGCCCATTTAGTAAAACACATTTTACACCTTTAGAAAAAAATACACGTCAAAAACAAAACAAAAAAACAATATATCATAAAATTATTTAAACAATATACACAAAATGCAATGAAGAGGAAAAGTTATTAAATGTTAAAAATGATTATGGGTTATAGTTTTAAAGTGAAATAGGATGTTGTTCAGTTATCAGCTTAATAATATTATATTACTATTTGGACACATAATGCAGGATGGAGTGCAATAGGTTAGTAGAGGTTACAAATACAATGTATGATTGAGGATAAGAGGCTAAGAATACAATGTATGATTGAGGATAAGAGGCTAGGAATACAATGTATGATTGAGGATAAGAGGCTAGGAATACAATGTAGGATTGAGGATAAGAGGCTAGGAATACAATGTAGGATTGAATAGAAGAGGCTAGGAACACAAGGTAGGATTGAATAGAAGAGGCTAGGAACACAAGGTAGGATTGAATAGAAGAGGCTGGGAATAGAATGTAAAGGGTTATTCAGAATGGGGAGGTCTGCACTTGCAGAATCTCTCACTCTGGAACTAAAACACAACTCCAGTAGGGTCTCGGGGCTTAACCCCTATTTATCAATGAAATAAAATTGTAACTCCCACCAGAGACAAGGCTCTGTATGTAGGTGTTAATTGGAAATAAAATAAAGTATATATACTCTGAGGTTGAAACACTTCACCACAAAGTGGTTGTGGTCAGATTAGTAATCCAAAGCCTTTCCGGCTAAATCTCTGACTACAACATTTAGCAAAAATACATTTTCCCTGTCTTATCAGGCTTTATTCAGATATGCCTCTGTAGGGGAATTGGATACATATATAGTTATGTTAGATCAAAAATACAGGAAGAGGGCATAATTAAAGTTGCTGTATGTGGGTAATATTGTTGATGAGTATAGCTGATACAAAGTGATATACTGGCTCAAGAACTATAGTCACATTTGCACTAGTATCGTTCAATAGATAAAGCCCCAGTGGGATATCCTTGCACAATTGGAATTAAATCCAATTGTGTAAAGCAAAAGTAGAGACAGATACTTTTGAGATTTATATGAAGAAATGGGGGTGGGGGGGAGGAAGAAACCTGATACCTGCTACTTTTTTGCGCAGGTTGTGAGGCTTGCATGTTAACTAGGAGGTTTAATACAATAGGAAACAACCAGACCAGAGAAGAAAGGGGAAACAAATCCATTCCCAGTATCGGTCCCTCCATCAACTCCCATCCACGGGATAATTAGAATGGAGCCATACTGAATTATCCAGCATTGGTATAATATGTAGTAGTAATTATGTAATCATCCTTCTGGTAAAGTAATCAAATTAGGACAGTAGATAATATGATATTTAACCCCTTAAGGACCGAGGACGGTTCAGGACCGTCATCGGCATTTTTGCGTTGCCGACCGATGACGGTCCTGAACCGTCCAAACGGTCTGGGGCTACTTACCTGATCGCCGTCGTTCCCCCGGCGGCGATCAGTGTTCCTCCGGTTGTGGGGAGACTGCCTGCAGCCCAGACAGTCTCCCCACGGCAGATTAGGACCCCTGTGGCCATGTGATCGCTTAACACAGCGATCACATGGTCACAATAGGTGTCCATAGTGCTGCCTGCAGGGGGACTGTCTGTACTGACAGGCAGTCTCCCTGCAACTGTAAAATCAGAAAAAAAATTAAAGTTAATGGTAATAAAAAAAATAATAATAATATATATGTATAAATATGATATATAGACATATATTATATCTATATAATATATGTCTATATATCATATATATAATGCCATACTAAGTGTATTTTTATATTAATATGTACTTATATTAATATAAAATACACTTATAATTAAATTACACACGTATATATATAATATATATAATAACTATATATATTGTATATATATATTATTATAAAATATAAATAATAAGTAATTTAAATTAAATAATTTTTTTAAAAATAATAATAAAAAATTAAAAAAAATTATATAGCTATATGAAATTTTATTCTAACTGTATTTTAAAATTAATATATATATATTTATATCAAAATACACTTAGAATGAATTTGTATATATATCTATGTATATAAAAATAAATAAAAATAATAAGAAATATACATACGTCCATATACAAAATTACATAAATAATTATATAAATATACACGTAGACTTCAAATATATAAATATGCATATATATTTAAATTCTACGTGCGTATTTATGTAATATTTTTACATAATTCAGTAATTTTATTGATTGCAATTTGAGGGACCTGCCTGCCAACCCAGGCCGAAATTCCAGAGAATTTAATTTGCTAGCACTGTATTTTACCCTGTAACGTTCTACGACACCCTAAAACCTGTACATGGGGGGTACTGTTTTACTCGGGAGACTTCGCTGAACACAAATATTAGTGATTCAAAACAGTAAAACATATCACAGCGATGATATTGTCAGTGAAAGTTACTTTTTTTGCATTTTTCACACACAAACAGCACTTTTACTGATGATATAATTGTTGTGATACGTTTTCCAGTTTTTAAACACTAATATTTGTGTTCAGCGATGTCTCCCGAGTAAAACAGTACCCCCCATGTACAGGTTTTATAGCATTTTTGAAAGTTACAAGGTCAAATATATGGGTCAAATATTTTTACATTGAAAATGGCCAGGTTGGTTACGTTGCCTTTGAGAGCTTATGGTAGCCCAGGAATGAAATTACCCCCATGATGGCATACATTTGCAAAAGAAGACAACCCAAGGTATTGCAAATGGGGTATGTAGTCTTTTTGTAACCACTTAGTCACAAACAAAGCCAAAATTAGCGTTTATTTTTACTTTTTTTTTTTTCACACACAAACAAATATGAATGCTTACTTTGGCCAGTGTTTTCGACTAAGTGGCTACTTCAAAGATTCATACCCCATATTGATACAATGGGTTTATTTTATAAAAATATGTAATGTGGGTGTTTGTTGATTTATGATTTAATAGTGTTACAATGTTACTATTGATAAATTTGAAAAATGGCAAAAAATAGCAACATTTACACTAGTATATAGCAATATAAAATGCAAAAAAAAAAATGTTGCACGGGGTAATTAAATCCAATTGTTAAAGCAAAATTTAGCAGATTTTTTAATTTTTTTAATGATGTAGATTTTCAAGAAAAACAAGAAACATCTCTTTTTTTTCATTTTCATATTTTTCATTTTTTTTTTGGTTTAAATAATGGAATAAGAATTATAAAAAAAGGTAAAAATCCCTCCCAAAACGGTATATATATAATATGGGAACGGGAAAAAAATGGAAAAAAAAACACCAAACACAAACAATAAAAAGTGTAAAAATATCCTCATCGCAAAAACAGTCCAGTCCTTAAGGGGTTAATGAATCAGAGAATATAATCTCATTAGTTGATAAACACTCTCCTATATCAATACATTTCTCTTAAATTGATCGATTGCTGTTGATGAATTATCAAAAATAGCACGTGCTGCATTCTATTGTTAATTTTCAAACTTATTAATGTTTCCAAAGTACAGTTTAAGTACATAAAATATAAAAAAAAGTGAATTTCCCATCATTGGGCTAATAATTATTGTTATTATTAGTGAAAATACAAGCACAATTAAGGTAATCTAAGCAACATACGGCCATGGAACTTTCATTTTTTAGTGAAACGGAAAATATTACCACAATTTCCTAAGTGTCTTGTAACTGATAGAACAAAGAACATAATCACAATCTCAATAGTGTGGGGGATATTCCCCTTATAACTTAGAAATTTCTTAAAAATATATAATTTGTACTTTAGATGGTTTGAGAATGCACCATGCTACCTTTTGTTATATATTAAAGACTTATCATTCTTACTACATACATCGAAAGTACAATCTGAAATTTGAAGATAATATATCCCTCATTAGATAGAACGATAAGTTAAAAAAAAAAAGTAAAAAAAAAAAGCCTTCCTTATTATCAATTGAATTAATTAATTATTAACGTTTCCATTTTAAGATTAATTATTTTGCCGATGATGGATCTTTGCGTAAATATGACAGATCTTGATAAAATATTACTAACGCTTCTGGAAAGTTCCATTTGTATCTAATGTTGTTTGCTCTGAGAGTTGCTGTCATTTCATTAAATTTTCTGTCAGGTAGCTGGTGACATATCAGGAAATAATTTAATTTAAACTGGGGATCAGTTTATCACCTACTATTATTTTTTTTAATTGTTTTATCCTTAGAAGTATTTTTCAATCTGTTCGTAAGCACTTTCTTAACTTTATTGTTGTTGTGATAAATGTATTGTTGTTGTGAATAGATTTATTCAATTCGTCCATGATCTTTTTATCAATATCCTGTTTCAGGTGTATAATTTTGTTTGAGTTGTTTGAGCCTTATTTGATCTGTTTAGCCTAGTCAACTTAAAGGACCACTCTAGGCACCCAGACCACTTCAGCTTAATGAAGTGGTCTGGGTGCCAGGTCCAACTAGGGTTAACCCATTTTTTAATAAACATAGCAGTTTCAGAGAAACTGCTATGTTTATTAATGGGTTAAGCCTTCCCCCTATTCCCTCTAGTGGCTGTCTCATTGACAGCCACTAGAGGCGCTTGCGTGCTTCTCACTGTGATTTTTACAGTGAGAGCACGCCAGCGTCCATAGGAAAGCATTGTAAATGCTTTCCTATGCGACGGGCTG
This sequence comes from Pelobates cultripes, assembly GCA_933207985.1. Classification (NCBI taxonomy): domain Eukaryota; kingdom Metazoa; phylum Chordata; class Amphibia; order Anura; family Pelobatidae; genus Pelobates; species Pelobates cultripes. The sequence continues at coordinate 17,759,978 of OW240914.1, forward strand.
AATGCGCGCGCAGCTCTTGCCGCGCGTGCGCATTCAGCCGGCGGGGCGTAACGGAGGCGGAGAGGAGGAGGAGAGCTCTCCGCCCAGCGCTGGAAAAAGGTAAGTTTAACCCCCTTTCCCCCTTCCAGAGCCGGGCGGGAGGGGGACCCTGAGGGTGGGGGCACCCTCAGGGCACTATAGTGCCAGGAAAACGAGTATGTTTTCCTGGCACTATAGTGGTCCTTTAATGTATAATTTAGTAATACTTTAATCTTTGTTTTTCTTTTGTCTCGAGCCTTCTTTTATTAGGACCCCTTTGGCAAAGCTTTGTAGAGCTCACCAGACTGTAGATGTTGAGACTGCTCTATTATCATTAATTTGAATAAAATTCAGGAGATTTCTGAATAGCTTGCATTACTAAGTTTTTAATATAGCCATTTGAAAATTTAACAGTTGTATCTCTAGGATAAGTTAAAGAGATATTTAGTGGCTTGAAGAGGCGGTGGAATCTCTTAAAGAGGTGGTTTTCCAGTTGTTGGGCTGGTATTAAAGATGAGAAAAGGGATCTAAGATATTGTTCTAGGTTGTCTTGAAAAATTAAGACAATGAGTGAGCGCTGAATAACACAAATAAGCAGCAACCCTAAAAGGGAATCCCTCAAAAACCCTTTAGGATAAAACACAAAAAATACAGAAAAAGGGCTGCGCTTAAATAAAAGGTATAAAAGTCCAGATAAAATAAATAAATAAAGGAGAGAAGGTCTTATCTTGCAATGTCCGTAGTGCTTAGTCCGAAACAGTAATCTTGCTTTCAGGCCGGTAGAGTATTCCAATGCGCAGCGAATAAAATATGTAATATAAAGCTGGGATACAGTACCGTTACGCCCGTTAACCTGCTCTGTAAAGGCGCATGTTGCCGGACTTCTGGCGGGGAGCGGGATGGTATCTCACGCGAGTCTTTTTCCGTTGGTGGAAGAAATGCCGGAAGAGACAGCTGCGAAATAGCGCGGTGCGGCTGTAATGGATACTGTTGAGTGTCACGTTTCCTGATATTTCGGCATCAGGGACACTACTCTAGATTAAAGAGTCTGTGGGTACGTTAAAATAATACTATATGTGGCTGTGGTGTTAAGATTATAAAATATACTTTAATTGTAACATTACACAATATAAAAAACCATAAACGCGTTTCGCCATATTGATAACGCCGATTGGCGAAACGCGTTTATGGTTTTTTATATTGTGTAATGTTACAATTAAAGTATATTTTATAATCTTTTATTGTACCGCTTATCTTTTAATACACATATAATTATTATTTTTACCTGGCATTATTCCCTGGACTACAAGCAATCCTAGGTGGGGATTATTCCACCAGTGCGAAATATCAGGAGCAGTTGACCTGCTCCTTTCTTGTGAGTATCCATTTTTATTTTACTTTATATTTGATTTTAATTTCACGCAGAGAACACTATTGGCTGTCTCTTTTTATTTGAGCATTTCTTACACCAACGGAAGGAGGAAATACGTGAAGGATAACCATCCCATATCCCATAAGCGGGGATCTAAACCGCTGTACGCCTTCTATACCAGAGCAGGTTCTAGCTCTTGGATATGTGAGTTCGCAATCAAGCTTTTATATTTTATTCCTTTCACATTAAGATATACTGCACCATTGTGGTTTTGTATCTGTTTTTATCTCTTACATACGAGACAGTCCACAAGAAAGACAGAAAGCAAGATTACTGTTTCGGACTAAGCACTACGGACATTGCAAGATAAGACCTTCTCTCCTTTATTTATTTATTTTATCTGGACTTTTATACCTTTTATTTAAGCGCAGCCCTTTTTCTGTATGTCTTGAAAAATTGACTTAGGTATTCCTCTGATTTTGATATTATTTCTTCTGAATCGATCTTCCATATTGGTTTATTTATTCTCCAGTTTATCAATTCTATCTTCTAATGATTTGTTTGATGAAGACAAATTCTTATTTTCTTCTTGCAATTGCTGGATTATTTGAGATTTTTCGATTAGAGTACTAATAAAGCCATGGGAAAGCCACAGCCATGGGAACGAGGTTTGCACCCAGCTATGCCAACCTCTTTATGTCCAGGTGGGAGGATGAATATGTGTGGGATGGTCATGGCTGGGGTGCAAGCCTCGTTACATATAAGCGTTTTATAGATAACATGTTTTTTATTTGGAAGGGACCTGAAGAAGATTTAAGGAAGTTCCTGGAATTTTTAAATTCTAATGATTAGGGTATTACATTGAAGGCTGATTTTTAGCAGCATCAAAGTGGAATTCTTAGGCTTAGAAATTTTTATCAGTGACGGACATCTGAAGACTAGGACATTCTTCAAGAAGATAGACGTCAACAATTACATCTTAAAAACAAGTTGCCACCACCATCCGTGGTTGGCTAAAATTCCAAAACATCGGTTCACAAGAATAAAAAGAAATTGCACACAAGTTGACGATTTTACACAGCAAGCTAATTTTAAAAAAAGAAGATTTTTAGATAAGAATTATGATGAGGATAATGTAGAAGAAGCCCTGGAAGAAGTTATGAAGATGAAAAGAGATGATCTTCTTGAATATAGGATGGAATACAGGAAGACATGGCGTACAGGAAGACATGGAGATCCCAATTATTTTAAATTATAATAACCAAGCACAAGAAATGAATAAAATTGTAAATAAATGGTGGCCAGTCCTGAGATGGGACGAAGCAGTCCATAACATCTTACCAGATAAACCAAAGATAGTCTTTAGAGGGGCATCACATTTAAAATCAATGCTAGCCCTGAGCCAATTACTAGATAAGAGCAAAAGACCCATGGAGAACCCCTTTAATTTGCAAAATGTTTTTTTATAAATGTGGATTAGGTAATGCATGTCAAATTAGTGCAAAAACTAACTACAAATTTTAAATCATACCACACGGGAGAAGAGTTTAAGATAAAGAATATTATCATGTGCAATACTAAAGGGGTAATCTATTTAATATATTGTACATGTGAACCCCAATATATTGGACAAACTAAAAGACCATTGAAGAAAAGATTGTATGAACACATGAACAATATAAAAAGAGGATTTGAAGGCCATAGCGTCTCAGCACATTTCAAGATGAAACATGAGATAGACCCAAGCCAACTATACTTTTGTGGAATTGAACACGTGAAGAAGGATACAAGTGGAGGAGACTTAACAAAAAAGCTGGCTATCCGGGAAATGCAATGGATATTTAAACTGGGGGCTTTAATGCTTATTGATTTTGAACTCATACATTTTTTTTAGAGAAGACTACCCATATATTCCATATCTTGCACCCCCTAAGACACTTGTATTATATTTTATAATTTTTACATTTTTAATTATATATTTTCCAATATATATTTGTTTTTTAGTATTATCCTACTATTTATGAGGAGTATACCTTTAAAGATGAGGTGTAGTGTTCCACTTTTTACAAGCAATGGAATCAAACCTAGGTTATATTTTCCATAGCAAAGAGAAGACACATAAAATGATTATCTGATTTAAGAATATGTATGGCAATTTTATAGTGGGGGTTGAAAAGTTTTTGAAGAGGAGTACCCCTTTAAATTCAATTTAATTTATATAGATGCTTAATTTCAAATAGTTGCTTTATAAGGAATACATGTGTGTGTGTAGAAACATAGAAACATAGAAACATAGAATGTGACGGCAGATAAGAACCATTCGGCCCATCTAGTCTGCCCAATTTTCTAAATACTTTCATTAGTCCCTAGCCTTATCTTATAGTTAGGATAGCCTTATGCCTATCCCACGCATGCTTAAACTCCTTTACTGTGTTAACCTCTACCACTTCAGCTGGAAGGCTATTCCATGCATCCACTACCCTCTCAGTAAAGTAATACTTCCTGATATTATTTTTAAACCTTTGTCCCTCTAATTTAAGACTATGTCCTCTTGTTGTGGTAGTTTTTCTTCTTTTTAAATATAGTCTCCTCCTTTACTGTGTTGATTCCCTTTATATATTTAAATGTTTCTATCATATCCCCCCTGTCTCGTCTTTCCTCCAAGCTATACATGTTAAGATCCTTTAGCCTTTCCTGGTAAGTTTTATCCTGCAATCCATGAACCAGTTTAGTAGCCCTTCTCTGAGCTCTCTCTAAAGTATCAATATCCTTCTGAAGATACGGTCTCCAGTACTGTGTACAATACTCCAAGTGAGGTCTCACCAGTGTTCTGTACAATGGCATGAGCACTTCCCCTCTTTCTACTGCTAATACCTCTCCCTATACAACCAAGCATTCTGCTAGCATTTCCTGCTGCTCTATTACATTGTCTGCCTACCTTTAAGTCATCAGAAATAATCACCCCTAAATCCCTTTCCTCATATGTTGAGGTTAGGACTCTATCAAATATTCTGTACTCTGCCTTGGGTTTTTACGTCCAAGATGCATTATCTTGCACTTATCCACATTAAATGTCAGCTGCCACAACTCTGACCATTTTTCTAGTTTACCTAAATCATTTTCCATTTGGCTTATCCCTCCTGGAACATCAACCCTGTTACATATCATAGTATCATCAGCAAAAAGACATACCTTACCATCAAGACCTTCTGCAATATCACTAATAAAAATATTAAAGAGAATGGGTCCAAGTACAGATCCCTGAGGTACCCCACTGGTGACAAGTCCAAGCTTCGAATATATTCCATTAGCTACAACCCTCTGTTGCCTGTCACTCAGCCACTGCCTTACCCATTCAACAATATTTGAATTCAAACTTAAAGATTGCAGTTTATTGATAAGCCTTCTATGTGCAACAGTGTCAAAAGCCTTACTGAAATCTAGGTAAGCAATGTCTACTGCACCACCCTGATCTATAATTTTAGTTACCCAATCAAAAAAATCAATAAGATTAGTTTGGCATGATCTCCCTGAAGTAAACCCATGTTGTCTCTGATCTTGAAATCCATGTGTTTTTAGATGTTCAACAATCCTATCCTTTAACATGGTTTCCATCACTTTCCCCACTACTGAAGTAAGGCTTACTGGCCTATAGTTGCCCGACTCCTCCCTATTACCTTTCTTGTAAATGGGCACAACATTCGCTAACTTCCAATCTTCTGGGACTACTCCTGTTAACAATGATTGGTTAAATAAATCTGTTAATGGTTTTGCTAGTACACCACTAAGCTCTTTTAATAGCTTTGGGTGTATTCCATCAGGTCCCATTGACTTATTTGTCTTTACTTTTGACAGTTGAAATAGAACCTCTTCCTCATATGTATATATATATATACATTCCTTGGCATTTGAAACACTTTTATGGAAGAAACCATAAATATTTTTGGGAAATCGTATTCCTTTAAAATTATATCCTTATCACTGTTGGTCTATAAGAAATATACTATAATAATAGTCTCCTATATACACGCATATGATTCATTTGCTTCTTAAGTAAATTGTGTATTTGCAAAGCCCTGTTTGAATAATTTTGACAGGGTGTAATGAAAATAGTCACTATTTCAATATATGTTGATTGTATATATAATTATGTTTTGGAAATAATTGGTTAATGAATTAAACAGGAAGAACCTGTAGGATATTTGCCAATTATGGATAGCTGCAATATTGTATTTAAGCGAGATCAGCACTCGGCATCTACAGACTTTGAAAAAAACACACCCAAGGCGAAACGCGTAAGTCACGTGTTGCCGATATTACGTACCAGACGTTCAGGGGAGAGGGGGAGAGAAGGATCGAGCGGCAACATCAGTGGACGGTGGACCTGCATGAGAAATGTGCCCATGAGCTGTGAGCTGGTTAGATACAGCTATAATATTGTATAGCTGTATAGATTTTACCTTTATTTTTTATGGTCTATTTTAGTTTTAAATGGAAATAAACTTTTGAACATTTTTGGAATATTCCTGTTTACACTGAGGGATGTACTGTGGGGCTGATACAAGTCCTTGAACCATAGTATAACTTGATAAGGTGAGAGCTCCATGTGACGAAGTGCCCTTCGCCACTTGGTCCTGGAGAGGCCTACTTGCCAGCCTCCTCCCCTGTGTCTATGACTCTTTTATGTATCTGGCTTTAAAGCACCTAGTCTACCTTCAGACAGACTATTTATGTAGGCTGCTTTATTTATCTTATGTTTTAGTCACCCTGTACCCATTATAGGTGCAGGGTGTGTGTAATGTAATTGTTTATAGTGTGTGTGTGTACTGTGTAATGTATTGCCTGCTCTCTTGTATTGCTGAGGTTTGCCACCAACTAGGTGGGTTTGGCTATGGAGCTTGTCTAGTGCCCTCTGTTGGTAGCAACAGCAATATGCACTACCTGAATTGCAAGACTGGTTCATTTGCATATTCGGGTAGATTTGCATATTGCTAATTCTGCAGGCAGGTGAGATATTTACTGTTAAATATTGTCTCCCCCCACCCCTTTAAAAATGTGCCATTGTGTTGTGATAAGTCACTGTGTGTTGCTTGATATGGTTTGACTGTTTGTGATTTTATTGAGGTTTCACAACAATGTTATTGTGGTGACCCTATTGGCTGGTCCCAAGGGAAATAAAGGTTTTGACAGTTCTTCTTGATCCCTCTAAACGTAGCCTTGTCTCGTTATTGGAGGGAGTTGTTATAATCACACTGGGGATTGCTATGCTCTGCATGCTCCCCTGAGCTTGAGTCACTTAGCTCTTTTAAGAGCTTGTCCCTGACACGCTCTCCTTGGAGGAGGGGTCTTCACCACACAGTCCTGGAGGACAGAAGCTGATCCAGGGTGGAAGGAAGACGGCGAGACTCCAGTGAAGATACGGCGGTTGCGGAGTCTGCGGTGGTTGTGGTGTCTGCTGCAGTGCTTGGGAGTCCTCAGGAAGCGCTAGGAGCATCCATCAATGGAGGGTACTCAGTCGGAGTACAAGGAGCTCCGTTACATTGGTGGCAGCGGTGGGATGGCGTCCTAGTGCGAGGAGAAGCAGCTCGGAGACACTGGTATCGTATGAGAGGTTATTGAGGGCAATGCTAGCCACTGTGCAGCGTCCCTAACTACAGCAGCATGGAGCAGGGATGGATAGAGCCCTGCGAAGAGCACCTCAACATGATACGTCGCTACGAGGACGACGCTTACATTGAGGAGGTAAAGAGGCAGTTGGTCTGCTATGGCCCAGACCTTTCGAACGAGGTGGTCCACCAAGTAATGTGCCAGTTGAGTGCTGAGAACAGTGCGGCAATGGCCTTTGAGCGACAACTGTGGAGGTTGAGGATATGGACACCTAGTCTCCAGCGTCAGTGCAAGTTACAGGGAGCCGAAGGTGTCGTCCTTCCTCCCCAGTGGCAGTGCAAGTTACAGGGAGCCGAAGGTGTCGTCCTTCCTCCCCAGCGGCAGTGCAAGTTACAGGGAGCCGAAGGTGTCGTCCTTCCTCCCCAGCGGCAGTGCGAATTCCAGGGGGTCGAAGGTGTCGTCCTTCCCCCCCCAGCAGCAGTGTGTCCTACAGGGAGCAGAGACAGTTGGACAATGTTATGGGAGTGGAGACAGGCGGTCTCCCTCTCCAGCGGCAGCCTGTGTTTCAGGGAGAAGAGCACAGCACCCTATCTCCCCAGCGGCAGCTTACCCTACCAAGGGAAGACACCAATCTCCCAGATGGCGCAGATGGGACCGTGGTCTCTGTGCCTGACCTACAGGGATGCTGGACAGCCTGTCCAGATCCCCAACTACCCTCACAGGGACAACAGGAAGAGGGGGTAAGTACGAATTCCCCTCCCCAGCTAACTCCTAACTTGGCCCCAGGGTTAACAGGGGAGATGTTAACCCCCACTGACCCCCACGTTCCCCTGGCTACTGAGCCGGACTATGTCCCAAGCCCCCAGCGGAAGAGCTGGCAGCTGGGCAGAGTGCAGTCGGCCTCTGCCCTCCCTTTGTCCCTTGTCCAGAGCCTGATGTCCTGCAGGCTATACCAGCAGAAGAGCTGGCATCAGAGCAGACCGCCGCTGGCCTCTGCCCTACCGATCCCCTTGTCACAGGACTGGCCTTCACCCCCTTCCTCCCAGCAGGAGCGCTGGCATCAGGGCAGAGCGCCGCTGGCCTCTGCCCCTCAAGTCCCCACAGCGTGTTGCCCCATCACCCCAGAGGAATACCCAGGTGCAGTCACTGTTTGCTGTGGGTGGGCTGCTCTAATAACTGTTTGTTGTGGGTGGGCTACTCTGGCACTTGCTTATGGTCGGTGGGTGACTCGACTAACTTAGGCACTGACCGACAGAAAGTCAGGTGCCTGGTTAGTCTTCCCCCCGAAGGGGAGATATGTGACGAAGTGCCCTTCGCCACTTGGTCCTAGAGAGGCCTACTTGCCAGCCTCCTCCCCTGTGTCTATGACTCTTTCATGTATCTGGCTTTAAAGCACCTAGTCTACCTTCAGACAGACTATTTATGTAGGCTGCTTTATTTATCTTATGTTTTAGTCACCCTGTACCCATTATAGGTGCAGGGTATGTGTAATGTAATTGTTTATAGTGTGTGTGTGTACTGTGTAATGTATTGCCTGCTCTCTTGTATTGCTGAGGTTTGCTACCAACTAGGTGGGTTTGGCTATGGAGCTTGTCTAGTGCCCTCTGTTGGTAGCAACAGCAATATGCACTACCTGAATTGCAAGACTGGTTCATTTGCATATTCAGGTAGATTTGCATATTGCTAATTCTGCAGGCAGGTGAGATATTTACTGTTAAATATTGTCTCCCCCCACCCCTTTAAAAATGTGCCATTGTGTTGTGATAAGTCACTGTGTGTTGCTTGATATGATTTGACTGTTTGTGATTTTATTGAGGTTTCACAACAATGTTATTGTGGTGACCCTATTGGCTTGGCCCAAGGGAAATAAAGGTTTTGACAGTTCTTCTTGATCCCTCTAAACGTAGCCTTGTCTCGTTATTGGAGGGAGCTGTTATAATCACACTGGGGATTGCTATGCTCTGCATGCTCCCCTGAGCTTGAGTCACTTAGCTCTTTTAAGAGCTTGTTCCTGACACGATCTCCTTGGAGGAGGGGTCTTCAACACACAGTCCTGGAGGACAGAAGCTGATCCAGGGTGGAAGGAAGACGGCGAGACTCCAGTCAAGATACGGCGGTTGCGGAGTCTGCGGTGGTTGTGGTGTCTGCTGCAGTGCTTGGGAGTCCTCAGGAAGCGCTAGGAGCATCCATCAACGGAGGGTACTCAGTCGGAGTACAAGGAGCTCCATTACACTCCACATAGGGTGTATATGGTGGAGACTATTCGCCTAACTTTATTACACCATTTAAGCCTTTCATTTCCCCAGATCATTGTTTGATCCTTAACCCCTGAAGTGCTGGAAAGGAGGAAAAAAGGGGGCCACTGTACATGGGGTCTGGACTGTTCAATTTGGGACTTTTTTGTTGAAAACACTGTACATATAATGAGAAAACATTTTTTTCTGATTGACTGCATGTTCTTTTTAATTACATTTCTGTGGTGAATAAGTTCTACAAACACCTTTACTCTCCAGTTGGAGAGCTTTCTAAAAATTGTGCACTAACTCACTGTTAAATGTACTGTTAGAGTATTGGTTAATTGTTTAGAGACTCATCCAGTGTCTGTTGCATTATAGTTAGAGGAGGATTTAACGGGATATCTTGGTACTGTGTGGTATGTATAGAAAGGTTCAGTTCTTCTCGCTGATCATTTGAAATAGATCTTCTATTTGTCACTTTGGTTTTTGGGGAGTAAAAGGTGTTGATACCTTTGTGTATTTCTAAAGTTGTAATTTTTTCTTTATCTTTTTTTGGAGTAATTTTCCCCTTTTTTAAAATCTTTTTTTTTTTCTTTTTTTATCCTTATTTTTTTTTCTCCTTCTTTCTCACAGTTTTTTTCCCTTTATCTTTTTTCTTTTTTTCTTTCATCCTTTCCCCTTTTCTTTCTTCCTTCTTTTCTCTTTTATCCCTTTCTCTTCCCTTTTTAGCTAATCTTTTCATTCTTTTTCTTTTAGCCTTCCTCTTCTAATATTCCTTTAATTCTCTATTTTCTTCACTTGTGCTTTTTTTCCCCTTACGTAGATCTGTTTTCATATAGCTCTTAGGTCTTTGCTTCTTAGTTTCTTGGAATCGAATAGAGGCCTTCTCAATTCCAAACTCTGCTTCTTACTTATTCAGCAAACTAAAAGGAATCTTTTGATATAATGTAATCTCAGTCATATAGCTATATGTGTTTAATGAATTCATATAAATGATAATTGGCATCAAAATATGCTGAGTGACTTTAGAATATTTTTGTAGCACCGGCCAATATATAACCAGGAGACACCCTGGAAGAATTTCCCATAATAGATATATCGCCAAGCTACTTTTGATATAGATGGTGCTTATTAAGTTCATCAAAATAAGCTGGGGAAGGTTCCCCTTAGCAGGGGTGTCAACGATAGGATGACCTGCCCGCAAAACTAAATTAATGTCAGGAAACCGACCCTCACCGATTCGTAGAGTACTTCTTCTCCCGTCCTCCTGTCCTCCCACTCAATTGGGGAGTTCAGTAGGACCTATAATGTACTGTGCTGGTTGTCCTCCGGCCCTTTGATATTCAGTAATCAGTATACATTGTTCACTTCCGGCGGAACGTGCATGCTACGTCATACTACGCCCCGTCTACCAAGAGGTTAGGAACAGCATTTATGATTGGCAAGAAAAGGTTAGTAACATAATGTAGAATTGCATATAAGGTTAGGGATATAATGTAGGTTTGAATAGAAGAGGTTATAGACATATATTAGGACTGAAGAGAAGAGGTTAGTGACATGATGAAGGGTGGACGAGAAGAGAACTTGTTGGTGCTTTATAAATAATAAATAATAATATAGTATAAGACTGCATAGGCAATGTTAGGAATATTGTGGGAAAATTATCAAACTATCGCCCACACTTTCACACCAGATTTTCAATAAATTTTCGGCACAATTTATTAAATCTGTTGAATTGCTTCATTTGTTGATATATTTATTTTTGCACTATAACCATTATTTTTTAATATGATTTTTTTGCCACTATAAATTTAATAAAAAATAAATTTCGACAAAAAATTGGGGAATTTACTATTAAGAAAATTGTCCCTTTTTATGTCAATTTAATAAACATGATCAAAATGTAACAACCACTTTTCCGAACACGTTCATAAGTATCCCCAATGGTGTAGTATTGCAGAGAAGAGCACATTGAAAGGTATCAGGGATCTGTTCAGCTACAAGATGTGAATGTGATTCCAGCTCCACACTGTCCACTAGGGATGAGGTTCAACTCCAGCTCTCTCCAGTAAAGGCAGGAAAAGGGAGGCTGGGTTGACATTTTTTTTAAATATTAATAATCACAACAACAACAACAACACTTTAACCCCTTAAGGACCGCGGACGGTTTAGGACCGTCATCAGCATTTTTCCATTGCCGACCGCTGACGGTCCTGAACCGTCCTAACGGTCTTAGTTACTTACCTGATCGCCGTCGCTCCCCCAACGGTGATCAGCGGTGCTCCCGTTGTGGGAAGACTGCCTGCAGCCCAGACAGTCTCCCCACACTGGATTAGGACCCCTGTGGCCATGTGATCGCTCAACACAGCGATCACATAGTCACAATAGGTGTCCATGTGTCTGCCTGCAGGGGGACTGCCTGTGCTGACACCATTTGCAAAAGAAGACAACCCAAGGTATTGCAAATAGGGTATGTCCAGTCTTTTTTAGTGACCACTTAGTCACAAACACTGGCCAAAATTAGCGTTCAGTTTAGCTTATTACTTTTTTCACACACAAACAAATATGAATACTAACTTTGGTCAGTGTTTTCGACTAAGTGGCTACTAAAAAAGACTGGACATACCCCATATTGAATACCCTGGGTTGTCTACTTTAAAAAAAAATATGTACATGTGGGGTGTTATTCAGAGATTTATGGCAGATAATAGTGTTACAATGTTACTATTGATACATTTTAAAAATGTATGTTTTAAAACCGCAATATCCTACTTGTACCTATAGCTCTATAACTTGTAAAAAAAGCAAAAAAGCACGTAAACACTGGGTATTTTTAAACTCAGGACACAATTTTGAATCTATTTAGCAGTTTTTTTCATTCGCTTTTGTAGATGAGTAAATGATTTTTCAAGTAAAAGTAAAAAAACATGTATTTATTTAAATTTTTCATCATTTTTTTATTTTTTTAAAATTAAATTACATGAGATTATATAAATAATGGTATGTAAAGAAAGCCCCTTTTTGTCCTGAAAAAAAAACAATATATAATTTGTATGGGAACAGTAAATGAGAGAGCGGAAAATTATAGCTAACCACAAACACCACAAAAGTGTAAAAATATGCCTGGTCGCAAATGTACAACATTGAAAAAATTAATCCGGTACTTAAGGGGTTAAATTATGTGTGCAACAAAAACAGAAAATATGAGAACTACTGCGTTCCTCACAGCTTTTGTATGTTTTCAGAGTTCTCATATTTTCATATTTTTGTGGTAATTCATTTGCTTCGGCTTTCTCAAAGTTAAAAGTGTAATCCAGCTGGGTACCCAGTGCTCACTGTGTCTACAGGGGTATCAGTTACACCCTGCTGACAATGCACAAAGCAGGCCAAAATGAACGCTCTGGGTTTCTGTATCTCTCATGCAGAGAGAACCTGCTGGCATTTCGGTTCTGGACTGCCCTTATGGGTGGAATTAGTCTGAAAAGCCTTGGAATAGGTTGTCTCTGTAATGTCACAAGTCAGCAAACACTATTTTGAGACCTGAACAGGGATTTACCAAAGGGAAAGCTTTTGTTTTTCTCTAAACTTGTCCGTTCTCATATTATCTGTTTTTTTCATAAACCATGCGTGCCATTCATATGTTTTTCCAACTCCCAGGCAGTACAAACCGTCAATGACAGCCATAATGCAATTCCCCAGTTTAGAGGTACTACAGTGAGGCAAAGTTGTCAGAATTTAGTTTGGAAACGGTGCTGACCACCATTCAGTAGGAATACCACATACAGAGAAAAACACAATACAATAAGGTAAAAGGGAAAAACATGTATACACACTGATAAAGCATAAATGACGATAACACAAATGTTAAACAAATAAAATTGTGAAGGCTAGCAATGGGATACAAGACTGTATGGATGACTCAGGTTTCAGGCAATGGGCTAGACCTTATGGGACTGTGGCCTCCAGGATACAAGAGCAGGCCTCTAGGACTCCAGCCTTTTTGGATACAGCGGCAGGGATAGGAAGTTACAGCTCCCTCTTCCTACTCACTGATCCACGGGAGCAGCTCTGCCCAGAGAGTCCAAACAGCAGCTCCCAGCCTGCAGAGACAGCCAACAGCTCAAGGACTCCAGTCTTCATGATACCTAGAGAGCAGAGGCATAACTAGAAACCACCGGGCCCCGGTGCAAATATTGCCCTGGGACTTCCTCCATATGTCTCATCCCTCTCATTAGTTCCCCCTAGGCCTTCCATGTGTCTTATTCCTGCCCGCACCATGGCCCCCCATGTACCTTTCCCCCACCCCTAGCCCAGGGGCGTATTAGCCGCGAGGCAAACAAGGCATTTGCCTCGGGCGGCACTTTTCAGGGGGCGGCAAAAAACGCTGCCCCCAAATGCCCAGGGCAAATGAATTGTTAGCCTTGCGGGTAACAGACATGCCGGTCGGGCTGGGCGGCGCTGGGCGGGCGGCTGGCGAGGGAGCTCTTCCTCTGAGCTGACTGCTCAGCTCCTTCGCGCGCTGCAGAGTGAGGCTGGGAGCCGGGTTGATGACGTCATCTTCTGTCTCTCAGCCTCACTCTGCGGCGCGCGAGGGAGCTGAGCAGGCCGCTCAGAGGAAGAGCTCCCTCGCCAGCCCCCCGCACAGCAGCCAGCGCTGCTCAGCCCGACCGGCAGCCAGTGGACCACCAGGGAGAGAGAGACCCCCCCCAGCACTGCCAAAGGTAAGGAGGCTGGGGGGGGCGGATTAAAAAAAGTAAATGTGAGTGTGTGTTTGTGTCTGACTGTGTGTGTGTGTGTGTCTGACTGTGTGTGTGTCTGACTGTGTGTGTGTGTGTTTTGTGTCTGACTGTGTGTGTGTGTGTGTGTCTGACTGTGTGTGTGTGTCTGACTGTGTGTGTGTGTGTGTGTGTGTCTGACTGTGTGTGTTTGTGTCTGTGTGTGTGTGTCTGTCTGACTGTGTGTGTGTGTGTGTGTGTGTGTGTGTCTGACTGTGTGTGTGTGTGTGTGTCTGACTGTGTGTGTGTGTGTTTGTGTGTCTGACTGTGTGTGTGTGTGTGTTTGTGTCTGACTGTGTGTGTGTTTGTGTCTGACTGTGTGTGTGTTTGTGTCTGACTGTGTTTGGGTCTGTGTATGTGTCTGACTGTGTTTGTGTGTGTGTGTGTGTATGTGTCTGACTCTGTGTGTGTTTGTGTGTGTCTGACTGTGTGTGTGTGTGTGTATTTAGAAGGTGGGGGGGAAGGGTTGGGTGGGGGTGGCGCGGGGGGAGTGGGGTGCCTGAGTTTTGACCTGCCTAGGGCAGCACAAAACCAGGATACACCACTGCCCTAGCCTGTCTGTGTGTCTCATTCCCACTGCACCAAATCCCCTCCATATGTCTCATTTCCTCTTCCCAGAGAAACCTCTGAGAGATGCAAGAAAACAAAATGTGGGGTCTGGCTGACTATAAAACAATTAACTTATGTGAAGAAAATGGACTTTTAATTGACATTTTCTTCTTTGTTCTGTATTTTTCCTGTTTTACCACCTGTATATTGAATGTATTGGTTCAGTAGTTTGAAACTACTGAACGCCGACCACCCTCCTGGCTCATTAACTACAAAGGAATTAGCTATTAAGTGCTCCCTGGGCGGCCGCTGTTCGTACAGCCGAACGCCACGTGGAATAGAAAACGGCGGCCATCTTGTTCGCACGAGGGGAGTCAGCGGGACTTGGTCGTCGAGTGTCTGGAACTAAAATCGGACACTCGACCTCGCGAAACACCGCTGAAACTACCGAACGCCGGCTTCTTGTATTTCCCGAACAGCCAGGGAAGTGCTGTTTGGTAGTTCTGTGCGAACGGACAAGGGGAGCAATCGCTACTATGAGCCAGGGGGATCCATTCAGGACTTTTGTTCGGTTTTTGTCTATTAGTGAATTGACCAACCGCACACGCTGAATTCATGGAACTGTTTTGGGCAGGAGCCGCATGTGTGGTCGGTAAAAGGGACCCTCCACACTTTTTCAGAACCCCTGAACCGATCTGGGTGAAATTTGGATATGTTTGTCCCCCAGATCGGGTCTATCAGGGGATATGTAATTTGTGGGGATACCTGGTAGGGAAAGGGGTGTTCTGAGTTTTGGGGAAATTGTGTGCTCTCTGCCTGGAGATAATTGATTTATTCCTGAACTTATCTCAATATCTCCCAGGCAGAGAGAAGGCATGTATTACTGTAAATCTGTGTGTTGATTGGCTGTTGTCTTTGTTTGCTGTGGGAGGTCCTCTTGCAGGAGGATTTCTCATAAAAGCCTGTGTGTGTCAATAAAATTAATTCCTGTTACACCCTTCATGAAGTCTAGGCTCATGTTTGGGGGATATTCTATTTGCTTGGAAAAATCACCTTGGAACTGCATTTCATCTACCTTATTCCTCTAACCCCTGCTGCAGCTATAATCACTTATGCTCAGCTGTTGGGGAAAGGGAACAGAAGACCGCAGCATCTTAACCACTGCAGATCTTACCTTTTTTTGTGAAATGTGTCAATTTTCTTGTTGCTTCCATCTCTCTAACAGCCAACCATCCTCCTGTCATTATGTAACAGTGTGACATGTCCCCTTTCTGCTACACACACTGCATTCACCTCTTTCTCCGTCCCAGTCTGCAGACCTGAACCTCTGCTGGCTAGTAAGACAGGAAGGAAAGGAGTGGACAGTGAGTGCTGATGAGAGAGGATTCAGAGTTTGTGATTAATGAGTGAGAGAAGATGAGAGCTTGGGGGCTTCTAATATGGCCAGACAGACTATGCTGATAGATGGAAGACAGAGATTGACATAGAGTTTGTGCAATCTTAAAACAGCATTCTGCAAGTGTATTTCACCAGATACAAGACACCTGGAAGGTATAACTGTAATCTTTTTCATCTTTAGGATTCTGTGATTAGGTCCAATCAGCAACAGGCCCAAAAGACTCTTTGTCTGGCACTGCTTGTTGTAGCTACCCCAAACAGAAAATGTAATTCATTTGAATGTTATAAATAATAAACACTGCATACCTTTATTTTGGATTTCATTCTCTGCCATACAAGATTCTGTCTTTTCTCCCACTAGGGAAATAAAAATGGTGGCAGCGTCTGGCAGCTGGACTCATTGGCTCATTGTAAACAGCGGTCAGAGAGACTCACACTGGCATCTGTAATAGTAAGTGTGCAGAATACACTGGGTATCCACTGCATTAAAACCACCGCCTGAACGTCAGTCTTATCTAACCCACTGTAATTACCAAGTTCAGCAGCAGAAGTTAGTGAGTTACAGGTTTGCAATATAGTGACTCCTGCTTAGAATGTATTAACTGCTTAACATAGCCTCCTCCAATATATTCCTCAGCCAAAGAACTCGGGAATTATGAGAATGATAAAAATATAACCGATATGTTAAAAATCATACTAAACCACCTGTGAAATTACCACCAGTCCTGAGTCTCTGTTAACCAGCACACATTTAATAATTTTCCTACTAAATAGTTAGGAAAAAAGTTCACTCAAAGTGACAAACAGGAGGAGGGTGTCCAGAGCACCCCATTCCCACTCTGTCACTCACTATAGGGTGAGGGCATGAACGTGGCACATCCGCTGCATATTATCCTATCTATACAAACACTAGGGGACACCGGGTGACATGGGGACACTGAGACACTTGGGGGCATTGAGAGACATGGGGACACTGGGGGGCACAGGGAGACATGGGTACACTGGGTAACTTTGAGACCTGGGAGACATGGGGCACTCCCCATGTCCCCATGTCTTCCAGCCAGTGTCCCTAGTATTTCAGTGTCCCCATGTCTCCCAGTGTCCCTGGTGTCTCTCAGTGTCTGTAGTGTGTCAGTGTTTCCTAGTCTCCCAAAGTCCTCTAGTCTCCCAGTGTCCCAATGTCTCCCAGTGTCTCAGTGTCCTCTATTATTAAAGAAAAAAATCTCAGGCACTCACTGTGATAGATTTAAGCAGGTTTATTGGACACTGCAGTGTTTTGACCTGTACCCAGGTCTTTATCAAGTCTCCAGTGTCCCCTATGTATCTCAGTGTCTCAGTACCCCATGTCTCCCAGTGTCCCTGGTGTATCTCAGTGTCCATAGTGTCTCAGTGTCCCCTAGTCTCCCAGTGTCCCCATGTCTCACAGTGCCCCCAAGTGTCTCAGTAGCCCCTAGTATAAAAGAA
Organism: Pelobates cultripes; assembly: GCA_933207985.1. Taxonomy (NCBI): domain Eukaryota; kingdom Metazoa; phylum Chordata; class Amphibia; order Anura; family Pelobatidae; genus Pelobates; species Pelobates cultripes. Next base: position 17,777,398 of record OW240914.1, read on the forward strand.
AAAAAATCTCAGGCACAAGTCTCCAGTGTCCCCTAAATATAACAGTGTCCCCTTTGTATCCCAGTGTCTCAGTGCCCCATGTCTCCCAGTGCCCCTCATGTCTCAAAGTCACCCAGTGTCCCCAAGTGTCTGTGTCCCATGGTCTCTCAGTGACCCCATGTCTCCCAGTGTCCCAATGTCTCTCAATGTCCCCTAGTGTCCTCGTAAAATGGGGACACTGGGAGACATTGGGGCACAGACACTAAGGCACTGGGAGACATGGGGACACAGACATGCCTCCTTTTTGGGTATGTTCGCCCCTTTTGGCAGTTCTTGTTATGTGATTTGTGTCAGTGGCTCACCCTTTTATCCCATCACCAGACTTCCAGCATTACTGGACACTGCTGTTAATGTCCAGTGTTTTAGTCTTAAGGGGCTAGACAATATGATTCAGACACCTTTAGAAATGTACCATGGAGATGCCAACGTAAGATTTTATGGCCTAGATTGCGATGAAGGGATAGACTGTCTTTGGTTCCTATAGAGGTAAATATTTATCATATCCATTTACAACACCTGCTAAATAGCTCCAATGCGTATTCAACAAATGTGGAAAAGTATGTGGAAGAATTGATATAAAGAAACTCTTGTCATTGTCCTCAGGCATCACCGGGGCAAAACCGAACACGAATCACTGAATTCCTGCTGCTGGCATTTGGTAAACGTCAATACTTCAATGCGCTCCTTTTTGTTCTGTTTCTGGTATTCTACCTCATATCCTTACTGGGAAATATTTTGGTTATTTCTTTGGTTGTGATGAATCAAAGTCTCCATTCTCCCATGTACTTTTTTCTCAGCCAGATGTCCGTGTCGGAAATTCTATTCACCAGCAGTATTGTGCCAAACATGCTGCATCTCGTTCTGGCTGGAGGAGCCAATGTGTCAGTCTCTAGATGCATTATTCAGTTTTGTCTCTTGGGTGTGCCAACTATTGCCCAATGCTTTATCCTAGCTGTGATGTCCTTCGATCGATATGTCGCCATTTGTAATCCTTTCCACTACACACAAATCATGACCTTCAATCTACAGGTTCGTGCTTCCATTGGTTGTTGGATGTTTGGATTTTTATTGAGTCTTATTATTTATTTTTTTCTCCATAAGTTAGAATTCTGTGATTCCAACATCATTGACCATTACTACTGTGATATTGCTCCAGTGTTAAAACTTTCCTGTTCAGATACCAGGACCGTGGAGCTATTGACATCTTTGCTTTCTGCTCCTCTTGTTCTCTCTCCGTTACTCTTTATCATTGTAACGTACACTTCCATTCTTCTCACCATCCTGAAGATCCCAACCATCAGCGGGAGACAGAAAGCATTCTCCACCTGCAGTTCCCACCTGAGCATTGTGTGTATGTATTATGGCACGCTAGCAACCATTTATATATTTAAACCCAAAGACAGCTCACTGGATGTGAATAAGATTCTGTCTTTGTTATATACATTGGTAACCCCATCGCTAAATCCTATTGTCTATAGCCTGAGAAATCAAGTTATCAGAAAAGCTGCTGAGAAATCCTTCCAAATCAGGAGGAAACAGATACAGATTTAATATGTGGTGGAAATAAGCCCATATAGGGTTATTCTCTAAAATGAGAATTCATTTTCAAATTGAATTCCAAATGTAAGGCCAGACTGTAAAAATTCAACGCCAGTCAACTATGGTTATTGTTTGGCCATTTTGGACTTAAACTTGAAATTCACCTTCTACTAAAAAATATTCACTTTGGTGAATAATCCTAATAGATTAATTTAACCCTTTCACTATGTATTGCTTTTTGTATCGTTGGAAGAAGTAACATAAGCTTACGCTGTTAATGGCATAATATTTACAAATTGCATCAATGTATATCAGCTGTTGCTCATACTCTGCCAGAGCAGACCTGGACTGACACTCACTTTCACAACCGTGAAGATTCCATTATAGGAGAACATTCCTAGAACTCCTAGAATACAAATTATACACAGGCAGTTTACATTTCAAGAAGAATATAGGGTCACAAAAGTCACACTTCTGTAAGCAATCCGAATGCTGCTGTACGTTTATAAATTGCTTAAACTAACACCCCCCGTGAAGGTTTACATAAGGTATTTAACAAGTGGAATGTGTCTGATTACTGTTTTTGAGTATTGAGTATTTTTGAGTATTGTTTACAATATGCAGGGCCGTCTTTAACGCGGAGCAAATGGGGCAGCTGCCCCGGGCCCAGTTACTCTGCCCTCAACAATTTTTTCCCCCATGGGGCTGCCGGCCTGCACATTAAGGAGGCCAATGGGTGGGTATTGTAAGCAGGGGCCCGGTCACATGCTGTAGCCCTTTAACAGCGCGACTGGACCCTTTACTTTTTGGCAGCGCTGGGAGGAAGTGACGGCTGCAAGTGTATGTGTCTGTGTTTGTGTCTCTCATTGTATGTTTATGTCTGTCTGTGTATGTGTCTGTGGTTTTGTCAGTATGTCTGTCAGTGTATGTGTCTGTGTTTGTGTCAGTATATCTGTCAGTGTATGTTTATGTCAGTATGTCTGTCAGTGTATGTGTCTGTGTTTGTGTCAGTATGTCTGTCATTGTATGTTTATGTCAGTATGTCTGTCTGTGTATGTTTCTGTCAGTATGTCTCTGTGTGTTTGTTTGTGTCAGTATATCTGTCTGTGTATGTTTCTGTCAGTATGTCTCTGTGTGTTTGTTTGTGTCAGTATATCTGTCTGTGTATGTTTATGTATGTGTATGTGTCTGTGTTTGTGTCAGTATGTCTGTCGTATTTTTATGTCAGTATGTCTGTCTGTGTATGTGTCTGTGTTTGTGTCAGTATGTCTGTCTGTGTATGTGTCTGTGTTTGTGTCAGTATGTCTGTCATTGTATGTTTATGTCAGTATGTCTGTCTATGTGTTTGTGTTTGTATCAGTATGTCTGTCAGTGTATGTATCAGTATGTCTGTCTGTGTAAGTCAGTGTGTCTGTGTATGTCAGTATGTCTGTCATTGTATGTCTTTGGGTATGTGTGTCAGTATGTCTGACAGTGTATGTCTGTGTATGTGTGTTAGTTTATGTGTCTGCGTGTGTCAGTATGCCTGTCAGTGTATGTGTGTGTGTGTGTGTGTGTGTCAGTATGTCTGTAGTGTATGTATCTGTGTGTGTGTGTCAGTATGTCTGTCAATGTGTGCCTGTCTCCGCGTGTGTGTCTGTATGTCTGTCAGTGCATGTCTCTGTGTATGCGTGTTAGTATGTCTGGCAGGGGGCAGGGGGCAGGGGCCCCATGCAAATGTTTGCCCAGGGTCCGGTACAATATCAAAGATGGCCCTGACAATATGGAGTGGATAGGATTAAATTACTGGAAAATACAAGTCAGGGAACAGGGGCAGTGGTCCTAAGTAGCACTTCCTGTCTGAACAGCATATAACCAGTTGTCTCTTTAAAATGTCTTTGGTGCCTCTTCAAATGTACTATCCACATTGAATAAGGCTGACTTCCTTGACAGATACGCCAGCCACAGGTACGTTAAAAAATCTTCATATGACAAGGCAAGTGCACACAGAAGTGCCGCCAATAGTGAATTAACATTTCTTATAAAACCATAAAATGCATTCACAAACAATCGTGCAGGATAACGCACTTATGTAGGCGCACTACTGCTGTGAAGCTTTTTTGCCACAAAGAGGTAAATTCAGTGTTACTATGCACCAATAAATCTCCCTGGGTGACTCCTTCCAAAATGAGATTGCAGTCAATATTCCCACTGTCTTCTACTAGTTTAGTGAGATACCGTAAGTAAGTAGCACTTCCCTCGTACAGAGTTTGTGACACTGTCCTGGAAGCTTCAACTCTTAGACCTAGAGCCAACAGAAAAAAATCTGAGTTTTCTGGTATGAAAAGAAGAGGTAACCAGACCTGGAGTGAATGAATACATTTATTTTCTTTAGTCCTTAAAGCCCAGAGTTAGAAGGTATGCAGCATTTGTTCTGAAATTACAAAACAAAATACTCTTCAATCCATAGTGACACACAAATATTTCACACAGCAGTGGTAATCGCCCATTCACAGTCTCACCTTGATATTTATTTCAGAAGTATTAGTAATATACCATTTTTACACTCTTAATACAACCTGATAAAGCAAATTTTGTCCCTTTTTGTCCAAAGCCAATAAAAAAAACAAAAGCCATCTTTCTTTTTTAATTTAAATAACTTTCTCTTAGAAATACAATAACATGCATGGGATTGATTAGAGAAGTAAATGTTAATTGTATTACTCTTGTCAAATTAAATGGTACACAGAGCGTTATTTCCTAAATTTCATATTTAAGGCTTTAGTAGCCAAACTAGAAGTATAATGAACTTTCCAATTCAGCGGGAGTGGGCCAGTAATGCCCAATAAGGGCAAGTCCAACCCAAGAATTGGAAGTATTGCATAGTGTGAATGCATGGCAGGCTGCCTGTCCTTCATTGAGTGCAGATCCTGTTTCAGTGCTCTCTGCAGGTTCCTATTGCCCTGAACATAGTGCAAGCGTGTCTAATGATGTGCTTGCACTGTGCTTGTTGAGAACTAAGTTAGGTCAGTAGGTCAGGACCAGAAAATCTCGACTGTCCCACTAAAATCAGGACAATTGGGAGGCCAGAGGTTAATCTTACAGGGATACTCCAAGCACCAAAACAACTTTAACTTAATGAAGCAGTTTTGGTGTATAGATCATGCCCCTGCACTCTCACTGCTAATTTGTTTGTCATTTAGGACTTAAATCACTTTATTTATGCAGCCCTAGCCATGCATAGCCATGCCCGATATCTTAACACACTTCTACCCCACACCTCCCTCTATTCGGATGGACCCACCAATCAGTAAATTGGCATTCTTGCATTTTTATTTACATTACATGATGCCGGCCGTGGGCAGACATTTTAGAAGGGGTTGTTTCTCAGCCTGTCATTTAGTGCAGTCATGACCACGTGATCGCGGCTCCACTGAACGATGCTGTAGCGGACCCTGGGTAACCCGACCAGTTACCTCCATTAATTCCTTCTGTCAGTCACTCTGGAACCATCAAATTAAACAGACCTCCATTCCCCACAGTAACGAGACACAGCCCTGGGAGTACAACACGATTTTATTGTGCCACACAGGGCTTTTATGAATAACCCCTTGCAAGGGGTCTTCCACACAAACAAACAGGGGTTTCCATCCCAGGATCCTCTGTACCTGGGAGCCAAGGCACAGGAAAAGGGACCTCATTTCTTTGTCTCCCATGCACAGAAAGCCTGCCAACATAGCCAGTGCCCCAAAAGTGTCCCCCCCAATCTTAGGAACCCCCACAAAAGTAAATTTCCCGACCAGTCTCCATTCGTGAGGCTCCTGTACTAATACCAGGCAAGGGAAGTGACTCCTTTCGGGATATGAATGGTTGGCGTTTGTCTATACGAAATGGCAGCCACCCAGGGGAGAATTCATTAATTACTTCCTTTGCGTTTTCACACTATTGTTGATGGTGTGAATGTAATGTTCTAATTAATTGGGGTGAACATTCTAATGGGACACTGGGGTGGTCCCCATTTGGGAGACAAATAGATTATGTTCGTTTGGATGCTCCCGAATTGGAAAACAAAGCACAGCACACAAAATACAGGGGAAACACACAATACAAGGGCAAAACATACAAATAAGCAGTGGTTCTGCCACAGATGCATTATGGAAACAGTAGTTCCCTAGACATTTTCTTCCAGTACATTTTGTTTCCAGTATTTAATGAACAGAAATAAAGTTATTTACCTAAATTGTTTTTAATAAATGTTACACCAGCACCATTCTTATGGTATATATGTAATAAAGATGTTCTTTAGTTTATGTATACTTTACAAATTTAGGGCTACATGTTAGGCAAAACACGTTGGGATTTGATATTTCAAAGCATTTTATTTATTTATTATTTTATTTTATTTCTTGGCTGTGAATTTTCAATAAAATTTGGTCTTACAATTCCAATGAATTTTATCTTGTCCTGCTTTTATTTATATATATGTATCATCTGGAAGTCCTGCTGTCAAAGCTGCACTTTTCCTATTTGCCCTTACATATCCCAGGTGGGGGTTGTACCACCCATGCTGTTTACAAAGAGCAAATGCTTGCTCCTCTAAATGTAAGTGCATTTCCTCCTATTTGCAAATAGAAGTTTTACTATAAACAGAGAGCACTATTTTTCTCTTGTTTATCTTTATTTATAAAATATTCTCTGGATATGTTATTTGATTACACTATTCAGATTCGCTCTATTTTTATATATTCCATGTGAGATGCATATTTTCTACCGTACCGTAGAACATATCTGGGATTCTGTAAAAGCCTTGGTTATCTACCTCATATCCCGTGACAAGGATTATATTGTCAGACGCTGATACATGAGAGCTAGTAGATAGCTCCTTTTTGTGAGTTTATTTTTGAACATTTTACTTAGTTGCCCTTGTCAAATACAATATTATTATTATTTTTATTCTGTCGCTTATTTTCAATTTATATTATGGAAACTTATCTGAGTTGGTAAAAATATTGGACTACCTACTGAATTTATCTACCTTATGAATATCGTTTGCTGCTCACTAAAAATTGACTTTAGGATTATTTTGTTCGAATTCGCTGTTACACTTCTTTTGATATTTGATACTAAGTACTATCACCACTGTATTGTTATATGGCATAACCTGTTTTTTTTTTTATCTCTATCCATACCATTGTATGTTATCTATTATGATAACAGCTATAGTTATGTATACAGTTATAATATAGCTATATTATTGTCAGCATTACAAATTGACCCAGCATGCAGTACTGTGTCACACCTAGGAACCTCGGAGCAACTTCATGCTGGGAACCTTCAACCTGACGTTGCATGAGGATAACCAAACCCGATCACCTACCTGGTAAACTGGATTTGCACTCCGACGTTTATCCACATGAAACTTAAAGCGAGCAGCCGCAGTTTCAAGAGTGGAGTGAACCTTAGTCCAGGTATCACGAATAGAGGTAAGGTGATCATCCAGAGTAGGGATAGCCCTATCAGAAAACACAGCAGGGAGAACAGCAGGATGACGACCCATATTGACAAAAAACGGACTATGCCCTGATGAGTTATGGGTAGCGTTATTCCATGCAAATTCAGCCCAGGGCAATAATTCAGTCCAGTTAGACTGTGTACTATTCACAAAGCAACGTAAATACAGCTCAAGTGATTGGTTAGCTCTTTCAGCCGTACCATTAGTTTGGGGATGGTAAGCAGAGGAAAATGACAATTCAATGCCCAACTGTTTATTGAATGCCCTCCAGAACCGTGACACAAATTGGGAACCCCTGTCAGACACAATATTTTGAGGAATACCATGTGTTAAGACACCCCTGGTGTCTTTAAATGAAACCGCCGTTTAGTTAGCTTTCCCCTTCTGCAATACCAATAATCTCCGTTCGCATAAACTGCAGTGTACGAACCAAGCTCAGGGGAAGCGACAATCTCCCGACTGAGATCCGTGAACGGCTCCAAACTCCCGAACGGAAATCCACGAACTGCTGCTAGCTGCCGAACAACAATAACCACCAAGTGGCTTTCGGTTCCATCCAGCAGTCTCTAAACGTAAAGAAGAAATCCCCCCAATAACGAGACAGAAGCTCCGCATTGAGGGTCAAACAGGATCTGGCTTTACTGTGGGCTACCCGCCCATATTTATGCAGGTCTCCCACTTGGTGGACACTCCCCTAGGGGACCAAATGGGAGACTGTAATGACAGATAGACATGGGGACATTTCAGACATACGGTCACAGGTTTTACCCACAATGCACTAGGGTTTCCTCCCCTCTGCCCTGGAGATAATTAAGAAGTAACTCAATTATCTCCAGGACAAAGCCAGTCGCCATCTTAAATATAAAACCAGAAAATACATAAAAATACATAACTTTACAATAACCGAACATTTCCCATTCGCATCACATATCCCCAGATAGCCTGGATCTGACTGCATATTATTAGCGAATAGCGCTCAGATCCCACACACATAGTTCAATCGCCATGGAGTCAAAGTTCTTACAGTCTTTCGGTGCCTCGTGGTCGACATACGAACGACGACCACCCTGAATTCGGTTTAATTGAGAAGTGTCTGCGGTTAACCACAACGTTCTAATTGTGATCAATAGGTTAACCAGCAGCACACTTCTCTCCTGGGTGGCCATCCGTTCGGTAGTTTTGTTCGGGAAAAACGGTCATTCGTATGGCTGGGCTATAGGAAACAGCCATTTACACGAACGGGGCAGAAACAGACAAATCCACCTGCAATAAACAGACAGATGGTTCTGTCACACCATGTAGCCTGACAATATTGCATATAAATATGTGCACCAGGTCCTGAGATGATGGCAATTTTTTAAGTGGAGTAAAGTGTGCCATTTTGGAAAAAAACGGTCAACTACCATGAGGATGGTAGTATACCCATTGGAACTAGGCAGTTCAACAATGAAATCTATTGATAAATGAGACCATGGGATACTAGGTATAGGAAGTGGCTGTAACAATCCACACTGAAGTTTATGAAGAACCTTCAAAACTGCACAGATAGAGCAGGCTTCGCAGGCGCGCTGGCGGGCAGGTGGCGCTGGCGAGGGAGCACTTTCCCCTGAGCTGTATGCTCAGCTCCCTCGCGCGCAGCCCACAGAGTGAGAATGGGAGATGGAATATGACGTCATATTCCGGCTCCTGGCATCACTCCGTGGGCAGCACGCAAGGGAGCTGAGCAGACAGCTCAGGGGAAAGTGCTCCCTCGCAAGTGCCGCCCAACCGCCCAGGAGCCACTGGACCCCCAGGGAGAAAGAGAACCTGAGTGACTCCCACCAAAATAACCTGGAAATGGCGGATACAGTTTTATTAATACCCGGATGCCCAGCGGTCACATTGTTATGGAATATCTTCAGCACCTCTTTCCTGTCAGGCAATGGAATAAACAATTTATCTTGAGATTTATTGCAAGGTGTCTGGGGCTGAGCCGCCATGATAGCACAGAGCAAAGGGGACAATAATGAAAAGACAGTGGATGCAATAATACACTCAGGAGAAATAATAGGGGATGTCTCTTGTTCTAAATCTGATTCAACATCAAATTGGCGTCAGCTTTAACGTTCTTAGAAGCAGGTCTGTAGGTGATAATGAAGTTAAAGCGAGACAAAAATAATGCCCATTTAGCTTGTCTAGAACACAGTCGTTTGGCATCCCCAATATATCTGTCAGGTTCTTGTGATCAGTAATAATCAGAATGGGATCCTTGGAACCCTCCAAAAGATGTCGCCATTCCTTAAGCGCTAGTATGATGGCTAACAGTTCTCTATTACCAATGTCATAGTTACGCTCAGCAGGAGACAGCTTTCTGGAGAAGTAACCACAGGGATGCAAAGGGGCATCCTGACTCCTGTCTCGGAGGCGTCAGCCTCAAGCAGGAAAGATTTACTAATGTCAGGATGTCTTAATATATCAGCAAATGCGAACATTTGTTTAAGAAGCTCAAAAGCCTCTTTAGCTTCTTTAGGCCATATAGTACAATTAGCCCCCTTGCGTTTCATATTAATGATGGGAGCTATTACAAAAGAGAAACCTTTGATGAATATCCTGTAATAGTTTGAGAAACCAATAAACCTCTGTATGGATTTTAACCCATTGGATAATGGCCATTGTAGAACGGCCTCTAGTTTGCGAGGATCCATTTGGAAACCAGAGGCAGAAATGTTATACCCCGAAAACTGAACTTCATGTTGATCAAATACACATTTCTCAAGTTTACAATAAAGACCATTTTAAAGCAAAGTTTGTAAAACTTGTTTGACATGATCATGATGAGTTTGGATGTGGGGGGAATAAATAGGGATATCATCCAGGTATACAAGCATAAAAGAGTAAATATAGTCTCTGAGTACATCATTAATGAAGTCTTGAAATGCAGCTGGAGCATTACATAACCCGAAGGGCATAACAAGATATTCGTAGTGTCCACTCCTAGTGTTAAATGCCGTCTTCCATTCACTTTTTTAGAAATGGGTAACATGCAGCTTTCCTGACAGTCTCTACCCCATTCCAGTATTTCCTCTCTAGTTCAGTCAATATGAGGGTTATGCTTGGTGAGCCAAGGGAGCCCTAATACGATGGGACAAGAAGGGGAAGTGATTGTCTGGAAAGTAATGTCTTCCTTATGCAAAGCTCCTATCGTAATGCAAATAGGCAAGGTCTCATGGGTAATAAGAGGTTGAGATAGGGGTCTCCCATCAATAGCCTCCACCACTAGAGGTGATGATCTCTCCTTGACTGGTATGGTGTGTTTTTTATGAAAATACAAATAAATACAGTTACCATCCTCAGGGACGTTTTAGCCGCGAGGCAAACAAGGCATTTTTCAGAGAGCTGCAAAAAAAGCTGCCCCCAAATGCCCAGGGCAAATGTCTTGTTAGCCTTGCAGCTAACTGACATGCCAGGCGGGCAGGCGGCGCTGGCGAGGGAGCACTTTCCCCTGATCTGTCTGCTCAGCTCCCTCGCGCGCAGCCCGCAGAGTGAGGCTGGGAGCCGGAATATGACGTCATATTCCGGCTCCCGGAATCACTCTGCGGGCAGTGCGCGAGGGAGCTGAGCAGACAGCTCAGGGGAAAGTGCTCCCCCGCAAGTGCCGCCCGACCGCCCAGCAGCCACTGGACCCCCAGGGAGAAAGAGAACCCCCCCCAGCAATCCCACAGGTAATGAAGCCAAAGTCAAATACCAGAAAATCAAGATCAGGAATGCACTCTCGGATAACCATAGGCATGAAACCACGACAGGGCAATGAGCAAGAGGAGAGTTGAGTTTAAATACCCCTGTCGTGGATCCGATTGGCTGTAAGCGGCCTTTGACCCCAAAGGCAATTACCAGGTGTGCCTGATTGCTGCTCAGCACAAATCCACCTGTGGATGGCCTTTGAGTCAAGAGAAAGGAGTATGATGAGACATACAGTCTCTAATTTGTAGTAGAATATCTGCTACCAAGGAAAAGACATTTCTCCGTCTAGTCACGGGTCCCAGATTTTGTGAAATGATTTAGGAGTATTGTGAGTTTGAGCAGTGAGTCTATCCATCTCTATATTATCCTGTATTTTTTTTTTTTATTGCTTGTAGCTAGTAAAGAAACCAGTTAAGTAGTCCATACTTCCCATAGTAAGGGAGTCCCACATGCAGAACAGGTGCATAGGGCTTGGCACAAAGCAACCACAAGACCTCCAGTGGTTCAAGCCACATGTTTCTATTGTCACATGTAGCAGATACTTATAACGTGCCTCCCAACATTGAGGTTATATATTTGGGAGGTGGGTGGAAGAGCCCTGGGGGGAACCACCAGTGACACAACTTACTTCACTGGCGACACCCACAATGGGCGAGCCCAGCTAGAAAAGGGACAGCCCGACGTCAAGCACGCTAGGCTGGCAGACCTTTTCCAGACTGGCCTTCAGCATACAGGACCTGCATAGAGCCATCTCTAGGTATTGGGAAGCAATACACTGAACAGGGCATTGTTTAAACCTAGCTAATTGGGATTATACTAACTTTTGAGCTTTTTGCTCTCTAAATCTTGTTCTTTCTACATTCACTACTTTACTGTTAAAGGTGTCCATGAAGGCGCTGTTCCTATCTATTATATCTCTTTATATCTATTAGGTACTCTTTACTTAGTTATCTAGTTACCCTACAGGTTCACTATTTAGTAGACCCCGTCATATATTCAGTGACTGCACGGATCAAATTTTATATTGAAGTCTTGCATGTTCTGCCTAATTGCATCACTCTTTACACTATCCAGTCAGCGTAGCACTGTAGTTTCTATTTGATCTTGTCTGACTAGTTCTTACACTTTAAGCTAGTTTGCCTGGGCAGCCCTAGACATTATTCATATCTACACATACTAATTACGGCACTCTTGTTTAGTTAAGCAGCCACTAGAATTTATATTAGGATTTTTCCAGGTCTCTTATTTATAGTCTACACTGGCGCTATATTGCTCTGTCTCAGGCTCCTGACTGTGAACCTAATGTTACTAAGTATCATTTTACATATTGGACTTATTTAGCGATTCATTCTTGCAATATATCTAGCAAGCTGACCCTATAGTTCCAATTAGCTTCTTTGGTGTTTTGTCTTATTACAACATGATTTTGGAGATCGCTATTATCAGCTTTGCTCTCGATCATTTGTTTGGATTTTTGTGATCCACCAATTCTTGTGTCTTTCCTTACTCCTCTACTCCCCTACTCCCCTTATTGTATGCCCCTTGCATCTAATATTGTTTATTATTTTTTCTGTCTAAGTCAGACAGTTATTTTAAGGGGCAGTGTATCTATAGTAACCTTTTTTGGTATTAAACAGATTCTTCTTTAATTTCTTTATAATATAAATATATATATATATATATATATATATTGTAACAGAGTGTTGGGGATGGTGGTCAGGGGTGTATATCTGGCACCCAGACTTTTGCACAGCCACTATCCTGACATGTGGGTAAGCACATGCAGCCCCAGGGAAAGTTAAGTTTAAATGTAGTTTTTTTTCCTCTGTTGTTATTTGGGTCCCTGGGGTGGAGTATTCGGAAGAGCAGGGTGGGCCGATTCTCCACCCACTGTCAGAGTGGTTGTGCATGAGTCCAGCCCAGGTTTCCCATAGAGTTCTGGCTCACTGCCTAACGAGGTCATTAGCCTCACCTGTAGGGGCTGTGAGCAGCTATATAACTGCAGTTAAAGCAGGGTGAAGTGAGGGAAGTGTTTTGGAGGAGAAAGAAGGTATTTTTGTGGAGAAAGAAGATTTGCTGTTCATTGTATCCTGTTACTTCACAACAACAGAAAATAAACAGGCCAGAGGCCTTTTTGAAACTGGACTTTGTCTTGACCTGGTTTTCTTACCCTAGAGGGCTGTGCGGTTGCCAAAAGATCCTGGACAAACACACACAGGAAAGTAAGTTTGTCACATATGGTGGAGAATGCGGGCACTGCACTAAAGAAGCCTGTGGGTATTAACTGGAAGCCAAACAAGCCTGTAGAAATATGGAGGAAGTTGTGAAAGTCTTGTTGCAAACTACAGCTGCACAGCAAAAGGCTACAGCCGTACAGCAGGAGGCTACAGCCGCACAACAGGAAAATATTACAGCCCTACAGCAACTGGTAATTACGCAAAAGGCCAACACAGATGCTTTGATCCAGCAGGTTATGGCAGCCCAAGCTGAGGCAAACCGCCTGCTCAGAGAGGAGCAACATCAGGCCACCAGTATGATACAGAAGGAGATACAGGCTTTGACCAAGGGACTGACCAGAGTCTCGGATGGGACGCAGTCCGAGGTTAAAATGATCAGAGCCAGCCGTTACCTGCAGAAGATGACACCTACAGATGATATGGAAGCATACCTGCTAGCTTTTGAGAGGACAGCTAAGAGAGAAGAGTGGCCGGTGAGTGAGTGGGCAAGCATACTGGCACCTTTTCTTATTGGAGAACCCCAGAAGGCTTTCTATGACCTGGAACCAGCACAGGCAGGGGTCTACTCCAAACTGAAGGCTGAGATCCTTGCACGACTTGGTGTGACTAGGGCAATTTCGTGCCCAAATATTTCACGCCTGGTCTTTCAACCAAGAGAAACCTATCCGCTCCCAGATGTTTGACCTGGTACATCTTGCTAGAAAGTGGTTACAACCAGAAATAAATACGGCAAGCCATATCATGGAACTTCTTGTGATGGACAGATTCCTGCGGGGCTTGCCTGCTTCACTGCATCGATGGGTCAGTCAGAGCGATCCACAAACAGCTGATGAGTTAATTGGTTTGGTGGAAAGATATGTTGCTGCAGATGACAGACAGTGGCTCAACAACACAAAGGCTAAGCAGAGAGTTAAGACTCCAGCTGCTGAAAGACCTGGTAAGAATTTTCAAGGTTTCAGAGACACAGAGGAACAAGAGACATATTCTCAGAGACCCCATATGCTTTTGCCTAGAAATGTTAATCCTGGAAAAGGGTCTAGGTGGGGGACAGTTGACTATATTAAATGCTTCCGGTGTAATGAACCTGGACATAAAGCTAGAGACTGTCCCTTGACTGATGAACCTATGCAATGCAAATCAGGATGTACAATTGTCTTGTTTGCTGAATTGTATGGAATCTGCTGTTGCCAACTGTTGTCACAATCATGAGATATGTTCCATAAGGGTGAATGGGAAAGAGGTTAGAGCTCTATTAGACTCCGGAAGTATGGCGACATTGATAGCAAAATGCCTTGTACCTGAAGCCGATGTTGATGCATTGTGCAAAAGCCACAGACAGGTCAAGGAGAATTAGGATAGAGTAGTGACCAATGGGATTTTGCAGCGAGTAGATCATTGGATACTTTGGTCAGTGCCGTTTCCAGAGTGCTTAGCACGGAAACCAGACTGAAGCGGGTCTAGCAGAGAGTTGGACTCGAAGAAGTCTGTCAATCTCGCATACACAATTTTTTCAAGGATCTTGGATGCAAAAGGCAGTAGCGAGATAGGACGATAGTTGGATGGGGAGTTAGGGTCAAGATTGGGCTTTTTTAGAATTGGGGTTACAGTTGCATGTTTGAAGGGCAATGGAAATATACCAGAGGAGAGAGAGAGATTGAGAATTTTAGTGAGAGGTGGAGAAAGAGAAGAAGACAGAGTACGGATGAGATGGAATTGGATCTAGGGAGCAGGTGGTGGGGCGGGAGGACAGGAGCGGAGCAGAAACTTCTTCCAATGTAGCGGGTGCGAATGAACACAGAATAGCAGAGGGAGTGAAGTTAGGGGAAGTATTATAAGGGCAAGAAGAAAGATGAGATATCTCTTCTCTGATTGTAGAGATCTTGTCAGTGAAGTGAGTTGCAAAGTCTGAGGCGGTCAAGTTAGTAGGTGGAGGAGGAACAGCAGGGCAAAGAAGAGAGTTAAATGTGTGAAATAGTCATTTGGGTTCGCGGGAGAGTGTGGTTATGAGGGTATTGAAGTAATTAACTTTTGCAGAGGAAAGAGCCAAGCTGTATGAGCTCAGCATAAATTTATAGTGGGCTGGGCTGTGGGTGCTCTGTTACACTTTTCCAGACTGCTGTATAGGTAGTTTGTTATAGGTAGCCTGTTACATGCTACACTTACCTGGGGACTCCCCTTCTTTTTGTGGGTTGAGTCTCTATAATTTGTATGTTAATTATGGAGCTGTGAGAACCCTCCATACCACTTCTTACTTTATCTTCATTGATTCTGATCTTTTTCTCTCTGTCCTTTCAATTTACTTATCTTTTTGAAATACATAAGTGCTATCTTAGCAAGAGCCAATTCACTATTTAGTAAATCATTAGGACTTGTTATTATTTTGTATATAGAAAGTGGGGATATATATATATATATATATATATATATATATATATATATATATATATATATATATATATATATATATATATATATATATATATATATATATAGAAGGGATCTGTTCTGTTTGGTCATAACTCCATACATTTGGATTAATCTGGGATTTATATAACCATTCATTCATCATACTAGGAGTCAAGACTTATTGTTACTTTTTGCTATTTGGGTTGTTACATTAGTTACTCTGTTATTTACAGTGAACTATCTACTAAGTATCTAATTTACATTATAACTCTGCCATTAGTTGATGATAAATTGAGCTGATTTTTTTCTCCCAGTATTTTTCCATTTTTCTATAGGATAGCAGTCTGGTGTATTTTTGACACTTGGTGTTTAGATTTTTTACGTTTATTTATTTTCAATAACATTTTATTATTTTTTGTACCTTGTTTGAGAAATAGTCTCTTTTTTTGCAAGTCTCCATATATAGTGTTCTATAGGGGGTACTGGTTTTGATGGGACTTGTCTCCTGTTTAGGGATGTTCCTCCCTCATTTCCTTATCTTTTGTATTTTCCTTATAGTGGAGAAAGTCAGATGCACAGTGAGACTTTGTCCAACAGCGTTCAGCAGTTCTGGAGCATTTTTGGAGGTATCGAGTGAGCTTGGTGTGCCAGGGTTGTTGTTGGGGGGGCCTGCGGCATTTAAATGTACAAGGTGCCATGATGTCTAGTTGAGAGGAGAGGGTGGAATTGTAGAAGGAGGTTGCAGAACTAGGACTTGAGATAGGTAAAAGGAGAGTTTGGAGATTAGTGGAGAAATGCTCTAGGTCAATACATTGGAGGTTTCTGTGAGAGTGATGTTCAGACGGTGGTGTCAATTGGGTCTTAGGTATGCCAATGTCAAAAGTCAGCAGATGGTGGTCAGATAGTGGAAAGGGAATATTGGCTTGCTCACTGAAGGAATGGGCTTGCAAAGTTGGGGAATCAGGCTTTGCAGGCGATCAGGCTTGCTCGCTGAAGGAATGGGCTTGCAAAGTTGGGGAATCAGGCTTTGCAGATGATCAGACTTGCTCACTGAAGGAATGGGCTTGCAAAATTGGGGAATCAGGCTTTGCAGACGATCAGGCTTGCTCACTGAAGGAATGGGCTTGCAAAGTTGGGGAATCAGGCTTTGCAGACGATCAGGTTTGCTCACTGAAGGAATGGGCTTGCAAAGTTGGAGAATCAGGCTTTTCAGATGATCAAGCTTGCTCACTGAAGGAATGGGCTTGCAAAGTTGGGGAATCAGGCTTTGCAGACGATCAGGCTTGCTCACTGAAGGAATGGGCTTGCAAAGTATTACTTATTATTATTATTATTATTATTATTAGAATGTATTACTATAATATCCTGTTCAATTATACTTTCATGAATCATATGTTTTCTAGTAACTTAAAATCTTTAGATCATTTGTATTCATGAATTACATTCCTATACCATTAATACCACCTAGTGATGATTGTATCAGTACTTTACAATCATAGTATTTAATTTGTATATTCAGTAGGCTCTCACTACCTAAAATATACCAACACTACTTATAAGACTCATAATAGTTTGCAAACCTTCAAAGGTTGTGTTGTTATCAACCATGAAGTTTTATAATTCTTCAAATAATGTTCATGTTGTTGACAATACTTATTGTTCTCGAAATTCTCCACTCATAAATCTTTCTATCATAGATTTGTTTTTGTTTACATAATTATAATTTTGACTAAAATTCCACCTTGTAGTAACAAACTTTTAATTCAACAGAAACATGGTTTACTTTAAAAGAACTTGGAAATAATAATTTAAATTCACTATCATCACTCTCTTCATTAGCATTGTGATGACTTATTCATGTAATACATCTCAACATAAAAGTAGGATTGCCCTAATGTTACCTTAACATTTGTTCTGACCAATTCGTATTCCTTAGTACACTTCAACTGACTAAAATAAAATAAACTTGGGGTCATACTGCCCAGAAACGTATTCCTAGTCTGTGTCTAACAAACTCAGGGTAATCATAACAAATAACAACTTATACATTGGATACCGTCATATCCAGAAACCTATTCTTCCTAGTCCATTCCTTTATAGACTTAGGTCAAATATAATTGTGTACTATACTCTTAACTAAACATCAATTCAATTCCTCTTGGATCTCTGAACTCTTATATCCAAGGCATTCTTAATGTATACCATTACTTAATATTAATCAATATAAATTATCTTTCCTTAGTTTTCTTCCTTATGTTACCATTGTTTGTTTTACTTCACCTCGATTATAAATAAAATATTTATTCTAGTGAATCTATGAAATACTTTTGCACTCAATCTTTGTAGTATTAAGTAACCATGATCCTTATTTTATCAACTTCATAATTTATGTACTTATGTATAGGTAATAATGTAATAGTTCTCTTCATAATACTATCCTTTCATAATTTTACTCCATGTGTTACACATGTATAAGTACTCTCTCTTTTGGTATTAATACTCATAACTGTTATATAACTCTTAATTGTCTGTTTTCTTTTCCGTTAATATTTAGGAATTGATATGTATGTTAGTGTCAATCTTTTATTTCTTTGTAAGTCTGTTAATCTTCTGTATCAAATGAACTCTGTAGAATCTTCCATCACAGTTTGTAGATCAGATGAAAAGTCTCTTTCCAACAGTCGATGTCCAGTTGTCTAAAGGAATGCTTTCCTGATTTACTGCCACATGGATCTGTCACGTTTTACCTACATTAAAACAAAAAACATGTTCAGCACCAATTGTAGAAGGAGGTTGCAGAACTAGGACAGGTGAGGTTTGAGATAGGTAAAAGGAGAGTTTGGAGATTAGTGGAGAAATGCTCTAGGTCAATACATTGGAGGTTTCTGTGAGGTTACAAAGTTTATATCTCATTATTATTATACAGTTTAACATTGAATTATATGGACTCCAAAGCATTCTCATGTCTTCTCATGAGATCTACCATCTAGTGGTCACTGCATTTATGCCATTTGATGTATAATCTTTAAATTTCCTTTATATTAAAATCTTTCTGAACCTTTTAATTTTCCAAACTTTTTATTAATCATGCCCCCCTTTTAAACTGTTTAATAATCTGGAGGTATAACCTAATCAAATGTCAGATGTTACAAAAAAAAAAAACATTGTTTTCTACTATACTTTAGCTATAGTAGCCACCATTTTTGGCACCATTTTGTCACATGAAACAAACTACAAAAAACATATATTGTTTCCTACATCAAATGTATTTGTAAATCTAGGTTTTATTCTATCAAAACTTTTGCCTTCTATATAGTCAAAACATATGTATGTCCTGGCTTTGCAAAATATAGTAATCCATTATCAGTCATGACATTAAAATCTTCTTCTCATGAATTAAATCAAAGATTTTAAATCAACCTCAGAAGCAACAAAGAATAAATCCATATTTTTTTCCTTCTGTAAAATGATTGGCGTTACTGTATAATCGCATACACCCAATATAACACACATGGCATGTTCCTAACTGCTACATTAGTGTATTTCATTCTGCCATATTTGCAAACTTGATGTACATTTTTATTTTAATTAATTAACCTAATACTTTCTTATAACACATATAAAAACAATGAAAAAACAGTTCAGACTAACAATTCCTTAAAACAACAAACTAACATAGATCTCTATTCTTGTGTGCTGTTCTTAATTCTGGAATCAGCCTGTGTACATCTGTTGGCACACATATCCATGCTCATTCCCTAAACTGATCATATCTCTTGAAGTTATCTGATTCTTATAACTTTCTGTGTTACACTGCATTGCTTGTCTGTCTCCTAATTTTGATTTAGCTAAAAATTGCTCTTATTTGTCTGATTATCAGTTTACAAGGAAAGGCTTTTATTGATTTATCTCCACATGTATTTTCTCTGTCAAAATTTTCAATCAACAAATTTAATTTCTCATTTGCTTTTGATTTGATATCTCAGATAAAATATCTGCAAGATCTTAAATAATATTGTTTATTGCACCAAAAACAAATAACTTTAGGAGTTATATTCTGCCTTTGATTGTTAACTCTACAGTTTCTAGTTGAGCAAATTGGGAGGGACTCAGCTGTCTATCACTCTTTTACACTCTGTCCTAGAAGAAGGAGGAGGGGGACGAGGGGTGTCAAATCTGCACTTCTTTCTCTGCCTAATTCCACAAGTCCACAAGTCATTTTAACCCCTTAATTTCTGATTTCCTTCCTTAAGTTATCCAAGAACAAAGCAACTTCTGTCAAAGTGCTTTTTTCTCTAGCTATCACAATTGCTGTTGGATCTAGATCTTGAAATTTTTTAACAAATTAATTAATTAACTGATCTTCAGGAAAATTAGCAACAAGTCTATATGCACTTTAAAATTTTACAAGAAAACTAAAAATATCCTCATCATTGTGTGATTCTGTAATCATTCAATGTTGTTAATTTTATTAATTGTGTTAATCTGTCTTGCTTATTTCCATATATTTCATCATTGTCCTCACATTTTACAGGCGCGGCCAGTCTACATGCCATTTGAGTTGGCAGCCATATTTGAAATAGTCTATTCCTTTGTTTGTCATTAAGGCTGTATTTGTCCAAATTTGACTCAAACATTTCAGCATTAGTAAATGCATCCACTGACATGTCATAAACTGGAATACATTTCACAATTTTCATTAATTGTTCATGGATTTTCAAATTAAGTTTTGCAGCTCTGTCTTGAAATTTACATTTCTGCAAATCACTCTGTGAGGATACATTTTCAGTATCTATTGGTTTTGGGATTAAATTCTGTGCCTGTATTGTTCTTGTATTAACACACACTTGCTTTACTTCATTTGTAAGCTGGCAACTAAGATCATTTCTTAATTCAACTCTATCCTCTAGTTCAGTGTTTCCCAACCCAGTCCTCAAGGCACACCTACCAGTCCAGGATTTAGGGATTACCCAGTTGTGTCTAAGGTGTTTTTACAAAGAAGAAAAAAAACACCTTAGACACAACTGGGTAATCCCTAAATCCTGGACTGGAAGGTGTGCCTTGAGGACTGGGTTGGGAAACACTGCTCTAGTTCACAGACTGTTTCTGACAATCTCTCACAGTTACAGCATGTTCTCTCTGTTACATTGTTACACTGTTCATTTAAATCTGATTTGTCTTCTGTTAACTCATTCAAATCTACTTCTTTATCTGCTAATTCTAAATTGTCTTGACCTGCATTTTGTTTACAAATCAATGCATTGTAAGTACAGACTAGTTTCATAACATTTCTGATCTTTTGTTTTTTTCTTATTAACAAACAATTTCTTGTCAATTTCAGTTTTGGCAATTTCACATTGTGTGTATAAAGATTGCCACAAAACAGCCTCTGAATATCTATTAAATGCAAACTGCAATTTACTTTTCTCTACAATATCATTTATGAATTCCATGTTACTCACCAGATCAGTTATTTCTGTTTATTTCGTTGCTTCATCCACACAGCTGCACAGTTCTGGACTTGGATCTGGATGATTGCCAATCTCTGCCACGTGCTTGCTTCTAGAATTCACGTTGTATCTTGTGCTTTTTGTTTTGTAGAAAATAGTCTTGTACAGTCTTTCTAGTTTGAAAACTCTTCAAGTTTGTTTTCCCAGTTCCAAAACAGCTTTGTAACTCGATTCTTCTCTCTCCCCCCTTGAAGTGGGAACAAAACTTCAATAGAAGACTGGCTGGCTGACCAATGTAAAATGTAGTTTAGTTGCATCGAATCGATCGTCAATGTTAAATCTTCTTAATTTCTTTTTCTCTTCAGTTGATTGATATATACGTCTTTTGTATATATAGTCTTGGGCCAAATTTGCTCGACACATTAATATATGTCTATATTAATGAAAAGTACTAATACGCAATCTGACTTACGGTTTCTTCAGGTTTATTCTTAGTTACTGATACATAATAAAACAACAAAGGATGTTACAGGATAATGGATTTCAACAGCAGATGGTAATTGCTGGACTTCTGATGGGAGAGTTACATCTTGTACAGGAAAGGGAGCCAGGAGCCAAGAGACCTTGTGTCTCTTTGTTCAGTTACTATATAGAAGTGCCATAATGACGTCAGACTATAACTCTAGCCGTATAAGGATAAAAACCCCAAATCCACATTCCAGAGCTCTCAGACAAAAAAAGCCTTGTGACTTATACCATCTGTTACTTATGTCAATCCACACATCCATATATAATCAATAGAAACATAGAATATGCAATATTCTACAGCTTCCATCCTTTCTATATTGCCAGAGATGATGGCATATTCTAGGGCAAAGAGTCAGCAAGGATTGTAGATGATCCATAATGGAAAGGAGCAGGTCATCCGCATACGCTGCTGTTTTAGATTCCTCACTCTGGATCTGTATTCCCCTTATTTTCAAGTTAAAGCGAAGTGACTGCAGAACTGGTTACACCGACAGGGCAAATAGGATGGGAGAAAAAAAAAGGGGACTCTTGTGGGTTATTCCAAATTTAGGAAAGGGGAAGTAAATTTGCTGTGGGAGTGGAATAGTGTTGTACACCTCAAGGAAAGTATGTGGATATAAAAACGTTGTGGTGTTTTCTTCCAGTGGTTGATTGAAATAAGTATTTTATCTATATATCGTTTTGGGTAAGAGGTAGAGTTGAGCGGACATCTGGATGTTCGGGTCCGGTGGGTTCGGCCGAACTTTGAAAAAAAGTCCGGGTTCGAGATTGAACTTGACCCCGGACCCGAACTTTTGGCCACAAAAATGCCTCTAAAAAAGTCCTGGAAAGGGCTAGAGGGCTGCAAAAGGAAGTAAAATGGGGGTAAGAGTAGGACAAGTTCCCTGCAAACTAATGTGGATAAGGAAATCACTTAAAATAACATACAAATTAAAAATACAGCTGAGCCATAAAATAGCACTAGATGGAATCTTTGATTTTAGCTTTGGAAGAACATAATTCAAAATCTAAAGCATGGCTGGCGGGAGGATCAACAGAATTATCCATTTGAGAGAGGGTTGGAGTGCAGGGTATTCTCTTTCATTGTTCAAACTGAGCTCAACTCCTGATGCATGGAGAAAAGGCTTTCACAAGCCTCTGCTATTGTGTACATAGTTTATACTAAGTGACCCATAGGTTGAGGAGGCGGTGACCGTGGTGGTGTAGGTGGAAGCAGCGGTGGAGGAGGTAGCCAACAATGTTTTTTATAAATATATTTTTTATTTTAATTAGGGTAGCCCCCAAAATATTGGGACATATATAAAAAAACATTTGCACCTTGCTCCCTCTTATGCTGTGCTGGTGCCTCTGTGCGACCAGCGCCTCTTCCTCCAAACTGCACACGTCACTCGCATGACCTTGATTTCATGTGGGGTCTAGGAACTCATCATCTTCCACCCACTCCTCAACCCTGCCCTCCTTGCTTGTCTGCACACTGCAGAAAGCCACAGCAGTTGGCACCTGTGTTTTTTCCAGCATGTAAAGTCTGCAAAGGACATATGGAAATTGTTTTAGAATTGTATCCAGCTGAAAAAACTGTATCATGTATTATGATTAGCACTCAATTGGGATTTGTCTTTTTTACTTCAAGATTTATTTGAAGTGAGATTTCTATTAGCTTATATATCCCATTCAGAGCTACCAGTCTTACCTATCCATACTTATTTTAAATATGCTTTGTTATTCTCATTTCTTTATTTTTTAAATGAGTATTTTAATATAGTAACTATTAAAGGTTATGTTTTATTTGTACATAAACACATTGTAATCCACAAGGGGGCGCCCCATTTCTTCTGACCCACCTGGTCAGTTTTTTTCAGTTGCACACACGAGTGAGGGTTATCCCCTATTTTGGACGCCCCTGATACATACTAAGCTGGCCCCCCTTTCTAGGGGAATATAGCGTTTTTTCTAAGAATTGTATCCAGGCAACAGTTTTCCCTATAAACTGCCCTCTCAGTTTGACTTGTGAAGGTATTGCCCCAGAATTACAATATTTAAGTATTGCTTAGCTATTAATAACTGGTTTACATATAGCAGCTTGTCATCTGGTAGTTTCTAGTGTAGAAAATATCAATATGTTTTCTATCACTTAGATCTGTGTAACAAGTGCTGTAGGTGTGAAACAAAATTACAAGTGACCGATGTAGTAAATTGGAATCATAGTTACATTTGCAAAATAAATTCTCGCCCATCTTCTGTGGGTTATTGCATTTTTAAGATGTAGACTTATTGTATGACACCAGCCATGCACAGGTAGATTGTCTGGCACGTTGTTTTGGTGTTTGGTTTTTAACTTTGTAGTTGTGTCTTTACACAATATAGAAATGTATATTAATGCTTCTGTATATGAAGCAATCACAATAACTTATTTTTCACTTAAAAAAAAAAAAAAATCAGGCTAAACAAAAAATGGTAATTAACAATTGGACATCTGAAAAGCACATGAAAGGATCCTGTATGATTAAAAAAAAAATAAAAAAATACACACTAAATGAAGGTCCTGTTCACTAGAGGGTGTAGTCATGAATGTAACCAGTAAAACTTTGTTTTTACAGCCACTGGTTGGCCCATACATATCTTAAAACTTGTTTAATTTTATTATAGCATAAACTTGTAGTCTTGTTTTTAACTTGTCTATAATACATATTTTTGTATGACACTTAGTGTGTTTTTTCATTGATTATTTAATTTTAATGGTCCAAGATAATTAAACATGTCAACAGGCAAATGTAACCCAAATGATTTTTCTCATTCTTGCCTTCTATACTACGTGCACCATAGGCAACATTTGTCTTTAGGCTTTCTTGAGAAGCGGTAACTAGCCAGTGTTGCACACATACACCAGATATGAAGTGCACACCCCAAATGTACTATTTAGCACCCCAAAAAAAAATTTGAATTTTTAAAACTGCGCTGTAAGCGCACTATTAGATGCTTCTATTTGACTCAGATATGAAGTGCACCCTGTCACGGCAAGGGTGTATAATTTATTAGGACACTATGGAATATCATCTTTTAATGTGATTTCTTGTAGTAAATGGCACAAATTACAGAGATGCTATTGCTGAGGTCAACAGGGGTTACATCCTTTGAAGCTGGGACCCCCACAGAGGTCAGATGACAGAAGGGGTAGTGTGAATGGCATAGGAATGTGAAAAGGATTTTACTATATGGATGTGAAGTAATAAAAGCTCTGCAAGGTGTGAGGTTCTACACTTGGAAAAAGTCTGAATGTCTCTTCATCCATTTGGCATGTACCTTGTAAGGTATGTAAATGCCATTAGCTTTGTTCTAGTATCATATCCAAAGGAAGGACAAAACACTCATATTTACCCCCACAGAATAATAATAAAGCCTCATTTTTGTTATATTTGGAATGTGACAAGCGCCATCTTCTAACCAAGTCCAAACATGAGTGGCCTAACTTGACCCTAGGGAAAGGAATTGTGATGTCCGTCCTATTGGATCGTGGGTGGGACGTGCAACATGTCTATGGAATGGGAAAATAACAAATTTGTAGATGCAATTATTATTTCTGTGGCAGGTACAAAAAAGAAGATAGAGTCAAATGTTTCCATTTGGATTGACAGTGGTCTGGAACAAAGGAGGTGGTCAGTTATTATTACTGTAGGTACGCCTTAACTCCACCCCTGGGCAAGACTTGATAAACCACAGGGTATATATCTAATGATCCTGAAGGGTGTGTGTGTACTTGCTTGGGGCCAAGATCTAATTTTGAGTGAGTCACCATCTTTCCTTGCCAGAGACCCCCTGGACAGAAGTTGTACTTTGAAAACCTAAGTGAGTAATTAGGACTTCTGTATTTTATCCTTTGTTTTTATCTGTTGGTGTAAATAATTTGTTTATCATATATTTTTATATGCACTGTGACTATCTTTTGCTCATAATAAACATTCATTTATTAAGTTCTGCCTTTGTCTGGTTAAGAATCACGTTACCTGAAGAGACTAGTTAGTATTTTTATAATTCCTTAAATATTGTACTAAGTAATATTTGGTGGGTTTTATTATTGATTTACCTGGGGGACCAAGGCACCCCATTTATAAATTGTCTTGGTGGTGGCAGTGTTAAAATAGTAATAGTTATATTATGTTTAAGTGTGGGTGGTGTTAATGGGGGATTTTGTCATTATTTCCGGTCTAGTGCAGACAAATAGTGAACTTTAACCCGTTCACAACCACGTCACGCGCACTCTTGGAGTAAGGTGTGTTCGTGACACACCCCACTAGGGTTCTACTTTGCAGAATTCTTTCCTAAGCTGTCACTCAGTGGCAGCATCCTCTCCCTTCACTAATAAGAGCTCATGTGCGTGCGGCGCTAGGTGACTTCAGCTTATATACAGAGTCTGAGTCACATGCTGCTTTGTTTAATCACAGCCATGCCATTAGTAGGAATGGCTTCTAAGGGCACACGAGTCAAACGCTTGATTGGCTGCCATTAAATTGCCAAAGTCCAACCCGAACATAGTTATGTCAGTGTTCGGGTCAGAGGCCCCCCCCCCAAAAAAAAAAAAAAAATTTCGGTACGAACCTGAAATTTCCAGGCAGGTTTTGCTCAACTCTAGTAAGAGGCTCTCCAGGTTTATATGTCTATATTAACCAAAAGTAATATGCAGACTGACTTATGGTTTCTTCAGGTTTTTTTCCTTACAGTTACTGATACATGAAACAAAGTGTTACAGGATAATGGATGTTCAGTGCCAGACTCCTGAAGGGAGAGTTAGACTCTAGTTCGACAACCAACAGCCAGACAAGAAGAACAACACGGGACAGCAGAAAAAAAAAAAAGTCTCTCTGCTATAAGACTGAAGTGTCCAGGTTCTCTGTGAGTGAATCTTGTTAGGTTTAGAAAGTAGGCATATGTTTACTTGAGCATGTTGTGTGGCAATGATTCTCCCTGAAAAATTACATAGGTATGAGAGTAGTGGTACAGTGAGTGTTTAATAAAGCCCTGAGAGTCCTTCTGTGTCTATTTGTTTGGTTTGAGTAATTTAAAGATTGTAGCCAATTCTTCTGAAGTGATTGATCCAGGCAACAGGTTTGCCACTTTGGAAGAGTGATCAGATTGATCTAGCAAATAGTCCTGGAAGAGCCATCTGGTCAGGGGGTCTTGATTGTGTCAAACAGGGGCTTTAATGTGTGTTAGTGCAGTACGCTTCACTCTGCTGGCAAAAAGTATGTCTGCTTTGACATTTCATAGAATTTGCTAGTGATTAGCTAGTTGTGACTTACACAATACAAGGAAAATATTTGTATTCTTGACAAACCAGCTTTTAGTAAACCATACTAAAAATCCTGTGAAGAGATTGGGTGTTTCTTACTCTTAAAGAAAATAAGACAAAAACATATTTTTTACATAGTTTATTTTGTTAACCTCTTTGTGATGAATATCTCTTTTTAATAATAGACACACCAAAAACTACACCAGGAACAGTGAGAAATAAACTCAGAGAGACAATGACCACCAACATCCACAGCTCCATAGGTCCAGATGCCTGAGTTACTGGAAGAGCCTGACCCATATCTGCCATGTCAAGAGCCTGCTCACCATCTGCCACATCAAGATCCTGACCCGCTGCAACCACCAACAAGGGTCCAAGTGTGGCTGATCCATTTTCTTGCTCTATAGTGCCTGCAAAATATGATTTTGATCAAGTAAGACTTGAATTATCAGAGAATGATCCACTATGAACCTTGAGTTCGCTTGGACTCTCCACCATCCAAATATAAGAAGTGAGGGACCCTAAGCCTGCCTAGGGCCTGAAATAGACAGAAACATTAAGATTCATTTACAGTACTGCCAAGATTGTATTCCATGAACTATATTGCTCACTAAACACTATCAAGTGGCTTTTTCCCCCTGGACCCAAGTCAAAGCTTGGAAAGTGTTGAGCATTTCATTATACGTACCAGATGCAGCTTCTCTCTTAAATCCCCTCTGACCAGGATACCGTGAATAAAGTCCTCTGCTCTGACCAACAGTGGCACAGTTTCCAGAGTCGCAACAACTGCAGATGTTACTGGTGCCTTCAAGAGCTGTCCAACTGGAGAGACAAGAATCATTAAACAAGTGGTAAATTTATAGTCCCCATGTGCAACTACCTAGATAAAAACCATAACCTAACCTGCTTACCATTACCCCCCACCCTTCAAAATATAGGAAAGAGACATGAACAGATGGTTAAAGCAACGTGTGTTTACAGTTAGAGGTATCCAACATAAATACTAACAGAATAACTGTTGACTAGGCTGGTGGCACAGATGCTTTAACTAGATGTCTCAGACCATAATGGACCTCACGGGAGATCTTTGGCCACAGCACCTGGAGGGGGGAGACAGCACAACTGAAACCTGCTGGCACTCCTGTACGCTCTCTGCACACACGAGAAATAGGACATAACTCATTGAACAGTGGTGCTGACAGGCTGATGTAACTGACAGCTACCATAAGAGTGGTGAGCTTGACCAAGCAAACCACTAACCACCCCAACTAAGGAGGTTAGCAACTCATTGCTGCCCCACAAAGAAGTCCACAGCAGGAAGACTGTCTGAATGGGCCCCATAAGGTACCTACCTACCACACAGAGTATTCAATTAGTTGAACTCCCCTCCAAGGAGACAATCCCTAAATGTATGTGCCTACTATAGGTTCCTCCACTTCCAAACAAAGCAGTTAAGCTAGTTACCAACAAGTCGAATGTTTGAAATTTAATATTTTTGATCGGGAGGTTCTCCAAGGCAGCTTTTAATTTGACCCAAAATCCAAACTTTCGTGATTCAACCTGTGAAACTTGTTTTAATTACACTGACTTAATCCATGGTTTGAAGGTGAAGAGTTCACTTTGATTTCCCATTACTTACAGATTGGTGGATTTGCTGAAGGAACAGGCCTTGTTCGTGGGGTCAGGTACCTGGTTTTCTGCAACAGCTCTCAGGTTACAGGTGATGTAGATCTGAGAACAGAAGTTTAGAGGTGTATCAGTGTATAGATAGTAATTTAGAATAGGCATGTCAGAAGTGCACAAGTAATCAGTCCTCCCTGGGTGACAGCTGGCTTCACATGCATAAGCCCAACATTTTCTGTAACAGATTAATTTGACCATGCTAGAATAACCATAGTGATACAACTCAAATTGTTAATAGTAAAGTGGTTAAGTCAGTAGCCGTTTGGGCTTTTGATATCCCATCTTGCTTGAAAACCCATTAGTAATTGCAACTGAATCCTTGCATCATAACAGAATTTTCCTGGGTGCATCTGAAACACTCACCATAGAGTTATCAGGTCCAACAAATCTGAAGGCATCAACTGTGAACTGGAGTCGGTCTGGTGTGGGCCTTGGGGATCTAAAGGCAGATGATGAATCCTCCTGTTTGCCATCCAACAGACACCTGCAAAGCACAGACTGGTTTAGAAAGGGTATAACCATGTACCACAATTCCACAAGTGGCAAAGCCTACCCATTCTGAGCAATGATCTCATAACGAGGGCTGGAGGTGGCATCAGGGGATAGTGTTGCCAGACAGCTGTCAACGAAGATCTTCATAGGCACGTGATTTGTAGTGTCAACAGAAGCCTCTATGTGGAAGATGTCACCTAAAGTGAACACTGTAGAGGTCCGTAGGGCACTCCAGTCATCTGGAAAGTTAAACATGGAATGAGTTAGTGATGGCAGAGTCAAAAGATGCACATAACATCTAGCCAATAGTTACCATTCATTAGCTTCAACGAGAAGGAGAGACGCTCTTCTGCAGAGATGGTGGAAGCAAAAGGAATCCATGTTGGTTTAATGGCATTGCTGCTCACATTGCCATGTCTGCAGAGACAAAATTGAGAACAAAAAGGTTGTTCAGGACTGGACACCTTACTGCTAGGCCATAGAGGAAGCAGCTTTTAACTGCTCTAATTGTACAAGAACGCAAGGCACATACAACTCTGGTAGAGGATATTCTGTTAATGGAAGCCCCCCCCCCATCGATGCCCGTATAACCTTCGATCTATCTCTTGTTCATGAAGGGCCCCCAGCTGATGACCCACAATGCATACACAGTTCTACACATGGATTAGTTTGTTATATCTATGAGGTTATAAGTTCCAACATCACACAAAGACTTAAGTTAGATCAAATCTGGCATTCATGGATCCAATATAGGACAAAGTATTTGAACTTCTCATAACACTATGTTCCAAGGCTGGGTTGGAATGCAACTGAAGAGGCCCACCTAAATGGTCCTTGAAATGGAACAGGTGCAGGTATCTTATAGGCTGCCAACGACAACTGCCCCAAACTCACTGTATAACATTTGATGACCTTGTGTATTTCCCATTTCCTTTCTGTATATACTTTATATATTTCTTTATGGTGGCATTATCAGCTACACCAACTCATAAAATGCATGTATGTTCTCAGTATGATGGAACAATGTTAATGGCAAATTTATTTTGCTTTAGAAAATGTATACAATAATTCTTACTATGCAACATGTATGACTGCAAATAAAATATATATTTTAGCCAAAAGCACTTCATGGTATAAAAGCTGAAATTAAATCAGATCACATGCAGTTTTGGTTTATAACCTGCTTCCAAGACACGAGATGAGAATGCAGAACGAACACTAGAGAGCACCAAGGACAGAGCATTTACATGTCTTAACAAAAGGGCAGAGTCTCTCCTGAGTAGACTCTGGGAGATGCACAGCCTTCATAATAAAACAATTAAAAGCCTACTGACACATTGATTTCTTTTAAGATTCCATCTCCATCGATTTCTAAGGAAATCCTAGGACTACACCACAACTCAAGTTAGTCTGGTAAAGTATGTACTTTTAATTATACATTGTGACAGGAATTATTTCCTCTACGTTTGCAGATTTTTAAAGTTTAAATTCCATAATTTTGGAATTTTGTTAGTTGGGCAAGTTATATCCTTTCTAAACTGCAGTTAGAAGCCAGATAAGACTGTCATACCAAAAAAGGCTTTTCTTACATTGGCAGGTTAACCAACAGAATACATCTAGGACTAATCCCCACAAGATTGAGTCATGTTTATATAGGATTCCATTATACACTTGTTACTAGAATAAGGACACAAGTAATTAGAGGAAATTTGTAACTACCCTGGATTCGCCAATTTAATGAAATCTAATCAGAGACCTTTGGTATGTTCAGAATTTGTGCAATATTGGCAATTCACTTGAATTACCAGTTTGATCATATTAATCTAGTCCTATAGAATATCCCATTACAATTAATGCTGCCATCTTGTGGTTAAAAGGATAACTGCATGTCTCATGTAAAATCATCCATATTGTTTTATAATCTTTCCTCAGAATGATTCCACTCTTAATATGGTGTATTGTTTATGATCACTTTCAGTAAGTGTCATGTATACTTTATACAAATAGTGACTTTCTTCCCAAACATCCTCAAAATGTTCAGTGGATCACATTGTGTGTTAACAGAATACCAGATATGTTGGATCCCCATGTACATTATTTTTAATAAAAGTTCATGATTTCCCCAAACCCCCTGCAGACTGATTCAAATGTGTTTGGGCAATTTAAACAAAAGTAAAAACCCCACAAACCTATATACTAGCCCTAGAGTATGGTTTTGTAAATAAATGTATTCACCTGACGTAGTAGCACTGGATAGGAATCACAGCAGAGTTGGATCGGATGATGGGACTGTTCCTGGAAGGGGTCGGGCTGTAGGTCAGGTATGTGCTGTAGATAAGATAGCCTGAGGTCATCTGTAAACAAACATGATGATGAACATGCTGTCAGATACTGTATTTCATGTGTGCCAGATGTCAGAATTGGCACTCCAAATAAGCAGACCATAAAGATTTGTTTTCTTCATGCCTACATGGAGTGAGTCATTTGTACTCAGAGTTCCTGCTTCAGAGTAAACAATGAGTCTGGCTTATTCACTAAACCAGAAACTGAAAATAATTAGCACACCCTAATTTAGGATACAGGTCAGATTGAGGAGTGCAAATAAGAGGTTGGAATAAAAGTCGCAATATAAAAATCCAGAAGCTATTGTAATAATGGATTGAAGATACATTTACTTTCACAACCATCTATGTCTGGATTCCACCCCCCACCCAACCCCTTTTAGATTTTTCAAAATATTTTAGCATATCCAGTTGCACGACGTTCAACTAGTTACATCCATTTTGTTATTTGAGTGTATTAGGTCTTTATCAGTAACTTTCTAATTTTGCGTTAAAGGACACGGTTTCCCAAATAGTTTAGCAGATATACCCCAAATGAAAACATGCATTTTCTATTGTTTATGCCCAAAGATCTCATGCAAAAGCTGCAGATATCTTCGTAAGGCTGCCCCTTCTAGTTCTGCCCAGTCGGAGACTTCCCAATGCAGCTTAGGTTTAGTTTCATTGAGATAAACAAGACAGTTGTATGATTGGCAGCCAGAGGTTCATTAATAGGAGTGCCAATTTTACTACATTTTTGTAAACACGAGGGGGAGGGGTGTAAGTGCAAGAAAAAAAAAAAAACAAAAAAAAAAACACACAAACACAAACACAAACACAAACACAAACACACACCCCTCATGATTTATGCATTTCATGCTTGAGACATAGGAGCGTCAAGCCACACAAGAAAAAACAGTGAGAATTACATTTTAGACATCAACCCAGCCCAACGTTCAGAAAGCAACAACCTGATAAAACCAGCATAACAAGAACTTACCAATGAATGACAAATCAACACTAGATACAGTTAAAGAGGGACACTATATGTAACCAGACCACCTAATCTCATTGAAGTGGTCTAGGTGCACTGTCCCCTTAGTCCAGCAACACAAAACATTACGGAATCAGAAAAAACTGCTTCTAGTTGTGGTCTTCCAAACCACTAAAGACAATGCTTGGATTTTGTGGAATTTGACAGAGTCAACACTGGACACCCTCATGCTTGCATGAGGATGTCCAGCATCTAAAACTTGATAGGAAAGCGTTGAATTAATACTTTATTATGAAGAGTGCTTAAACTACTTTAGGTCCATTCCCCCTCCCCTAACCAAAAAGGAGGAGCCCCAACCAGCACTGAGGTACATCAGTGCTGGAAACAAAAAAATATTTTAACCCTTTGCTTAACAGGAGGTTGGCAGGGAGATGGACTCTACTAACACATCTTTGGATTTTTAAGACTAGATTTTTCCTGACAGTTACCAGTTTGAGACAAACGTACATACCCTGCTGTATCACATCTAGTTAATAAGAACACTATAACATGTACATTCCAGCCTCCCTCCAACAAGGTCCCAGACCATCTCACCTGTAAGGTGTTTCCACAGTCCTGCAGCCCTTGCTGGAAGATCACTGTAGTCACTGTACTCTGGGAGCTTGGCATACACTGCCTGGGACCCAGACTCAGATCTGAGGCTTTTACCAGTCGCCCATTTCCATAGAGATCCCTTTGTACAGATACCACCATTGCATCCTCCATACACTGCACGCTGATAGGATGCTGGACAGTGGTCTGCAGCTGCCTGGACTGACCCACCACCCCAACATTCAGCCTGGAGGAACCCCAACCAGACTGTGTCCTCCCCCACCAGGAGTCATACTGTCTCCGATTCCTGGATAGGACATGCTTCCTGGAGAAAACAAACTCTGGGTCAGAGACTAGCAACACCAAGAGAAGGCAACTCAGTCTAACCCACTGTCCCATTCTGACTGCAGTACAACAACTGCCTAAACAGCCCTGCCCTTTGTATACCTCTCCTACCAGCTGCAGGTAATCTGTATAACTACTCCCACCACCTGCAGGTAGGAAGCTTTAACTGGGAAAGGTAATCTGTATAACCCTAGCCACCATCTTCAGAGACCTGTAACTGTGGAACATGAGGGGCTATGTATAAAAGTGTATTCTGAAAAGTGAGACAATCACTTAACCACCATAATTTGTATAAACATCACCACTATCTGCAAGCACTGCTAACTGGAATAGGTAACTGATATAACTTTCACACATATTGGATATTAAGTAGTCTTGTAAAATGTAAATCTGTATTTTTTGTGTGTGTTTAAAGGAACACTATAGTTCTGGAATACATATTTAGGTGTCATGACTCCTCTCTGTGGATAAATAAGTTGGTTTATGTAACGGATCACCTGGCACCCCGACTGGGTACCTCCGTTAAAGGATGCTCCTAGCGTTTCCTGAGGACTCCAAGCACTCTGGCAGACACCACAATCACCGAACCGGAGAAGCATATGAGTACTTCTAAGCATATGAATGTTGTATACAGCTGAATAGGACAAACCATGCGAATAGGTTTACACTCCTAGCAATCAAACTGGAACAGCATACAATAAATCCTCCCCCAATAATGAGACAACACTTCACTTTTAGGGTTAAGCAGGACTCACTGGACTGGCATATACAGCCTCTTTTATTCCCAATCCACAAACTTAGTACTGCCCACAGGGTTTTACAGAACAACCAATAACACACGTACATTACAGAAAGACACTCCCACACAAAATCCTCCCCTCTGCCTGTGATACAATTACCTTACACAATGGGTAATCTAATTATCACAGACAGAGAAATACAGTTTCATAAAACACATCACAGGGACCCCAAAACATGCAATAACCCCATAAAAAGTATATCATTGGAACCGGGGGATCTGGGTGAACCACATATCCAAAATTCACCCAGATCCGTTCAGTACTTTGGAAGATACAGTTTAATGCAGATTCTGCAGAACATATACAGGCTAAATGAAAAACAATCACTGTATAATGGGTCCCCTGCTGTATAGTCCAAAACCACTGCACAATGTCTCTGTGCACCAAATACTGGCGAGATGGCACCGTGTTGAAAAGTCCAAACTGTGTCTGTGAGTTAAAATGGCCACCATCCATTGTTCTCATCATGTGCTTCTGATACAGGAAATGGTGGCCACCCAGTAACTCCACAGTATGTCCCCAGATGGTTCTTAAAGGGCCAGCAGCATCACAACACAAATCCCTTATGCCCAAATTATGTCTTTAAAGGGCAATACATCCCAGGGGCCATAGTCACATGGCAGGAGGCTGGCAATCAGTCTTCTCCAATGCCCAGTGGCGAGGTCGGTTTCGCCACATTTCTCCCCTTTCCCAAAAAGACTAACAAGGTATCTGACCTCCTCCAGTGCCTTGGTTAGTGAAATGGAAAAATCAACCAATAAATTGATTATTTCTTTGTGTATCTGCCCCTGGCCAAATTAGTGAAACAATGCGTGCACGCTCCCTGAAGTAATTCACACCAGACACAGGTTCCAGGTTGTTGAATAACTTGAGGAATGTTTATTCAGAGGGGACGGCAAGTACCTTTTAAAGCAAAATTACATCATAGGTACTGTCAGAGATAACATGGAATAATACATCAATATTTGGTTAGGTGTTAAGTGGTCTTCCTAATGCTCTGCCTACTGAGGGTGATGTCACCGAGACCATGAGGGTCTCCCACGGTCTCCCGGCGCCATCTTGCTGCACGAGGTAGTTAGTCGATGTTATTAGGGAGGAGGGGTTAGAAGCTTCTAGCAGCCATTTTGACTAAATATGTGTGTATAGCTTATATACTGGTTTTTGTGAGATGAGTAAATAGACATTTTACTAACTAGGAAATATATGAAGACCTTATTTCCACAACAGTTAGTCCAGCAACCCACCCACAAAACAGAATCTGCAGTATAACCCATCCACGAAAATTGGTTACTACACCTGGAGTAGTGGGTCGCTTGTCCAGGTCCAGGAGCTCCACCCTGGCTCTTGGATGTACTAGCACTCTGGATCGATGGGTTGCTGGGTGGGCAGAGACCAGCGGTACTCTGCCCTGGTGCCAGCGCTACCACGGGAGTAGCCTGGTTGGAGCCCAGGTGAGGGAACGGCGTAGTAGGCTCCTCACTCCAGACCTGGGTCTGCTGCTGGAGGGGAAGACAGGCTGTCTCCCCTTTGGATAAACAGCCCTGCTGCAGGGGGACAGGACCGACTGTCCCTACACCCTGTGGTTTGGGCACAGAGACCATGGTCCCATCTGCACCGGTGTGGGGCTTATCATCTCCCCTTGGTGGGCTAGGCTGCTGCTGGGGAGAGGGGGTAACAAGCTCCTCTCCCATACATCCTTTCAGCCGCTGGGGAGAGGGGATAACAATCTCCTCTCCCTGACACTCTCTCTGCTGTTGGAGAGGGAGACCAACTGTCTCCCCTTTCAATAATTTGTCCTGTCGCTGGGGAGAGGTGATAACCGGTTCCTCTCCCTGGACCACTCTCTGCTGTTGTAGAGGGGGACCCACTTTTAATATATTGTCCTGCTGCTGGGGAGCAAGACCGACTGTCTCCGCTTCCTGCAGGACACACTGCCGTTGAGGAGGAAGGACTGCACCTTCCGCTCCCTGGGAAACATACTGCCGCTGTGGAGGAAGGACAGCACCTTCAGCTCCCTGGGACTCACTGGACTGCTGGGGAGAGGGACCAACTGTCTCCTCTCCTAAGGACACACACTGCCGCTGGGGAGGAAGGACGGCACCTTCAGCTCCCTGGGGTACATACTGCCGCTGGGGATCTTGGCCAACTGCCCAGCATCCCTGTAGGACTGGTGGAGAGACCTCGGTCCCATCTCCACCTGCCGCCTGGGGTTCCTCCCAGTAAATCTCTACAATACCTTCTCAGCTGAAGGGGTCTGGAACTGGATCTGCCGCTCTGCTTTTCTGTCGTGCTTTTTCAATGGAGTGGAACAGATGTTGGTAGTCCTGCTCCAGCTCCGTCTCTCGGGTCGCTAGGTGGGCCAGGTCTTGCTCCACCTCGTGAGGGTCATCCCAGTCGTACATACTCTCCCTCCACTCAAAAATGTCACGGAACCGGGTTTGTGTAGAGCTCCCAAAATCAGGCTCTGAAAAAGACTCCCATAACAAACCAGGGCCCTCAAACTCCTCTCCCTCTGGCTTTTCATGCTCGGCTGTCCAGGGTATATACTGCGCTGCATACCACCAGAGTGCCTGGTAGGCATCTTCCAGCCACAGCTCCTGCCATACCCGGTGCTCCAGTTCCTTTATCCACTCCTCCAGGGGCTGCTCTCCCAGAAGGGGCATCCGCAGTGCCACTCGTGTCTGCTGTCGCTGCTCCTCACTGGGGAATCCCTCGCCCCGCTTGTGCTGTATATTATCCAGTGCCTGGTACCAGATGCCTTTGCAGACTGCATCTCGCTCGTCCATGACACCCTCATCGTATAAAACTGCTGGTTCCATCCTGTTGTAGCCAGGGACGCTGTACGGATACTAGCGTTGCCCTCAATTTGTAACTCCAAACGTTACCAGTGTCTCCGAGCTGCTTCTCCTCGCACTAGGACACCATCCCACCGCTTGCCACCAATGTAACGGATCACATGGCACCCCGACTGGGTACCTCCGTTAAAGGATGCTCCTAGCGTTTCCTGAGGACTCCAAGCACTCTGGCAGACACCACAATCACCGAACCGGAGAAGCATTAGGTACTTCTAAGCATATGCATGTTGTATACAGCTGAATAGGAAAAACCATGCGAATAGGTTTACACTCCTAGCAGTCAAACTGGAACAGCATACAATAAATCCTCCCCCAATAATGAGCGGACACTTCACTTTAAGGGTTAAGCAGGACTCACTGGACTGGCACATACAGCCTCTTTTATTCCCAATCCACAAACTTAGTATTGCCCACAGGGTTTTACAGAACAACCAATAACACACGTACATTACAGAAAGACACTCACACACAAAATCCTCCCCTCTGCCTGTGATACAATTACCTTACACAATGGGTAATCTAATTATCATAGACAGAGAAATACAGTTTCATACAACACATCACAGGGACCCCAAAACATGAAATAACCCCATAAATCCTTGGAACCGGGGGATCTCGGTGAACCACATATCCAAAATTCACCCAGATCCGTTCAGTACTTTGGAAGATACAGTTTAATGCAGATTCTGCAGAACATATACAGGTTAAATTAAAAACAATCACTGTATAATGTGTCCCCTGCTGTATAGTCCAAAACCACTGCACAATGTCTCTGTGCACCAAATACTGGCGAGATGGCACCGTGTTGAAAAGTCCAAACAGTGTCTGTGAGTTAAAATGTCCGCCATCCATTGTTCTCACCATGTGCTTCTGATACAGGAAATGGTGGCCACCCAGTAACTCCACAGTATGTCCCCAGATGGTTCTTAAAGGGCCAGCAGCAGCACAACACAAATCCCTTACCCCCAAATCATGTCTTTAAAGGGCAATACATCCCAGGGGCCATAGTCACATGGCAGGAGGCTGGCAATCAGTCTTCTCCAATGCCCAGTGGCGAGGTCGGAAAGCATTGCAAGACTATTGCACATGTGCAGCAAATGCAACACTGCGTCTCAAATCAATCCATCTTTATGTGGAAAGTTCTGCTCCTCCATGCAGAGCAAAGAGACGCTAAACGCAAGTGCAGAACTGAGATAGGACACGCCTCTAGTGACCATCTGAGTAACTGCCACTAGAGGTGTTGCTAAGCAGCAATGTAAACACTGCCTTTTTTATGAAAAGGCACATTTACATTTTTCAGCCTACAGGGACATGATATAGACACCAGAACCATTTTATTAAGCTGTAGTGTGTAGCGGAATCCCCGCTAAACTGTGAATTGCCCCGGTTACCCTGCAATGTATGTTACTGTACTGACATCCCTTTTGTTTGTTTCCCCTAGCTTGACCCTGTGTTTTGTTCCTCGTGTTTTGTAGAACTGTAGAACTGCCTGCTCCCCACGAAATCTCATTTAGAATGTGGTTTTAGAACATTCGCACCCTGCAATGTGGTGTCAAAACCACAAACCTCAAGGGAAGCATTAGCGCATGGCGGCCGTTTGTTAGATGACAACCATACAGGGGGAGCATTCGCGGACTGCTTCCCACCTCATTCGGTTCTTGAATGAGGATTTCCCCGGCACCCATTAGAATGTTGGCAACTTGCAACATAGTGTGAAACCACAAGGGAAGTAATTAATGAGTGCTGCTCTTGGTGGCTGCCGTTCGTATAGATGAATGTCGGCCAGGAGGAGCGGTCACATCCCGAAAGAGACGCTTCCCTTGCCGGGCTTCACACAGGAACCCCGTGAACAAAGACTATTCGTGGTGGTTACCATTCTGGGGGTCCCTGAGATTGGTGGAGACATCCTGTGGGGACAATGGCGGAGGTTGACGGGCTCTCTGTCACTGGGAGGTAAAGCTGTTACCGGGGAAGTTTCCCGCGCACCACCCACACAGATACAGAGACCTCTGGGAAGAAGACCCCAAAGCAGGAACAAGGGACAAAGGAACTGGAGTTCCGTTTTTGTCCGGGGGCCCCTGGGAGTGGAAGGGCCATGGGAGGGGACACTGAGTGGTGGGAATAGGGGACAAAGTTATATGGCCCCCGGGCAAGGAGGGACCCTGAAAGGGGACATTGTCTTCGTGTGTGTTCCACCCCTTGCATGGGGAAAGTATAAAGCCGCATGTGGCCAATAAAGTTGTTGAGGTACCCCTGGAACTGTGTGTCATCCAGTTACTGGGAAGGAAATGGGTCTGTTAATTTATTAATAGCAGAGGTAACCAGCCGGGTTACCCAAGGTCCGCTACAACTGGTGGCAAGTGGCGGGATCCTACGCCCCTGCCAACAGACCCATGGATTATAATTCCTTAAAAAGGCAAACCCTACTACAACGAACCTCCCACAGCGGAACTCCTGACCAAGCTCATCTCTGAGACCCAACCCTTCATCCTGGATCAGAAGCAGGGGGTAACCCCAGGGCCGGTGCAAGGATTTTTGCCGCCCTAAGCAAAACATTTTTTGCCGCCCCCACCATATGTCCTGCCCACCATGTGACATCACAATGCCCCGCCCATATGCTCTGCCATATGGGCCAACGCCAGTCTTCACAAAGTGTCTTTTATCTGAAAAGACAGTGTGTTTACATTAAAAAGCCTACAGGTACAGGCTATAGACACCAGCACCACTACATTATGCTGTAGTGCTTCTGGTGACTATAGTATCCATTTAATGTGAGGTAAATTAGAGATTAGTGCCACTAATAATATATTGGATTGCCTACTTACCACCATATGAGGGCAAGAGGCTGATGATGGGCTCAGTCTGGCTCCACAGGTCTGGTGTAGAAGAGGCTCTCTGGAGAATGTTTTTAACAGTGCTCACAACAATTAACGAACAGGAAGCACCCGCATTTTTTAGGGCCCCTTACACAGCTCAAGGTCTGGGCCCCCAGGGCTTGACCGTGAGTATGCCTACAATGCCCACCCATAAATCCACCTACATGGCCCACCCATGAGTTCTCTCACAGGAAGTTGAGTGTATGTGTGTAGGGGATGTTTTATGTGTTATTGTAGAGGATGCAATGTGTGTGTGTTTTTATAGAATGTAGTGTATAGGGATACCAATTTGTGTAAGGGATGTAGTGTGTTTATAGGGGATGCAGTGTGTGTTTGCGTGTAAGTAATGCATTGTATGTTTCTGGGTGTGTATGTGTGTGTGTGCAAGGTGTGTTTCTTTGTATGTAATTGAATGCAGTGTGTGTTGAAGGGGTGCATTGATTGTGTAAGAGATGCATTTTGTTTCTGTGTGTAAGAGAATGAGTGTTTGTGTGAACGTAAGGGATGCATTGTGTGTTTCGGGTGTGTCTGTGTGTGAGTAGGAATGCATTGTATGTTTCTGTGTGTGTGGGGGGATGCATTGTGTATGTGTGTAGTGTAAAAGAGAGGGTTTGTGGGGAAGGATAGGGACTGGGAGGGGAGCAGCTCTTTATTTTTTTTTAAAAATTCAT
The DNA here is from genome assembly GCA_933207985.1 of Pelobates cultripes. NCBI lineage: Eukaryota > Metazoa > Chordata > Amphibia > Anura > Pelobatidae > Pelobates > Pelobates cultripes. The sequence continues at coordinate 17,817,720 of OW240914.1, forward strand.
AGTGCTCTCCCCTCCTGTCAATTATTGATTTCCCCTTCCCTCCTGTCCCTCCATGTTCTCCCCTTCTGTCCTTTTGCAGTCCCCCCTTGGTGGTCTTCTCACTCCCCCCTCTCCCCCTTAGTGGTCCTTCATCCCTCCCCTTAGTGGTCCTCCTTCTCCCAAACCCTTTAGTGGTCCTCCCTCTCCCAAACCCCCCTCCTCCTCCCACCCCTTAGTGGTAATCTCCCCTCCAGTGGTCATTATCCTCTTCCCCCCCTTAGTGGTCCTTACCCCCCTTTGGTGGTCCTTCCCCCTCTTAGTGGTCCTCCCTCTCCCAAACCCCTTAGTGGACCTCCCTCCCTCCTCCCTCAGTGGTCCTTACCTCCCCTCCCTCAGTGGTCCTTGTAGCAAACTCAACCCTTTGAGAGAGTTTGCCATGAGCTTTTGGAGGGGCTTGTTTGCCCACCTCCTGCCATGTGACTATGGCCCTGGGGGTAATGCCCTTTAAAGACAGTATTTGGGCATGATGGATTTTTATTATGCGGCTACTGGCCCTTTAAGCACAGTGTATGGACTTCTATTAGACATTGTATAGTTTGTGTATAGGAAGGTGTACCCCTCCCCCGTTTCCTGTCCCATTGTTCTCCAGCAGGGCGTTGTCCCAGGCACACTGCCAGACTAGTTGGAACTGGTTTGGGCTGGAAAGCCATGCTTCAGTGGGCCTAAAGGGACCTCCACAAAACTTTAAACCCCCATAACTCCTGAACCCCAGATCAGGGCTACCAGGGGATGTAATATTTAAAGGGGTACTCCTAGATTTAGGGGTACATCCAGAAAACAAGGGGAACTGTGTCTTACATAATGTGTCACACTAACGGGAGGGGATGTGTGGGTGGCAACTTGTGTATGATTGGTGTATTGTGTAATTACTGTAAATCCCTCCCTTGCATGGGAGAATGCTTTAAAAGAAGGTTGTGTGATTAAAAGGTCAGTTCTACTCCTGATACTGTGTGTCGTCCAGTGATTGGGGAAAGTGATGGGATATTATTGGATTGTATTGCTGATTGTGCTGGATATTCTCTTGGATTTATTACTTGTTCCTGCATCCTCTCAAAGTACTTGGTGGAGTTAAGCTGTGGGAAATCAGCTCTCCACTACAGTCCTTACTCCCCACCCCCCCACCCCCTGTGTTCCTTCACCCCCCTTCCCCAGTGGTTCTTACTTCCCACCCACCCTCCCCCAGTGGTTCTTACTCCCCCTCCCCCTCCTCCCCCAGTGGTCCTTACTTCTCACCCACCCTCCCCCAGTGGTCCTACTCCCCTCCTTCTCCCCCCAATGGTCCTTACCCCCTCCTCCCCTAGTGGTCCTTACTCCCCTCCCTCTCCTCCCCATTGGTCCTTACTTAACACCCACCCTCCCCCAGTGGTCCTTACCCCTCACCTCCTCCCCCAGTGGTCCTTACTCCCTCCTCCCCAGTGGTCCTTACCCCTCCCCCTGTGGTCCTACCCCCCACCCCTCCCTCCCCTAGTGGTCCTTACCCTCCCCCCTCCCCTAGTGGTCCTTACCATCCTCTTCCTTCCTGCCTATGTAGCATGGCCGGGCGGCGCGAAACGCGGGACAGGAACTTCGGTTTCCTGTACCCGGCCTCCGGCGGACTGAAGGGAAGTGCTCACTCAGTGGCGGAGGCGTATCAAGCAGTTACCGGGGACAAGATCCACAACTACGAAGCTGTGAAAGAGGTCCTACTGGCCAAGTATGCCATAACTCCGGAGGCATACTGGCAGAAATTTAGAGAGACAAGAAAAGGTGAAAAGGACTCCCATACAGAGTGGGCATGTCGCATCCACCAAGCTGCCCAGAACTGGGTGGACCCGCAGCAAGCAAAGTCCCCTGATGAGGTGCTCCAGTTGTTCATGATGGACTGACCACCGAAGCCCATGGGTGAGGGATAGGCAGCCCAAGACCGTCGCCGAAGCTGCCAAGAGGGTGGACGAGTATGCTGTCACACGAAGATCCCAACGCCCAGCTCTCCCACCCAGCTACTGACCAGCCCAAAAGCTCCTATCCCAGTCTAACCCTGCTGCAGCCCTCCAGCCTTGGGTCCCCTTGTCGGAACCATAACCCCCAGGGTCCCTGGACCAACCAGAACTGTTTCAAGTGCCACCAGCCTGGGCACTACAGGCGGAACTGCCTCCAGGCTCGTCGGCGGCCCCAGTTCGTTACCCCAGTGACTCCCCACCCACAGCGAGCAGCAGCCTATTGCTACCAGGCTACCGGCCCGGACTCCCCAACCTCCACCGAAGCAATATGGCCCTGCCTTCACGAGGCCAACCCCCTCCAAGTTGCCCACGATAACAGGGACCATCACCGTCAACCTGTCCAGCTGAATGGCCATACCGTGCAGGGTCTGAGGGATACCGGGGCCACTCTGACCCTCATCCACTCCCCACTCATCCCCGGGCCCAGAAGACTGGCGGGAACATCGCAGCCCAGGGGGCCGGAGGAGAAGTATACTTCCTGCCTACAGCTCAGGTCCAACTTGATTGGGGTGCGGGCAACAGAGAAGTGGCGGTCGGCCTAATGGACGGACTACCCACAGAGGTGCTCCTCGGCAATGACTTGGGCCACCTCACCTCCACCTATGTGGACCTTCCAGCTCCCTTGGAAACCCACCCCGTGGTGACCAGACAACAAGTCCGCAACAACCAGGCTGGCTCACACTCTGAGGCTCAGGTAGGCTCACATAACTATTCCCAAACCCGACACAAGGCCAAGCTCCATCCCCTACCAGTCATTGAAGATCCCTTCTGCAGGGTAGTTGTCGATATCATAGGTCCCCTTGCCAAGCCTAGTCCCTTCGGAAGGAAAAACATTCTGACCATTGTGGACTATACCACTCATTACCCTGAGGCAGTCACCCTGAGAAACATTCAGGCAGAGACTGTGGCCGAAGCCCTGATGCGGGTGTTCTACCGTATGGGTTTTCCCCCAGGGACGTATTAGCCGTGAGGCAAACAAGGCATTTGCCCTGGGCGGCATTTTTCAGGGGGCGGCCGCCCCCAAATGCCCAGGGCAAATGCCTGGTTAGCCTGGTGGCTAACTGACATGCCGGGCTGGGCGGCGCTGGCTGATAGTCAGGTGGGCGGCTCGCGAGGGAGCACTTCCTCTGAGCTGTCTGCTCAGCTCCCTCACGCGCTGCAGAGTGAGGCTGGGAGCCGGAATATGACGTCTGCTGCCCGCCCACCCAGCGCCGCCCGCCAGCCAGCCCATCAGCCCGACCGGCAGCCACTAGACCCCCAGGGAGAAAGAGAACCGCCCCCCAGCATTCCCAAAGGTAAGGAGGCGGGGGGGTTAAATAAAAAAAAAAGTGTTAATGTGAGTGATTGTGTGTGTGTGTGTGTGTCTGACTGTGTGTGTGCGTGTGTGTGTGTCTGACTGTGTGTGTGTGTCTGACTGTGTGTGTTTGACTGTGTGTGTGTGTGTCTGTGTGTGTGTGTGTCTGACTGTGTGTGTGCCTGACTGTGTGTGTGTGTCTGACTGTGTGTGTGTGCCTGATTGTGCGTGTGTGTATTTAGAAGGTGGGGCGGGGCGGAAGGGTTGGGTGGGGGTGGCGCGGGGGGAGGGGGGCGCCTGAGTTTTGTCCTGCCTAGGGCAGCACAAAACCAGGATACACCACTGTTTTCCCCAATGAACTCAGATCAGGAAGATGAACACAGATCAGGGCACACAATTTACTGTTGAGATAACCAACCAGCTGTTGAGGTAATGCAGCATTAAATCCATCTGAAGCTCCCCCTATCACTCCCAGACCAATGGCTTGAAGCAGATGCTCTGTACCTTTGCAGAGACCTGCAAGGATTGGGAAAGATTCCTGCCGCATCTCCTGTTCGCATATCGGGAGGTGCCCCAGGAATCTACAGGCTTCACTCCATTCGAACAGGTGTTCGGCCAGTGAATTAGAGGACCCCTAGACCTTGTTAGGGAGCACTGGGATGGTCCTGGGGAGCAGGGGGACACCCCCCATCATCTCATATATGCTGGAGTTTAGGGACTGCCTGGAGGAGCTCACCCACCTGGTGCGGGAGAACCTCCAGGCAGCTCAGAGGTGCCAGCGCACGTGGTATGATAAGGGAGCCAGGAGCCGTAGCTTTCAGGTCAGGCAAAAAGTTTTAGTTTTAAAGCCTGTCCGGCTACAGGTGGCCTGGCAGGTCCCATACCGGGTGGTGGAACGGAGATGTGACACTACCTACATGATCGGACCCTGCTCGGGTACAAGAGTCCAACACCTGTTGCATGTGAACATGCTGAAGCCCTACCACGAGTGGACAGAGGATGTGGCTGCTATATGCGCCCCAGCCTAGGAAGATTACGATAATCTTCCCCTGCCCGACCTCCTGGAAGATAGAGCTCAGACAGGGTCCCTAAAAGAAGTCCAATTAGGAGACAGGCTCACCGAAGAGGAACGCAGCCAGGCGCAGCGGATGCTGACTGCCAGGAGGGAGACTTTCTCCAACCTCCCTGGGTGACCGACCTGCAACCACTGCACCAAAGCCCATACAGAATTCCAGAGGGCGTACAGGAGAACATGAGGAAAGAGATACAAGAGTTGCTCCACCTAGGGGTCATTGAACCATCCTAGAGCCCTTGGGCCTCCCCGGTACTGCTGGTCCCCAAGCGAGATGGGAGCACCAGGATCTGTGTGGACTACCAGAGGCTCAACAACAAGACAGTCTCAGATGCCTACCCCATGCCTCGCATTGATTATTATTATTATTTTATTATTTATATAGCACCATCAGATTCCGTAGCGCTGTACAATGGGTGGACTAACAGACATGTAATTGTAACCAGACAACTGGACAATGAACTTGTGGCGAAACCAACCTCGCCACTGTACACTGGAGAGGCCTGGTTGCTCGCCTGCTCCCTTTAGACTATGGTCCTGCATTTGAAACTTTTATTTTACCGGCAGAAAGGTTTATTCGTGCCTTTCTGCGGACTGTTAAAGCCATGCTACCCCAGATAGCTATGCCAAGGAGCCCAGCCGTATACTGAAAGACTGTATGAAAGACTTTGGCTCCATGGTGATTGAACTGTATGTACATGATCTGAGCGCCATCCGGTAGTAATGTGCGCTCAGATCTAAGCTATCCGGGGATATGTAGAATGTCTATGTTTTATGGAATAAATGTAACTGTATGTAATTTTATGTCTTTTATTGTATTGTTACTGCCATGTGGTTAATGGAGTCTTGCCTCTGTCCTGGGAGATAACTTGGATTACTTCACAATTATCTCCAGGACAGAGAGGAGGGATTGTGATGTAATTGTGGGTGTGTTTTACGGTTCCCCTGTAACGATTGGTTGTACTGTGTCCCACCCTGTGGGATGTCCCCTTGCATGGGGACTTGCATAAAAGCCAGTGTGTGGCCATTACAGAGAGTTCCTGCTTAACCCTCAAAGTGAAGTGTCGTCTCATTATTGGGGGAGGATTTATTGTATGCTGTTCCAGTTTGATTGCCAGGAGTGTAAGCTGATTGTATGCTTTTCCTGTTCAGCTGTTTCCAGTATTCGTGAGTTTCCTATTCAGGAGTTGGAGAATTCGTGTAGTTTGCAGTTCGGGAGATTGGTGCTTGCAGTAGCTGTCTGTGCATCTGAAAGGGGAATATCGCCTAAACGGTCTTTAACCTCTTGTGTGCAAAACGGTCCGTTACAATTGGTGGCAGCGGTGGGATCATTCCCACAGCCCAGAAGGACAGCTACAAGTTAACACCATCCCCTGGACTTACAAATGGAGTGCAGCAGGGCAAGCATGGCACCCAGCTACACTCAGGAGCAGTATGACAGAGAATTTACCACGCGGATGGCTTTCTTTGGACCCAACCCCCCGGAGAGATGCGTGCAGCTTGTGAGGAGACATGTAGAAGAGTACCTGCAGGTCAGAGCAGGGCGGGCACGTAAGTTGGCAGGTTGGGAGAGTCCCCAGCGGCAGTGTGTCCCCCAGGGAGCTGAAGGTGTCGTCCTTCCTCCCCAGCGGCAGTGTGTGTCCCAGGGAGCTGAAGGTGTCGTCCTTCCTCCCCAGCAGCAGTGTGTGTCTCAGGGAGCTGATGAAGGTGCCGTCCTTCCTCCCCAGCGGCAGTGTGTGTCCTTAGGAGAGGAGACAGTTGGTCCCCCTCCCCAGCAGTTCAGTGAGTTACAGGGAGATGAAGGTGTCGTTCTTCCTCCCCAGCAGCAGAGTGAGTTACAGGGAGATGAAGGTGCTGTCCTTCCTCCCCAGCAGCAGTGTGTGTCCCAGGGAGCTGAAGGTGCCGTCCTTCCTCCCCAGCGGCAGTGTGTCCTGCAGGAAGCGGAGACCGTCTGTCTCGCGCCCCAGCAGCAGGACAATATATTAAAAGGGGAGACAGTTGGTCTCCCCCTCCAACAGCAGAGAGAGTGTCAGGGAGAGGAGCTTGTTACCCCCTCTCCCCAGCGGCTGAAAGTATGTATGGGAGAGGAGCTTGTCATTCCCTCTCCCCAGTGACAAAAAGTGGGTAAGGGAGATGAACTTGTTACCCCCTCTCCACAGCGGCAACGTAGCCCACCAAGGAGAGACATTAAGCTCCCCACCAGCGCAGATGGGACCGTGGTCTCTACGCCCAAGCTACAGGGAGTACGGACAGCTTGTCCGGCTCCCCAGCGGCAGAGTATTCTACCAGGAGGGGAGAATACTTCCCAGCGGCGGCCTAGTCCACCAAGGGGAGATGAGAAGCCCCACAACCGTACAGATGGGACCGTGGTCTCTGCACTTACAGCACAGGGGGTAGGGAAGGTCGGTTCTGGCCCCCAGCGACAGGGCTGTTTAGCCAAAGGGGAGACAGTCGGTCTCCCCCTCCAGCAACCAGGCTCCAACCAGACTACTTCCGTGGTAGTGCTGGCATCAGGACAGAGTACCGCTGGTCTCTGCCCACTCAGCAACCCACCCAGTCCGCTTACCAGTCACCCGCACAGCCATGGTGAGGCGCCTGGACATGGACAACGTTCTCCTCTACCCAGGTGTAGTAACCAGTTCTTGTGGGTGGGCTGTATTACTGATTGTGTTTTGTGGGTGGGCTGCTGGACTAACAAGGGCACTGACCGGTATGAGGTCAGATACCCTGTTAGTCTGATTGGTAAAGGGGAGAAGTGTGGCGAAACCAACCTCGCCACTGTACACTGGAGAGGCCTGGTTGCTCGCCTGCTCCCTTTAGACTATGGTCCTGCATTTTAAACTTTTATTTTACCGGCAGAAAGGTTTATTCGTGCCTTTCTGCGGACTGTTAAAGCCATGCTACCCCAGATAGCTATGCCATGGAGCCCAGCCGTATACTGAAAGACTGTATGAAAGACTTTGGCTCCATGGCGATTGAACTGTATGTATGTGATCTGAGCGCCATTCGGTAGTAATGTGCACTCAGATCTAAGCTATCTGGGGATATGTAGAATGTCTATGTTTTATGGAATAAATGTAACTGTATGTAATTTTATGTCTTTTATTGTATTGTTACTGCCATGTGGTTAATGGAGTCTTGCCTCTGTCCTGGGAGATAATTGGATTACTTCACAATTATCTCCAGGACAGAGAGGAGGGATTGTGATGTAATTGTGGGTGTGTTTTATGGTTCCCCTGTAAACGATTGGTTGTACTGTGTCCCACCCTGTGGGATGTCCCCTTGCATGGGGACTTGCATAAAAGCCAGTGTGTGGCCATTACAGAGAGTTCCTGCTTAACCCTCAAAGTGAAGTGTCGTCTCATTATTGGGGGAGGATTTATTGTATGCTGTTCCAGTTTGATTGCCAGGAGTGTACACCAGAAACCAAGTCCCCAGCAACTTAAATCCATTTAATGATGGGTTTGCACTGTGCTATGGTAACTCAGGCAGGCTTACTCACTAAACACCCAATTTTTTTGTAAATTAGCCAGGTTAATTACTTATGTTTTTCCTGTTCAGCTGTTTCCAGTATTCGTGAGTTTCCTATTCAGGAGTTGGAGAATTCGTGTAGTTTGCAGTTCGGGAGATTGGTGCTTCCAGTAGCTGTCTGTGCATCTGAAAGGGGAATATCGCCTAAACGGTTTTTAACCTCTTGTGTGCAAAACGGTCCGTTACAGAACTTACATGCTAAAGGGAGTGGAAGAGCCAAGATAAGACCATATCAGCTGGTACTCAGAATTGTATATTAAGCTGTCCTCAATTCTGAACCCATTTCTTCCCAATATTTTATTATGTTGCAGTAAGCCTGGCAGAACTGGAAATAAATGTTTTAAACATAGAAACATAGAAACATAGAATGTGACGGCAGATAAGAACCATTCGGCCCATCTGCCCAATTTTCTAAATACTTTCATTAGTCCCTAGCCTTATCTTATAGTTAGGATAGCCTTATGCCTATCCCACGCATGCTTAAACTCCATTACTGTGTTAACCTCTACCACTTCAGCTGGAAGGCTATTGCATGCATCCACTACCCTCTCAGTAAAGTAATACTTCCTGATATTATTTTTAAACCTTTGTCCCTCTAATTTAAGACTATGTCCTATTTCATTAATAAAGGCTGACATAATGATTTTTTTTTTTAAACTCTTTTTTTTTTTTGCATTGACAGCAGGCACAGTTTACCATCAATATACAGGCTTATGCAAAAGCTGACATAATTATTTTAACCCCTTAAGGACTGGACTGTTTTTGCGATGTTGTACATTTGCGACCAGGAATATTTTTACACTTTTGTGGTGTTTGTGTTTGGCTGTAATTTTCCGCTTTCTCATTTACTGTTCCCATACAAATTATATATTGTTTTTTTCAGGACAAAAGGGGCTTTCTTTACATACCATTATTTATATAATCTCATGTATTTTAATTTAAAAAAAAATAAAAAAATCTGATGAAAAATTGAAAAAAATACATGTTTTTTGACTTTTACTTGAAAAATCTTTTACTCATCTACAAAAGCGAATGAAAAAAACTGCTAAATAGATTAAAAATTTTGTCCTGAGTTTAAAAATACCTAGTGTTTACGTGCTTTTTTGCTTTTTTTTGCATGTTATAGGGCTATAGGTACAAGTAGGATATTGCGGTTTCAAAACATACATTTTAAAATTTATCAATAGTGACATTGTAACACTATTATCTGTCATAAATCTCTGAATAACACCCCACATGTACATATTTTTTTTAAAGTAGACAACCCAGGGTATTCAATATGGGGTATGTCCAGTCTTTTTTAGTAGCCACTTAGTCGAAAACACTGGCCAAAGTAAGCATTCATATTTGTTTGTGTGTGAAAAAAGTAAAAAAACTAAATTGAACGCTAATTTTGGCCAGTGTTTGTGACCAAGTGGTTACTAAAAAGACTGGACATACCCCATTTGCAATACCTTGGGTTGTCTTCTTTTGCAAATGGTATGCCATCATGGGGTAATTCTCATTCCTGGGCTACCATACGCTCTCAAAGGCAACGTAACCAACCTGGCCATTTTCAATGTAAAAATATTTGACCCATATATTTGACCTTGTAACTTTCAAAAATGCTATAAAACCTGTACATGGGGGGTACTGTTTTACTCGGGAGACATCACTGAACACAAATATTAGTGTTTAAAAACTGGAAAACGTATCACAACAATTATATCATCAGTAAAAGTGCTGTTTGTGTGTGAAAAATGCAAAAAAGTAACTTTCACTGACAATATCATCGCTGTGATATGTTTTACTGTTTTGAATCACTAATATTTGTGTTCAGCGAAGTCTCTCGAGTAAAACAGTACCCCCCATGTACAGGTTTTAGGGTGTCGTAGAACGTTACAGGATAAAATACAGTGCTAGCAAATTAAATTCTCTGGAATTTCGGCCTGGGTTGGCAGGCAGGTCCCTCAAATTGCAATCAATAAAATTACTGAATTATGTAAAAATATTGCATAAATACGCACGTAGAATTTAAATATATATGCATATTTATATATTTGAAGTCTACGTGTATATTTATATAATTATTTATGTAATTTTGTATATGGGCATATGTATATTTCTTATTATTTTTATTTATTTTTATATACATAGATATATATACAAATTCATTCTAAGTGTATTTTGATATAAATATATATATATTAATTTTAAAATACAGTTAGAATAAAATTTCATATAGCTATATAATTTTTTTAAATTTTTTATTATTATTTAAAAAATTTTTATTTAATTTAAATTACTTATTATTTATATTTTATAATAATATATATATATACAATATATATAGTTATTATATATATTATATATATACACGTGTGTAATTTAATTATAAGTGTATTTTTATATTAATATAAGTACATATTAATATAAAAATACACTTAGTATGGCATTATATATATATGATATATAGACATATTATATAGATATAATATGTCTATATATCATATATACACATATATAATTATTTTTTTATTTTTTATTAACACTAACTTTATTTTTTTTACTGATTTTACACTAGCAGGGAGACTGCCTGTCAGCACAGGCAGTCCCCCTGCAGGCAGTACTATGGACACCTATTGTGACCATGTGATCGCTGTGTTAAGCGATCACATGGCCACAGGGGTCCTAATCTGCCGTGGGGAGACTGTCTGGGCTGCAGGCAGTCTCCCCACAACCGGAGCCACGCTGATCGCCGCCGGGGGAACGGCGGCGATCAGGTAAGTAGCTCTGACCGTTAGGACGGTTCAGGACCGTCATCGGTCCTCAAGGCAAAAATGCCGATGACGGTCCTGAACCGTCCTCGGTCCTTAAGGGGTTAAACATGGGAAATTGACTCAGCTGGGCAATTATAGAGCAAACTGAAAAAAAGCGTTTCATACATGATCCCCATCATTGAGCTTTTATTTATTTTTAAGTATGTAAAGTATTATCTTGTATCAGGTGTAGACTGGTTTATTATGGCATGGTACACACAATTTATACACTGAAGTAGGGAGTATCCATACAGTTCAACACAAACTCCTCCCCACAAGTTCTATATCACCGTATAGCCCGGATCCGAGCACCCAAGTTGTCCAAATATGGCTCAGATCCGTTTGGTGGAACAAAATTGCCATCCGGGTAATGTTTTGACCGACCAACCAACCACGAGGTTATAGCCCAAAATAATTCCAGAGTGAAATAGGCTGTGGTCGGTCTCCATTCGGGATTTCCTGTGTTTGTAAAAACTAATGTTCTGTCTTGGTTCCAGGGAGCGAATGTTCTTTCTGGTTGTGTGAACAGTTTAAAGAAGAAGCAGGCGGCGGTAGAAGCTACCAGTGCTCGCACTTTAGCTTGGCCGATTTTTGTTCCGTGCATTCGAAGTATGAGTACCGCTACCTGCGTTCGCAAGTCAAGATGCCTGCCATCCCATTTCCCATGTGTTTACTCATGCCAATGGCGACCCTCCAGCAAAACACTTGAGTTAACGAGGTGTTACAAGAGGTCAACATATTTAACAAGCCAAAAGGTGGTCTGAGTACAGGTGGGAATAAAAGGGGAAAATCGTGACTTTGTTCGGTTACCGAACCATATGGAAGAAACAAACCGAAAGAGTATGATCAATGACGGGGTGCTCTGTCACAGCTATTTTGGCTTACATTTGCCATATTGAAAAAGCTGTAAATGCCCAATGTTCAGAGCTCCCAATCATCCTACATTTAGAAGTACTGTCCTGATTTTCCTCCTCCTGTAGTCGTTTTTATGCCTCTGATTTCCCTCTAGTGGGGACACCAGAAACCAAGTCCCCAGCAACTTAAATCCATTTAATGATGGGTTTGCACTGTGCTATGGTAACTCAGGCAGGCTTACTCACTAAACACCCAATTGTTTTGTAAATTAGCCAGGTTAATTACTTATGTAAGAATTTAACCCCTTCAGACCGGAGGGCGTACTATTACGCCCTATTTTAGGCGGCTCTAAACACCGCCGGTCGTAATAGTACGCTCTCCGTTTTTTTTTTTACTTACTCAGGCACATCCGTCCTCCTGCAGCCCCCCTTACGAGGACCTCACAATCACATGGCCGGGTTAGCTGGCTGCTACATTGCCAGCAGGGGGACTGCCTGTAATGACAGTTAGTCCCCCTGCTGGCTGAATTCAAATAAAATTAAAGTTTATAAGTGTAAAAAAATTATAATTATATACTTAGATCATATATATGATCTAGGTGTATTTTACTATTGATAGATATATAATTTTATATATATATATATATATATATATTAATATCAAATAACACGTAGACTGATACTGATTAAATATATATATAATTATTATATATATATATATTTATATATAACATAAAAAAATATGTAAATAAGTTAAAAAATTAAATTAAAAATAATTAAAAATAAATAATTAAAAAATATATAGATGTGTGTTATTTTGTTCTAACTGTATTGTGATATTAATATATATATATATATATTTATATCAAAATACACGAAGAACGAAATAATATATCTATAAACATAAATATATACGTATATATCACTAGATATATATACAGATATATATAAATAAAAATATTTTTAAAAAAATTATATAGATATATACATATATATACACATACGAGTATATATACATATATTAATTCTACATATATATTTATGTAATATTTTTACATAATTAGGTATCTTAATTAATTACAATTAGCGGGACCTGCCTGACAACCCATGCCGAAAGTAAAGGGAATTTAATTTCCTAGCACTATATTTAACCCTATAACTTTCCAAGACACCATAAAACTTGTACATGGGGGGTACTGTTCTACTCGGGAGACTTCGCTGAACACAAATATTAGTGTTTCAAAACAGTAAAATGTATTACAACGATGATATCGCCAGTAAAAGTGACTTTTTTTGCATTTTTCATACACAAACAGCACTTACACGGACGATATTATTGCTGTGATACTTTTTATTGTTTTGAAACACAAATATTTGTGTTCAGCAAAGTCTCCCGAGTACAACAGTCTCCCTCATGTACAGGTTGTATGGTGTTTTCAAAAGTTACAGCGTCAAATATAAGGCTTGTGTTTCATTTTTTTCACATTAAAATTCGCCAGATTGGTTACGTTGCCTTTGAGACCCTATGGTAGCCCAAAAATGAAAATTACCCCTATGATGGCATACCATTTGCAATAGTAGACAACCCAAGGTATTGCAAACAGGGTATGTCCAGTCTTTTTTAGTAGCCACTTAGTCACAAACACTGGCCAAAATTGGCGTTTTTTGCATTTCACACACAAACAAATACTAACGCTAACTTTGGCCAGTGTTTGTGACCAAATGGCTACTAAAAAAGACTGGACATACCCCATTTGCAATACCTTGGGTTGTCTACTATTACAAATGGTATGCCATTATGGGTGTAAATTTCATTCCCGGGCTACTATACAGTCTCAAAGGCAACGTAACCAATCTGGCAAATTTCAATTTCAAATGTAACGTGCTATATTTGACCCTGTAACTTCCCAAAACACCATAAAACCTGTACATAGGGGGTACTGTTTTACACATGAGACTTTGCTGAATACAAATATGTGTATGTTACTGCAGTAAAAGCAAACAGTAGTATGACATTGACAGTTAAAATGTCATGTAGAACTAAAAATTTTTTTAAAAATACTTATTTTCTCCCATTGTTTTCATATTAAATTATGTTTCATAGCTAAATATTTGATATTAAATGAAAGCCCTGTTTCCCCTGAATACAATGATATATAATAAGGGTGGGTGCATTTAATATGAAAGAGGTGAATTACGGTTGGACAGACATGTAGCGCAAATGCCAGGTTTTGTTTACATTTTGTTTTGTGTACATTTGGCATTTGTACATTTGGCTCAGTCCTTAAGGGGTTAAAGTAATTTACTAATTTAAGGTCAGTGTAGCTGAACTGAAAGCACAGCTGACTTAGAGAATGTATCCAGTTTGGCTATTTATACCTTTGATTACCATTTGAATTTGAAATTTCCTTTGAGTTATCACTAGTGATGTCGCGAGCATAACATTTTCGGTTCGCGGATGGCGAACGCGAACTTCCGCAAATGTTTGCGAACCGGCGAACCGGGAGAACCGCCATAGACTTCAATAGGCAGTCGAATTTTAAAACCCACAGGGACTCTTTCTGGCCACAATAGTGATGGAAAAGTTGTTTCAAGGGGACTAACACCTGGACTGTGGCATGCCGGAGGGGGATCCATGGCAAAACTCCTATGGAAAATTACATAGTTGATGCAGAGTCCGGTTTTAATCCATAAAGGGCATAAATCACCTAACATTCCTAAATTGTTTGGAATAACGTGCTTTAAAACATCAGGTATGATGTTGTATCGATCAGGTAATGTAAGGGTTACACCGCTTCACAGTGACAGACCAAACTCCCCCTTTAACGCACCGCAAACAACCGCAAACAGAGGCGGCTCTCTAATTAGGCGGTTTAGGCGGCCGCCTAAGGCCTCGCGCTGGCTGGGGCCTTGCAGCCGCCTAAACCGCCTAAACCGCCTTATGGCAGACTGTGTCAGGTCCTCGGTGACAGTGACCGAGGACCTGACACCAGGAGGGGGCCCGGCGGCTTGCCCGGTATGCCGCCGGGTGCGAGGCCCCTCCTGGCTGCCCGGCCACCATCGCAGACACAGGTCTGCAGATCCGCAGTGAGCAGAGCTGCAGACCATGTGTCTAGCGAGAATTGGCCAATCAGAGCGTTGCCGCGGGTTACCACGGCAACGATCTGATGGTCTCGCGATATTACACGGTCTGCAGCTCTGCAGAGCTGCAGACCGGAAGAAGTGGCCACTGGACCACCAGGGAAGAGAAGGTAGGCTCCCTCACAACCCTCAGCCTCCGCCCACCAGCCTCCCCACCCCCCCACCAGCCTCACCACCCTCAGCCTCCCCCCCACCAGCCTCACCACCCTCAGCCTCACCACCCTCAGCCTTCCCACCCCGCCACCAGCCTCACCACCCTTAACCTTCCCACCCCCTCACCCCCCTCCTCCTGGCGCCAGGGACCGGCCCTGCGGCAGCTGTTTTTTAAATTATTTAGGGCGGCCTGGGGGGCAATTGCCTCCCTGCCCCCGGCCCAGTCCGTCCCTGGTGTGGGGGTAGTGAGGCTGAGGGTGGAGGGGGTGAGGCTGTGGGTGGTAGTGAGACTGAGGGTGGTGTGGGTGGTAGTGAGACTGAGGGTGGTTGGGGGTGGTGATGCTGAGGGGGTGATGCTGAGGGTGGTGGGGGTGGTGATGCTGAGGGTGGTGGGGATGAGGCTGAGGGTGGTGTGGGGGGTGGTGATGCTGAGTGTGGTGTGGGGGGTAGTGAGGCTGAGTGTGGTGTGAGGGGTAGTGAGGCTGGAGGGTGGTGTGGGGGTGGTGAGGCTGAGGGTGGGGGGTAGTGAGAGGCCTCAGGGTGGTGTGGGGGGTGGTGATGAGGGTGGTGTGGGGGTGGAGGCTGGAGGGTGGTGTGGGGGGGCAGAGGCTGGGGGTGGTGAAGCTGAGATGGTGTGGGGGCAGTGAGGCTGGGGTGGTGTGGGGGCAGTGAGGCTGAGGGTGGGGGCAGTGAGGCTGAGGGTGGTGCTGGGGGCAGGAGGCTGAGGTGGTGATGCTGAGGGTGGTGTGGGGGGTGGGTGAGGCTGAGGGCCTGGGGGGTAGTGAGGCCAAGTGTGGGGTGTGAGGCTGGAGGGTGGTGGGGGGTAGTGATGAGGGTGGGGGGGTAGTGAGGCTGAGGGTGGTGTGGGGGCAGTGAGGCTGAGGGTGGTGTGGGGGGTAGTGAGGCTGGGGGTGGTGAGGCTGAGGGTGGTGTGGGGGGTAGTGAGGCTGAGGGTGTGGCGGGTAGTGAGGTCAGAGAGATCAGATGAGTCCTTCAGGACTGTAGTGGACACTGTATACACTAGCCTAGCTATCAATTTCCCTGTCAAATCAGCAGCAGCTGCACTGTCCCTCCTCTAACTAAGAATGCAGCTTCGCAATGAATGTAAAATGGATCCTGGCCAGGAGGTGGGAGGGTCTGGGAGGGAGGGTCTGCTGGTGATTGGCTGGAATGTGTCTGCTGACTGTGAGGTACAGGGTCAAAGTTTACTCAATGATGACGAATAGGGGGCGGACCGAACAGCGCATATGTTCGCCATCCGTGGCGAACGCGAACAAGCGATGTTCACCAGGAACTATTCGCCAGCGAACCGTTCGGGACATCACTACTTCCCAGCACTTATTCCACACAACACACACACCCTGCATACACTATACACACACTGCATACACTATACACACACTGCACACACTATACACACACTGCAAACACTATACACACACTGCATTCACCATACACACACTGCATTCACTATACACACACTGCACTCACTATGCACACACGGCACTCACTATACACACACTCCATACACTATACACACACTGCATTCACTATACACACACTGCATACACTATACACACACTGCATTCACTATACACACACTGCATACACTGTACACACAAGCTGCATACATTATACACACAAGTTGCATGCACTACGCAAACACACTGCATTCACTACGCAAACACACACTTATACATGTGTATCTGTATGTGTATCTGTTTGTGTGTCGGTTTTTGTTTTGGTGTGTCTGTGTATCTGCATGTGTGCCTGTGTGTCTCTCATATAAACACACCATCATATTCAGAAAGCACACTACAGAAAAATGCACGCCTGCATTCAAATGCCAATACGTGCAAACTCACCCGTACATGCACTCACACATACTCCATACAAAAACATGCTTACATTAAAAATATACAAACACTGCTCAGTGCTAAATACATTTAAAACAAATGTAGTTGTTTTATACATTTTAACCCCTTAACCCCTATTCTAAGCAGCTCTAAACGTCGCAGGGCGTAATAGTACGCCCTCCGTTTTTTTGTTACTTGCCCGACGATCGCTGTTGGGGAGACTCACCTGGGATCCCAGGGAGTCCCCCGCGGCGGATCCTGCCTCTTCCGCCCCCCCACCGGCCATGTGAGAGTGAGGTCCTTGCGAGGACCTCACAATCACATGGCCGGGTTAGCTGGCTGCTGCACTTCCAGCAGAGGGACTGCATGTAATGACAGTTAGTCCCCCTGCTGGCTGGAAATAAAAGAAAAGAAAATTAAAATCAGTGTAAAAAAAATAATATACTTAGATCATATATATATATATATATATATATATATATATATATATATATATATATATATATATATACATACATACACACACACATATATATATACACACATACATTGTCTAGGTGTATTTTACTATTAATATATATAATTTTATATATATATATATATATATATATATATATATATATATTAATATCAAATTACACGTAGACTGATACTGATTAAATATGTATATAATTATTGTTATATATATATTTATATATAATATAAAAAAAAAATATGTAAATACGTTAAAAAATAAAATTAAAAAAATAATTAAAAAGAAATAATTAAAAAATAAATAGATGTGTGTTATTTCGTTCTAACAGTATTGTGATATTAATATATATATATATTTATATCAAAATACACGTAGAACAAAATATATATATCTATATACATAAATATATACATATATATCACTATATATACCAATATATATAAAAAAAAAATATATATATATATACATATATTAATTCTACATATATATTTATGTAATATTTTTACATAATTAGGTATCTTAATTAATTAATTACAATTAGCGGGACCTGCATGACAACCCATGCCGAAAGTATAGGAAATTTAATTTGCTAGCACTATATTTAACCCTATAACTTTCCAAGACACCATAAAACCTGTACATGGGGGGTACTGTTTTACTCGGGAGACTTCGCTGAACACAAATATTAGTGTTTCAAAACAGTAAAATGTATTACGACAATGATATCGCCAGTAAAAGTGAAGTTTTTTGCATTTTTTACACACAAACAGCACTTACACGGACGATATTATTGCTGTGATACTTTTTACTGTTTTGAAACACAAATATTTGTGTTCAATGAATTCTCCCGAGTACCCCTCATGTACAGGTTTTATGGTGTTTTCAAAAGTTACAGCATCAAATATAAGGCTTGTGTTTCATTTTTTTCACATTCAAATTTGCCAGATTGGTTACGTTGCCTTTGAGACCCTATGGTAGCCCAAGAATGAAAATTACCCCTATGATGGCATACCATTTGCAATAGTAGACAACCCAAGGTATTGCAAACGGGGTATGTCCAGTCTTTTTTAGTAGCCACTTAGTCACAAACACTGGCCAAAATTGGCGTTTTTTGCATTTTTCACACACAAACAAATACTAACTTTGGCCAGTGTTTGTGACCAAATGGCTACTAAAAAAGACTGGACATACCCCATTTGCAATACCTTGGGTTGTCTACTATTGCAAATGGTATGCCATTATGGGTGTAAATTTCATTCCTGGGCTACTATACAGTCTCAAAGGCAACGTAACCAATCTGGCGAATTTCAGTTTTAAATGTAACGTGCTATATTTGACCCTGTAACTTCCCAAAACACCATAAAACCTGTACATAGGGGGTACTGTTTTACACATGACACTATGCTGAATACAAGTATGTGTATTTTATTGCAGTAAAAGCAAACAGTATTATGACATTGACAGTTAAAAAAAATAAATTCTTATTTTCTCCCATTGTTTTCATATTAAATTATGTTTCATAGCTAAATATTTGATATTAAATGAAAGCCCTGTTTCCCCTGAATAAAATGATATATAATAAGGGTGGGTGCATTTAATATGAAAGAGGTGAATTACGGTTGGACAGACATATAGCCCAAATGCCAGGTTTTGTTTACGTTTTGTTTTGTTTACAACGTGTACATTTGGCTCAGTCCTTAAGGGGTTAAGCTTCATTGGGAAGTCTGTGATTGGACAGCCACAGAAAGTCTGGGCTGGGTTAGGGGAGGACTTGCAAAAGCAGCAGACTAGAGAACTGCAGGTTTTGCAAGCTTTTTTTTTTAGATATTCTCCCAATGAAAAAAATACATAATTAAATGCATTCATGTTTTTATTAAAGGTATATTTACTAAGCAGTGATAGCCAATACACTGTTAAACATATATCAGCACACAGTCAAGCCATAAGCCTTGCTTTTCCCACAGAAATCACAAGTTTGTAGTGATGTTACTACTGCAAAGGATTCTGGGTGAGCATATGCAAATTAGTTCAACAAAAAAAACGTTTTTGCTTCATTATTCCATTATAAACATGGATTCCTTGAAGTTTGTGTTTGCTGTATACAACAGCTTTGAAACAAAACACAGGGAGAGATGCAATGCCAGTGAACCACTCATGGACAGCTGTTTCATTGTTAATGCAACTTGCTATTGAGGCCTGGCGTTACTTGCGAAGCAAAAACCAATGAAAGCTATGGTGGGAAAAAATTGCGATTGAAAACCTCTTCCACCTAAAGCCAGTGGATAGTCAATACAATGTTAAACCTATCTCTGCACACAAGTCAAGCTATAAGACTTGCTTTTGTGATATATATATATATATTATTTTATTTGGGCAGTGAAGTGTTCTTTTAAAGACCTTTTATGAAATGTCACTCACCATGAAGTACTCTTTTGCCTTTAATATTAAATGTGTAGAATCTTCCATTCTATGGCGTACCGGTATAAACAAAACGAAGGCACATCTTTCTATAGAATCTTGCTCCCACTAAGTAGGACATTCCATTGCAGAGATCACCACTAAAACAAGATAATAGACAAGTGAATTTGACATTCCTAAAATTAATTTATTAGTTTGACAACAAATTGATTAGTCTAGCATAGAATCCTTTTAAATTTGTTATTTTAAAAATAAAATTGGAAGGGGTTCTATGCTGGACAAATATATCTGTGATCAAACAAATTGATTTGTTCAAGGAAGAGTGTAACAAATGCACTTATCTACAAAATTATTTGTAATATTACATTTGTGCAGGTCTGATAAAGCTAAACTAGTGGGCATTATATTCTTAAGTACCCTGTTTCAGTTTAATGGTTACATTTTGTTCTATTGATGCCTGCTATAAAGCATCAGTGGGATGGTTTCAGAAGTATTTAGGTAAGATGTGTCCATCAGGTTATATCAGGTATACAGATGTCCCACTAATTCAGTTTAAAGGGGTACTCCAGTCTGTAAAAACAAGATAAAAAAGAAAAGAAAAAGATAAAATGCAATTTTTTAAATGTGCTTCTTTTTGAGCAAATCTCTATAGATTAAATATATATGAAATTTGGCCAATCAGGAGCCTTTCACTTTAGTATAAAATGTATACGTAACTGAACTTTTGAACATGCTTAACCAAGCACTCTGAATGTTAGTGTGAGGGGGGAAAGATGAATAGCATGTTTGTTTTTGGTGGGGGGTTGGGGGGGAGGGGCAAATAAGCAGTTTAGAATGCCACGATGGACAACAGGTCTGCCCAATTATGTAGACTGTATCTCCTGTCTAATCAAGAGATGGAAAAGAATAGATGATTGATGGTTAAGGGACAGCCAGTAAATGTTCATATTCAGGGCCGCCATCAGAAATATTGGGGCCCCTGACAAAGCACAAGGTATGGGGCCCCTCCTGGGCCTGCCCACGCCCTACCTAATCCGCTGACAATGATGCAGGACTGAATGTGGTGTGTATAGTGGAAGTGAATTAGAATGTGTGTAATGGATGTAGTGTTTGTGTGTATTAGATACTGTTCGTGCAGTGAATGCAGAGTGTGTATTTCTGTAGTGGATTCAGTGTGTATAGTGAACGCAGAGTGTGTTTGAGTAGTGGATGTAGTGTGTGTACAGTGATGTAGTGTGTGTTTTTGTAGTGGATGTAGTGTTTGTATGTACTAGATGAAATGTGTTTAGTGGATGCAGTGTCTGTAGTGGATGTAGTGTGTGTATTAGACACAGTGTCTGTGT
Organism: Pelobates cultripes; assembly: GCA_933207985.1. Taxonomy (NCBI): domain Eukaryota; kingdom Metazoa; phylum Chordata; class Amphibia; order Anura; family Pelobatidae; genus Pelobates; species Pelobates cultripes. The sequence goes on from OW240914.1 coordinate 17,838,673, forward strand.
ATAGTGAATGCAGAGTGTTTCAATTTGTGGTGGATGTAGTGTGTGTACTGTGAATACAGGATGCTTGTGTAATGGATGCTGTGTGTACAGTTAATGCAGAGTGTATGTTAGTGTAGTGAATGCAGAGTGTGTGTCAGTATAGTGAATCCAGAGTGTGTGCATAGTTTAGTGAATGCAGAGTGTGTGTTAGTGTGTAATGAATGCAGAGTGTGTGTTAGTGTGTAGTGAATGCAGAGTGTGTCAGTGTAATGAATGTAGTGAATGCAGAGAGTGTGTTAGTGTGTAGTAGATGCAGAGTGTGTGTTAGTGTAGTGAATGCAAAGTGTGTTCATGTGTAGCAAATGCAGTGCAGAAAATGTGTAGTGGATGCAGAGTGTGTTAATGTGTAGTGAATGCAGAGAGTGTGTTAGTGTGTAGCGGATGCAGAGTGTGTGTTAGTGTAATGTGTAGTGAATGCAGAGAGTGTGTTAGTGTGTAGTAGATGCAGAGTGTGTGTTAGTGTAGTGAATGCAAAGTGTGTTCATGTGTAGCAAATGCAGAGTGTGTGTCAGTGTAGTGGATGCAGTTAGTGTGTAGTGTATGCAGAGTGTATGTTGTATGCAGTGTGTGTATTGTATTAGTGTATGCAGTGTGTGTGTTGTATTAGTGTATGCAGTGTGTGTTAGTGTATGCAGTGTGTGTGTTGTATTAGTGTATGCAGAGTGTGTGTTGTATTAGTGTATATACAGCAGCCAATTGCATTGTACAGTGTAAAAATACAAGGGGAAACACACATTCAACAAGGGAAAATCATAAGAATACACATTGGGGACACAAAATACAAAACCATAACATCCGAATAGTCAGTGGGCATGGCACTTAGTGGCGGTGTCCCGCCACAGTACTAATATACAAAAAACAAGTCCTGCGCTCAAACTCAAACAAAGAAAAGAGTTGCTTGCGCACTATACCAAATCTCTATGCATATTTACATAACTGAAGGTTTTTATTATCACTCTAATGGCCATTTAAGTGTAAGCTCACCTGCCACATCAAGGCATAGTTCTTAGGTGAGTTCTACGCTAATAATTCATCATGCTTCTCTCAGTTTCAGTTAGAAAATCTCTAATGCGTTTTATCCAAGAGGTTTGCCTTGACGTGGCAGGTGATTAGGTCCATTGCTAATGTATCTGGTTCTGCACAAACAACTACCATTGGTCTCCACTACTGCCACCCTTAGGCAAAGCATGTTGGGCAAAGTGCCACTAAGCAACAGAGGCAGGCAGACATCCAGTGTACATCATTCAAGGGACTTGTCCACCAGCCCACTCTTGAACATTTTGTTAAATTCCATTCCAGGAGCATGTCAAAACAGCAGGCCAGCAAAATCACCTGCCTGATTGCCCAACTGATTACTTTGTGTGGAGCTTTCTTTTCCATGATAGAAGGGGAGTCCTTTAAGCAGCTGAAACAGGCACTTGCTTTGCCATATATCATTCCGTCATGATTCACTTTCATCAGGAACATAGTCCCATCACTGTACCATTCCTGTGAGTAACTATTCAAGAAGCAGCTGGCCTCAGACTGTTGGCACTAGGTGCATTTCACCACAGATTTATAGAGTGCTCCCAGTGGCCAGTATGCCTTCCTCTCCTTGATAAGTCTGATAGCACACTGACTGCAGCCTGCTGTTACTGGTAGTAGAGTTTGGTCCAACAGTAGCAGGCTGGGATTGGATCTGTAGAGCAGAGGGGCTATCAATGTCTCCTGGAACAAGCTGAAATGATGGATGGAAAGTACACTTCAGAAAAAGCAAACATATTGCAGGCAAACATATGAATGGTGTTAAATGATTGGGAGAGCAGGTAGACACCTACTTGCATATTAGGTTCATAACACAGCTGCTAACATGGTGAAAGTTCTACAACAGGATTCATTTGTAGGTGTGCACTGTTCGGAATACATCCCACATCTTGCAGTGAAGGGTGCAATTCAAAAGCCAACAAGGTGCAAACCATACTTGACAGATGCAGAAGGATTGCTGGGCATTTCCTTGAATCGTTCAAGGGTTAGCCAATTATTGAGGAAGGAGAAAGAGAAAAGAGTGCTTCCCACACAGTGCTGGTGACAGGATGTTAAAATAGTTGTACTTAACTTTACACATGCTCTGAAGAATTTTGAAACAGCAGAGGGCAATTCATAGTCTATCTTCCTACCTTTGATTGATGTTCATTTACTGCCCGGATTGGACTAACTATCCGACAATAATAGGGCAGCTAGTGTCAGTTTGTTTTACATTTAGGAATGTGACAGAAACTTTGAGCCATAGTAATGCCAGTTTGGGACAAGTCACCCCCTTCACTTATTCACTCACCTCATAAACAAAATGGATGCCTTCCTGGAAAACAGGGAAATACTTCTTAGTGGCACACACCACTACCACTATGTAGCAGCAGTGTTCAGGAACCTGAAAGATCTAATCAATTCTCGTCTGAGTGAATGAATTGCTAGTTACTCCAAATTGATGTTAGCTTCCCTGTGTGATCCCAGGATTGAGTGGAAAGTGACACTGGAGAGAAAGACCTATTGACAAGGTCCATGATTTACCTGTTGGTTGAGGAAGCACATTGAACCTAACATGTTGTCACTGTCTACTATTCCCAATAACAGCGGTGGCAGTATAACCACAACCCAGCATGGTGAAGCATCGGCGATGTTTTGTAGTTTCGGAGGAAGAAAGTGAGTCAGCAAACAGTAAAAAGAAGTACTATTAATGCCTCTGAAATGGTCAGAGCTTACCTGTGTGAATGTGCTTTACCTTCTAGTGAGCACCCTCTGGGCTACTAACAGTGTGTGGCCTGCTCTGTGTCTGGTTGCCCAGCAGCTGTTTTTATGCCACAGAGCAATGTCAAACGTTAGCAGATGTTTTCTCTTACTGGGAACATTCTGAATCCCTAACTCTTACAAATGTCCTTTAAACTGATGGAGAAAATAGCCTTCTCAAGTTCAGTCTCCCAAAGTTGATTAGGTTTTAGCAAAATTTGGAAGAGTTGAGAGAACAAAATATATTCTGGAGGGGCTAAATGAGAGATGAGAGGATAGAGTGTTGTGTCTGGTAGTTTGGGGAATGGTTTAGAGACTGGGAGACTGAAAAAAAGAAGAGTGATACCATTGTGCCAATTAGGTGTAATTACAAGAATTATGGATGTAAGATGTTGGTGCCATTGACCAATTATGTTGAAGTATGTGTTGCCATTAACCAATTATGCCAAAGTACATTTAGCTTGTCAGTTGCACTTACCTCCACACTAAACAACTTGGGTGAGGAAAACAAATTTTTTTCAGCAGCCAACAGTTCATCTTTAAAGCATTGCTGCCTCTTGAAACAGATACAACATTGTCTTTCACAAAGGACCAGAAACCTTTCCTGGGTTTTTCAAGTTTAATGTTCTCAAAATAATTTAATCCACATTCCGCCTTCCTCTAGAAATTCTGCCCAGTATTTACATTTCCCCAAGTTCCTGAGATGCATCTGCCTGCCCTTGCTTTGACTTGTGACCTTGACTCTTTGAAAACCATTATGTGCCTTAATTGTAATTGTACTTTCATTTTAATTTTGCTAATCTGTATATCTCTTTCCTGATCCTCAACACACTGTATTTTGTGGCCACTTTAGGAATCTACCATAATTTTTTGTGTTATTTTCAATTTAAAATGTTGGCATAATTTGGAAAAAAATAATCTTACAGAAATAACTTGTTTGCTTTAATTATCAAAAGTTGACTTTTATATCATGAACATTTTCCCCCTAGTCTATACTTTTACTGTGGTGGTAGGTACATATGACTAAAGGAAGCTTCATGATCACTAACTAGGTTTATAGACTCATAATCTCAAAAAATAATTTCATATACAACTTCCAATATTCACTAGACCCTCTTCATACCACCCAACACAAAATTATATGGAATGGAGTCCTAATGGATTGGCAGATGGGAACGGGAGGTATGGAATAGTAAGAGGTGGCAGGCCTACAGGTGGTGTTGCAATGACACAATTCGTGTCACTGGCAAATTGTCAATGCACATATTGGAGAGCAAAGTATGTTAGCCTGGTCTCTTGGACAGCTCCCAATATACAAGACCTTACAGAGAGCACTGCTGAAGTCCTCGTTGAATTGTCATTGTGTTCACTGCACAGCGCGAGTGTGTCTAATGATGCATTCACACTGTGCTTCCCAAGGA
>OW240914.1:17842995-17854880 GCA_933207985.1 Pelobates cultripes
CCCATATACACACACTGCCCACCTATATACACACACTGCCCACCTATATACACACACTGCCCCCACACACATATACACTGTCCCCCACCCATATACATACACTGCCCCCCACCCATATACACACACTGCCCACCCATATACATACACTGCCCCCACCCATATACATAAACTGCCCACCCATATACATACACTGCCCACCCATATACATACACTGCCCACCCATATACACACACTGCCCACCTATATACACACACTGCCCACCCATATACACACACTGCCCACCTATATACACACACTGCCCACCTATATACATACACTGCCCACCTACATACACACACTACCCACCTATATACATACACTGCCCACCCATATACACACACTGCCCACCTATATACACACACTGCCCACCTATATACACACACTGCCCACCTATATATTTACACTGGTCACCCATATACATATACTGCCCACCCATATACACACACTGCCCTCCCATATACACACACTGCCCACCCATATACATATATATACTGCCCACCTATATACACACACTGTCCACCCATATACATATACTGCCCACCCATATATATATATATATACACTGCCCACCCATATATACACATATATACACTGCCCACCCATATATACACACACACACACTGCCCACCCATATATACACACACACTGCATACACTGCCCACCCATATATATATACACATATGCACACACACACACACCCCACCCATATATACACATACACTGCATACACTGCCCACCCATAATATATATATATATATATATATATATACACACAGCATACACTGCCCACCCATATATATACACACACACCCCACCCATATATTCACTCACTGCCCACCCATATATTCACACACTGCCCACCCATATATACACACACACTGCATACACTGCCCACACATATATACACACACACACACATTGCCCCACACATACATACACTGCCCCCATACACACACTGCCCCCACACACACCGTACACATACACACACACACTGTCCCCACACTTACACTGCCCCCACACACACACCATGCACATACATATATTGCCCCCACACACTGCCCTCCCCATACACACATTGCCCCGACACACATACACTGCCCTGACACCATACACATTCACACACTGCCCCTCATACACATACACTGCCAACACACACATACACAGCCCCACACACCCTACACATTCACTCACTACACCCCCCCCACACACACACACACTGAACCTTTCACACACACTGCACCACTCACACACACCACTGCTCCTATTCCCTACTACAGCCTCATATCATAGCAGACCCCAGGTAAGTTGTCAAACTGTTCTCAAACTGTTTGACTACTTACTTTAAAATTATTTCTAACATTTACTTAGTCCTTAAAGGACCACTATAGCCACCCAGACCACTTCAGCTCAATGAAGTGGTCTGGGTGCCAGGTCCCTCTAGTTTTAACCCTGCAGCTGAAAACATAGCAGTTTCAGATAAACTGCTATGTTTCACTAAGGGTTAATCCAGCTTCTGTGGCTGTCTCACTGATTGGCCGGGAGCCCGGCGCAGGAGAAAGGTAAGTGGTTGAAGGGGTTTTAACCCCTTCAGCCCAGCGGGAGGGGGGCACTATAGTGCTCCTTTAATATTTTGTCTTGAAGGGCCCTGGATCTAATTTTGTCCGGGGGCCCAGGAGGCTGTCAGTCCATCCCTGACTGTATACTACCGGTTCCCGAATTCAAATGAATCTCGCTGTGTGCAGGACACGGCTTCTAGGTAATGGAGTTTGGGTTCCAGGTACTGAGTGCCTCAAAGGAATGAGGAGCCTAAACCTCCCATAAGTGGTTAAAGTTGCAAAAATTCCCTTGGCGCCCAGTAGTGATGTCAGAGCCGCTTTTTAAAAACGTACACAGACCGTGAGGAGGGGGCCAACGGGAGGGAGTATATCAGCAACAAATCCCTCCCACAACTCCAGGCATTCAGTGTTACATATATATATATATATATATATATAATTTATTTATATATAACGCTTCCCCACTTTCTACCCTAAGTTGAATTTGAGAAGTTTGGTTATAGCCTTCTTGAGTCTTATAAAATTCCCCAATATAGTGGACAAGACCAGTCGTATTGGGTAGAACAAGAGAGCTGTTTAGTTCAGAAAAAAATCACATATAATTATACCCCTACAAACATAATGTGTGTAGGGGTATAAATATATGTGATTTTTTTCTGAAATAAACTGTTGCATTGTTCTGGTAAAACTCCCTAGTGTCTTTGTGTCTGTGACATAATTGTAGATTATACTAGCTTTAGTGTAACTATAATCTTAATTTTATTAATGACAGGAGGCAAATATTTGCTTAAGTCTCACTTTACTAGAACTCCACAGCAGCACATTAACATAGAGAGGAAACACCAAAGACAAAAGAGTCAGGAATCCATAAATGGCTCCTCCCAACCAACTATTTCCTCTTTCAAGCTGCGACAAAATAAAGTACATGAACAATACACCACCAATACAATAACAGAAGAAACAAACATAACATAACGATGAATGCCATCTGAAATTGAAAACGTTGAACCAGTGGATGAAGCCTTGACCTTTATCCAGTAGATCTAAGAATTGTAGCCGAACCATTAAACTGACAGAGACGAAAACACTGATTAGCGAATGAAATGTACTGAGAAAACATGAATCCCCATCGTCAAATACTGACAGCATAATATCCCAGATACTGAGAAAAAAATGAATCCCCATCATAAAATACTGGCCGTACCATCTCCCAGATAAACCCTAACTCCCCCAAATTAACAAACCTAGCCTAGTGTCACGGTTCTCACCTGATAGACAGACGGCAAGACGTGGTCGCTCTTGGAGTTCCCAACAGGGGACTTGAACCGGGGATCTTCTCAGTCCTGGTCCTGCTTTCTACCTCTGAGCCACAGCAGCTATTTACAGTGAAGACTGATTCCAGTCCTGTTCATCCTGACATGGCTACTACTCTGGGGGCTGCACCTTGACTTGGCTGTGTTTCACCTGACTCTGATCAGTCATCAGCAGGGTATATAAACCCAGCCCCGCCCTGTGCTCAGTGTCAAGTCTTTGATCCTGTTTGCTCCAGTGTTCCTTTTTCATCGCTTCGCATTATTGACCCCGGCTTCCTGACTTGTTTATTCTGACTTCTGGCATCCATTGACTTCGGCTACTCCTCGTTGTTCCTGTCCTCTGGCATCCTTTGACCTCGGCTATCCCTCGACCATCCTGCTGGTTCAGTCCTTGCCTGTCCTGCGTATTGGTACTGCATCCTGCACAGCCCCCGTGCACAGACCCACAGGCCAGGTGAATTCTTACCTGACCACCTCGGCCTGTGGCTATCTGCAAGGGTGAGCATCATATCTGCGCTACAGACTCCCAACTCAGGTAAGACCCTGACATAAGACTTGACCATTATGGAGTCCGCAGAGATGTGCTCACCCTCGACCCAGCGTGTGTCCAGCCTGGCCCAGACTGTTTCGGAGCTGCAGCAAGAAATTTTATTCCTTAAAGGCGCAGTACATCCAGCCCCGAACCAGCTTTTCCTGAACCGTTTGTCATCATGCCCGACCGATTTGATGGTAGCCGCACATCCTATCAGTCTTTCAAGATGGATTGTGAGGTGTTGTTTTCTTTAAAGCCTCGAACATATGCCACAGAATTCATCAGGGTCAGAGCGGCTATCAACCTGTTGTCTGGACGCATCAAAGTTTGGGCTCACCAAATGTTGCAGACGAAGAGTCCTGTCCTGGTTAGCTGGGAATCCTTTAGTACTGCTATGGACTCACAATGTAAGACCACGGTGGCCAAGTCAGCTCCACGTACTAAAAAATCTCAGATTCTTCCTAACCAAGAAACCGAGTACCACCACTACGCCCCAGAGATGCCTCCTTATGTTCCAGCTCCCAGGAAAACTCCAGAGGTATCCGGTGTTCCACTTGACCCTGTGGAACCTATGCAATTAGGACTCGTCCACTGCAAAGTGACACCTAAGGAAAGAGACCGAAGGAGAAGCTATGGCCTATGTTACTACTGTGGAGAAAAAGGGCATTTCATCACGCTTTGTCCTGTTCGCCCTCCTAGACCTCCAGCTCTCCGACTTGGTACTAGTTTCCTTCGCCCTGTGTACACTGCATACCAGCCTAAAAAGCCAAATAGAAGCCGTTGTGCTTGCACATGCTTGGCTTCCGCGAGAAAACCTCCATCCCCTGCTCCAGAGCCTCCTGCATCTACTCCCGAAGTTGCTTCCTGTGATACCACCACTACTTCCTGCCCGTCCGAAGAGGTTTTACCTGTGGATTGTGCCGTTGCTTCTAATGGCACTATAGTCCGTAAAGAAAACCTTGAAATGTTCGAAAAAGCATTGTTAGCTGCGAACACTGCTCCTGCCAAAGTTTTGGAAGTGCTTGCCACCTGTACCCGGAACCTAAAAGACCTGGACAATTCTCCAGCCGTACCACAGGCTGGTACTGCAGACTCCCAAGCTGTAAAGGGAATCCTTGCTGGGGAGTTTGACTATGGGGACTCACTGGATTCAGATAGTGACCCTGGAGAGGTGTACTATGCTGACAGTGAACCTATTTACGCCCGGAGGTCGTTTTTAAAGGGGGGGGTACTGTCACGGTTCTCACCTGATAGACAGACGGCAAGACGTGGTCGCTCTTGGAGTTCCCAACAGGGGACTTGAACCGGGGATCTTCTCAGTCCTGGTCCTGCTTTCTACCTCTGAGCCACAGCAGCTATTTACAGTGAAGACTGATTCCAGTCCTGTTCATCCTGACATGGCTACTACTCTGGGGGCTGCACCTTGACTTGGCTGTGTTTCACCTGACTCTGATCAGTCATCAGCAGGGTATATAAACCCAGCCTCACCCTGTGCTCAGTGTCAAGTCTTTGATCCTGTTTGTTCCAGTGTTCCTGTTTCATCGCTTCGCATTATTGACCCCGGCTTCCTGACTCGTTTATTCTGACTTCTGGCATCCCTTGACTTCGGCTACTCCTCGTTGTTCCTGTCCTCTGGCATCCTTTGACCTCGGCTATCCCTCGACCATCCTGCTGGTTCAGTCCTTGCCTGTCCTGCGTATTGGTACTGCATCCTGCACAGCCCCCGTGCACAGACCCACAGGCCAGGTGAATTCTTACCTGACCACCTCGGCCTGTGGCTATCTGCAAGGGTGAGCATCATATCTGCGCTACAGACTCCCAACTCAGGTAAGACCCTGACACCCAGGAGATCAGGTGAATAAACAAAAAGTCAATCAAGCCAACAAACAAACAAGGGGAGGGAGAAACTGGGTGGGAAATATTCGCCTCCTGTCATTAATGAAATTAAGATTATAGTTACACTAAAACTTGTATAATCTACAATTTTATAACATGACAGTAGGCTTAATATTTGCTGTTTTAACGCTCAGACAGCAAAGCCCAAAGAAACACGATCCACCTACCAACCTAAACTATGCGAAGATAGCTCCTCGTAACCGTCAGGAAAGTGTACGATGTCTAGGAGAAATGCGCCTGCCATGACAGCGCCTGAAGTTGCCGTGTTACCGACTCAAATGAACCGAAAAGACCTGTACGCCCAGCCAATGTCAACAACAAGCGAGCGGTACATGAAGTGCGAAAAAAGGAAAAGAACCGTCTAAACAAACACTGGCGTCGAACGCAGCATAAAGGAGGGACGCGCAACCAAGATAAGAATATAACTGTCGGGTCTGACTAGAGCTGATAGACAACTAAGGCCCGAACATCCAAACCCATCTGAAAGAAAAACAAGGTATAATAAAGGAAACAAATCCAGAGTCGGAGAATGGACGAAAACCGGCAATTGAAGCATGACAAAAAAGCGTGTACCACTTGGGGAAATGAATACCCGTCCTCGGGAATCGTAAAGGACTCACACCCCTATGAACCCGCACGTCTAGCTCAAAGGGAGATACTAAGCAGAGCGAGACCCCGCCGAAACAGTCGTATGCGCTACCTAATCTAAATGATACGATATTCCCCGGTCAATAAAGTGACAAAACAATTCTCGAACCCTGTAGCAGTGTTTGCAAAATTTCCTGTAATCCGTACCAGACCCAACTACGTCAGGGTCGCCATGCAGTCAAACGTCCTACTGTCTCCGAGATCAAATAGGGCAGGTCCAGGGAATGCAGGACACTAGTTTTGACTCAGCCAAAGCGGAGGCCCTAAATCCAGCGTACCAGCAGACCGAGACACCTGTAGTAATGTCCTGGAACCAAACAAACAGAGGAGACTCATCAGCGTCTCCGTGTCGAAAACCCCTGGAGGGAAGCATCCATCACTGAGCAAACGGGTCTGTATGTCAGCTGAAACTGATGGGTCCTTCTCCGTGGACTAAAGTCTTGACGCCGAATCCTCCCGGAAAACTATTCCAAACATCCGAGAACACTGGTAGAGGAAGGCGTAGGAGGCATCCCCTTGCGTACAATCCGCCCTCCAGGACTCTACTCTTCGAGATGTAGAAGGGGTCGATATTTCCTCGGTTGAACACGAAATCCAGGGACCTGAACAAGGGAAACGCAGAGAGCGCCTGACCTATCCGTCTGGGAGGAACCTCGCAGAGGGTCCAGCAAGCCCGTTCGGGTAGACCATACAGTGAAACGTCCTCGTGGAAAAAAAAGAAGGATCTCTTCAGATAGTTCTGGTATTCCTGAATGTCTTAAATTCATCCAAACCTGCCAGCCAGGCTGTATTATCGTCCAAGTGAATGATGCCCCAGATACTTATCTCGCCAGGGAGAAAATTGAGCCCGCCTTACCAGGAATGGACCCCACGGTCCTTAGAAGTTCCCTGAGGACCGCGTCTAATTCAAAGTAACTAATGGATATCCGTTCAAGCGTAGTCTTGTGCGGGGGCTCCATAGGGCTCAGATCCCTTAATCCCAAGCACCTCCAGCGGTCCAAACTGTGATTAAGATAGGGTCGCCTGCAATCCCCAGATTCGGGGTCCTGTCTGGTATCTCATCCGAAGGTGGAGGCAAATGTGAAATTCCGGGGCCAAGGGTCCAATCCCCTATAACAGGTATGGGTTGGAGCTTTAGATATGTCTCCGTAAAGTTTTTTCATATAAAAACTGGACACCTAATACTTCCTCGTATGTCCCGCTAGCACCACACACTTGTGTAGAGGAGAACAATCAGCTTGCCAGTGCGGACTTAAAAGTAGAATATAGGCACTGCAGCGGGCTGCACTCCGGATCTCCTGTATACTAGACAGGCGCTTAACAAGGAAAGCCGCAGCGCCCCATCAGGGTCTAAGTCTGGGTACGAGGTTACCTTGTTCGGTAGTCCGGCTGCGTATACCGATCCAAGTATCCTGCGGGCTTCTCATGCCAGCGGTCTACTGCCCCAGAAACGCACCCATGGTGCTAGGTGCTCAGGCAGAGACCCGTCCAAAGAAACCCGCAATGGGTTGAGGGTTGAATAGGGGTTCGTTTAAGGTGACCCACGAGATGACCTCCTATTCCACTGTCATTTGAGCCCCTGTGGTGGGCTTTGTTCTCCATTCCATGGTGCCACTTGGGGACATCGGTGCTCGACGCTTCTCCGGAGTCTTATTTTTCCAGGAGCCTGGTTCAGGGCCTTCACCCCTCCAGTAGTGCTTATGCACACATGTCTGCTCTCATCTAGGAGAGTCTGACTCATTCAAGTCGCTGGTACAGGGCCTTCACCCTTCCAGTAGTGCTTATGAGCACTTGCCTGCTCTCCTTTAGGAGAGTCTGACTCAATCAAGTCACCTGCCGTTTAAAAGGTGGGCTCTCTAGCATTTCACTCCTGACAGGCTTTAGGGAGGACTTTGGCTGAAGCCTTAATCCATGGAGGCGGTCACCGCCATAGTAGTCATTGCCTGTGCTTTTTTCCTGGATAAGGGTTCTCCCGTGCAGTGGCCCCAGGCAAAGTGAGCTCTAGGAGTATAGAGGACAAGTGTCACCTGCAAGAAAATTGGGGCAGCACCCCATATAGTGACCGAGGCAAGTTGGGCAGCTCATGCAATGCACTAGCATGAGTATGTGGCAGTAGGCTTGGCATGCAGACAATCTGGCACAGGCCAGATCAACGGGGCACAGATAAAGCAGGCCAATCAATGGGGCAAGGACAAAGCAGGCCAATCAGTAAGGCATCGACAAAGCTGGCCAAATTCTGGGGCACAGACAAGTCAGATAAGATGTACATAACACTTCTTCAGATTATTAGCGCATAACACACTTTTGTGTAACTGTAACACTCTTCTGTGTAACTATACGTAGCATTCTTCAGTGTAACTTTACATAACACTCTTCTGTGGAAGTGTACCTAACACTCTTCTGTGTAACTGTACATAACATTCTTCTGTGTAACTGTACCTAACATTATTCTGTGTAACAGAATACAACATTCTTCTGTGTAACTGTACATAGCATTCTACTGCGTAACTGTACATAGCCTTCTTTTGTGTAACTGTACATAGCCTTCTTCTGTGTAACTGTACATAGCCTTCTTCTGTGTAACTGTACATAGCATTCTACTGATAACTGTACACAGCATTCTCCCGTGCAAGTGTACATAGCATTCTACTGTGTAAATGTACACAGCGTTCTAGTATGTAACTGTACACAGCATTCTACCATGCAACTGTACACAGCATTATATTGTGAAACTGTACACAGTGTTCTAGTGTGTAACTGCAGACAGCATTCTACTGTGCAACTGTACACAGCATTCTACCGTGTAACTGTAGATGCCACTCTACAGATAAATTGTGCCTAACACTCTGCAGTGTGACCGTAAATAACACTCTTCTGTGAACTGTGAACTCTTCTGTAGTTAACCCAAGACAGTGTGGGACACAAAAAGCAACCCCTTGCAGCATCTGTGTATAGCAGGCAACCCATAGCATAAAGCAAACTATGGAAAGTCACCAATGAACAATGAGTAAACAAAGAGCGGGGTGCTACTAAGAACATCAAAATGTAAATAACCGTTTCTGGAAAGTAGGTAGCCAGAACAATAGAGCTAGTGTAACTGTAATCTGCCTCCACGTCGGCGCCCGGACAGAGGGGCCCTGCGGTATTGGGAGGCCAAACAAGGTCGGGAGCCATCGCTCCCACGTGGCCGGTCATCTCTCCCACGCCACTCACATTCGCAGCGGTCGGAACAGAACGGGAGGCGCTACTGAACCGCTACCCATCGGCCGCTAGTGGAACAGAAGGAAAACAGAAAGAAAGACGAAAGTAGAAGGACAGCAAGGGAGAGTAGGGAATGCAGAGGGAGAAAGGTGGAGGAAGGCACCCTTTACAGACCCCACAGAAAGGGGGAGGTAGACAGAGCAAGCAAGAAGAAGACACCTGCATAAGGCACAATACATGACCTCACATCATAAAATCAAATCCTAAAACCAAATCATAAAATCTAATCATATAAACAAATCCTAAAATCAAATCATAAAATCAAATCATAACATGTAACCATAAACTCAAGTCATAAGGTGTAATCATAAATCTAATCATAAAATCAAATACAAGTAAAAGGTATATCCCACAACCACCCATATAAAATAGGAGGCAGTGGTACTCTGACCTGTACTGACTGCAGAGCAGCAAAGAAAGAGGAAATAGTTGGTTAGGAGGAGCCTTTTATGGATTCCTAACTCTTTTGTCTTTGGTGTTTTGTTAATGCGCTGCTGTGGAGTTCTAGTAAAGAGAGACTTAAACAAATATGAAGCCTCCTGTCATGCTATAAAATTAGGTCAAGACATGATGACTTAATTTCCTGCTGGACACCAAAACACATTGCTCAATACCTTTTACATAATATAATTAACACAACGGCTTTCATCCAGTTCTACATTTTAAAAAATAACTGAGCACACAAAACAAAGTCATGGCTTCTGTGACCATCTGTCTTTTCTAAACTAGATAGCAAGGTTCTGTTTTGGTGATAGGGGATTTTAATTGTGTATTAGTCCCAAATCTTGACAAAAGTTTAGAGAAATGAAAAGAAAAGCTCTAAGAATGTTTATTAGCAAGCAGTAAGATCCCATCATATAATGTCAAGTATGGATCTTTATGTTAGCTGTAGGATCTATCACCCCAATGATAAAGGTTATACTTGTTTTAGCAAAAGAAACTGTTCCTACTGAAGAATAGATTTGATTTTGATAGATTGTTATTCGCTGGGGATGGTGAAGACCTCTAAGAAAGTTTGATTACTTGGTCAGATCATAATGCATATAAATATTCCATCATGATTCCCTTTTATTCCAGAAGTTGTGTCCTTAAGGGGTTAAGAGCGTCATTAGAGGAGATCTTATTAGTTTGGGAACACACACGTCCTCTCCATCTAGAGTTATTTCAAATAAAATCAAAGACCTCGAAAATAAAATCAATGATATCCTAATATCTAAAGCCAATAATGAATGAAAAAAAGGCTATCAGATTCTCTAAACTACAAAATGAGAAAGTGATAGCCAGAGAAAGCAAAACCAACCCCAAAGCATTTTTACATACATTTTTTTTTTTTTTTTTTTTTAAGTATAGGTATATGTGGTGGGAAACCGCCACTAAGTGCCATGCCCTCTGAATATTCAGATGTTTTGGTCCTGCATTTTGTGTCCCCAATGTCTGTTTGTTTCCCTTGTTGAATGTGTGTTTCCACTTGTATTTTTACACTGTACAATGCATTGTACTTTTCAACCATGCAGGGACGCTCCGGCACACGGAGCACCGTGCGCAGGACCCTCCTGATACTCCATTTAGAATGTTTAGTTAGAATGTTCACACCTTGCTAATGAGATGCGAAAACCGCAGACGACAAGGGAACAAACACTGCGTGCTTCCCCTGGGTTGCCGCCAGTTCGTATCATTGAACGCCCACCAAGGGCAGCATGCATATCCCGAACCAGCCTACGCACCCTGTCTTCGGTCTCCATGTCGGGGACCGTCCTACCGGCTCCCAACGGAGTTATAGTCACTAAATTTCCCTTACCAGGGAGCTACTAGGCAAGGCTCATGGCTGCCCAGGAGAGCGCTCTCTCCGGTAGATACCTGCATGGGGATATCCACAGGAGAGAAGGATGTGTGCCAGCAGGGAATCTTTGGAGCTGTGAGTCGGTCTTGCTGGCCACATGAAAATCCGTGCCGACCAATGAGAGAAGGAATGCCCATTAAAACTGGGTTCACACCATTCTCGTGGTTGGTTGGCATGAGTAAGCACTGATTGGTCGCTGTTGGGCTCAAACAGGGTTTTGCGTTCTTTCTCTTGATTGGGCGCAAAAACCCCCCTCCTCCCCGAGTGTATTTTGTGGAATGGAAACCCCCTGCAGGGGTCTGCGCATAAAATTTGCCTATTTTCAATAAAGAATGAGAGAGTTCAGTGCTTAAGCCTCCAAAACTGTGTGTCGTCCTGTTATTGGAGGGAGGGAAGATATAACCTCTGTGTCTGCTGTTCCAGTTGCAGAGTCATTGTAAGGACTAAGAGCTTCCAGGGCTGAGTGTCCTCTCTGCCTAGGAGTGCATAGAGCTAAGTCCCCTAACCATGTAAGAGTTCCTGATCGGCTGAAAGAAGGGAACTAGCTGGAGCAACCAGTTGGGATACAGAGGCGTCCTGTTACTGTAAACTAAAAACCGGAATGGGGATGTTAGTTATTGAAGACGAGGAAAAGGCAGACATTTTAAATAATGTAAGTATATATTACGAAAGAACCTATGACTATAGATATGCAGATGATTGCTGTAAAAAAACTTGCATGAAAATTGAAATTGGATTACTCAAAAATCGTGTCCTGTCTCTTACTAGGTTTGCGTGTTATGGTTAGGTCAGTCCTGCTG
>OW240914.1:17854980-17874123 GCA_933207985.1 Pelobates cultripes
GTGTGGGGGGTGGTGATGCTGATGGTGTGGGGGTAGTGAGGCTGAGGGTGTGGGGGGTAGTGAGGCTGAGGGTGGTGTGGGGGGTGGTGATGCTGAGGGAGTAGTGAGGCTGAGGGTGTGGGTGCTAGTGAGGCTGAGGGTGTGGGTGCTAGTGAGGCTGAGGGTGGTGAGGCTGGGGGTAGTGAGGCTGGGGGTGATGTGGGGGGTAGTGAGGCTGAGGGTGTGGGGGGTAGTGAGGTCAGAGAGATCAGATGAGTCCTTCAGGACTGTAGTGGATACTGAATACACTAGCCTAGCTATCAATTTCCCTATCAAATCAGCAGCAGCTACACTGTCCCTCCTCTCACTAAGAATGCAGCTTCACAATGAATGTAAAATGGATGCTGTCCAGGAGGTGGGAGGGTCTGGGAGGGAGGGTCTGCTGCTGATTGGCTGGAATGTGTCTGCTGACTGTGAGGTACAGGGTCAAAATTTACTCAATGATGACGAATAGGGGGCGGACCGAACAGCGCATATGTTTGCCATCCGTGGCGAATGCGAACAAGCGATGTTCGCCAGGAACTATTCGCCAGCGAACCGTTCGGGACATCACTAATGATGATGTCTAGTCCAGTATTAGTTGTTGAAATGTTGGAGTGGTAGTGGCTGTGAGCGCAGCTGACTGGAGTGCTTGATGAAATGCCTGAAATTTAAATCGAGACAAACTGTCAGCAGCTGTGTTACATATTCCTGGAACATGGAAATAATATATAAAGAATTATGACAAGCTGCCTACCACGTGAGTTTCCTCAGAAATCTCATGATCGTAAGGGATTTGGAGCGACTTTTGTTGATGATGTGACAGGTTGCCTGGTTGTCTGAGTAACAACGAACTGGCATGTTTGCCCATAAATGACCCCATGCTACGGCAGCCGCCACAATGGGATAGATCTCAAAGAGAGCTGAGGTAGTGGAAAAACCTTCCAAATCCTGAACTGCTGTAGGCCAGCTGCCCCAAAGCCATTCGTTCCCAAAAATTGCTGCAAAACCTGTGGTAGATGCTGCATCTGACCAAATAGTAGGTGATGAGTCAGTGAATTGAGGGAGGAACATACTTTTACCATTCCAAGTGGTTAAAAATTCCTTCCAAATACGTAGGTCTGCCGTAGCTTGGTTATCTAACCTGTGTGTGTCGTGTAGGAAGCGTGGAAAAAGATACAAGAGTCGTGATATGAAGGAGCGGCCTTGAGGTATGATACGCATGGCAAAATTTAGTGACCCCAGCAGGGACTGTAGCTCTTTGCGGTTGCAAGTACCGAGCTGAAGGTAGCGGTTGATGTAAGTAAGAATGTTCTCTATCTTGTCGTGTGGTAGGCTTGCTTGCATTGTGGTTGAGTCTAATTGAATACCCAGGAAAGTGATAATCGTGTCTGGCCCCTCCGTTTTCTTAGGGGAGATTGGTACACCTAGTTGCTCGAATAGCTTGGTGGTAGCTTTGAGGCTACTAGGAGGGGAAGTATTTTCCTCGACCAGTAAGAAGTCGTCCAGGTAATGTAATACCGTAGGGCATCTGGCTATGTTCAATAGTAACCAGCACAATGCTTCGGCAAATGTGTCGAAAATAGCTGGGCTACTTTTGGACCCAAAAGTTAAACGGGAGAAAAAAATAGTAGTTCCTGGATTGGTAGCAATTTAAAGGCGTTAGTGATATCGGTCTTACTAAGCCAGGCTCCGACCCCTGCTTGTATGATTGCTGTAATGGCGTGATCTATGGTGGTGTATTGCAGGGAGAATTCCTCGGAGGGTATGAGGGAATTAAGACTGGGTTGGCAGATGAGTGTGGTGCAGACAATGATGAGTCTCTGTTTAAGGGAAGATTTCCCTGTGACAATACCAATGGGATTAGTACGCCATTCTTTGAATGGAGGAGCTTTGAAAGGCCCCAATGCGAAACCCTCAGCAACTTCTTGGGCTATGAGAGTGTCAACAGCTGTGGGATTATGTTGTGCGGATTGTAGATTAGGGCATTCCAGAGTCCCGGATGGTATGTGTAGAATACCCGTGTGGAAGCCTTCTGTTAAAACAGAGATAAGAAAGTCCACCAAGTGTTTAGACGGGTGATGTGACATAAATGCAGTAAACACCGGCATATTAATGGACGTGAGGTAAGGCTTAGAATACATTTTATTTGGACACATGGTTTTTGAATGTGCCCTAAAACATTTTAAACAGATATGCAATAATCTGCAACCGCTATAATTACAAGACCCAACAATGAAATTATTACATATCTGGGACTTGCCCAGGAACTTGATCGGGCATCCCAGTTTGTCTCTGGTCACTTTTTCTGGGACACCAGAGGAACTAGCTCCTTGCGTGGAGGCATGTTCGTCAGCCATGTTGGGACAGAAATGTGTTGTATGGGCTGTAGAGGAGCAGCATGCACAAACCGGTGTTCTCAGACCTGCAAAGTGTCTGCAAAATATGACGGTATCTATCCTTCCCCAGTTGGATCTTGTTCCATACTGGGAGAACGCTCCAGACACTTTTGCAGAAAAAGACCTATGGTAGTCATAAAAGGCTGAACCACCATATTTATTGCCCAGGTCTACCAGCTTGTGCATACAAAGATCAAACTCCTCTCTTCTATTGGGATAGACCGCACAGATGACATCCCGGTAAATACCAAAGGCCAGTACAAACTCGGGGATAGTCAGTTTCCTGTTTAGGCGGGCGTCCCTAGATCTGACAACAACAGACACATCATCATAAGCATAAGTCTTATTCTCCACAATATCCTGGGAGGCAATCAGCAGGGAAGCTAGGTTGACGTCTTTACCTTCCAGGATATCTCTTTTTATGTGCTCAGGGATCATATGAGCAGGGCTAACTTCCTGGTCATCCGAGGTGATGGTTGGAGGAACCAATAGCAAGTCGGCTGGTGCTTGTGAAGCAGCAGCGGGTGGCCCTGCTAGAGTAAGGGCCGTGGTGACTGACTCAAGTTTCTCCAACCTGGAGTTGACCTTGCTCATGGACGCCATGAGCAAGGATAACATGGAATGTATGTCTCCTGGGTTGGACTGGCTAGGTCCTTCACCGGGATCCATGTTGTTATTTGAGGTACGTAGCAGTTTGAAAAGTTCTGCTTTCCATGCTGTAGCGGGGTAGGGGATTTGTCATCTCCTTAATTCGGTAGTTATACGAGGGATCGTCCAGGATCTGATCAATGCCGGACTATTTACCTCTCCTCCTTGTGTAGGAGTGATAGCTCTAGCCGGAGTGCTAGGCAGGGAGAAATCCTCTACCCCTTCCTGAGACATACTATAACCAAAACAATTAATTAGTGTATGAAAAACCACCAAAATTGTACTGGCAGGCTAGCTAAGCCGGATGGTGAAACATTACACTTGTTTGGTGACAGGTGAGGTCCTACTAGTTGCCAAGTGGCTTGAGAGGCTCTATCTATGCGTTGGTGCGAGGGGATTTGAGGCCACCCATCGTAGTGGCAGGAATTCTAGGCCTCTCAGTGACTGTAACATAGAAAACAGGGAAAGGGAGTGACAGGTGAGGCCCTCTCTATGCAACATGCGAGGCGGCTAGCTAACGTGTGGCCCGATGGGTTATTGCCTCTGAAACGTTGAGGCGGGGTGTTGGCCTCGCGGGACTACTAACTGATGGCAATGCCACGAGGGGGTAAATACCTATTGGGAAGCCTATGACCCTATTGCCAGTACTCTAACCTAGGGGGGGAGAAATGAAATGTATGGCAGGTGTACGTACCTGGTAGTATGAATATCTCACAGGGAACCGTGTGGTGAAATAGCTATTTAAACCTGGACAGCCTGAAAATGGGTAAAATAGAGTAGTATAGTGAATGTGGACTGTGTGGGAATGAAGGAGACTGTGTAGCCCGTACCAGTGATGTTTTTTAAGTCTTGATTGGCGTATTACTTGGTAAATGAAGTGTAGTGATATACCATGAGAGTATAAATGTGTTACTAAGGCAAAGTGATGACGTGTCTTTAATGCACAGTTCTGTATAAAACAGTATGGGAATATATGATGGTGTAAAAATAGAAAAGAACATGGATGAGGGAGGCCGTGGCCTATATTTAACCAGTGTTATGTATGATATGTAATAGAATAACAAAAAAGGGCAGTGATACACAAAATGCCTTAAAGTGATGTAAAGTTATATATATATATATATATATATATATATATTTGTGTAAGGGGCAAATAGTCGTATATGGAGTAAGGATCCAGCATAAGCGTAGGATAGTATAAAGGGAGCAAGTCGGTTGTGGTGTGCCAAGACCGACGATACGGTAGGCCTGTAAATAAAGAGGGCCCACCAAGGAGTAAGAAAGTAAAGTAAATGGAAAGAAAAGAGAAAGTGTTGAAATGAGGAGTGGGTGGGAGGGTCATTCTGATGCTGACCTCAAGCGATATGAGTCAGGTAAGGGGTGTCCCTTATATAGGGGAGTGAATTAATTTAAGCCCCTCCCACAAATACAGGCCAAATGGCCTTAATACTTGTGTAAGGGGCAAATAGTCGTATATGGAGTAAGGATCCAGCATAAGCGTAGGATAGTATAAAGGGAGCAAGTCGGTTGTGGTGTGCCGAGACCGACGATACGGTTGGCCTGTAAATAAAGAGGGCAAAAATGAATAATCAAAGATTTAATACAGTCAACAAATATATACAAATTAACCAGACATTTCCTTAAATGCATTACAGTATTTAATTCCTGGAAGGATTTTGAAGGTAGGAATCTAGGACCGAAAGTGGACACCATTTGTTGTGGGTAGGATAGTATGTTCAGGGCCGTCTTTAATAACGAATGGACCCTGGGCAAGTGTTTGCTTGGGCCCCCTGTGCCCTGCCGCTCTCGCCCCTCACTCCCTGGTATGCAATCACGGCATCCATCCCAACGCAGTGGCGGTACTAAAGTAGAATGAATTTTATTGGGACCCCCAATTGCAAGGTTGGACTAAAGGTAGAACCCCATCTGTCGTGCAACTCCAACAATGCTTTGACAGCTGGGACTCTACCAATTTCCCATGCTTGCAGGGTTGTATTTAGCACTGAGCCATGTTAGTATGTTTGAATGTAAGCATGTGTTTGTATGGAGTATGTTTGTGTGAATGTGTTTGTATGTGGTACTGGAGTTTGAATGCAAGTGTGCATTTATGTGTAGTGTTTGTTTTTGAATGTAGGAGTGTGCTTGTATGTAGTGTTGACGTTTCAATGCAGGAGTGTGTTTTATATGTAGTGTTGAAGTTTGAATGGAGGGGTGTATTTGTATTTAAAGTTGCGGCTCAGATGCACAGGTACACACTCTGATGCACAAGCAGATACACAGATACATACACTGACTACATACAGATAAACAGGCACATACACTGACAGACACACTGACACAGGTACATATATTGACACACACAGACACACACACTGGTAGACGTACTGACAGACATACTGACACGGGCACATATACAGACATACTGACACACAGACACATATACCGACATACTGACACACACACACAGACACATACACTGATCAACATACTGACACACATACACTGACAGAAATACTGACACCCACACACTGACAGATATACTGACACCCACATACACTGAGAAATACTGACACACACACACAGGCACATACACTGACACACACAGACTGATATACTGACACACACACACACAGACATACTGGCACACAGACAGATATACTGACACATGCATACACATGCACTAACAGACATACTGATGCACTGACAGACATACTGACACATACACATACTGACACACACAGATATACACACACATATATACTGACACACAGACAGACATACTGACACACACACACAGACATACTGACACACACACAGACATGCTGACACACACACACACACACTAACACACATACACTAACACAAACACACACTAACACACACATACACTAACACACAAACACACACACTAACACACTAACACACACACACACACTAACACACACACACACTAACACACATACACAAACACACACACTAACACACATACACTAACACACAAACACACACACTAACACACATAAACACACACATACATACACTAACACACACATACACTAACACACAAACACATACACTAACACACACAAACACATACATACACTAACACACACATACACTAACACACAAACACACACACACACATACACATACACTAACACACACACACACACACACACACTAACACACACACACTAACACACACACACATACACTAACACACAAACACTAACACACATACACACAAACACACATTTTTTTTTAAATGTAATCCCCCCAGCCTCCTTACCTTTTGGAGTGCTGGGGGGATTCCCTGGTGTCCAGTGGTGCTGCTGGGCTCCTGGGCGGGTGGCCGGTCGGGCAGGAAGTCGGGCGCGCGAGGGAGCACTCACTGCTTCCTCTTCAGCTCCCTCGCGCGCCGCGTAGGGATGCCGGCGCCGGAAGATGACGTCATCTTCCGGCTCCGGCATCAGTGCGGTGCGCGAGGGAGCTGAAGAGGAAGCAGTGAGTGCCCCCTCGCGCGCCCGCCTTCCTGCCCGACCGGCCACCCGCCTGCCGGGGTCAGCGGGGCCCACGGGGCAGGTGCCTCGGGCCCCCCAAGAGAAACTGGGCCCGGGGCAGCTGCCCCGTTTGCCCCGCGTTAAAGACGGCCCTGAGTATGTTATCTCTACTGTTGGTGCGTGTTGACTCGTTTCGGAATGTGGTAGAGCCAATAGGTAATGATAAATGTGTTTACGTACGTGGGATCGTTAAAGACAATGATCTGTCTGAGTGGTGGTGATGGTAGTGGATTCTCTGGCCTGAGAAAGGCATAAAAGGCAATGTGCATGGCTGGTAATGGCCGACTTGGTAGTATAATTGAATGGTTGTAGATCTAATAGGTCCGATAAGGATGAAAAGTTGGATGGATATTGGTAATCTCTGAGAGGAACGTGGGGGAACGGATTCCTGAAAACCTATGAGTATATTCTTGTCTGGTATGATAGCATGAAGTTATGGTAGTTTTGGCCATAGGTTATCCTGTGTTGTTGAATGCCTGTAAAATATATAATTAATGGTGTGTGAGATAGTTTAAGTTTAAGGTGGCAAAAAGAAGCCAAACCTAGGAGAAATGTTATGACACAGGTCGTGTTCCAATGAGATTCTTTAAGCCAGGTGAAAAGCTGTGTTATGCGTTCTACAAGTATGGAGCAAAAGTGCTAGGTGGGATAGTGCATGCTATGCTGCATGAGTATGTCTAATCCATGATTTTGTCTCTGGAACGAAAGAGTGGCCATGAATGTATGGGCGGCTGTAGGAAGCGTATGATGAACATGCCTGGAATATAAATTACCCAATTGTCAGCAGGGATGTATACCCCCGCCTGGTACATGAAAGTAAAAGAAATGTGATAAGTTGCCAACCAAGTGAGTTCCCCAGAAATATCATGACCTTATGGATGAGTAGTGGCGTTTGTTGATGATATGACATGTGCTTAGTTGTCTGAGTAACAACGGATTGATGACCCTGACCATGATTTACCCCATGCCACAGCAGCTGCTACAAAGGGGTAGATCCCCCAAAGGGGCTGAGGTGGTGGAAAAATTTCCAAACCTGAATGCCATGGCCAACAGCTCCAAAGTAATGGTTCCCGGTAGATCACTGCCAAACCCGTGGTAGACGCCGCGTCTGACCATCTGGTTGGAGAAGTGTCAGACAATCCTGGAAGGAACATGTTTTTACCATGGTTAAGAAATTTCCCCCCATGTGCAGGTCTGCTGTTGCTGGGGTGTCTAGGGACATCTTCTGATCGTCATGTTGGAAGTGTGGAAAAAAGGGGAAGGTACTCTGGATGTGAAAGTGTGGTCTTGTGGTATTATTGGCATAGCAAAATTAAGGAACCTGGAAGGGATTGTAGTTCCTTGCAGTTGTAATTACTAAGCAGGAGGTAGTGATTGATGTAGTTGAGAATGTTCCCTATTTGTCTTGTGGTAACTTGTGTGTATGGATGCCGACTCAAGTCGTATGCCCAGTAATGTGATAATAGTGTCTGGGCCTTCTGTTTCTTATGGGGTACTGGGACGCCCAAGTGGTCAACCAGACTAAGCTGCCATGAGGCTTCTAGTGAAAAACATGTTATCTTTGATCATACACTTCTAGATAGTGTATGACTGTAAGGCCTCTGGATATGTTATCATAAAGTTGAGCGGGGAAAGGATTTCCCATTTTATGCCATGTAAGTTCCAGTGTGTAGGGTAGATGGTAGCTGATTACTGCGTTGATGATATTGGTCTTACTTAACCAAGCTTCAACCCATGCTTGAGTGATAGCTGTAAAGGTAGATCAATGGTGTTGTATAGTAAGGAAACTCCTCGGAGGGTATGAGGGAGTTGAGACTTGGGGTAGCGGAGGTGTGTGATGCCAATAAGTCTATGGTTAGTCTTTGTTTAAGGGAAGATTTCCTTGTGACAATACCAATGTGTTTGTGTTTGGTGCCATGCAGTAAATGGTGGAGATTGGAAGACCCCTCTGCAAATCTTGGCTATGAGTGTGTTTACAGCCAATGGTTCTGTTGTGCTGACTGTAAGTGAGGGCATGCTATATTCCTTGAAGGTGTATGATACCTGTATGGGAGCCCTTTGAAGCTCCAGAGCCTTAGTAAATCTACTACAAGTCTGGAAGGGTGATGAGTCAGGAGTGTTGAAAATGCATTGGTGTGTACAGATGGTGAGTACGTTATTTGTAAGTTGTATTGGGACACATGGTTTGTCATGTGCCCAGAACCATTTGAACATATATGCAACAGTCTATATGCAATGCAACTACTCATATCAATTGTCTCTGGTAGCTCAGAGGTGCTGGTACCTGGAGCCTGAGAGTGCTCGTCCATTTGTTTGGGACAAAATCCCTTCTATATGGGTACCTGCGCGAATAAACATCTCTACATATTCCAAATGCCAACCCAACCAAGGGATGGTCAGTTCCTGATTTACCTGGAATCCCTGGATCTGACCATCACAGATACATCATCATACATATATATGCCTTGCTTCCCAATGTGCTGGGATCATACGTGCAGGGTTAACGTCTTGTGTGTCATAAGAATTGATTGTACCAGGTAACCGAGTTTTGGTTGGTGCTGGTTGTACAGTACTTGTGAGGGCTGTGGTGACCGACTCGAGATTGCCAGTCTGTCATAAGTTTTTTTTTTGGCTCATTCTGATGCTGACCTCAAGCGATATGAGTCAGGTAAGGGGTGTCCCTTATATAGGGGAGTGAATTAATTTAAGCCCCTCCCACAAATACAGGCCAAACAGCCTTAATACATATGATATATCTGTATTGAAAAAAGACGTATGATTGGTTGGATCAGTACGTGATTCAACCCGAGAATTTATTGCTTGTAAAAGGAAACTGTATCCTTATGTATGTGTCGTAGTTATAACACAGAAATGAGGCCTGTAATGTAGGCTGAGTCCATTTGAATAAATGGATAAGTATGGCAGACCCCTGAAAGCGTGGGAGTCAAAATGATCCATACAGATAAGTGAGCTTGGTTTTGTATGGACATAATACAATACTGATACCTTTAAACAGTAATAGAAATAATCTGTCTATTTAAACCAGCAATTCGTTAACCGAATGTTATATACATGAAATGGTGAATGTAATCCACGAAAGGATTATGCGTAATACATAGAAATAAAACCGAGGGGCGTGGCTAGCCGGGAAGCCTGATGGACGTCTGCTGAATCAGCTCCTCCAGACCCGGGCACGATCCGCCGCCATCGGAGAAAATACAGCGCGATGGGCAATCCCAAACGGCACACACAGGTACAGGGGCAACAGGGGAGAACCCCCATACCCAAATCGGGCTCCCTCACCCGATATTTTAAGGATAATATCGATCGGGATTTGGAGGCCGCGGCCGCGACCTCCAAAATGGCGGATGCCGATCCCACAGAGGAAATGCAGCCACAAAGCCCCCACATGTCAGAGTACTCGCTAAAATCAATAGAAAACAGTGGGGATTTAGAAATAAAAGAGATGCTGAGGAATCTTCCATCTAGAGATGACCTCCAGAATATGATGGGGAAATTGGAGGCAACCCTCCACACAAAATTAACAGAAATGGGCACAGAAATTCAACAAATGAATTTAAAGGTCACAGACCTAGAAGAGGAGAAGGATGCAATGCAAGCACAGATATTAAATATATCATCTACCTTAGAATCACACATTCACTTTATGTCTGCCACCCAAAGACATATAGATGATCTAGATAACCGCGGGAGAAGAAACAATCTACGCATAAGGGGGATCCCAGAGGCCCAAAATGAGGATTTAACAGCCATTTTGACAGAGCTCTTTACTCTTGTATTAGGAGACTCTGGTACCAGCCAAATGCTCATAGACAGAGCTCATCGCTCACTCCGACCTAAGGGGCTACCGCAAGATTCCCCCAGAGATGTCATTTGCAGGCTACACTACTATACAACCAAAGACCAGGTGTTGAGAGCACTGAGAGACACCTCACAACCGCTCCTCTTTCACGAGAACCCAATTCAGATCTACCCAGACCTCTCCTGGTACACATTACAGGCGAGAAGGGCACTGAAGCCAATCCTACGAAACAGAAATATCAGATACAGATGGAGCTTTCCATTCGCCCTAATAGTGAATAACAAGGGCAACACCCATCAAATTGCCTCAATCTTGGATGTCCCCCCCTTCCTCAGGGCATTGGACTTGCCAGACACAGCGATATTGGACTGGAACTACCCCATACCGAACAATGAAACCACTCAACTTTCCCAAAGGCAGAAATGGACCACCCCTGCGAAGACAAGGAGGGCGGAGAACAGACTCCTCTCACCTCATCACCGCCGGGAAAGACATCACGTCGCCCAAAACCAATAAAGAACAAATCCAACCGACTAAAGCGGCTACACAAGTTGACCACCCACATGCACCCCGACACCTGAAGTGACAGAGGGCGCTACCAGCTTCTCCAGGAGTTTTGTCCACATTCACGAGACACTGCAACTTCATCTCTTCCCTACACCTAGTCAACCAACATAAGGGACCCCTTAACCTGCATACGTGCCAGGTCCCTGGCAGCCTCCACCACAGCAAGTTAAGAGATGTTTGGGGCGACTCGATGTTTGACATTCCAAATCGGAAAAGAGACTGATATCTCTTCCGCAGGTCGTATACGCAAAGACATTGTAGATAATGAACTGAGCCTCTCAAGCCTAACGACACACATAGCATGGTTTTACTTATGTCTCAAATAACTCCCTATTTTCTACACTGAGAGTTGTTAGGTCGAGCTTAGTACCTAAGCGATGACTCCGTTATACCCCCTGTACAGAGATCCTAAAAGCGATCACTGCATATTAAGATAGCAGAAGCAACACCGAGACTTAACCATAGGGGAGCCATTTGAAGCCAGGGCTAGCCGCTAAAGATAGATAAGGTCAAACCATAGGCATATCTAGACACAAGAGTCGGCCCCGAGTATTAAAGTGCAGAGATGATAGCAACTAGAAGGGATCTCTATACTAATTATATATAAAAAAAAAAAAAAAGGTAAACCATGTACATAGATAACTAAGTGACCACTACGTAACAATAAGGTCGAGATATAATACAAACTTGAGGGAGGGGCTCCTGGGTAGCTGGTACGTCCTCCTCAAGCCGGAATCGGCTTGGGGACTGACTCCCCTAGATAGACTTCCCTGTACCCACATATCGCACACGCCCCAAGAAATAGGTCTCAGGACCTCTTCTCCTAAAGGTATACTAAGTGAATAGGATCAATAAGTCCCGGGTCCTAGGTATATACCCGACGCACACAACCCCATTTTTCACACGGTACTGTCTCCAGAGACGAGACAGGACTAAATTCCCCTTAAGGGAAACATTATCACACCCTCCCCTGGAGGAGAACGTCTATACGCCACCCCTAGTAGCACTGAACAATAAGGAGTATACTCCCCTAGATAGACATCACACAATTCACGCAGACACATATCTTGTAATAATATAACCATCTCGAGTGGATGTATAGGGATAATACAGCACTAATGATATAGCAAATACAGGGAACACCCTAGTTGCTTTGTTTCAATTATCTTGTTATTGACATTGTTGTTTACTTTTAATTTCACTTATATCTTGTATTGTATATGCATTAAGGATTAAGTGGTACCAGACGAAGGACCCAAAACGAACGCTTAAACCAAGCACAGACTCCTCTAAGACTAAGACCGGACCACAACTGGGAGGACTGGGTTGGCTGCGCAACCGGGCGCCCAGGGTGGGCCTGGGAGGAACCCCACTCTCTCTGCTGACACGTCCTGGAACGAGGTAACAGGCACCACCCATTGCCCCACACACTCCCTGAAACTCTCACGGGGTAAGTCTGACAGAGGCTCCAACTCACTCATACAACACAACCCATTGAACATAAGCAACACACTGCTCCGCCTAATTTCGCCCCAAACGAGTCAAACACACGGCAGAGATGTCCACCATAATAGTCGTCTCCCAAAATGCTAAAGGACTAAATATCCCAGAAAAAAGGACAATAGCACTAACTGACTTCCAACGACATAAGGCGAACTTTGTTTTCGTGCAGGAAACACACTTCCGTAAGGATGCCCCCCCTAGGCTCCAAAACAGGGACTATCCGAGAGGATACTTCAGCCACTACACAGAAGCTAAGGCACGGGGGGTGTCTATATTAGTGAGCCGACAGACGCAATTCACACACCAGGATCAACAGGTAGATGATGCAGGCAGGTACATTTTCGTGAAAGGGAAAATAGGGAACGCCCAAATCACTCTAGCAAACATCTATTTGCCCAACAAGAAACAATCTCACGCCCTCAACAAGATACTGCACAAATTAAACAACTTCTATGAGGGGATTCTTATAATAGGGGGAGACATCAACATCTCATTAGATGTAGACCTAGATACTACCTCTGCCTCCCAGAGTTACCTAACACAGTCAAGATTACAAATGAAAAACACACTGCACAATGCCCAACTATATGATAGCTGGAGGGCAGTTAACCCCACGAAAAAAGACTATTCGTTCTACTCCGCACCCACGGGTACCTACTCACGTATCGACACAATCTTCCTCCACCACAGACATCTACCCTTGATCAACACGGCCTCATACGGACCAATCACGTGGTCGGACCATGCGCCACTCACACTTAGGCTGTCCATACCCTCCATGCCTAACCCCACAGCCCAATGGAAACTCAATGACCTAATATTGAATAATAAGGAGGCCATCAACCAAATAAAAGTAGCCGCCACAAACTACTTTAAAGAAAACTCCACTCAGGACACGACCCCGATTATGACATGGGAGGCTCATAAGGCAGTCCTTAGGGGTGAACTGATTCGATTAGCATCGACACTCAAACGTAAGAGGGAACAAACGATCATCCAACTAACTAAAGACATAAAAGCTATGGAAACTTCCCATCAGGGTACCTCCTCTCTTGAAAACTATAATCTCCTACTCAATAAAAGGTCGGAACTAACGACACTCCTGACATTACATGCTAAACGGAAACTCTTGCTCACAAAAAGCTCATACTACGCACAGGGAGGTAAAGCGGGGAAGCTGCTCGCGCAAACACTACAGGCAGACAGACAATCCAGCTTCATCTCCGAAATCAAAACGGAGGACGGTATTACCACATGCCACATGCCAGACATACTGAAAGCATTCCATAAATTCTACACTCACCTATATAACCTGAAATCCACCCAACCAACCACACAAGACATAATAGACTTCTTAGCACCCAGAATAAAACACACACTGCCATCTATAGACAGGGCTTTCCTTGATGAACCCATAACGGTTGAAGAATTTCAACAGGTGGTTAAGACCATCCCCATAGGTAAAAGCCCAGGCCCAGACGGATTCACTGGGAAATACTACAAATTATTAGCCCAAACACTAGCTCAGCCCTTTGTGAATGCATTTAATGACCACAAACTATCGACGAAAATACCTAAGTCAGCCCTAGAAGCAACCATTACTCTAATACCCAAACCGGGGAAAGACCCCTCGTCCTGTGGCAATTACAGACCCATCTCGTTGATAAATGCAGATTTAAAAATTCTCACCAAAATCATGGCCACCAGGCTGAAGCCTTATCTGCCGGGCCTAATTTACCGGGGTTTGTCCCGTGTAGGGAAGCAAAACATAACACAACTAAAATAATTAACCTGGTGCATTGGGCACAAACACACAAAATTGAAAGCATTCTATTAGCTATCGACGCAGAGAAAGCATTCGATAGAGTTAGCTGGGCACTCTTAAAACAAACAATGAGGCAATTAGGCTTTGGCCCCCGCTGGCAAGAATGGTTGGATGCAATTTACTCCTCACCAACTGCCAGACTTAGGGTCAATGGTCAGCTTTCACATCCAGTAACCATCACCAATGGGACGAGACAGGGCTGCCCTCTCTCCCCCATTCTTTTCATACTAATCCTAGAACCGTTCCTCCAGGGCATTAGAGACAATAACAACATACGAGGCTATGTAGTAGACAAGCATGAGTACAAAGTCTCGGCGTTTGCCGATGACCTGTTGTTCACAATTGCGAACCCGCTCTCGACACTGCCCCAGGTAATAGCAGAAATGGAAGCATACGGGAAAGTCTCCAATTTCAAGGCAAATCTAACCAAATGTGATCTTTTACCAATACACACCGCAAAACCCACAGACTCAATACTACAGTCTAAATTCAAATTCAATTGGGCACCACGATCAATTAAATACTTAGGGGTCCACATCCCAAATAGACTAGGGACGATTTATACACTAAACTTCCCTCCACTAGTGGCAGATATTACCAAAGATCTCCAAACATGGCACAGGCCCTGCTTCGGCTGGCTATGCAGGAACAATGTACTTAAAATGAACATTCTACCTCGTATTATGTATCTCCTACAGACTCTCCCGGTCGCAATCCCTCGCGCTTTCTTTAACACGATTAGGTCCATGTTCACGAAATATATCTGGGCACACTCGTTTAGCCTACAATACCCTGACTAGGACTAAGGAAAGAGGAGGGGTAAATCTCCCCGATATTGAAATCTACCATCAGGCAATACACCTACAGAGGGTTTATGAATGGACAAGACACGAACACACCCATCAATGGGCGATGCTAGAGACCGCCTTCTCTAGGATTCCATTAACTAGCAGAGTCTGGATGAACCCCGAATCTCCCCCCCCCAGAAAGGAACTTTACCAGGGACACCCAACAATTGGCACAACTCTCAAAATTTGGCATAGGCTTAGACAAACTCTAGCCCTTTCTCCAACCCCATCCCCACAATACCCAATCACGCATAATCCTCACTTCCAACAAGGGAACTCAGGCACATCCTTCGAGCTATATCACACAAGCTCGACACTAAAACTGAGTGACGTGGTCCAAGATGGTAGGGTTAAAACTCTGAACCACATCTTACAGACTGACGCCCCGACAATATTACAATGACTACATTACCACCAACTGACACACTTTGTCAAGACGCACAACCTACTACCCGGAGGGGACAGGCCCCTGACAAAGTTCGAACAGTTGTGTTCCACTCACCCGGTCTCCAAGAAAGTTTTATCTGCTATGTACACACTAATCAGGGATTCACAAGCACCTAACCTACCAAGCTTTACAGCTAAATGGTCAGAGGAACTTAAAAGAGAGTTTACACAACCACAGTGGCAATCCATCCTTAAAGCAACACATAAGACCACTATATCGTTGACAGCACAAGAGAGTAATTTTAAACGCATAACACGCTGGCACTATACTCCGGCGAGAATCCGCACAATTCATAACACGTCCACAGACAAATGTTGGAGATGCGAGCAATCAGGAGCACACCATGCCCACATATGGTGGCAATGCCCGCAAATAGCGAAATTCTGGGACAGAATTCACACGGTCATTCTCAGCATACTTCAGGCCAACTTTCCTTTAGCGCCAGATCAATACATTTTTCTATTACCCCCTCAATTTCTATCAAAACCACATACAGCACTCTTCTTTCATCTGGCCATGGCTGCGGCGCAACTGGTTCCTAAATATTGGAAGCAGCCTACCATTCCCTCCCTTAGGGAATGGATCCAAAGGGTGGAGGACACGAAACAATTAGAAGGAACAGTACAAGCTAAAATAGGGAATTACGCAAAATTCACCAAAACCTGGGCTCCGTGGAATGCATTCATGACACTAGAGGCACGATAGCCAATACACATTACTCTTCCCGAGACAGAGGTTGAGAGGTGGGGGGAGGGGGACACCGGGGGGACCATGGGCGCCCGGGTGCGCGGGGGGAACCGGGAACTGACCTGGACGAATCAAGGTGACTAAGTAGGTATGCACTAACGAACCTAAACGCCCTACAAAATCAAGAAACACTCAACGGCTCTTACCAGGGCCCATACTGAGGACCACGATGTCCCGACATCCACACCCTTACTGAGGTCGGCCTATCCAACCTACCTCCCAGACGCCCAGACCTCCATGACCCAAAGTCCTGCGACTCACTGTGTGACTATTTTGTATCGTATGATAGTATCAATTACCAAAATTAACTCCTACGGTTGCTTTTACATTGGTTATTGTACCACATTTTGCATACACTTTATTCGACAGCACGGTCACTTTGCAAATCCTGCATGACATAGAAGTACAGTTGAGACATATGGCGGATTCAATGTACGCGATAAAGAGTCAACAAATACTTCCAACTGCCTAGTGTAACAAGTGATTAATATCTCCTCCCCCATGATAACTGTGTATCACCTATGCAACTTGATGTACTTTCAGATGCTGTATGTTACTATTATCTGGAAACACTTTGAATTATACTAATGCTGTGTAAAGATGACATCTAATTTCGTTGTACAATATAAACATTCAGTTTGCAAAGAGAGAAAACAATAAAAATTTAAATAATTAAAGAATCCCTCCAGGGGTATTGCCCGGGCTAGATCTAATTTCAGAGAGATCCCTGTTGGGTGCCTTTATGGCGCACCTCTGCTCATTGCCTCTTTTTGCTTCTCCTGGTGCTCCTCCCACCCCCACCTTCTCCCCCTCTTCCCTCTGACTCTCACTTTTGTCTCATCCTTTCTGCGGTGCCAACCATCCTTTGGGTGGGGCCTCTGCTACAGGCGGGTTTATGGCTTCCTTGTTAGCTTCCAGTTGAGAGAATCATATGGAGGCTAGTGGGGAGGGTTAGCACATGCCTTAGCTATTTTAGTTTCGCTCACAGGTATTCTTACGCTAGCCACCGAGCTTTCATATTTCTTTCTTAATGTTACCATTGTTGTATTTTATTTTTGATAAAAAAACTTGACGGGCGGTCTGCTGGTCTGGAGCCCATGCACCATATCTACCAGTTATTGTATAACATATGTGTGTTGTAAGAGAAATTTATATACTTTTTGCATTATGACAATTATGGTTTTTTTTGCTCATTGTGGATTGGGTTGTCTAATTGTAATTGACATGTCTGTGGATGACCGTCTTGGCAAAAATAAAGAATAAAATAAAATTTAAAAAATGCAATAAAAAAAAAAAAAAAAAGAAATAAAACCGAAACCCAATGTGAGGGAAAACAGAAGTTGGAACGAATAGTTTAAACGTATGAATTTTATGCGAACCGCAAGCGTGTTTGAGCGTATCAAGAAAAAGTGCCGAACGGCAAAACAACCGAAATGATAATCTGTTTCAATGTAACATAGAATAGTTATATGCGAAATTACTACTTATACGAATATACCTGTGACGAAGTGCCCTTCGCCACTTGGTCCTCGAGAGGCCTGCTTGCCAGCCTCCTCCCCTGTGACTATGACTCTTTAATGTATTTGGCTTTAAAGCCCCTATTCTACCTTCAGACA
Source organism: Pelobates cultripes (assembly GCA_933207985.1). Lineage (NCBI taxonomy): Eukaryota > Metazoa > Chordata > Amphibia > Anura > Pelobatidae > Pelobates > Pelobates cultripes. The sequence goes on from OW240914.1 coordinate 17,872,983, forward strand.
GACTATTTATGTAGGTTGCTTTATTTATCTTATGTTTTAGTCTCCCTGTACCCATTATAGGTGCAGGGTGTGTGTAATGTAATTGTTTATAGTGTGTGTGTGTGTACTGTGAAATGTATTGCCTGCTCTCCTGTACTGCTGAGGTTTGCTACCAACTAGGTGGGTTTGGCTATGGAGCTTGTCTAGTGCCCTCTGTTGGTAGCAACAGCAATATGCACTACCTGAATTGCAATACTGGTTTATTTGCATATTCGGGTAGATTTGCATATTGCTAATTCTGTAGGCAGGTGAGATATTTACTGTTAAATATTGTCTCCCCCACCCCTTTAAAAATGTGCCATTGTGTTGTGATAAGTCACTGTGTGTTGTCTGCTATGGTTTGACTGTTTGTGATTTTATTGAGGTTTCACAACAATGTTATTGTGGTGACCCTATGGGCTGGTCCCAAGGGAAATAAAGGTTTAGACAGTTCTTCTTGATCCCTCTAAATGTAGCCTTGTCTCGTTATTGGAGGGAGCTGTTATAATCACACTGGGGATTGCTATGTTCTGCATGCTCCCCTGAGCTTGAATCACTTAGCTCTTTTAAGAGCTTGTTCCTGACTGCTCTCCTTGGAGGAGGGATCTTCCCCCGCACAGTCCTGGATGCTGGAGGTTCATAGAGGGTGGAAGGAAGAGGTCTTTCCCACACTGTCCTGGAGGACAGAAGCTGATCCAGGGTGGAAGGAAGACGGCGAGACTCCAGTCAAGATACAGCGGGTGCGGAGTCTGCGGTGGTTGTGGTGTCTGGTGTGGTGCTTGTGGTCCTCGGCGCAAGCTATAAAGCGTCCATCAACGGAGGGTACTCAGTTGGAGTACGGGGAGCTCCGTTACAATACCGATTAGCCGAATGACCGTACGAATGAAAACCGCGAACGGCTTGTACAATTTGTGACATAACAGGGAAAAAAACGTAAAGCGAGGACCAGTGCTGTACCGTATGCCGTGGGAACCGATCCTGGCGTGACAGGTAGGCCTGACTTACGGTTTAGGAGTCCCTGGGACGCGATTTACGATGAAGACCGGGGTCAGAAGAAGCTGGACGGACGGAAAAGGCCTGAACAGGATTCCTGGACACAGCTTGCCGCGGTAAAAACCTTGTG
>OW240914.1:17874223-18066530 GCA_933207985.1 Pelobates cultripes
GATACTGAAAAACCAAGATGGCATCTGAGAGAACCCGGAAGTGGATCCTCATTCAACGCTGACCTCTAACGGTAAGGAGCAAGGTAAGGGGTGTGCCTTAAGTAGGCTAGGAGTGTATACCAAGCACCTCCCACAAATCCAGGCAAATTGCCTTAATATATATATATATATATATATATATATATTTATTTTATTTTTTATTTACATTTATTTATTTATTTTTTTAAAGAAGCAGGGAGACTGCCTGTAAGTGGATCACTTTGCCCGCGGGGGCCTAATTTGCCGACGGGGGAAAAGGACAGCGGGGACGTTCTATGCCACCCGCCGGCATTTAGAGCAACCCTTTTAAGGACGGCATAGAACACCCACCGTCCTTAAGAGGTTCAATATATGATAACCGAGGGTCGCTCCCTAATCCTTCATCAAATATTAAAAGAATGGCAATACTTAACCCCGATAGTTCTTGAAAAAGTCCACTGGGACGAAACGCGTCGAGTGGCCAAGAAGCTGTCAGCAACCCCCAGAAAAGAATTTGTGATTCCACCACTTCCTTTTGCCTACATTCACCTTCCCACAGCATCTTAGGAGAAGAATACACATCATTCTAAGGCACTGACGTTGGTTTCGTTTTAAAGGGGACTAAGCCCAGGAAGGGCTGACAAGAATTCTAGCACAAACTGATATATGTCAGTTTGTGCCACTTCATTTGTGAGCATACAGATTTGTTTTACTCTTTTTTCTATGTTATTAAATACTTCACTATATATGACACATATGGACAACACATGGTAAATATACTCACGATTTGTGATTGTGGCGCCCCCTTCTGGTATATGTTTTGTACTATACCTCCTGTATATTTGCTTAACCCCTTAAGGACTGAGCCAAATGTACACATGTGATCAAAACTAAATGTAAACAAAAACTTGAATTTGCACTATATGCCTGTTCAGGCGTAATTCGCCTCTTTCACATTATGTGCACCCACACTTATTATATATCATTTTATTCAGGAGAAACAGGGCTTTAATTTAACTTCAAATATTTAGGTATGAAACATAATTTAATATGAATAAAATATAAAACAATTGGAGAAATTAAGAATTTAAAAAAAAAATGTTTTAGTTCTACGTGATATTCTAACTGTGAATGTCATAATGTTTGCTTTTACACATATTTGTATTCAGCCTCACATGTCTCACGGGCAAAAAAGTACCCCTTATGTACAGGTTTTATGATGTTTTGGGAAGTTACAGGGTCAAATATAGCATGTTACGTTTTCAGTTTTTTCACATTGAAATTCGCCAGATTGGTTACGTTGCCTTTGAGACCATATGGTAGCCCAGGAATGAGAATTACCCCCATGATGGCATACCATTTGCAAAAGTAGACAACCCAAGGTATTGCAAAGGGGGTATATCCAGTCTTCTTTAGTGGCCACTTGGTCACAAACACTAGGCAAAGTTAGTGTTAATATTTTTTTGTGTGTGAAAAATGCAAAAAAATAATTTGTCACTCCCCCTGCTGGCATTTCTATGGACGGCTATGCCATTCACATGGCCCAAGGGGGCCAAAACAGAAGGAGGGGGTCTCCCTGGGCTCCCAGGGGAGTCCCCACACCACGATCGCCGGCGTGGGATCGCCGCCCCCAGGCAATTAGAGCCAGGCCCCTAAGGACGACATAGCATGCCCGCTGTCCTTAAGGGGTTAAAGAAGAATTTAAAAATTGCCAACAACATTAAAAAATATGTATATATATTATTATTGGTATTTATATAGAGCCAACATATTCCACTGTGCTTTACAATATTATGAAAGGAGGAAATGTAACAATAAATTCACCATTACAAAATGTTACATTAACAATAGGTAGATGAGGACCCTTCTCAAATGAGCTTACATTCAAGGGGAGTGGAGTATAAAGACACAACATGAAAGAATTGAATGGGAACAGTAAACAACAAGGGGTGTCCCTTTAGGAGAGAGCAAAAGACAGGTTTGTAAAATAGATAAGCTTTTCTGAAAAGATGGTTTTTGAAGGGCATTTTAAATGATTAAAGACTAGAGGAGAGTCTGATTGCAGTAGGCAGGTCATTCCAAAAGAAAGGAGCCACCTGTGTGAAGTGCTACAGGCACGAATTAGCAGTAAGGGTGCGTGCAGGCAGAGGACATAAGAAGGACACCGGCAGAGTGGAGAGACCGAGAAGGAGAATACTTATGAATCAGAGAAGAAACATAACAAGGTCTAGAGTTATTTAAAGCATTATAGGTAAAGGTTATTATTTTGAATTGACACCTATAGGACACAAGAAGCTAGTGTAAGGATCGACAGAGGGCGAAGTATGAGAGGAAGATCAGCATCTAGTTGCCCAATAATTAAAGATTCACATATTCCCAAAAAACATGGAAATAATAATAAAAAAAGAAAACCACTGAAATATCATTAGTAGTATTAAAGAAATATACACAAATATAAAGAAATAAAAAAACACAGTAAAAAAAAGAGAGAATAGTGAGAATAGTATAGAAGAGATAAAGGGAAAAAGGCAAACACTATTTTTGTTAAACTATCAGAACTGTAACAAAGTCATGGAATTCATTATAATAATTTGTAAAACAATAAGATCATAGTAACTTTTATTCATCCGAGGTTTTACGATAATGTCTTCTTATTCCTCCTCAGAATCTTATATTACATATTGGTTGTATCCCATCCAGGATGTATATGTTCATTCAAGCAGAAATAGCACAGATTGTCTCTTACCTAAAGACGTGAGTAAGGTACTCCTCTCCAGTTTGACAGTGTCCAATGATTCCTGTAATGTACATCGACTACATCTTTGCTGAATGAAGTAAACTATCATTTAACATGCACTGGTCTTGAAGTTCTCCTCCTGAGAAACAAGACGCCAGATCCTGAGGAGCTGGCTATATGGAAGGCTGCGAATCATGATGGTTGGGTGAAAAGGAATTTGCCTGCAAGAATGCTATCCTCTGGATACTCTCTCTCCAATACAGGACTCCGGGTAAGATGATGTTATTATTATTTGGAATGGGTCTTTTTCTTCCTTTCAACTTTTTGAAAATTATTTAAATCAAAATGAATATAATTTAAAATTTACTTCAGTATGGAATCAAAATGAAATAAATTTTTTAGATTTGTCCTTAATAAGCGAAAATGATTCTATTAGAACAAAGTGTTTCTTCAAACCTAGTGATGGCAACGGATATGTTCATCAACAGAGTTGCCATCACCGTCCTTGGCTTAGAGGAATAGCTAAGGGCCAATTTGCTAGGGTGAGAAGAAATTGCTCACAAGTTCAGGATTTTATAACTCAATCAGGTCATATTAGGGACAAACTGGTCGAAAGAGGTTATAAAAAGAATACTTTGGATAAAGAAATTCGTATGGCTTTACAATCCGACAGGGGTGACTATTTGATGGATAAACCATGTGCCAAATCCTATCAAGATAATGTAACCACTTTTAGAACCCAATACTGTACTAATCACTCCAAGATTAGGAGAAGTCTACAGAAACACTGGTCGATTCTTCAACAAGATCCTGTACTTAATTCAGTTTTACCAGACCGGCCCAAACTTATTTTTAGGAAAAATCTGAATTTTAAGAATATCTTGGCACCCAGTTATGCCATAAAATGTAATGAGGACAGTCATAATTTCACTGGTAATGGTTCTTTTAGGGGTTGTAATTCTTGTAAAGCTTGTCACACTGTAAATTTAGAAAGAATTGATGTATTTTCTAGCTTTGTAACAGGGGAGGTATTCCATATAAAGACAGAGATACATTGCCGCACGGATTTTGTGGTTTATTTACTACAATGTCCGTGCGGTAAACAATATGTTGGTAGGACTAAAAGACTATTGAAGGTCCGGTTTATGGAACACATTAATAATATTAAAAAGAATTTGGTTACCCACTCTATTCCGGTTCACTGTAATCATTGTCCACTGTTTTCGTTTAAAAACTTTAAATGTACCGGTATTGAAAGGGTGGTAATAGATTGGAGAGGGGGAGATAGAGTTAAAAAACTGTCCCAACGTGAGACTTACTGGATCCATAGATTACAGACATTGGAACCAGGGAGATTGAATGTAGAAGTGGATTTAGTGTGTTTTTTATGATTGAGATTTATTATTAATAGTAAAACATTTTGCACACATCAATTATATAATAAAATAATAATAATAAAAAATAAAAAAAAAACACATTAATTATTATGATACAATGACAGTGGACTGAACACAGTGATTGGGAGGAATTTATGTGGTGTATAATAAAACAATTTTTTGTATGAATTACAAGGGTGATTTATTACTAATCATAATGAAGTTGTGGGATAGAAGAATCTACATGTTCTTTTGGTTAGACATTACAGATCACTAAATGGAACGCATAAATACTAAGGTGGAACGCATACCACTTCCGGTTTGTCTTTCCAGTGATTTTTGTATGAATTATAGGGGTGATTTATTGTTAATGTTAATGAAATTGTGGGATAGAAGAATTCACATTTTTTTGGTTAGAAATTGCAGATTACTAAATGGAACGCATAAATACGAAGGTGGAACGCATACCGCTTCCGGTTTCGTCATTTCAGTGGGGACGCGCGGCATTTTCGTGCCGGGGATTGATGGAGGACTGTTCAATGCGTCTGAAGCCAGCTGTGAATAACTGGAGGATTGATCGACAACAGATGGTTTCCATTTACTCAGGACCAATGAGGAGCAACTGGGCAACACATGTGACTCAATTATATTGAGGGATTAGCCCTATTTAAAGGACTTTCGGGTGGGGGTTTGTTAGGCTGCTTTTTTTGCATTGTATTGTATTATATATTTTAATATTGTGGTCCCTGAGGAAGTCCCTATTTTGTTAAAGGGACGAAACGCGTAGGACCTTATCCACATTTATTTTATCTTTATATATTTTATTATTGAATTAAAGCTGCTTTTCCAAACCTTACCCGGAGTCCTGTATTGTAGAGAGAGTATCCAGGGGATTTTCCCAAGCCCCCCATATTTTCGGGGGAGGCACCTTACAAGCTTGAATCTGTCTGAATTCTGTGAGTGCATTTTTTATTGCGCAGTGTTCACATTGTAAATTGTATTACACTATATTATTTTTATTTCTTATTTAGATCAACAGCCGGTTCCCTCGCTGTGTTTTTTTCTATATTTTGTTGTCAAGTTGATCGCTAGCTGGGAGTGATCAGAGGGAGGCTATATCCGTCTATATCCGATAAGTATCTTTGTATATATGCTGTATGTATATAGGATATAAGGTACATTATTGTATGGTGTTTTAGTAAGAATGCTATCCTGTCAGTTGGATTTTGAAATAAGTCAAAAGAAAGTCCACAATCAGAATTGCTTACCATGACATCTTGAAAATGTATATTGATGCGATTGAACTCAATGTGACTTTAATACTTGACACATATTGATCCAAATCTTGCTTGAAAAGTTCAATCTCAGAACCCTTTCAAAGAAAACAAATATCATTGTTGTCACAGAACCACACCAAGACATGCTCAAACAAAGGATGAGAGTAAACAAACTCCACCTCGAATTCTGCTATGTATAAATTGGCATAAGAACGTGCCATATTGGCACCCATTACCGTAAGGATACCGTAGGATCTACAGTAAGTTTTGAATAGTGGGTCTGTTTATTTAACTGAGCATATGCTTCTTTCAGGTACTTGTTGGTATCAAGCACCACTATGGACCCACCCTTATTCACAGCATTGATAGTAATGTATTCATCACCCCTGAGTCCCTTTAAGCTAGCCCATATAGCTCCAGTCAAATGTGAAGAGCCCCTCAAGGATCAATTGATCTTGAGCTATTCCCATTTGGCACAATTTCATAAAGGTTTCCACAGTAGGGTTTGTGGTATGGGGAGTAAACTTTCTCTTGTTCCTGCATCTTTACAAATCCACTGGACCCATATCCATGTTGACTGTGCATATCCATGTAGTCTGTGCCTCTGTTTTCATGGTTAAAACTTAAAACTAATATAATGTCATGCATAAATATTACACGTGCATATTATATTTCTAATATGTTTTTTTTTTTTTCAATTTTCTAATGGCTGTCTTGATTTCTTGGTTCCTAAGACTGTATATTACTGGATTCAACAAAGGGGACACAACTGTGTACATAAGGGATATAATCTTATTAATTCCGAATGAATATTCTCCTGATGGAAATACGTAAATGGCAATAAGGGTCCCGTAATACATGCACACAACAGAGACGTGGGAACTGCATGTAGAAAAGGCTTTCTGTCTCCCAGTGGTGGATGATATTCTATGTATAGCGAGAAAGATGCAAACATACGTAGATATGATAAACACAGTTTCAATTACTGTTTCTGGAACACCGATTAAAAATATCACAGTCTGTAAAACTGTAGTATCAGAACATGAAAGCTGAACAAGAGGAACTAAATCACAGAAAAAATGATCAATATACTTTGAATTACAGAAAGTTAAATTACTTAATAAGATAGCAAAAATCAATGTGATAAGAAAACCCAATATCCAGGACAAGACCACGAGACTGAAACAAAATGGGGAATTCATTATCGTTACATAATGCAATGGTTTGCAGATAGCCACATATCTATCATAGGACATCATGGTGAGAAGAAGACATTCTGTAACAGAGCAGAAACTGAAGAAACTGAACTGAGCAATGCATTGACTAACAGACATGGGGACACCATTTTTTAAGGTGATATGGAGCAGGTTGGGAATAATTGATGTCGTGAGTATGATGTCACAGGAAGACAACTGGCTGAGGAAGAAGTACATTGGAGAGTGAAGATCTTGAGTAACTGAAACCAGAATTATAATCAGAAGGTTTCCAGTTAAAGTCATAATGTAGACAAAAAGAAGGGCAGAGAAGAGCATTATCCTGGATCTGTTCATAAGCTGGAACCCCAAAAGGAGAAATTCTGGAATAGTTGATTGGTTGTGTGTTGGAATCATCTGGTAAACATACATCATCATTAGATAAAAAATAATATTACTGTTCATTGATTCAATTACAAATTCAAAAGATTATCCAAATCAATTCTGTTCTCAGGTTCACTATTTTGGGATTACATTTGGAAATCTATTTTTAAGTCCCAGTAATATCCTTATACACTGTTTAATTTTTAGGTTTATTATTTGTATCTCTATGTAATGAATATACTTTCTATTTCATATCTATATAAAAATACCAGAAGAGAGCATTCTATTGCAATAGCAAATAACTAAATAAATAAATAAGTGCTGTTATTTAACACGTTAAGGACTGGACTGTTTTTGCGATGTTATACATTTGCGACCAGGCCTTTTTTTACACTTTTGTGGTGTTTGTGTTTAGCTGTAATTTTCCGCTCTCTCATTTACTGTTCCCATACAAATTATATATTGTTTTTTTCAGGACAAAAGGGGCTTTCTTTACATACCATTATTTATATAATCTCATGTAATTTAATTTAAAAAAAATGAAAAAAATATGATGAAAAATTGAAAAAAATACATGTTTTTTGACTTTTACTTGAAAAATCTTTTACTCATCTACAAAAAGAATGAAAAAAAACTGCTAAATAGATCCAAAATTTTGTCCTGAGTTTAAAAATACCCAGTGTTTACCTGCTTTTTTGCTTTTTTTTTGCAAGTTATAGGGCTATAGGTACAAGTAGGATATTGCAGTTTCAAAACATATATTTTTAAAATTTATCAATAGTGACATTGTAACACTATTATCTGTCATAAATCTCTGGAAAACACTCCACATGTATATATTTTTTTTAAAGTAGACAATCCAGGGTATTCATCTAAGGATATTTTGACACTTTCTATTTTACCACCAGTCTTTGCCAAACTTCGCATAGGTTGGTTTTTTTTTCACATACATTGCAATTCAGGTATAAACTTACAGATCCTGTTATGTGTTGCTGCCACAAAATACACTAATATATGTTCAGCAACATCTCCCGAGTACAGTAATACCACCCATGCATAGGCTTGTTGAGTTGTTTGGGGGCTGAAAGGCCACATTTGGCAGGTGCACATGTCCATTTTTCAACTTGGAATTTTGACATGTAGTCAACCTGCACACATGTCCTATTTGGGACATTTGTAAGGCCGGCCAATGTATTTTACCCCACCAAACCATATATTTTTGGAAAGTAGACACCCTAGGGTATTTCAAATTGTGTTTTTCTTAACACTTTCTATGCACTAATTCTACCACAAGACTTTGTCAAACTTTTAGGTAGTCATTTTTTGTGTGTTTTTTTTCACACACATTGTAATTTAGGCATGAATTAACAGATCGTGTTATGTGTCACTGCTAGTGATGTCCCGAACGGTTCGCTGGCGAATAGTTCCTGGCGAACATCGCTTGTTCGCGTTCGCCATGGATGGCGAACATATGCGCTGTTCGGTCCGCCCCCTATTCGTCATCATTGAGTAAACTTTGACCCTGTACCTCACAGTGAGCAGACACATTCCAGCCAATCAGCAGCAGACCCTCCCTCCCAGACCCTCCCACCTCCTGGACAGCATACATTTTACATTCATTGTGAAGCTGCATTCTTAGTGAGAGGAGGGACAGTGTAGCTGCTGCTGATTTGACATGGAAATTGATAGCTAGGCTAGTGTATTCAGTGTCTACTACAGTCCTGAAGGACTCATCTGATCTCTCTGACCTCACTACCCCCCACACCCTCAGCCTCACTACCCCCCACACCACCCCCAGCCTCACTACCCCCCACACCACCCTCAGCCTCACCACCCCAGCCTCACTACCCCCCACACCCAGCCTCACCCCACACCCTCACCCCTCACTAACCCCCACCACCCTCAGCATCACCACCCCACACCACCATCAGCCTCACTACCCCCACACCCTCAGCCTCACTACCCCAAACCCTCAGCATCACCACCCCCCCACACCAACCTCAGCCTCACTACCTCCCACCACCCCCAAACCCTCAGCATCAACCCCCCACCACCTCAGCCTCAGCCTCACTAGCCCCAACCACCCTCAGCCTCCTACCCCCCACACACCCCTCAGCATCACCACCCTCAGCCTCACTACCCCCACACACCCTCAGCCTCACCACCCCCAGCCTCACTACCCCAACACCACCCCAGCCTCACTACCCCCACACCACCCTCAGCCTCACTACCCCCACACCACCCTCAGCATCACTACCCCCCACACCACCCCCAGCCTCACTACCCCCACACCCTCAGCCTCACTACCCCCCACACCCTCAGCATCACCACCACCCACACCACCCTCAGCCTCACTACCCCCCCACACCCTCAGCCTCACTACCCCATACACATAGGGTCTCAGACAAAAATGCAAACATGCTCACAGAGACATACATTCACACACAAGGATACTCTCTTTTAGACACACTCTCAGGCACATACACAGGTAAACTGTGCATTATTGTGTATATGTGACACTTTTTTGTTAGTGGGGCCTCATGTTTGAGTTTCGCCTAAGGCCTCATAAAGTCTAGAGCTGCCACTGGGTGTCCCAATAGCTTGCATTTAAAAAAACAAACAAAACTTTTTTGACTGTGTAACGGACCGTTTTGCACACAAGGGGTAAAAACCGTTTAGGCGATCGTCCCCCTTTCCAGAGATGCAGGCACAGCTATTGTAGAACACCAAACACACGAACCGCCAATAAGTGAATGCTCCAAACTCCGGAACGGCATCCAATATAGCACTCCAAACACATGGACAGGAACCATACGAATTACTGCTAGCAGATGAATAGGAAAAGCATCCATCGCCGAATGGGACTTAGTCTCTGCAGCTGTAAAATCAGTAGGGGAGAAGGTAGTGGCCACTTCTCTTCCCTGGTGGTCCAGTGGCCACTTCTTCTGGTCTGCAGCTCCGCAGAGCTTCAGACCGTGTAATATCGCGAGACCATCAGAGCATTGCCGTGGTAACCTGCGGCAACGCTCTGATTGGCCAATTCTCGCGAGACACATGGTCTGCAGCTCTGCTCACTGCGGAGCTGCAGACCTGTGTCTGCGATGGTGGCTGGGCAGCCAGGAGGGGCCTCGCACCCAGCGGCATACCGGGCAAACCGCCGGGCCCCCTCCTGGTGTCAGATCCTCGGTCACTGACCGAGGACCTGACACAGTCTGCCATAAGGTGGTTTAGGCGGCCGCGAGGCCCCAGCCAGCGCGAGGCCTTAGGCGGCCGCCTAAACCGCCTAATTAGAGAGCCGCCTCTGTTTGCGGTTGTTTGCGGTGCGTTAAACGGGGAGTTTGGTCTGTCACTGTGAAGTGGGCGTAACCCTTACACTACCTGATCGATACAACATCATACCTGATGTTTTAAAGCACGTTATTCCAAACAATTTAGGAATGTTAGGTGATTTATGCTCTTTATGGATTAAAACCAGACTCTGCATCAACTATGTAATTTTCCATGGGAGTTTTGCCATGGAGCCCCCTCCGGCATGCCACAGTCCAGGTGTTAGTTCCCTTGAAACAACTTTTCCATCACTATTGTGGCCAGAAATAGTCCCTGTGGGTTTTAAAATTCGACTGCCTATTGAAGTCTATGGCGGTTCGCCGGGTTCGCCCGTTCGCAAACATTTGCGGAAGTTCGCGTTCGCAATTCGCGAACCGAAAATTTTATGTTCGCGACATCACTAGTCACTGCCAAACAACACGCCAAAATGTGTTCAGCAACATCTCCTGAGTACAGTGATACCACCCATGCATAGGCTTGTCGGGTTGCTTGGGGGCTAAAAGGCCACGTTTGGCAGGTGCGCATATCCATTTTTCAACTTGCAATTTTGACATGTAGTCAGCCTGCGCATATGTCCTATTTGGGACATTTGTAAGCCGGCCAATGTATTTTACCTCCACCAAACCATATATATTTGGAAAGTAGACACCCTAGGGTATTTCAAATGGTGGTTTTTTAACACTTTCAATGCACTAATTCTACCACCAGATTTTGTCAAACTTTTAGGTAGTCATTTTTTGTGTGGTTTTTTTCACACACATTTTACTTTAGGCATGAATTAACAGATCGTGTTATATGTCACTGCCAAACAACACCCCAATATGTGTTCAGCAACATCTCCTGAGTACAGTGATACCACCCATGCATAGGCTTGTCGGGTTGTTTGGGGGCTTAAAGGCCACATTTGGCAGGTGCATATATCCATTTTTCAACTTGGAATTTTGGCATGTAGTTAACCTACGCACATGTCATATTTGGGACATTTGTAAGGCCGGCCAATGTATTTTACCTCCACCAAACCATACATTTGTGGAAAGTAGACACCCTAGGGTATTTCAAATGGTGGTTTTTTAACACTTTCCATGCACTAATTCTACCACCAGACTTTGTCAAACCTTTAGGTAGTCATTTTTTGTGTGTTTTTTTCACACACATTTTACTTTAGACATGAATTAACAGATCGTGTTATGTGTCACTGCCAAACAACACCCCAATATGTGTTCAGCAACATCTTCTGAGTACAGTAATACCACCCATGCATAGGCTTGTTGGGTTGTTTGGGGATTAAAAGGCCACATTTGGCAGGTGCGCATATCCATTTTCCAACTTGGAATTTTGGCATGTAGTTAACCTACGCACATGTCATATTTGGGACATTTGTAAGGCCGGCCAATGTATTTTACCTCCACCAAACCATATATTTTTGGAAAGTAGACACCCTAGGGTATTTCAAATGGTGTTTTTTTTTAACACTTTCCATGCACTAATTCTACCACCAGACTTTGTCAAACCTTTAGGTAGTCATTTTTTGTGTGGTTTTTTTCACACACATTTTACTTTAGGCATGAATTAACAGATCGTGTTATGTGTCACTGCCAAACAACACCCCAATATGTGTTCAGCAACATCTTCTGAGTACAGTGATACCACTCATGCATAGGCTTGTTGGGTTGTTTGGAGGCTAAAAGGCCACATTTGGCAGGTGCGCATATCCATTTTCCAACTGGGAATTTTGACATGTAGTAAACCTGCGCCCCTGTCCTATTTGGGCCAATGTATTTTACACCCATCAAACCATATATTTTTGAAAAGTAGACAACTCAGGTTATTTTAAATGGTGGTAGTTTAACACTTTTCATGCAATAATTCTACCACCAGCCTTTGGCAAACTTTTGGGTAGTAATTTGTTTCGTGTTTTTTTACACACACATTGTACTTTAGGCATGAATTAACAGATCCTGTTATGTATTACTGCCAAACAACACCCCAATATGTGTTCAGTAACATCTCCTGAGTACAGTGATATCACATGCATAGGTTTGCTGGGTTGTTTGGGGGCTAAAAGGCCACAATCGAGACTTGTACATATCAGTTTTTCAACTTGATATATAGGTATGCTTGGCCTATCTTCAGTTTGGCATATTTTTGCATCCCCCAGTTAATGTTAACATTCTGAAAGTTTATATTTTTATAAAGTAGACATTCCAGGGTATTGTATATGGGGTGTTTTCACATCCTTCCCCCAACCATTGTGCTAAACAAATTTCAGAGAACGTGCATGGTTGTAATTTTTTAATTCTGCTTTTTATGCACATGTATGTACGTAGTGGGGAATTACGATACCACATAACATAGATAACCCCAATAAAAAAAACCAACCCAATAACGACAGACGACTTAGTATGGATGAACAGGCCACAGCATTTATTATAACATAAATAAATTACTGCATAACACATCCATAACTTTATTTATTAAACTCTTCTTTCTGTTAGAAATAAATAATCATAAATTAACATATATACATATAATAACAAAAACGTGCTATGCAGAGACCCAACCGTCCTTGCCAATAAACATCCAGTGGTTCCTAATAACCACTTCCTCTCGCCTCCCCCCTCGTCATAAAAAATCCTTCCAATGCCCGCCATTAGCCGACCTTATCCACGCTCGATGGGCACGATACCTCAGGCAACCTAATGTTTAACCTTTGAAGCAGGGGAGGTTGAGACCTGCAAAACATAAAAACTTAGTCCATCCTTAAACATAACCCCTCAAACTTGATTGGCAAAGACATACCCCCGCCACCAGACCCGCTGCTTTACCCCTAAATCAGCGGGGAACCCCACCAAAACCTCCCATGGCCTGTTCCACCGCTTCTTGAAGGGCGAGATTGAAAAGGTCGAGCCCGACCTCCGTTAGGTGTACCCCGTCCCCCCGAAAAAAATGAGCCGCCTCCCGCTCAAAAACCCTGTGGCGGACCGGGATCCCCCAAACCCCCAAACAAACTGGGAAACCAGCCTGGTTAGCTTGCGTCTGCAGTGCTCCATCGCGCTCTGGCTCCTGGTGCCATGCCAGTAGTTATGGGCAATGACCTCAGACCACACCAAGCGCACCCCGGGGAACAAATTCAGAATGCGGGCTAGGTCCCGCCTCACCGCCGAAATCAAGTCCCAAATGGGTACCACGCCCAGATCATTCCCCCCAGGTGGATCACCAGGACACTCGGCGCCCCCAGGAGATGGGAAAACTGCGCCAACTCGGGTAGGAAGGCTTCGGAAGGCGTGAAACCCAACCTTTCGCCTCCAGGCCGCACCGCTGCACGCTGCCCAGCCCAGTAAACATAGGAGTGCCCGATGATCCAGATCCTGGGGGGAAACGAAACGGTCGCAGACTGGCGATCCAAGCCCGGCACTGCGCTCACAGAAGTTAAAGAATCAGCATTTCCAGCAGCCACAGAAGACATCAGCTGTGTTCCAGGCGCCACCTGCTGGACGGATCCATGAACTGCAGCAGTATCCTGTGAAGAAAGCAGCAGAGCAGACGTGAGCCCATGCCCCTGAGGAGATGGCCGAGGTAAGTGACCTGCAGGGGGGGGAGGGGGCCCAGACAAGGCAGGGGGGGGTGGACAATAGAGAGGAGGAGGCCAAGGGGGGGAAGAAGGTAGATGGGGGGGAAAGAACAGAGGGGGGGGAGAACAGAGGAGGGGAAGACAGGAAGAGCAGGGGCAGACCTAGGAAGGGGGACAGAGGACACTGGGAAGGAGGAGGGGGGACCAGGGGGCCCAGCCAGGGCTAAGCTGGGCCCCCTGGAAGAAGAAAGGAAGGCAGCAGGGGAAGGAGGGGGGACAGGGGAGACAGAGCCCTGGGAGCCTTCCTCACTGTCAGAGGAGGCTCCCGATGGGCAAGGGGACCCCCCCCTGATCCCCAACGGCGGTACCACGGTACCCCGCACGGCCCGCGAGGGCCCACTCACCACCCTACCCCCCCGCCGGCCGCGGGGGGACCTGGACTGCTGCCGGGGGCCGCCCGCCACCCAGAGGACTGTATCCGCCGCCCACCGCCCCCGGCCCGCGATCCTCCAATGGCGGCCGGGGCAGATGGTGAGGATGGGGGAGGAAGAGTAGGCCGCGCGGCAGCCGCATCAGGAGGCCGCGCGGCCGTTGCAGGCCGCATCCCCAGCCTGGAGGTAGCCGGCCGGGCGGCTAGGGATGGAGCAGGCAGCGCGGAGGTGGCAGGCCTCGTGGCTGAAGGCCGTGCCACCCGTGCGGCCGCAGTAGGCCGCAGATTCTGGCCTCCAGCTGTAGGCCGCATGTCTGGAGCCCCAGGCACACGGTTCTGGCGATGCCTCGGGCCCGTGCTCCTGCTTCTCAACGGGGCCCGAGGAGTGGCATCTGGTGACAGCCTGGCAGGCGGACGGGAACGCCTGCCAGTGCTGGTGCGGCCCCCAGGGGCAGGGGCCGCATGGGAGGCAGCTGGGGAGACCGCAGGGGGTGCTCCAGGGGAGGGTAGGCCACGGGGGGTGCCCACACCGACAGCCGTACCACCACTAATGCTCTGAAATTGCTCCCTTAGTTGCCGGCCACCATCCAGCGCAGCAGCAGCCCTGAGGGACGTCAGGATCGCCTCAATATCCATCACCTCAAGCCGTGTTAATCTGCAGGCCCAGGCAAACAGGAGCAGGAGGACAAGAAGTTGTTTGCTGGCCCGTAAGACCTCCCCCACACTAACATACATTAAGCCTAACCCCTCCCATGCACACTTCCCAAGTCCCTCCCCTGTATCTATCCCCACACTCCTACATGTGCCCTTGTCCGCTTAGCTGCGCAATCTCCCCAGGGCCTCGTTATCTGGTTTTGGCCAGCCAGTTATATGTCACTACCATAAAACTTTTTTAACCAAATGTGCAGGTATCAAATGCACCTTTAGCAGCATTTTCTAAACTAACTCCTGAAAAAAGAATCTAACTGGAGATTTGGGGGAAGGAAACTGACTAACTAACGTTTCAGGGGATTTGTTTTTTTTTTTGCAGTTGGCGGTATCTTAAAAATAAAATGTCTGGACTCCTCTGGCACTGTTGTTGGAACTTGACCATCTCCATAAATTATTGCGGAAATCAGCTTGAAATTGGAGAAAGGTGGTTCTTTCTGGATTCATTTTTTTAAAGAGTAAAAATGAATTATGTGTTGCTACTTGCATCAGGTAGATAGCCACCTTTTTAAACCAGGCTTTTGTCTTTCTTAAGATAAGATATGGCTGCATCAGCTGATCAGCCAAATCAACACCCCCATGTGCATTTTATAAGCCCTGATGCAAACAGGTTTGGTCTGTACTCTGCCTCGGACAGTGATGTCTGACATGCTTTCGTCATGGATGGTGGTTAGTATATTAACATCGTTCATGTCCTTAAATTTTATTGCAAGCGCTTTAGCTTTGTGCAGACCTTTACATTCACTTTTTTTAAAATTTGGCCTATATAAAAGGTCTGGGGAAATCCTTGGCATTTCTTCTCACACTGCCACAGGCCAGTATCTAGAAACCCTAAAGAGTTTGAAACAAACGGACAATGCTATAAAAATTGTCCACATAACGGTGGTAACCCTTATTGAACAAGGGGATCAGTAGGTCCCACACAAGTTTCCCGCTTGTCCCCAGAGAGTCAGGACAGCCAGGAGGGTCCAGTTGTCCATCTTTCCCCTCATATACACTAAGGCAAATGTATAGCCACTTTTGCTCTCGCAGAGTTTGTAGAATTTTACGCCATACCTAAAGCGCTTTGAGGGGATGTATTGTTTGAATCCTAATCTCCCTTTATATTTCATTAACGATTCATTAATAGATACATTTTTTTGAGGAGTATAAACTTCAGTAAATTTGTGCATCTGAGGGCGTATTTTATGAAGCCTATCATATTGGGTGTGATCTCTGGGGTGACAGAGGGTTTTGTCATTGAAATGTAAGTATCTCAGCAGCAGCTCATATCTTGTTCTAGACATGGTTTGGGAGTACACTGGACTAGAACAGATTATGTTGCTCCAGTAAGAGCGAATTGATGGCTTCTTTATAATACCCATGAGAATTGTAAGAGCCCAGAATTGTTTAAGTTCAGCGACATCTGTGGGATGCCAAGCACGCTCCTCCCTGACTGCATAGCTATCTGGATTGGTATCAATAAATTGGGTAGCATATAAATTAGTCTGGGGAGCAATCTCCTCCCAGATGGTATTACCTAAAAATAGCTCCATATATTGCATAGGGGAGAAGTCATCCACATTGACATTAATGCCTGTGTTGGCACTAAAAGGGAGGATTTTGGGATCAGCTAACTGTGGAGAAAACCGTTCCTCCTCCACATTCGGCGTAGCAGAGAAAGCACAGCTTCTTTTTGCAGCCGGCTCACACACAGATTACATGTCACTAGATGTGTCAGAAAACTGACCTGGGTCAAAATCGGACGCAGTGTCACTGGCGTCAGAGTCTGACTAACACAGAGTTACTAACACACAATTTTTTTTTATTTTTTTACACTAAAAACAGACTAAAACTGATAAAAACAGACTAAATGAGATTAAAACAGACTAAAACTGATAAAAACAGACTAAATGAGATTAAAACTTCCATTAGCAGCAATCTGTAAACTAACTCCTGCAAAAAGAATCTAACTGGAGATTTGGGGGAAGGATACTGACTAACAAAAATTTGCTGCTTTCAAAATCTCAGCCTCGGACAGTGATGTCTGACATGCCTTCATTATGGATGGTTGTTAGCATGTGAACATCCTTCCTGTCCTTAAATTTTAGCGCAAGCAGTTCAGTTTTGCGCAGAGCTTTGCAAAATCCGCCTGGTCTTATAATAAGAGGGATTCCCCCTGTCATGTACATATATGTAGGTGGCACAAAATCCACCTGACAGCAGCAGTGAAAGGGCCTCACCCAGTTTATATATTATTAGGTGGCACGAAATCCACCTGATCTGTTTTTACAGTGGTCTCACCACTGAATAGGGCCAGTACCCTCTGTAGAAGGTTTAAGAAGTTGTGGGACTAACCTGCTGACCCCTGCCAGACTGGCGACCTTGATGTGCCAGTGTTTAGAGATTGAGTGCGGCTGGGAATCCGCGAGGAGAGCGGAGGGAGGAGGGTGAATGTTACCCTCAGAGCATGTTGAACACCTCTCTAAATGTATGCACCGCTGGCTCTGCAAACCGCTAGACAAAACGGTGCGCAACCGCCTATGCTCCGAATGCCCACGCCCTTCACTCCCCGACCATGTAACTCAAACTCCGGAGTTCGACCAGGTCATGACCACCTTCATGTCTCGGGGTGTGGAGAAAGGATTCCACGGAGTCCAGGACAAACTGCTGGACTCCATCGGCCCACTTTCCCGCATCATGTATTTGGTGGACGACGCATTTACAAGGGCTGATCAGTTTGATGCCAGCATGGTAAAAGAGTGGGCGCATGACATTAGAGAATGGGCACAAAGGTGTTTTTGTTTTGTTGGCAACACAAACGTAGCCTTCTCCTCTGAGAGGCGTAAGGAAGCATTGCTCCGCATTGACTGGAAGCTGGTGGAATTGGGCAACAAGGAGTTGTGACCGCACGCACAAGGCAAATTGTACGGGGAAGCTTTCCTGAAAGAACTAAACAAACATGTCAATATCTTTACGTCCCTCAATAAGGCTCAGACTTCCATGAAACGAGTCTTCAGCGGCTACCCCAGTCAGGGTGTTTTCGGATGGGCTGGCCGCCGCAGGGGCCGAGCAGCCAGCCGATTTTGGCCCTCTGGCCCCCGCTCACATAGACCTCAACCTTTCTACCCGGAAGTGGGCTTCAGGCAACCCTTCTCCTACACCCGAGGAGCAGACCGAGGCAGAGGACCTCGCAGCCGTGGCAGAGCACGCTTCCCCACAGATCTTGTGTCTCAAGTTCCACTTACCCCACATACTGCAGGTCGTATCGCTCTGTCTTTTCAGAACTGGACAGCCATCTCCGCGGACACATGGATCCTCCAGACGGTTCGGGGCTACGTCATCGACTTTGTAGAACCCCCATTCCAGACCGTCCCTCCGCACCCTATACTGTGCTCCAGGGAGAACCACCGCCTAATCGACGGCGAACTATGAGAGCTCAAGTCGAAAGGAGCGATCGAACCCGCTCACGACCAAAGGGGTTTCTTCAGCAACATTTTCCTGGTAAAAAAGAAATCCGGAGATTTCCGTCCTGTCATAAACCTGAGGAGTCTCAACGCTTTCGTAATGTACAGGCATTTCAAGATGGAAGGCATTCACCTTCTGAGAGACCTCCTACAAGACGGGGACTGGTTCACGAGACTGGACCTCAAGCAAGCTTATTTGTCAGTACCCGTCCACCTCTCCTGCCGCCAATTCCTCATATTCCAATGGCGAGGCCGACCCTGGCAGTTCACATGCCTCCCCTTGGCCTCAGCTCAGCCCCTTGGTGCTTCACCAAACTGATGAAGCCAGTAGTTACACAGCTATGAGCACAAGGAATTTGATGCATTATTTACCTGGACGACCTGCTACTGTTTTCCTCCGACAGGTCCAGACTGACGCAACGCACACGATATACCACACAATTCCTGATATCCCTAGGCTTTGTGGTGAATTACCAGAAGTCGGCAATATCTCAAGCCCAGACGGTACAATTCTTGGGCTTCGAGATAGACTCCAAGACAAGCACATTACGGCTTCCGACCTCAAAGATCGCAGCTATCAGAAAGGAACTACGCAGAGTCATCCGCTGCCGTACCATTCCACTCCGCAACCTGGCTCGGATAGTGGGCTTGCTGTCCCCGTCTATCCAGGCAATCTTCCCGGGTCCGCTCCACTACAGGGCGATGCAACGCCTGAAGGCCTCCTTTCTTCGCCAGAACCCTTCCTACGGTCAAACCATTCCAGTAACAGAGGAAGTCAAGGAAGAACTCGGATGGTGGTTGGACATCATGGAAGCTTGGAATGGCTGGGCCATCTTTGGGAACACACCCGACATAGTCCTGGAATCAGACGCCAGCCTCTGGGGTGTCACGGGCGAAGGCAGATCGACAGGAGGCACCTGGACTTCCCAAGAAATCAACCTTCACATAAACTGCCTAGAACTCCTGGCGGGATCGTTCGTGATCCGCAGCCTAGCAAGGGACAGAACGGACTGCTGCATTCTCCTCCGGATGGACAATATCTCAGCGGTCCGCTACATCAACCACTTGGGAGGAGCACAGTCCAGACTCCTCTCAGAGATTACGAAGGAAATCTTCGACTTTTGACTACCCCGGAAAATCTCCCTCATGGCAGAATATCTCCCAGGAGAAACGAACCTGACAGCAGACTTGTTCTCGCGCCACTGGCAGGACAGCAGCGACTGGAGACTGGACCCATTGATCTTCCATCGCCTCTCGGTCAGGAGAGGTCCCCTCCACCTGGATCTTTTTGCATTACGCAACAACAAGCAGACAACTGAGTACTTCAGCTGGCTCCCAGACCCAGAGAGCAAGGCAGTAGATGCGTTTCTCCAACCATGGGAGCGTATGCCTTCCCCTGTTCGCCATGGTAGCAAGGAAGATACAGTACTTGAAGACTCAACGCGGGTCTCTGCACCTCATCACTCCCCTATGGCAGGGCCAACCATGGTTCCCGGACCTCCTAGAATCATCCTATAGGGATCCTCTCCTCATACCATCTTACCCAACGCTCCTCACAGACCCGAGAGGGAACCATCACCCTCTCATCTTGGAAGACCGCCGCACTTTAGTGGCTTGGACTCTTTCAGGGGCGCCTGGCAGACCAAAGATTTATCGCAAACAACTAGAGACCTCATATGGGATTCGTGGGCACCAGGAACCAGACGATGTTACCTGTCAGCGTGGAACTCCTGGTCCTCTTGGTGCAGTGAGCGGAACCTCGATCCCTTTACTGCACCTATAACAGCCATCCTGAATTTTCTTTCCCATCTTTTTTCCGCGGGCCAGTCCTACCAGTCCCTCAACGTCGTGCACTCCATGATTTCAGCGGCCCACGTACCGGTTCTGGGGATACCTGTCAGGAAAGACCCACTGGTATGCCGACTCCTAAAGGGCATCCGGTTACAGAGACATCCGAGACCTAAAAACTCCAGTTTATGGGACGTTGAAGTTGTCCTACAGTTCCTGAGGGACTGGCCAGATAACGACAGACTCTCCCTCCGACAGCTATCAGCCAAACTGACGCTCCTACTTTGCTTAGTCTCGTTCCGCTGGGTATCGGACGTACGGGCATTCGACATTGATGCTTTTTCGGTCTCCCCAGAGGGTGTTACCTTTCAAGTATCGTGTCGTACAAAATCCGACTCCTCGTCGGTCTTCTACCCCTTTTTCCCTGCGGACCCGCTACTTTGCGTGGTGTCTACTTTGCGTCGGTACGTGATGGTCATGTCCCTACTCCGGGTCTCATCTTCTGACCAACTCTCGGTGTCTTACGTTAGACCCCATGTACCCGTCTTGACTACCACCCTTGCCAGATGGATCAGATGGATTCTGTCTCTGGCGGGAGTGGAGGAGACCTTCGGAGCTCACTCCGTCCGCGGGGCGGTGGCTTCGTCGGTTTTCTCCGCAGGTGCGTCTCTGGCGGATATCCTACGTTCCGCAGATTGGTCACGAGAATCGACCTTTTGGACTTTCTACGTCCGCCCGTGCTCGGGGGCAGCCACGTCTCTCCTACATCAGCGTTAAAAATGCAAAATAGGAAGCCTCCTGTCATGTGGTAAAATTGAAGATTATGCTAGCGTTAGTGTACTTATAATCTTAATTTTAGTAGTGACAGGAGGCAAGTATTTTCCCACCCTCCACACCCTCGGGGGATATGGGACTCACGTAAGTATATCTATACTCTAGGTATTCTTTCCTTACCTCTATCTTCCTGCTCCCCCAGTTATGAGATCATGTTCGAATCTTGTTTATTGATAACATTAATTGCCGTTTATTGTCAGTCCTGATATTAGTTAATACAATATTTCAGTGGGAATTGTGTTGAGTCACTTACATTACTGCAAGCAGTTTCCAGACCAGTACCTAACCCTTTCCACGTTCTTTTTCAGCGTAACTTCGTGACATTACAGTTCACGCTCAGGATGGACACGTTTGGACCTTCCTTCAGCCACTAGAATTTTGTTTATTGGAAAGTCACCCGTTGGTGCATGTTACAAGACCTTGGACCTTTGGAACTTTATTCATGATGTCGCTTTCGAAAGAGGGGGAGGAGCCTCATCACTGTGAATACTATACCTCCTATTGCATTTTGATTGGTTAATGTTTTCACTTTTCTTTACTGCTATGTGGAGTTAGTAAAGAGAGTTTAATGCAAAATACTCGCCTCCTGTCATTACTAAAATTAAGATTATAAGTACACTAACGCTAGCATAATCTTCAATTATTTAGTGGTAAGTAGTTTACCTTGTGAAGATAGTAAGTGGTAGTTAGGGACCTGGATAACTTGGTCTTTGATTACTGAGTCTAAAATTTGAACCGGGCACTCTTTAGAAAAATACGATAGTATGGGATTTCTACTGAAGGACCTGACTGATATGTTTTGGTATGAGGAATAGATAGAATGTAATGATCATTGCTGACTTAATTACTACATTGATAGGGTTATTAAAAGAACATTTACCGGTTAATTTGGAGACTCCCCCAAAGATTGTACTGTGTATAGGGAGTCTTTTGTATGGTTTGTGGTGTTTTGGTCTCTAAATACCTCTCAGCACACCTTTACCGGATAAGAAGTCAAAATGGGAGTGTGTTGGGGTATAGTGTCAACATGTAATGTTAAATTCCTGTTAAGTATAGTTTAATTTTATCACATGACAAAATATTTTGCATAACTTTCTTTACTTTATGCCTCCAGCAGCACAAGTCAATCAATAAACTTTAAACCAATCAGTAACAGGCATCACATCCATATATAAAGCCCCGACAGACACATGACTTCCTCTTTCTTTGCTGCTTACCAGCCAAGGCACAGGTCAGAGTATTTTGCTCCAAACAGTTTTACTGATATTGCAAATAGTCATTAGTTAATCATTTATTGCTTAGCATTCAGTTTGCTCCAAACAGTTTTTATTAATATTGCTATGGTCACTGTAGTTAGACACCTTATGCTAGACATTCAGTTTTAATCCGAACTGGTTTTCTGGATATTGCAATGGTCACTTTAATTAAACTTTATTACTTGACTTTCAGTTTGCTCCAACTGTTTTTATTAATATTGCTATGGTCACTTTAGTTAGATTTTTAATGCTAGACATTCAGTTTTTGCTCCAAACTGTTTCTGGATATGCATGGCCACTTTAGTTAAACTTTATTAGCTTGTCCTACAATTTTGGCCTAAATGTTTTTTATTATTTTGCACTTGCCTTCCATTTGGATTTGTATAGTGTGATATTCTCCCCCTGTTACCCTTCCCCCGAATTAACCCTGTATTGTCTGCTTTATTAGCCTGTTTTCTGTTGCTGGCACCTTTTCTTTCCTATGCTTTACTATGGTCTCGGCGATCGCGGCATTTTACAGCGGGCACGCTTTTTATTCACTGCTGCTGGGACTTCAGGGCAGGTCTCTGGGGGTTGGGGGTGTCGGGGGGACTCTATTCCATGCCGGCGGGCCGTGATCGTATCCTCGATCGCGGGCCGCACAGCACTTTTGGGCACGAACGGCGGCCATCTTGAATCTCGCGGCACTCGCGAGATTCACGTCGGCCATGTCGTTTTGGCCAGTTCGTGATTCCCACAAACTGGCAGCTAGATTTGTACTGTTTAAAATATTTTTCCTGCTAAATAAAAGTTTTACAAGTACTTTTGAGCTCAATACTAATACATATCATGGGCATGTGGAATAAAGGTTTTATATGTACCTTTTCTGGAAGATTATGAATGGACTGTTCACTGCTGAGCTCTATACTGTCATATTTCATTGGCATGTGAAATAAAAGTTTTATATGTAACTCTGCATGAATATGTAGGACTGATCCCTGCTGTGTGAATATAGTGGATGCAGTACTCATGTCTGCTGGCAGTTTGCTCTATTCTGTTCTATACAATTGACATGTTGAATAACAGTTTTATTGTACATCTGGAGGATTATGAATGGACTGTCCCCTGCTGTGGGCATATATTGGATGCATTACTCTATCTGCTGGCAGGAAATTTAAATAGAACTGATAACTTACTCAGCTCCCTGCTCCCAGTGGACCTCACAACCACTGGATACACTCCTTCCCAACAGAGATACACCTCCCAGGTCACAGTAGTGGAGGCACATAACGGAGTGATTAACAGGGGTGACTCCCCTTACGCTGGGTGACCCCCAAGCGTGGCATACACCTCTCCAAAGTGACATTGTGGTACAGGGGTGACCCCCCTTACGCTGGGTGACCCCCAAGCGAATCTGGTTCCTGTCCTAGTGACATACATATACTGGGGTGATCCCCCTACACTGGGTGAACCCCAAGCGAATATTATTCCGGTACTAGTGACATACATATACTGGGGGGAACTCCCACGCCCTAGGATGGGCTCTTATCCACGGAGTATGATCTGTTACTGTATGCACAGACCGTGTCACACTGGATACATGTATATCAACAGAGCCAGGAGGGAGAGCTCACAGTGCTGCCAATTCTCCACAGTACTATATCTTATAAGGGTGACCCCTTGGATAATTTGGAGGCTACCATACCTCCCCATACACGGGCTACGTCCCGACATTACTGACCACTCATCCCGGTCTTATTGAGGGTGACCCCCTCCTCAGACCACTCCCAGGAAATCTCTAAGTGGTACTGATTGAAACAATTCTGGGTGACCCCCAGTCGTACGTGGAGGCCCACTAAGTGGCAATAAGTGTACTACCGTACCTGACACCTGTTTGGTACCCCATAGATCGAAAGAGTGTCCCAACATGCCATAAGAGACATTCATACAGGGGTGACCCCCCTATGCTGGGTGACCCCAAGCGAGTCTTACTCCGGTGCTAGTGGCATAGGTACAGAGGGGTGACCCCCCCCCCGTGGGATGGGGTGACCCCACGCACCCTTTCTAGGGCTTCTACCTTCAGAGTACGCTCTGTCATTGTATGCACAGACCAGGGCGCACTAGATGCATGTATTTCGACACCTCTATGCTTCAACTGGGGTTCCGTACACCCTTCCCTTAACCGAGAAGGAGAACTCACAATGCTGCCAAAACTCCACAATTCTAGACCATATAAGGATGAACCCCTTGGACTATACATATTGAGGCATTCACGTCTCCCAGACTCGTGCTATGTCCCGACATTGCAGACCGCTCATCCCGGTCTTACTGAGGGTGTCCTCATTCTCAGATCACTCCCCGGATCCTGCGAAAGTGATACTGATTGATCAAAAGTCTGGGTGACCCCAGTTATACGCGGAGGCCCACTGAGTTACAATAAGTGTACTGTTGTACGATCCTGTCTCCCACAGACCGAAAGGGTGTGAACCAACATTTCGGACTTCCCTCAATATCCCCGACCGATTTTCAGGTGAGGATTAAGGCCGCCATGGCAGCTTTGGGGGATGAAGCCCTCTCCAATATGCTGGCTAACAACCCATCCGACAGAGCAGGTGCAACGGCACCAACACCAGTGGAAGATTGAGATACCGACAACGTTACTTCTCTGGAGATCATGAAAGAATGGAGGGCAGAAGAGTCTTCATTTGAAGAGGTAAAAGTGACCCGCCTAGCAAGAAAGGTTTTTCTTTGGCACACTGGACACTCCTGTTTTGACTCACGCACCATCCGACACCCAGGGTCATCCGAATGGGGTTAACCGGAGCACCCGGCACACTTTGCCCACTTCTGGCTCAGGATGCCTATGGGAAAAGAAATCCGAGACAAGCTCAGGATGGAATGCCCACGCCCTCTATGACCGAACAAGATAGTCCTCACAATGGAGCTCGGGGTGATATTTATGTCCCGATCAGGCCGGGGTCCATGTAAAGGTTTAGGAGAAGGACTCAAAACGAGTTAAGATGAAACACTGGACATGATCAGCCTGGGAAAAAATTCTATACTTTGCGGACCTGACCCCACCCAAGACTCACCTCTAGAAGCTCACAATGTGAGGGAATGGGTGCAAAGAGCAATATGTAGGTTGGGGAACGCAGAGCAGACAGGTGCACAGAACGGCGCAAAGCAGCCAGATTAAAGATGGATTTCAAACTATTGAAGTTAGGGACGAAAGAGCGAGGACCTCAGGCGGACGGACTATCGTTTGGAGAACCATTTATCTCAGCAACGGTTTGGTAGTAAGGAAGAAGATAGGAGACTATCGCCCAGTCATCAACCTACGCCAACCCAATGGTTTTGGGGCGTACCGACAACTCAAGAAGGAAGGTATCCATCTCTTAGGGGATCTACAAGGTTGGACTTGAAGGGCACTTACCTACAGGTTCACATGGTGCCTCATGAAGTTTCTGAAGTCGGTCACGGCGCACTGAAAAGCAAACGGTATCCGCTGTCGTATACCTAGACGACTTACCTTTTGCAAATCCAATTCATGACTACGTTTACAAACGAGATTTATGTTTACAGTTTTGGGAATTGTTGGGATTCATAGTGAACAAAGAGGAGTCGGTTCGATCCCAGTTCCGAGTGATTCAGTTCCTCTACTTCAGAATAGATTCCACCTTGGGTGGATTACACCTTCCCACATCATTGATAGTGACGATTCGTAATGGAATTCGACGGGTACGGCGGAAAGGCACCATAACCCTTTGACTATTTCCCAGGACCGCTTCACTACCGGGCCAGACAGCGGCTGAAAGCTCACTGCCTGAGATCCGGACACACCTATGAAATTGGGATCAGAATAGCGAAGACTTCAATAGTACTCATTACCGCGGTAAAGGAGTCAAGCGTGACACCCAGAAGGGTTGTCCTTAATCGGGATCATCCTCGGGATCATTATAGGTACACTACGTTAGCATAATCTACAATTATATGTGGATAGGGAAATCACTTAAAATAACATAAAAATTTAAAATACAGCTGAGTCATAAAATAGCACTAGATGGAATCTTTTTGAGAGCGGGTTGGAGTGCAGGGTATTCTCTTTCATTGTTCAAACTGAGCTCAACTCCTGATGCATGGAGAAAAGGCCTTCACAAGCCTCTGCTATTGTATATTGTATATATTGTATACAGTTTATACTAAGTAACCCATAGGATGAGGAGGTGGTGACCGTGGCGGTGGAAGCAGCAGTGGAGGAGTTGGAGGTAGCCAACACTGTTTTTATATATATATATATATATATATATATTTTTTTTTTTTTTATTGAGGTAGCCCCTAAAATATTGGGACATATAAAAAAAAAAGAAACATTTGCGGCCTGCGGTGCATTTCTTGCAGTCCTGATGCATGGAGAAATGCTCAACTTCTGATGCATGGAGAAAAGACCTTCACAAGCCTCTGCTATTGTGTACATAGTTTACACTAAGTGACCCATAGGTTGAGGAGGCAGTGACCGTGGCGGTGTAGGTGGAAGCAGCGGTGGAAAAGGCCTTCACAAGCCTCTGCTATTGTATACATAGTTTATACTAAGTAACCCATAGGATGAGGAGGTGGTGACCGTGGCGGTGGAAGCAGCGGTGGAGGAGGAGGAGGTAGCCAACACTGTTTTATATATATATATATATATATATATATTTTTTTTTTTATTGGGGTAGCCCCTAAAATATTGGGACATATAAAAAAAAAAGAAACATTTGCGGCCAGTGGTGCATTTCTTGCAGTCCTGATGCATGGAGAAATGCTCAACTTCTGATGCATGGAGAAAAGGCCTTCACAAGCCTCTGCTATTGTGTACATAGTTTATACTAGTGACCCATAGGTTGAGGAAGCGGTGACCGTGGCGGTGTAGGTGGAAGCAGCGGTGGAGGAGGAGGAGGTAGCCAACCCTGTTTTTTATATGTATATTTTATTTTAATTGGGGTAGCCCCCAAAATATTGGGACATATAAAAAAAGAAACATTTGCGGCCTACGATGCATTTCTTGCAGTCCTGATGCATGGAGAAATGCTCAACTCCTGATGCATGGAGAAAAGGCCTTCACAAGCCTCTGCTATTGTGTACATAGTTTATACTAAGTGACCCATAGGTTGAGGAGGCGGTGACCGTGGCGGTGTAGGTGGAAGCAGCGGTGGAGGAGGAGGTAGCCAACACTGTTTTTTATATATATATATATATATATATATATATATATTTTTTTTTTATTGGGTAGCCCCCAAAATATTGGGACATATAAAAAAAGAAACATTTGCGGCCTGCGGTGCATTTTTTGCAGTCCTGATGCATGGAGAAATGCTCAACTCCTGATGCATGGAGAAAAGGCCTTCACAAGCCTCTGCTATTGTGTACATAGTTTATACTAGTGACCCATAGGTTGAGGAGCGGTGACCGTGGCGGTGTAGGTGGAAGCAGCGGTGGAGGAGGAGGAGGTAGCCAACCCTGTTTTTTATATGTATATTTTATTTTAATTGGGGTAGCCCCCAAAATATTGGGACATATAAAAAAAGAAACATTTGCGGCCTACGATGCATTTCTTGCAGTCCTGATGCATGGAGAAATGCTCAACTCCTGATGCATGGAGAAAAGGCCTTCACAAGCCTCTGCTATTGTGTACATAGTTTATACTAAGTGACCCATAGGTTGAGGAGGCGGTGACCGTGGCGGTGTAGGTGGAAGCAGCGGTGGAGGAGGAGGAGGTAGCCAAGCACTGTTTTTTATATATATATATATATATATATATATATATATATATATTTTTTTATTTTTTTAATTGGAGTAGCCCCCAAAATATTGGGACATATAAAAAAAGAAACATTTGCGGCCTGCGGTGCATTTCTTGCAGTCCTGATGCATGGAGAAATGCTCAACTCCTGATGCATGGAGAAAAGGCCTTCACAAGCCTCTGCTATTGTGTACATAGTTTATACTAAGTGACCCATAGGTTGAGGAGGCGGTGACCGTGGCAGTGTAGGTGGAAGCGGCAATGGAAGAGAAGGAGGTAGCTGCATCAGGGTCCTGGTATGTGGCCACACAAACGCTGGTGCTCAAGACCAGGGGGCGTGCGGTTACCCTGCACCAGACCCTGCTAATCCATTCCACACTGTGACTCCTGAATTCTACATCAGGCACACTGGGTCCCGGTTGTCCGACCACCGCCCAGACAGTGCGAATAACTCATTAAATCTGTTATTGTTCTTTTTATCGTTTCAACTGTGGGAATTCTAAAGAAAATACATGCCAACGAGCACTGGGGACGGCCTCTCCGCTTTTGCACCCTGCTCCCTCTTGCGGCCCTCTAGCGCAGTTTTAAAAATTCTAATTTTCTGGGTGCTAATCTGCTAAATAGTACATTTTGGGGCGTGCACTTCATATCTGAGAGTCAAATAGAAGTGTCTAATAGTGTGCTTAGAGCGCAGTGGTAAACATTCTTATTTTCTGGGTGCTAATCTGCTAAATAGTAAATTTTGGGGCGTGCTCTTCATATCTGATAGTCAAATCGAAGCGTCTGATAGTGTGCTTACAGCGCAGTTGTAAAAATTCAAATTTTCTGGGTTCTAATCTGCTAAATAGTATATTTTGGGGCCTGCTCTTCATATCTGAGAGTCAAATAGAAGTGTCTAATAGTGTGCTTACAGCGCAGTTGTAAAAATTCTAATTGTTTTGCTGCTAATCTGCCAAAGAGTACATTTGCGACCTGCGGTGCACTTCATATGTGAGAGTCAAATAGAAGCATGAAATAGTGTGCTTACTGCGCAGTTGTAAACATTCTAATTGTTTTGCTGCTAATCTGCTAAATAGTACATTTGCGAACTGCACTTCATATATGAGAGTCAAATCAAAGCGTCTAATAGAGCGCTTACATCGCACTTGTAAAAATTATAATTTTCTGGGTGCTAATCTGCTAAATAGTACATTTTGGGGCCTGCTCTTCATATCCGAGAGTCAAATAGAAGCGTCTAATAGTGTGCTTACAGCGCAGTGGTAAACATTCTTATTTTCTGGGTGCTAATCTGCTAAATAGTACATTTGCGGACTGCACTTCATATCTGAGAGTCAAATCGAAGCGTCTAATAGTGTGCTTACAGTGCAGTTGTAAAAACTCTAATTGTTTTGCTGCTAATATGCTAAATAGTACATTTGCGGCCTCTGTGCACTTCATATCTGAGAGTCAAACAGAAATGTCTAATAGTGTGCTTACAGCGCAGTGGTAAACATTCTTATTTTCTGGGTGCTAATCTGCTAAATAGTACATTTGCGGACTGCTCTTCATATCTGAGAGTCAAATCGAAGCGTCTAATATTGTATTTACATCGCATTTTCAAAAATTATATTTTTTTGGGTGCTAAATAGTACATCTGCGGCCTACGGTGCATTTCTTGCAGTCCAATAAACTAAAAAAAAATAAAATTGTTGACTGTTGGCGGTTACATTGTCGCCTGACATAAAACATCTGTTAGTTTGGTGGGTGAACGTAAAGAATGAGGAGAGCGTCAAATAAGGGACATGGCCCTGGTCGTGGTGCTTCTGGTGTTGGTGGAATCCCTGTTGCAAGGAGAGGACGTGGTCGATCTGTGCCAGCTACACGCACAAGTGAAACACCTTTTTTATTTGCGAGTACGCGACAGAACCTTCAGCGTTATTTGGTAGGCCCAAATACCACTCTACTAATGGTGAGGCCAGAACAAGTAAAGGCGATAGTAGATTGGATGGCTCCAGTTCCTGCATATTGTCTCCCACCCGGTGCCTTGCTGAAAGCTCAGAGTTGACACCTGCAGCCCATGGCCATCTGTCTATCACCTCACCCCCTTGCAAATCACCCAAGCAGTCTGAGCCACAAGTCATGCAGCAGTCTGTTATGCTTTTTGATGACTCTTCTGGTGGGGTTTCCATTTGCCATCCACCTAGCCCTGCCCCAGGATTCAGTGCACTGATGCACAACCACTTATGTTTGAGGATGTGGGCATGCAAGGACCACCGCAGCACATCTCTGATGATGACTAAACACAGGTGGCTGTGGCTTTCTGCAGTGTGCAGACCGGCAAAGAGGGCAGGGTTGAGGAGTGGGTGGAAAATGATGTGGAGGATGATGAGGTCCTAGACCCCACATGGAATGAAGGTCATGAGAGTGACTTGTGCAGTTTGGAGGAAGAGGCGGTGGTCGCACAGAGGCACCGGCACAGCATAAGAGGGAGCAGGGTGCAAAAGCGGAGTGGCCGTCCCCTAGACAGTACGCCTGTTACTTCCCACCACACCCAGGGACCAAGCACACCAAAGCCAGCTCCAAGGAGTTCCTTGGCGTGGCAGTTCTTCAGACAATGTTCCGACGACAAGACATGAGTGGTTTGCACGCTGTGCAATCAGAGCTTGAAGCGAGGCATAAACATGCTAAACCTGAGCACAACCTGCATGACCAGGCATCTACATGCAAAGCACGAGCTGCAGTGGAGTAAGCACATCAAAAACCAAGAAAGGTCTCTGCTGCTGTCTCTGCCTCTTCCTCCACCTCTGGAGTGACAGTGGCACCTGCCACCTGCAAACAGAGGATGTGGCAGCAACGCCACCACGTCCGCCACAGTCCCCAAGCATCTCCACACTGTCCCATGGAAGTGTTCAGCTGTCCATATCCCAAACACCGGAGAGAAAGAGGAAGTACGCCCCTACCCACCCGCGATCCCTAACCCTGAATGCCAGCATTTCAAAATGTGTGGCCTTTGAAATGCTGTCATTCCGTCTGGTGGAGACGGACAGTTTTAAAAACCTGATGGCGGTGGCTGTCCCACAGTACGTGGTTCCCATCCGCCACTACTTTTCCAGATGAGTCATCCCTTCCCTGCACAACCAATTGGCGGACAAAATCAGGTGTGCACTGCGCAACTCCATCAGTGGCAAGGTCCACATAACCACAGATACGTGGACCAGTAAGCACTGGCAGGGACGCTATATCTCCCTAACTGCACACTGGGCAAATGTAGTGGCGGGTGGGCCTGATGCGGATAGCAGTTTGGCGCATGTCCTTCTGCCACCGTGGATTGCAGGGCATTTCTCTTTGCCTCCTGTTGACTCCTCCTCCTACTCCGCTTCCTCCTCCTCTACCACCACCTCATCCAGGCAGTGTAACACCTTCACCACCAACTTCAGCACAGCCAGGGGGAAACGACAGCAGGCTGTTTTAAAATTAATATGTTTGGGGGGAAAACCCCACACCGCGCAGGAGCTGTGGACAGGCATGGAACAACAGACCGATGAGTGGTTGTTTCCACTGAGCCTCAAGCCCGGCCTGGTGGTCTGCGATAATGGGCGAAATCTCATAGCAGCTCTGGGCTTAGCCGGTTTGCCAGACATCCCTTGCCTGGTGCATGTGCTGAATTTGGTGGTGCAGAAATTCCTGAAAAGCTACCCAGATATATCAGAGCTGCTGCAGAAAGTGCGGGCCATCTGTGCGCGCTTTCGGCGTTCTCACCCTGCTGCTGCTTGCCTGTCTGTGCTGCAGTGTATCTTCGGCCTTCCCGCTCACCGCCTCATATGCGACGTGCTCACAAGGTGGAACTCCACCTTGCACATGCTGGAGAGACTGTGCGAGCAGCAGCAGGCGATAGTGGAGTTTCAGATGCAGCACGCACGGGTCAGTCGCTCTGTGGAACAAAACCACTTCACCACCAATGAGTGGGCCTCCATGCGAGACCTGTGTGCCATTTTGCACTGTTTCGAGTACTCCCAACATGTCCAGTGCCGATGACCCCATTCCCAGCCTTACTATCCCGCTTCTATGTCTCCTTGAAAAAAATGCTACGGGTGATGATGGAAGAGGATGTGGCACAGGAGGAAGAGGAGAAGGAAGAGGGGTCATTTCCACAGTTATGAGGCCAGTCATTCACAAGTGGCTTGGAGGGTGGGTTCCTGCACCAGCATAGGTCAGGTACACAATTGTCCAGCCAGGGCAGAGTTCTGGAGGATGAGGAGGAGGATGATGAGGATGATGAGGAGTAGGAACTCTGTTCACAACAGGGTGGCACCCAATACAGCTTGTGAGCATCATTGGAGCGTGGCTGGGGGGATACGGAGGACTCAGACGATACACCTCCTACAGAGGACAGCTTGTCCTTGCCTCTGGGCAGCCTGGCACACATGAGCGACTACATGCTGCAGTGCCTGCACAACGACTGCCGAATTGTACACATTCTAACTTGTATTGATTACTGGGTGGCCACCCTGCTGGATCCCCATTACAAGAACAATGTGCCATCCTTAATTCCCTCACTGGAGCATGATCAGAAGATGCGCGACTACTAGTGCACGCTGGTAGACGCGCTGCTGAAGGCATTCCCAACTGACACCGGGGGCTCAGTGGAAGCACAAGGCAAAGGCAGAGGAGGAGGAAGAGGTCGCCAACGCAGCTGGGGCACCGCTAGCACCTCAGAAGGCGGGGTTAGCATGGCTGAAATGTGGAAAAGCTTTGTCAGCACGCCGCAACAACCAGCACTACCATCTGATATGGAACGTCTTAGCAGGAGGCAGCATTTCAGCAACATGGTGGAACAGTACGTGTGCACACACCTACACATACTGACTGATGGGTCTGCCCCATTCAACTTCTGGGTCTCCAAATTGGGCACATGGCCTGAGCTTGCCCTTTATGTCTTGGAGGTGCTGGCCTGCCCTGCAGCCAGTGTATTTTCTGAACGTGTGTTTAGCACAGCAGGGGGCGTTATCACAGACAAGCGCAGCCACCTGTCCACAGCCAACGTGGACAAGCTCACATTTATTAAAATGGACCAGACATGGATCCCACCAGACTTGTCTGTACCTTGTGCAGAATAGACATTTATACCGGCCTCATCCAGCCATTGTTATACTCAAGTGCGCTTATTCTTTGTTTTCTTTTTTTTAACTGTCCCAATATTTTGTGGGCTACCCCAATAAAAAAAAAAAAAAAACAGTGTTGGCCACCTCCTCCTCCTCCTCCACCACCACCGCTTCCACCTACACCGCCATGGTGTATACCCAGATATATCAGAGCTGCTGCAGAAAGTGCGGGCCGTCTGTGCGTGCTTTTGGCATTCTCACCCTGGTGCTGCTCGCCTGTGTGCGCTGCAGTGTAACTTCGGCCTTCCCGCTCACCGCCTCATGTGCGAGCAGCAGCAGGCGATAGTGAAGTTTCAGCTTCAGCACGCACGGGTCAGTCCCTCTGCGGAACAGAGTTTTCTTTTTTTATATGTCCCAATATTTTGGGGGCTACTCCAATTAAAAAAACAAAACAAAAATCAGTGTTGGCTACCTCCTCCACTTCTGCTTCCACCTACACCGCCACAGTCACCACCTCCTCAACCTTTGGGTCACTTTGTATAAACTATGTACACATTAGCAGAGGCTTGTGAAGGCCTTTTCTCCCTGCATCAGGAGTTGAGGATTTCTCCATGCATCAGGACTGCAAGAAATGCACAACAGGCCGCAAATGTTTCTTTTTTATATGTCCCAATATTTTTGGGGCTACCCCAATTAAAAAAACAAACAAAAAACAAACAAACAAATAAAAAACTGTGTTGGCTACCTCCTCCTCCACCGCTGCTTCCACCTACACCGCCACGATCGCCGCCTCCTCAACTTATGGGTCACTTAGTATAAACTATATATACAATAGCAGAGGCTTGTGAAGGCCTTTTCTCCATGCATCAGGAGTTGAGCTCAGTTTGAACAATGAAAGAGAATACCCTGCACTCCAACCCTCTCTCAAATGGATACTTCTGTTGATCCTCCTGACAGCCATGCTATAGATTTTGATTTATGTTCTTCCAAAGCTAATATCAAATATTCCATCTAGTGCTATTTTATGGCTCAGCTGTATTTTTATGTTATTTTAAGTGATTCCCTATCCTCATTTGTTTGCAGAGCACTTGTCCTACTCTTAACCACATTTTACTTCCTTTTGCAGCTCTCTAGCCCTTTCCAGGAGTTTTTTATTGGCATTTTTGTGGCCAAAAGTTCAGGTTCCCATTGACTTCAATGGGGTTCGGGTTCGAGGTCAAGTTCGAGCCCAAACCGGGACGTTTTTTCACAGTTCGGCCGAACCCGCCGGACCCGAACATCCAGGTGTCCACTCAACTCTATACATGACGGAATCTGCAGGCACTGTCCACAACCGCCTGTTAAAATTATTACATACATGCTTTTTCCCAGAAAATAATTGGTCTACCTAATTTATCTTTTAACTCTTTTTGAGCAGTGTTAGGCGTGTACTCAGCACTGGCATTACTAGTAGAAGGTGTTGCATTGTCGTTTGTACAGAAATTTGCATGGCCGAGGAACATTTAGCACAAACTGGCGTTTTTAAGTCCTGCATAATAATTCTGTGTCTGCTTGGCCCCAGTCAGGATGAACATTAAGTTGGGCTAATGCAGCAGCGGCTTTAGCTGAAAGGACTTGATATCGTAAAAAGCGTAGCCGCCATATTAATATATCGTAAAAAGCGTAGCCGCCATATTTATAACCAAAGTCCACCAGTTTGTGCATATACAAATCTAGTTCCTCTCTGCGGTGAGAACCTGAGGAGCAAATCACGTCCCTAAATAAGACAAAATCTAGATGAATTCTGGAATATTTTGTTTCTTGTTAAGTCTGGAATAGCCTTCATTACCACAGACAGATCACCAAAGGTGTAAGAACTGTTTTGATTATGTCCTGTGTAGCAATTAGTAGAAAGGCCAAATTAACACCTTTACCCTCTAAAATGGCACGTATTATTATTGAGGATTAGAAGCATGGTTAGTGGTTTCCAGATTGTCCAACCTGTTATTAAAAGCAGCTATAGAAGCCACCAGAGATAAGACAATGCTATGTAGTTCTTTTAAGCTATTTATTTTTTTTGTTTGTTTCATCCGAAACAGTTCAGCTTTCCTAGCTGTAGCTGGAAAGGGAATATTCCTTCTTTTAAGTTCTGCTATACTTTTGGGTATTATCCATGATCTGTAGCTGGAATGTAGGTTACTACGGTCTGTCTTGTAAGAGAATTAGAACTGAATGGATGCTGGTAAGCGAGAGGTCATTTCTGAGTAGTGAGGCATTAGACATACTATGGGGTAAAAGGAAACAAATTGATTATTGAAGTGTAAGGTGATAGGTATGAAGTAAAACCACTGCCTACTACTAGTGCCAATTGGCAAAATTATATTACTGTAACTAGTTTGGTGACAGGTGAGGCCCTAACTAATTGCCAAGTGACTTGAGAGGCTCTACCTATGATTTGGCGCATGGGGCTTTCTTGATGCCACTGACGTAAGTGGTGGGGTGTTGGCCTCTCGGTGACATTTACCAAATTTAAGATAGATTTACCATGACAGGTGAGGCCCTGACTATAACATAATGCAAGGCTCTAGCTATGCGTTGGGCCATTGGGCTTGTTCCTCCGAGCGTGAGGATGGGAGTTGGCCTTGCGGGACCACTTGACTTAAATGAAGAAGCCTATGAAATTTTTTTACCTAGTTGGCAAGAACTTTCAGAAGGTTACTTCATACCTAACAGTGGTTTGGAGAAGTTCCTATAGATCATTTTTTTATAACCTTGAAATTTGTAAATGTTTTGTATGCTTATATAAAGCTAAAAACTAGCAGAACAAGGCAAGTATTCATTTTTATTTAGATGACTAGGGAAATAAATTATACTAGAATTTTCTAACCAGTATTTCTCAAAGGAAATTCCTGAACTACAGCAAGTTAAAATGAGATTCTCCCCAGGAAGTGATTGCTGAGATCCTAAAGGATTAGGCAGGAATGAGGAAAAGGAGACGGAAGGGAAAAAAGGGGGAAAAGGGGAGGGAGAAATAGAGAGAGAAAGAAAATGTAACTTGGAATTATTGAAACATGCAATATTATTTGAGAAATTCAATTAATTCCCTATTTGAACTGGTATTAACGATTATTAACGAATTTGACACAGAGAAATTTTGAACTGTTAAATTGTTAAGTAATTAGTGAACCTTCCCCTGAGACGGATGTCATACAGCATATTTAGAGTATAGATAAGAATTCACATAAATGGTCAAGCAGTAATGCCTGAAACCTAGTGAATTGTCATAGTGTTATATAGAAAGCAAACAAATTTCAATTCCTGGGAAAGAAAAATACACGAACGGGAAACCTTCAAACGAATTGGTGTTTGTAAAATTTTGGCGCGAATAGCATTGAACCTGACAATTATGTGAAATAGCTTAGGTATGAACAGCATGAATTAATACACAAATGCCATTCGTATGCTTTCACCCATACGAATTAAGTGTCTGTAGAACACATAGACGAATGAAGCAGCTTAAAACATGCATTCATTTAAACGAAAGGAAAATACAAATTGATATGAATTGTATGCGATAATGTACGAAATACATAATGTTCGTATAACCAGACTACTTGCAGTTTGTAGAATGTATGCAGCAAAGGGGCAGTGTTTGTGCGATGGGCCGCTTACGTTTTTACATATTCATAAACTTACATGAAAGTAAATTGGATAGCTGTGTTCATACAGACAGCCGGCGGGCGGAAATGACGTCAGGATCTTTGTCAACCGGACACAGAACAGAAAAACTTCTGACTGGTAAGCAGGGGTTACTGGGGGTTTAAATAGGACAAATAACCCCTCCCACAATTTCAGGCATATGCCTTCCATATATATATATATATAGACATAGCAGAAATGACCGCACTCCAAGGACTTTGTAGAGATTTTCAAATAAAATGTAACTTTTATTCAATCCTTTTAAAAAGTCAACATTTCAGTTTCCACATGGAGCTTTCATCAAGACAAAGCATGAAAGCTCAATGTTAAAAACCTACTTCTTCATAAAAGCGTATCAATTTAACTGTTAATAGCTCCTGATTGATTCCTCCTCTGCAACTGTCACTAGTCTAATACTATCCTTCCCTTTTTGTGTCATTTTACCCCACTCCCTGGAGCATGTAAGCTCATTGAGCAGGGCCCCCAACCCCTCTGTTCCTGTGTGTCTAACTCGTCTGATTACAGCTACATCTCTGTTCGTTCACCCATTGTAAAGCGCTGCGGAATTAGATGGCGCTATATAAATAACATAATAATAATAATATGTCTACATGATCCTTGCCAGACCAGCACCGGGCACCACAGGATTACACCAGGAGTGCAAGACCTCGCTATTTATATATGATCACGGCAGCAGGGAAGAGGTTAAGGGATATTTGGGTTGCTACCAGGTTTTATAACTTTTTTGCACCAAGGAACAACCTGCAACAATTTAGCTTCCTCTTTATCTCAGATCAAAGTGAGGTGAGGAGAGGGGCAGAGACAATGTATCTGCCAGTGATTTAAAATAATTATCTGACACATTGTAACAGTCACTGCAATCACAAGCTGCAGATCGCCACTGATTGGCCACAGGCAGGCCACCCTACCGTGATTTGCAGCTTGGGAGGGAACCAGCACATGTCTGAGGGCTAAATCGCTGGGGTGTGCTATGCCGCCTATACAGAGTTTAAGCCCATTAACATCGAGACGGCATTAACGGGTTAAACAATTACAAAACAAAAACATTGCAGATTACAGAACACCCATAATTTCATCAATATCTGCTACAATTACCATCTTACATCTAACAAAAACATACAACATATATTTTTTTAAATTCAATTATTATTTATGCATATATAGTAATACATTTAAAAAACAAAAACATCAACCATATAGCAGTTTACAGGGGAATTAGTTACTAAAAATGTTTTAAATATATTGATTTATTGAATATGGCAATATGGTGGCGAATTAAGTAACCTGATAAGATTATGTGTGTATTTTTATGATGTGTGCGCTGTAACTTAATTTTTATCATGTATGAATATTGGTCACTACAGCAGCACCATTCATGTAGAATGCATTTTTTGGGGTGTGACCCTAATCCTTTTTGTCGTTGCTATGCAAGTTTGGAATCTAGACCAGATTCAGTTTGAGGCTGAGCTTTGGAGGTGACCACAGGTGTGTATATATGATGAGTTTTTGAATAGCAATGTTATTTTTATTCTAACCTTCATTTAGCACATATTGATTTGCATTGTGAGTATATTCATCCAAGCACTAACACTTTAATTGTTTAATTTTGACACTGTTTTTAATTGCTTTTATCACATTAATTTTGTACACTCACAATGCTCTTAAAATAGATGAACTTTAGCTTATTTAGCACTATTTAACTTGTCTCCCACATTTGGATTTAGTGTAGGACCCACCGATATTGGCAAATTAAGTAGCCTGATAACATAAAAATATGTGTGCACCGGAACTTAATTTGTATCCGATTTAAATACATTGATTATCATATTTTGAGTTATTCAGTAAACTAAAAATCATTTTAAATTATTCAAATGATTTGGAAAAATTTCCTCCTTTGTCCTAGTCACAATTTGGCTATTTTTATAAATTTGTCCATTCAAATTTCAATTCACCACAACTTTGAATTTAGAAACAACATCTTTATTTACTAACCTGTAAATCACTGGGCCCAAATTGCCAAATTGGAAAAATCTCTGTTTTCAGTATTCCAAATTGTAGGGAAATGAAAATAGAAATAGATTTTCTGGACTTGATGGGGGGGGATTTAAAACATTATCACAAATGGCCAGTGGTAACGTGGCAATTTACAAGTTATTTTAAGAATCAGAGAGTTTTCTTATTTAATTTAACCCCTTAAGGACACATGACATGTGTGACATGCCATGATTCCCTTTTATTTCAGAAGTTTGGTCCTTAAGGGGTTAAAGTGCTAATACATAAATATTCAAAGTAACAAAACAAAGAGGAGGTCTAAGATTGAAGTAGAACTGCAGTGATTTGTAAAAATGACACTACTATAAGCTAGAACTCTTAAAACTTAGACAATTTAAGCCATAGTTGATGCTCATGTGAAGTATGCTGGCCAAATATGACAAGCTCCCTCCAACCACTGTTAATGACTTATGGCAAGCTAGGAGACCAATCAATGTCATTAACAAATAACTGTCAAATAGTGAACCTCTATACTACAATATTTCCTCTATTTAGTGTCAGTCTGTATCTACACAACCAGCTACTCAGCTTCAGAGCATTAGCCAGAGCTGTTCCCAAACAATGTAGATGTTCACTGTTTGATTATTTGTGGATACATAGTTCCACCAGACCCAGCTCCATCATCTAGGCTGGAATCTGAGGACTCTGTTACAGCTGATGTTCATCTATATGGATTTATGTCCATGGATTGGTGGACTGACTTTTACTGATTATACACAATCTCCCACATTTCTCCAACATACACATTCCCCCCCCTCAGTTTGCACGCACTCACACTGTCCATATGTCACATGAACTACATGAACTACTACATGAGCTGAAGACATTTTGCCAAGACGAATGAGCAGCTATACCACCTGCAAGAATTAAGGGGCTCATAGGTAACTATTACAAAAGACTGCACGCTGTCATTGATGCTAATGGGGGTAATACACAGTAGTAAGACCAAAGGGTATGCAGACTTTTGAACAGGGGTCATTTAATTTTTTTCCTTGGTGTCATGTTTTGTTTTATGATACTGACGTTCTTTTATAACCTACAGTTAAATATGAATCCTATAATAAATAAAAGGAATGTGTTTTACCTGCTCACTCATGTTTTCTTTAAAAATGGTACATATATTATCAATTCTCCAAGGGTATACAAATTATTGTAATATCACTCTTCTGACAGAGAGAAATCCATAAAGAACTATCTATTAAATTTTTTCGCAATGCTTTTCACTTTCACTTCTAATCTACATAAATGACTGCAGCTTCCACTTTTTGTGGTCTTTATGTCTCTGCAATTATTTGTTATATTTTCCTTTTACAATTATCTTTTTAACTAGAAGATATTTTTAGTAATGCCTCCAGCTTCCTTCTTGTTTCATTCTCTGTTCTAAATAAAAAGATTACTAGTGAGAGATTTGCTTAAAATGTATTTGCCGCCTAATTATGCAGTGAATATCTTGTGATATCCTGTGGTGAAATATTCTGTTAGTACTCCACCACTTTAACTACATTTAAATTTCATCCTGATAAAAAAAGTAAAAATATATATATATATTTTTTTTTTCAGAATTAAATATATATTTCTTACCTTTTGCATCTTCTAAGAAATATATTTCATTTTTATGTTTTGGCTGAAAATAAGTGGTCTTCCTTAATACATTGAATGAATGTGAACAATGTTTTCTTGGCTAATATAAAGAGGTTGGCAGGGCACTGAGGGACACCGTGTAGAATTCCGCAGAGAGTTAAACTGTCAAGATCCTTTTAGAATGTCCTTGTTTACAACAATTGAAAATTATAGGAGCCATGTTTTTTTCTACTGAGGAAAAGGTATGTGTGGATACAATAGCTGTAGCTTTTCAAGCGTTTAATCAGATAAACAATAAGTATGAATAAAATATATTAACCCCTTAAGGACCGAGGACGGTTCAGGACCGTCATCAGCATTTTTGCCTTGCCGACCGATGACGGTCCTGAACCGTCCTAACGGTCTGGGGGTACTTACCTGATCGCCGTTGTTCCCCCGGCGGCGATCAGTGTTCCTCCGGTTGTGGGGAGACTGCCTGCAGCCCAGACAGTCTCCCCACGGCAGATTAGGACCCCTGTGGCCATGTGATCGCTCAACACAGCGATCACATGGTCACAATAGGTGTCCATGTGTCTGCCTGCAGGGGGACTGTCTGTGCTGACAGGCAGTCTCCCTGCATGTGTAAAATCAGAAAAAAAAATAAAGTTAGTGTTAATTAAAAAAATAAAATAATTATATATGTGTATATATGATATATAGACCTATATTATATCTATATAATATAGGTCTATATATCATATATATATAATGTCATACTAAGTGTATTTTTATATTAATATGTACTTATATTAATATAAAAATACACTTATAATTAAATTACACACGTATATATATAATATATATAATAACTATATATATTGTATATATATATTATTATAAAATATAAATAATAAGCAATTTAAATTAAATAAATATTTTTTTAAATAATAATAAAAAATTTAAAAAAAATTATATAGCTATATGAAATTTTATTCTAACTGTATTTTAAAATTAATATATATATATTTATATCAAAATACACTTAGCATGAATTTGTATATATATCTATGTATATAAAAATAAATAAAAATAATAAGAAATATACATACGTCCATATACAAAATTACATAAATAATTATATAAATATACACGTAGACTTCAAATATATAAATATGCATATATATTTAAATTCTACGTGCGTATTTATGTAATATTTTTACATAATTCAGTTATTTTATTGATTGCAATTTGAGGGACCTGCCTGCCAACCCAGGCCGAAATTCCAGAGAATTTCATTTGCTAGCACTGTATTTTACCCTGTAACGTTCTACGACACCCTAAAACCTGTACATGGGGGGTACTGTTTTACTCGGGAGACTTCGCTGAACACAAATATTAGTGATTCACAACAGTAA
Organism: Pelobates cultripes; assembly: GCA_933207985.1. Lineage (NCBI taxonomy): Eukaryota > Metazoa > Chordata > Amphibia > Anura > Pelobatidae > Pelobates > Pelobates cultripes. The sequence goes on from OW240914.1 coordinate 17,916,134, forward strand.
AACATATCACAGCGATGATATTGTCAGTGAAAGTTACTTTTTTTGCATTTTTCACAAACAAACAGCACTTTTACTGATGATATAATTGTTGTGATACGTTTTCCAGTTTTTAAACACTAATATTTGTGTTCAGCGATGTCTCCCGAGTAAAACAGTACCCCCCATGTACAGGTTTTATAGCATTTTTGAAAGTTACAAGGTCAAATATATGGGTCAAATATTTTACATTGAAAATGGCCAGGTTGGTTACGTTGCCTTTGAGAGCGTATGGTAGCCCAGGAATGAGAATTACCCCCATGATGGCATACCATTTGCAAAAGAAGACAACCCAAGGTATTACAAATGGGGTATGTCCAGTCTTTTTTAGTAACCACTTGGTCACAAACACTGGCCAAAATTAGCGTTCAATTTAGTTTTTTTACTTTTTTCACACACAAATATGAATGCTTACTTTGGCCAGTGTTTTCGACTAAGTGGCTACTAAAAAAGACTGGACATACCCCATATTGAATACCCTGGGTTGTCTACTTTAAAAAAAAATATATGTACATGTGGGGTGTTATTCAGAGATTTATGACAGATAATAGTGTTACAATGTCACTATTGATAAATTTTAAAATGTATGTTTTGAAACCGCAATATCCTACTTGTACCTATAGCCCTATAACATGCAAAAAAAAGCAAAAAAGCACGTAAACACTAGGTATTTTTAAACTCAGGACAAAATTTTGAATCTATTTAGCAGTTTTTTCATTCACTTTTGTAGATGAGTAAAAGATTTTTCAAGTAAAAGTAAAAAAACATGTATTTTTTTAAATTTTTCATCAGATTTTTGTATTTTTTTTAAATTAAAATACATGAGATTATATAAATAATGGTATGTAAAGAAAGCCCCTTTTGTCCTGAAAAAACAATATATAATTTGTATGGGAACAGTAAATGAGAAAGCGGAAAATTACAGCCAAACACAAACACCACAAAAGTGTAAAAATATTCCTGGTCGCAAATGTACAACATCGCAAAAACAGTCCAGTCCTTAAGGGGTTAAAACAATGACTTTATTTAATTTTATCTAAAATTATACAATTTCATGCAGCCAACAAGAGAAATAGTTTTACACTTCAGATATCTGGAATTTTCTTCTCAAATCTGACACAGTTTTCTATAAAAAGAGACCATAAAGTGAATGAATTCTTCTAAAGATCAACTGATCTAAAAGAGAATGCATGAAGTGGTAACACAGTTACATAGTTACATAGCTGAAAAGAGACTTGCATCCATCAAGTTCAGCCTTCCTCACAGCACTTCCAATTTTGCAACAAACTAGGGGAAAAAATCCTTCTTGACCCCAGAATGGCAGTCAGATTTATCCTTGATTCTTCAGGTATTAAATCGTCCTCGCTATCATGGCAAATGGGGGAAAGGCGTACACTCCCTTGGTTGGCCATGGTTGGAGAAATGCGTCCACTGCCATGCTCTACGGGTCCAGAAGCCAGCTGAAGTAGTTGTGCATCTGTCTGTTTTGTGGGATGCAAACAGATCCAGCTGGAAGGGACCTCTCCTGACTGAGAGGCGTTGGAAGACCTGTGGGTCCAGTCTCCAATCGCTGCTGTCCCGCCAGTGACGTGAGAACCAGTCTGCTGTCAGGTTTGTTACCCCCGGGAGATATTCCGCTTTGAGGGAGATGTTGCGGGGTAGGCAGAAATCGAAGATCTCCTTCGTTATTTCAGATAGGAGCCGGGACCGGGCTCCGCCCAAGCGGTTGATGTAGCGAATCGCGGAGAAGCGAACCATCCGGAGAAGGATGCAGCAGTTCAATCTGTCCCTTGCTAGGCTGTGGATCGCGAATGAGCCCGCTAGGAGTTCCAGACAATTTATGTGTAGGTTGATTTCCTGAGAGGTCCAGGCGCCTCCTGTTGACTTGCCTTCACCCGTCGCGCCCCAGCCCCAAAGGCTGACGTCCGATTCCAGAACTATGTCGGGCGAGCTCCTGAAGATGGCCCGGCCGTTCCATGCCTCCATGCTGTCTAGCCACCATCTGAATTCCTCCTTGACCTCTTCCGTAATCGGGATTGTTTGATCGTAGGAAGGGTTCCGGTGAAAAAAGGAGGTCTTCAGGCGTTGCATCGCTCTGTAGTGGAGTGGTCCTGAGAATATGGCCTGGATGGACGCGGATAGTAGTCCTACAATCCGAGCCAGATTGCGGAGTGGAATGGAATGGCAGCGAATGACTCTGCGTAGTTCTTTTTTGATTGCCGCGATCTTTGCTGCCGGCAATCATAATGTGCTGGACTTGGAGTCTATCTCGAAGCCCAAAAACTGCACCGTCTGAGCTGGAGATATCTCTGACTTCAGGAAGTTCACCACGAAACCTAGTGACGTCAGGATGTCTACGGTAAAGGTGTGTGTTGAATCAGTCTGGACTTGTCAGAGCAAAACAGAAGCAGGTCGTCCAGGTAGATAATGCAACAAATTCCTTGTGCTTGTAGATGTGCGACTACTGAAGCTGAAGCCGAAGGGGAGGCATGTGAATTGCATGGGGAGGCCTCGCCACCGGAATCTGAGGAATCGACGGCAGGCAATGTGGAAGGGTACTGACAGGTATGCGTCCTTGAGGTCCAGTCTTGTGAACCAGTCTCCGTCTTGGAGGAGGTCTCTCAGAAGTTGTATGCCTTCCATCTTGAAGTGCCTGTATATAACATAAGCGTTGAGCCTCCTTAAATTTATGACTGGTTGGAATTCCCCGGTCCTCTTTTTTACCAGGAAAATATTGCTGAAAAAGCCCCCTGGTCGTGTGCGGATTCTATCGCCCCTTTTGACCGGAGCTCTCGCAACTCGTTCTCAATGAGTTGTCCGTCTTCTGCGGAGCAGTTCAAGGGGTGTGGAGGAACCGCTTGGTTCGGAAGGTCCACGAAGTCTATGACGTAGCCGTGTACCGTCTAGAGGATCCATGCATCTGTCGAGATGGCTGTCCAGTTCCGAAAATATAGAGCAATACGACCTGCAGTGTGTGAGGTAAGGGGTACATGAGTCAAATATTGACTTACCTGTGGGGGTGAAGCGTGCTCTGCCACGGGCATGTGATCCATGACCTCTGTTGGCTCCTCTGGTGTAGGAGAAAGGCTGCCTGTAGCCCACGTCCGGGTAAAATGGTTGAGGTCTTTGTGAGCGGGGGCCTGTGGTGGCCAGCCTGTCCAAAAACACCCCGATTGCGGTTGCTCCTAAAGACCCGTTTCATAGAGATCTGAGCTTTATTAAGGGACGTGAACACATTCACGTGTCTGTTCAGGTCCTTCAAAAATGCGTCCCCGTACAGTTTGCCCTGTGCCAGTGGTCCTAATTCTTTGGTGCCCAATTTTCCGTCTAAGCGGAGTAATGCTGCTTTCCTCCTCTCAGAGGAGAGGGCCACGTTGGCGTTGCCAACAAAACAAAAACATCTTTGCACCCATTCTCTAATATCATGCTGGTATGGAACTGGTCACCTCTTAGGGCGTCATCCGCCAAGTACATGTTGCGGGAAAGAGGGCCGATGGAGTCCAGCAACTTGTCCTGTACGCCATGGAATCCCTTCTCCACCCCTTTCCGGTTATTGCGACCACCCCTAGACATAAAGGTGGTCATGACCTGGTCAAACTCCGGTGTCTGTGCCACATGGTCGGGTAGCGAAGGGCGAGGGCATTCGGAGCGTAAGCGGTTGTGCACCATCTTGTCCATTGGTTTGCGTAACCACAGGTGCATAAACTTCGCGAGGTGTTCAGGGGGTGCCCAGTCCCCTGAGTGTGGATGCCGAATGTTTCTTGGGTCGAAAAGACGTTGGCCCAATGGGTCCAGGATGGTTTCCCCCTCGTCCAGTGTTGTTATTGGATCGTCCGGTAGTTGTATGTCATCCAGGAAGGTGCCCTGCAGGAAGTCAGGCATCCTCTGGAGAATCAGAATCCATGGCCTGCCATGAGTCTAATATCGCCATGGAGGGTGAGTGTCTCCCTTCCTCGTCCGAGGAGTAGTGGCGTCTTGGGGAAGGGGCAGAGGGAACCGGCTTGCATCATTTGACAGGGGTCTTGCCTTTGTCAGGGTTGTCGTTCCCCTTTTCGCCCTTCCAGTGGCGTTTAGAAGGCCAGGTGTCAGCTTGTGTGTGTGATTCCGAACCTTCGAAATCGGAGTCCTGGTGTTGGACCTTAGCGGGGTTTTTGTGCTGATCGGCAGACGCCGTCATAACCCTGGAGAGTGCCTTCTCCATCGAGGCAGCAATAGCCTCATTGATCATAGTTTGGAAATCCATAGTGTTCTGGGATGTATCCATAGTTGTTATAGTGACCACAAATAGTATACTTAGCACAGGGCTCAGGTTGGGCTAGGGGTCAGTCTGTATTGTGATGGTACCAGCAGTACCAATCCAACCCCAGCAGGGTGGATAATAAATACTTGCAGCAGTACCAGTGGTACCAAATACCCCAGCAGGGCGTAAAAGAGGTTTAAATAGTTATGCACGTGGTACCAGCAGTACCTGTAACCCCAGCAGGGTATTATTGGGATTTTGCCACTGGGCCTCACCCAGGTATATAGAGGATATATAACTCACACCTCATAAGCAGCAAAATATTAGGGGTCTCACCCCAAATGCACAGGGTAGTTAGCCCTATAGTGCCTTAAAATACAGACTTTAGTCTTACTGACCTGGTGACCCCTGCCTTATTCACACTTGTGAAGGAGCTGTCTGGGAAGCTGTGAGGAAGACTGGGCAGATGCAGGAGCAGGAGCCGAGCGCCGTCTGAACGGAGATTTGGGAGTACCTAAAATGGCGGAAATCCCCGTGAGCGCCGGTGAGAATGCGCGCGGGTGAGAAGCCGCGAGGTAGGGGGTGGCCGGTGGGGGTGAGCGTTACCTCTGTGAGGCAAGAGGTGAGCGATCCGCAGATGGGGCCGGCGGATCGGTCGGGATAAATCGCCGCAAAGAGCCCGCAAAAAAACAACAAAGCCCCAGAGATAAGGGGATATAATGAATGCAGGGACATGAATCCCTGTGGGTAGCAATAAGACAGAAAACTAGCAAGAAACAATCCCCCCCAACAAAACAGAATACATGAAATCAGACATTAATAAGAATAAATGTAATAAGAGCACATGGCATAAATTGAAGAAATGTAAATAGCCAAATAAACAGTAATGGAAAGTGAAGAGCTGAAAACTCTGACCTGTCTGCTGATGGAGCAGTAAAGAAAGAGGAGGAGGAGCCTCATGACTGTGAATACTTTACCTGCTATTGCATTTTGATTGGTTATTGTTTTCACTTTTCTTTACTGCTATGTGGAGTTAGTAAAGAGAGTTATATGCAAAATTGGAAGCCTCCTGCCATGTGGTAAAATTCTTGAATATTATCCCTTAATAACCTTTCAAATACTTTTCCAGCCACAGAAGTTAAGCTCACATGTCTATAATTTCCAGGCAAGGAAATATAAAAAGGAAAAAAGCATATATGGTGAAGTATTTAATTGCACAGTAAAATGATAACATAACAATATATACACTCACAAAGATAATGGCACAAAGTGATTTATATACAATCTCTGGGGTGATACTTACAAGCTCAACGCGGAGAGGCTTGTAAGTGTCACCCCAGAGATTTTATATTTATTCATACGTCTTTGCCTGTTTCATCCTCCTATACACATTTGGAAGGAGAAAGCTTTACCACCAAAAGGCATCGACATCGGATCTGTTTTTAAAGGGGACTTAACCCACGAGGGGTTGACAAGCTCATTTGCACAAATTGATATGAATCACTTTGTGCCATCATCTTTGTGAGTGTATATATTGTTATTTTATCATTTTACTGTGCCATTAAATACTTCACCATATATGCTTTTTTCCTTTTTTATATTTTTTATATGACTTCCATTGAATATGTATGGTAATTATATACACGTTTTGTGACTGTTGCGCCCCCATTTGGTATATGTTTTGGGAACTATACCCTTTCTGTATTTGTGAATCTTTTGGGATTGGGAGTATTCCCTTATTTGGAGTGGCTAGCCTGCACGTTTTCAGCACTTTATCCCTACACCGCTTCCTTATATTTTACACTATATCTGTTTGGTGTGAGGGTATAACACAAGTGTGCAGTATCTGCATTCTATATATTCTGTATATTGTTTCCAATATATAGGTGGTTGTAGAATTGTTGTTCTAAAGCTAGCACTTTTATATATAGACTTTTTCAATATAAATTATAACATCATTTCTCTATTTTACAGTGAACATTTTTCCATGTATCTTTATCTTCATCTTGCTTTTTGTTTTTGTAATATCTATATTGTTAGTTCTGATATAGGGTTACAATCCTACACTAGTTTCCAGGGAGTATGATAAATATTACTGGCTCTATATTCCTTTGTTGTGAGTTAGACCCCACTAGTCAGAATAAAGAACTTTCTCTCCAAACTAGATCTTTCAATTAAGGCATTGAGGGTTGGACAGGGTCATGGTAAGTATTTGGTACTAACAAGGGTTAACAAAAAAAATAAAAAAATAAAGATAAAATATATATATATATATATATATATATATATATATATATCCTATTTTTAATATAAATGTATATATATTAAACAATAGGAAATCTGGAACTGGGCATCCTGAAATAGAATATTCCAAAGAATAAAATCCACGAAGAGGTATAGGAAGATCATAGATCTGGATCGTACTGATTATGGCAGGCAGTGAGAGTACATAGTCCGACGAGAAAATTCAGAGATTAAATATCATGGCGACAGGTGAAAAAGAAGAGAGGTAAAGGATAAGACAGGTAAAGAAGGGGAAAAAACACCCAAGCAGGTCCAAAACCCTGGGCTAAGAATCAGTTGCAGCGGGTTCTGGGGTTTTATAATGTTGTCTTTGGCCAAACGTCCTGCCTCAGTGAAATGATATTAGCACAGTTTTGCTGGATATGTTGGCGCCATTTTGACACACACATGCTTGTCTGATGCTCGATTGATGCAGATATCACAAAACTGATACCAAGTGTTAAAAGCAAAACCAATGTCATAATGCCAGCTAAAACATGGAGCAGCAGATGTCCATGCGTTGTGCCAACATTGCTTGTGCCTTAAATGCTAATCAAGTAACTTGTTTCTTTTAAGAAGATACTTTAAATTTGCAACAACATGAAAACAGTAAAATTAAAGAACAGACAAATATAGTGCACAAAAACATAATTACAAACATTTAAACACTGTGTTGGGTAATGTATAAGCTCTGTTTTTTTTTTTAAGAGGTATACTCAGGGACTGCAAACATCCATCAATTTTATTTTATCCATATTTCACACTTAAGCTGTTCCACGGGGTCAAAACCTTTGGACCTATACAGTAAAGCCTCAATCCTTAGTCGGAACAGAGCCTGTGAATCCTGCAAATCTAGTATTAATGGTGAGGAAACCTTCCATTTACGTGTGATTATTACTTTAACTGCTGTCATATACATACTGTTCCAAATTATTATGCAAATTCTATTTAAGTGTCACAAAGATTAAATATTTTATTTTTCGGTTTAACTCATGGATGGCATTGTGTCTCAGGGCTCTTTTGATCACTGAAAAGAATCTCGGACACCTGTGATAATTAGATTGCCAGGTGAGCCCAATTTAAGGAAAAACTACCAAAGGAAGGTGTTCCACATTATTAAGCAGATCACCATTTTCATGCAATATGGGGAAGAAAAAGGATCTCTCTGCTGCCGAAAAGAGTGAAATAGTTCAATGTCTTGGACGAGGTATGAAAACATTAGATATTTCACGAAACTTAAGCGTGATCATCACACTATTAAGAGATTTGTGGCTGATTCAGAGCACAGACAGGTTCATGCAGATAAAGGCACATTGAGGAAGATTTCTGCCAGATCCATGCATCGGATCAAGAGAGCAGCTGCTAAAATACCATTACATAGCAGCAAACAGATATTTGAAGCTGCTGGTGCCTCTGGAATCCCACGGACATCAAGGTGTGGAGTCCTCCAGAGTCTTGCAACTGTGCATAAACCTTCTATTGGGCCACCATCAACCAATGCTCACAAGCAGGAAACGGCTGCATTGGGCAGAAAAATACATGAAGACTAATTTTCAAACAGTCCTGTTCACTGATGAGTGCCGTGCAACCCTGGATGGTCCAGATGGATGGAGTAGTGGATGGTTGGTGGACGGCCACCCTGTTCCAACAAGGTTGTGACATCAGCAAGGTGGTGGTGGAATCATGTTTTTGGCCAGAATCATGGGAAGAGAGCTAGTTGGCTCCTTTAGGGTCCCTGAAGGTGTAAAGATGACCTCTGAAAAGTATGTGGAGTTTCTGACTGACCACTTTCTTCCCTGGTACAGAAGGAAGAACTATGCTTTCCGTAATAAAATCATTTTCATGCATGACAATGCACCATCTCATGCTGCAAAGAATACCTCTGCATCAATGGCTGTTATGGGGATAAAAGGAGAGAAAGTCATGGTGTGGCCTCCATCCTCCCCTGACCTCAATCCTATTGGGAACCTTTGGAGCATCCTCAAAAGCAAAAGATCTATGAGATTGGGAGGCAGTTTATATCCAAACAGCAGCTCTGGGAGGCTATTCTGACATCTTGCAAACAAATTCAAGCAAAAAACTGTCCAAAAACTCACAAGTTCAATGGATGAAAGACTTGTGAAGCTGCTATCAAATAAGGTGTCCTATGTTAAAATGTAACGTGATCTGTTAAAATGTTTAAAAAGTTAAAATGTTGTTATAAGTTTGATTGAAATAGCTTTTGATTTCAGTAAATATGCTGCAAATGCAACAAATGACAATTTTTAGTTCTTTACAACCTATAAAGTGTTTTGAAACTTACTGTGCGTAATAATTTGGAACAGTGCATTGTAAGTTTTTTATGTTTAAAAAGAATACTGTTATTATTAGGAGGTTTGTTCAATAAAATTTGAATTGTACTCTTAATAGTTGATAACATGAGAAATATGCTGACTGTTATTTACATCAATTATTTAGGTAAACGAGAAAAATATAATTTGCATAATAATTTGGAACAGGGTGTAATGGGAGTATAAAAATATCTCTCTCTTTTTTAATGTAGTCTTTTATTCAATTTTTCCACAAGTAAGAAAATACATAACACATTATGACATACATCACAAACAAAACAAATATAAAAGGTAATACATTGACAACAATAGAATACATCATATCCAATATACATTACATGACTATATATATTAACCCCTTAAGACCACAGCCAAATGTACAAGTTGTGATCCAAAAAAAATGTAAACAAACCACAGAATTTTACTATATGTCTGTTCAACAATAATTTACCTCTTTCATATTAAGTGCACCCACACTTATTATATATCATTTTGTTCAGGGGAAACAGAGCTTTCATTTCATATCAAACATTCATATATGGAACTCCAGTTTATATGAATAAAATCTAAAAAACTTAAAAAAACTAAGAAATCTTGTTATTTTTCAATTTCAGCATGGCAATTTAACTGTTAATGTCAGAATACTGTTCGGTTTTCCTGCAATAAAACATACATATTTGTATTCAGAAATGTCTCACGAGTAAAACAGTAAACCACATGTATAGGTTTTATGGGGTTTTGGAAAGTTACAGGGTCAAATATACGGCTTGTCCATTATTTTATTTTCTACATAGAAATTTGACAGATTGGTTTGCGTGGCCTAGGTTGCCTATGAGACCGTATGGCAGCCTAGAAATGAAAATTACCCCCATCATGGCATACCATTTGAAAAAGTAGACATCCCAGGGTACCCAAAATGGGGTATGCCCAGTCTTTTGTAATAGCCACTTGGACACAAACCCTAGCCAGATTTAGTGTTTGTTTTTTTTTGTTTGCATATCTATATCCTTAATATTAGCTTCAATTACACCCAGCGAAGAGGAATAAAATATTGTATATCTCAGGCCCAATTTCCTTTTAATCTCTTCCCACATTGGCTGAAGTTGTGACCATATTTTATTGTTCTTAATATCTATACCCATTTTTTCGATACGGTTTATGTTCCAAATTAGACCTTCTGTGTTTTTCAGCCCTAAGTCTTCCATTTCCATTTTAAACCAGGGTTCATTCATAGCAGTTTCTACCTGGATTCTATATGCATGAGTTAATTGGTTCACCCAATACATAAAATGTATATTAGGGAAATTTAAACCTCCATCTGAAGGTTTTAAAGACATAATTGATCTATTAATTCTATTCTTTTTGCCTTGATTGTTAAAGTTTTCCATACTCTTCTGCAGTAACATTAACCAACTAGGTGAAATTCTAAGAGGTACCATTTGCATTAGATAATTCCATTTAGGAATAATATAAGAATTAATAATGTTAATGAGCCCTCACCATGTAATCTGTATATGTCTTCAAGATTTAAGTAATAAATTAGTATTTTTCAGAAGCTGTAGAAAATTTACTTCCATCATTCTATCAATATATTTGGTGATTGTTACTCCCAAATATGCAAATTTTTCTATGGTCCAGGCAAATTCATATTTACTTTTAATCTCATCTCTCTATTTTTTTTTAAACCAATACTCATTACTATAATCTTATCGTTGTTTAATTTATAGTTTGCTAATTGGCTATATTGCCTCACTTCTATCATCAAAGGGTCTATCTAACCCCATTCTTTATTGGTACCCCATCCGAGCAAATATTTGGCCCAACTATTCTAGCAGAGGGATTTTTGTAGAGTGCCATAATGCCATTTAGCATCCTCACGTTAATATTATATGTTTCTAAAGTTAGTTCTAAAAACTTCCAATTCAGCCTATCAAATGCTTTTTCCGCATCTACCGCGATAGTCATAAGGGGTATCTGCTTCCTTTTTGCACCATCTATAATATCAATAATTCGTCTGGTGTTGGATCCTACCCATTCTCCCAGCATAAAGCCAATTTGATCTTTATGAATTAATTTCTTAATTACTACTTTAAGCCGGGTTTCTAAGATAGAGGCAAAGATTTTAACATCTGTGTTTGTTAAGGAAATAGGCCGATAGCTTGAGACTAATGTGGAGTCCTTTCCTTGCTTCAAGATCAGCAGCACATTTGCTCCAAGCATTTAATCCAGGAAGCTCCCCCTCTGAACCGCATCATTAAAAGTAAGGACCAAGTATTTGCTCAATACAGATCTATATACAAGAAAGAATGAATTTGTGAACCCATCAGGTCCTGGAGTTTTACCTTTCTGAAGTTTAGCAATTGCTGTATTTACTTCTGCTTCCTGAATCTAGCAATTTAGTCCCATTTCTTCGGTCTGGTCTTTTTCATTGTATAATAAATCATTATTTAATCATTATTTAATTTCCAAGTTCTATTATTTTTTCCTAGAAATCTTTTGCTTCCGGGTTTAATACTCGCCATGCATCATATAAGTCAAAAGTATTCAGAGTATTGGTCAATGTTTTCGCATGTTTTATTATATTTTTATTCATAGCCCTACATCCCACTAGTTTTTTATCTTTCTGAGGGTCCAATACACAATTAAAGTCCCCGGCTATCATATTTATCAACCTTACGCAATATTTTATTTAATAGCAGGACTGGAGCAACATTGGGGCGATAGATGTTAACAATTGTGTATTTCACTTTGTTCAATAAACCAATCAAAATCATATATCTCCCTTCTGTATCTAATTCTTGGTATAGGGTCTTCCACTTAACTTGATTTGAAATTATTATGGCCACCCCCCTTTTCTTTTTAAGCCGCAGTGATGCATGTATAATATTAGGGTATCTTCTACCTCCCCAGGTTACTTTCTCATCTTGTCGCCAATGTGTCTCCTGTAACATATATACGTCTACTTTTTCCTGTACAAGCTGATTATATAGTAAAGATCTTTTGCTCATAGTATTCATGCCCTGGACATTTATTGACATAAACTTAACCATCTTCATATCTTGCCGCTACCTTTCCTCCCTCTATCCTCCCAAAATCCCGCAAAGAACATATAGTGACAACCACATACAAAAACCTTATCAGGTTAACCCTGACTATACCAATAAAATGCCTATCCCAGCAAAAACCATGTCTGGCCTTGCAGGGGGCATCCCATCTCGAGGGCACCCAACCTCCTCGAGACATATGTCCAAAACAGACATCAAGTAGAGCTCCACACTAGGGAGCGAGAGACCGAGGCGAAGAGAGGGAAGGGAGAGAGGGGGAAAAAAAAGGAGATAGGGATACAAAACATATCTACCCATCTCTAAATACCTTAACACACCATTTTCCTTTACTTGTTAAGTCCTAATGCAAGACTGTTTTCTGGAGTTCGCATAATATTCATAACTTTCAGTCATTTTTCACAACCTAAATCCTCATCTCATCTTTTGCATGTGGATTAAATTATATTAAGGAAAAAAAAATCGTCATAAATTCCATTCTGTGCGATTCATCCATCCATATATCAGTATTCGTGCAAGTAAAATAAATCCCTTATAATACTAAAAATTAATTATAGCTTCCATTCTATGTGAGTCGACTACCCTTATAGCCGTACCATTCTCTAAATTGTAACCCACAACTTTTTACTACATTCTTTAGTGTTAGCCTTTACATGCAATATATTCCAAACTTCATAAGTTGTTCAATTACACTCCATCCTTTTTTACTACCCCTAATTATTATACTTAATACTCATATCAAATAGCGATTCATTATGCTGCTATCTTATTCATATCACATCCTATTAGTGAGACAGAAAAAAACAAACAAACAAAAAATCACACATATCTACTCAAGCCCTAAAATAATTATTCTTTTAACACATCTTGTGCAAGTGCAGTGAACCTCTTATTATACAAGGAATATGTTATAAATTCTCTTCTATTTGGATCATCTACCATTGTAGCAGTGTACCATCCAAAGTGTAGCACACAACTTTTACTAAATCTTTCTTAGAAGCAGTGTAAAAAATAAGTAGGTTGTGACTTACCTCCTAAAAACTTAGTGTCACTCTCCCCTTTACCACTATGCAAGAACCAGAAATATTGTATTTATTTTATCCCTTCATTGTATGTTACACATATCTACACATAACTATATATTCTTTAGTATTGACATTCTCATGACACTATTAAAACACACAAAATATTCTCCAGACATTCATAGAGTGTTCAGTTAAATCCCATTCTATATTACTACCCATAAATATTATACTTAATCCTTATATCAGAAATAGCAATTCATTGTGCTTCAATCTTGTTCTTATCACCTCAGCTTTGTGAGATACCTTATAACACAAACCAAAAAAAAAAAAAAAGCCCCTTCTTTCCTTTTCTTTCCTTCCCTTCCTTTCTGGAAACCATACTTTATTAAGAAAAAACAGTACTTTTAGCATATGCTTCGAGCTCTGTTGGGGAGTCAAACATCTTCCATCTTTCTTCCCAGCACACTGATATCTTGGATGGTTGGACCCATCTATATTTCACATTATATGATTTTGGTGGGGCTAAGGCCTGATGACCCTTGTTTGGGTAGAAAGGTCTTGGAATATAACAATATCCTTATATCTATCAGGCATGTTCTCTTTTTCTCTTATCATCTTCACCACCTGTTGTTTGTGTGCATAGTAGAAGAAACATACAATAAAATCTCTTGGAAGATGCAAAGGAATCTCCTTTGGTTTTCTCAATGTATGTATTCTATCGACCATAAGGTATTGATCTTTTGTCAGAAATCCAGCTTCTTGAAAGTACTCAATCAAGAAATCTTTTAGTTGGTCCTGAGCGATAGATTCCGGGATATTTCTGAATCTCGCATTTCACCTCCTTGTTCGATCTTCTATATCTCTTAACTTCAAATTTATTTGATTCATCTTTTGTTGTGTTTGCTCATTAGCAGTTTGGAGTGAGATTAGTTGTTCTTCCATTGTAATGATTCTCCCCTCAGCTGCATTCATTTTCAGGCATAGTTCTGTCATTTCAGATTTAATTGCATCAAAGCTACTTATTATCTGATTAGAGATATGCATCCGTTATTCCTCCAACCTAGCCACCAGGAAATCCTGAGTGACATAATTGCATTGCACTACTTCTTGGTCCGTCACTCTTTGAGACATATGTTGCTGATTAGGTAACTTATTATCATTGTCTTCAGTTTTCTCTTTGTTAGGTGTAACAGAGAAAAAGCCTGACAGTCTGGTAGGCTGAGAATCCTCTTTTTTTTTCTCGAGCCTTCATTTGCTGCTTCTTAGCAGTCATTATTAGTACTCTCAGAGACACACTAGTTTATAACAGACAGTCCTTTAGTGCATTCACACGCTACTATATGCCAATTTGTATCCACTTTATATCCAATTATACTTATTACTTATTGTTTAAGCTTAATAAAGCTTGATAATATTTTGCCAAAGCTCTATACCTTTCTTTTAGTCTTTTGAAATTATTGTGTTCTCAGCCAAGTCATTCCTCATAGCATTGATTACTTGCCATTCCACAGATAGTATTTATCCAGACTCTCCCTCCACGTTATCCTCTCTCGTTTGTCAGCCTCAGACCACCAGTATGCCTCTGTGCCACTCACCATCCGGTATATTCAAGAACTCGCCACCGCTCCAGCCGCTCCAGTCACCCAGAGCTTCTTCAACCGGTAAAGAGATTATTGCTGGCATCTTCCCTCCTCCCTTCCCGCTCACCGCGCCATGCCTCCTGAAACCCGGAGCTCCACCTCTTCCGGCGCTGCGTACGTCACCACATCACCTACGTCATCCTCCCAGCGTATAAAAATATCTCATTGTGTTTAAGATACTTAATATTCAGATGTAAAATAGCCTTTTCTGGGGGCCTTAGGTATGGACTTGTTTAGTAGCTTCTCTAACTTAGTAAAAGCCTCATTCCATAATTTTACCATTTCACAATCCCACCAAATATGTACAGAGGATCCACAATGTTTATTACATCTCCAACATATTGGGGAATATGTGCAATACATTTTGGACAACCTAGACAGCACTAAATACATATCATTACTTTGAATGAGATCTCATTTAAATATAAACAATTAATATATTTACATGCTTTAGGAAGGATCTTTTTTCCATTTTTCAAATGCTGGACTGGTGCTAGGAGCTTCTATTTTCAGTAACCCTCCTCCCCCCTAAATTTTGAGGCTACTTTATCTGTTTGTTGTTAAACAATGAATATAATATCTCTTTGACTCCCTTGTGGGGTCAAAAATAACATGTTGCTCTTTATTCTAATATATGTGTATAGTTTTGTATTTGGTAAATTAAATTTTTGTAAGATTTGTGAAAATGGTTTAAATTTGTCTTTTGCTGATCCACTTGAGGTATACCATTTTGAACGACAAACCTTTTATATAAGAAGGTATACGATAACTTGACATTTACCGGGAACTTATTGCCTGTTCCAAATTTCTTTCTAACCTTTTTCCAGCATTCAACTAGTAAATGTAAAGTCACACTGGATTTTCTGGTCACTGCTCCCAAACCACAGGAGAGTGTATAGATCACTGTATTCCACACATGCCCGGTCGCATCAAGCCAAGACAGTAGTCCACGTGTCTTACTGAGTTGGAGGGGAAAGGACCAAAGGGTTCATCAGTATGAGCAGGTCAGGGATTTTACCAGTTGATGTCCATGCGGCTTCACTTCATCCCCTTCTTCACGACGTTGACGCCACATGCGTCATACGTTTCTCAAAACCTGCCTGGCACCGCAAAACAAGTAACTTGAAGCTATGTCTGAGGAGTTAAACAAAGTATGTAGTGGAATCACATTTATAGATTTTGTTCTTGCAATCATTTTCAAGCATGCATTATAGCGATATATATAGTTGCCGATTCTATCATCTCAGGCATGCTTTGAGGAGAGGAGAACATGATTAATAAATTTTCTACTTATTAATGGGTGTCTGAAAACCAACCTTACATTTCACTAAGGAAGATTACTCAGTGTTATCACCAAGTGTGAGGGTCAATCAGGGCCGGCCTTAGTCCTTAAGGCGCCCTGTGCGGAAAACTTTCACAGCACCACTCCCTGGTCACACCCATGCATCATGTGTGTATAAGGGTGTAGTGTTTGTAAACAGGATTTATTAAATTAATTATTATTAAACAACTAAAAATAAAATTCTATTCCCCCTTCCCTTTTGTTACCTTGCAGGGAGGGGGCATGCTAATCTCTTGTGGTCCAGTGTGCAGGGAATATAGTCTGCGCCTCTGTCTCCATGTGTGATATTTGTTATAGGTGTATTGACTGTATGTGATATATGTGTGTATTGACTATGTGTGATTTTTGTGGTGGGTATTTAAATCCGATTTTAATAATTGCATGCAGTCCCAGGTGTGAATGCTGTTGTGTATTTAGCAGTGTCACATACACAGAGTCCTATAGTCAGACAAATAGTCATGTGCACACTGCTATATACACATACTGTCAATAAAGCTACATGCACACAGCTCCAGGCACATAGTCACTCGCACATAGTCACACGCACCGTTAAAATCAGAAACTCACATGCAGACAGTCACACACATACACAGCTACAGGCAGCCACATATACCCTGTTCCAAATTATTATGCAAATTATATTTTTCTCATTTATCTAAATAATTGATGTAAATAACACTCAGCATAATTCTCATGTTATCAACTATTAAGAGTACAATTTAAATTTTATTGAACAAACCTCCTAATGATAACAGTATTTTTTTTAACAAAAAAAACTTACAATGCACTGTTCCAAATTATTACGCACAGTAAGTTTCAAAACACTTTATAGGTTGTAAAGAACTAAAAATTGTCATTTGTTGCATTTGCAGCATATTTACTGAAATCAAAAGCTATTTCAATCAAACTTATAACAACATTTTAACTTTTTAAACATTTTAACAGATCACGTTACATTTTAACATAGGATCCCTTATTTGATAGCAGCTTCACAAGTCTTGCATCCATTGAACTTGTGAGTTTTTGGACAGTTTCTGCTTGAATTTGTTTGCAAGATGTCAGAATAGCCTCCCAGAGCTGCTGTTTGGATGTAAACTGCCTCCCACCCTCATAGATCTTTTGCTTGAGGATGCTCCAAAGGTTCTCAATAGGATTGAGGTCAGGGGAGGATGGAGGCCACACCATGACTTTCTCTCCTTTTATCCCCATAGCAGCCATTGATGCAGAGTTATTCTTTGCAGCATGAGATGGTGCATTGTCATGCATGAAGATGATTTTACTACAGAAAGCATAGTTCTTCCAACTGTACCAGGGAAGAAAGTGGTCAGTCAGAAACTCCACATACCCATGATTCCGGTTAAAAAATGACTCCACCACCGCCTTACTGACGTCACAGCCTTATTGGAACAGGGTGGCCGTCCACCAACCATCCACTACTCCATCCATCTGGACCATCCAGGGCTGCACGGCACTCATCAGTGAACAGGACTGTTTGAAATTTAGTCTTCATATATTTTTCTGCCCAATGCAGCCGTTTCTGCTTGTGAGCATTGGTTAGTGGTGGCCAAATAGAAGGTTTATGCACAGTTGCAAGACTCTGGAGGACTCTACACCTTGATGTCTGTGGGATTCCAGAGGCACCAGCAGCTTCAAATATCTGTTTGCTGCTATGTAATGGTATTTTAGCAGCTGCTCTCTTGATCCGATGCATGGATCTGGCAGAAATCTTCCTCAATGTGCCTTTACCTGCACGAACCCATCTGTGTTCTCAATCCACCACAAATCTCTTAATAGTGCGATGATCACGCTTAAGTTTTAGTGAAATATCTAATGTTTTCATACCTCGTCCAAAGCATTGAACTATTTCACTCTTTTGGGCAGCAGAGAGATCCTTTTTCTTCCCCATATTGCATGAAAATGGTGCTCTGCTTAATAATGTGGAACACCCTCCTTTATTTTTCCTTAAATTGGGCTCACCTGGCAATCTAATTATCACAGGTGTACGAGATTGTTTTCAGTGATCAAAAGAGCCCTGAGACATAATGCCATCCATGAGTTAAACTGAAAAACAAAATATTAAATTTTTGTGACACTTAAATAGATTTTGCATAATAATTTGGAACAGGGTGTATTTTACCTTCTCTGCTTAATACTTGTATTAAAGATTAAAAGTGGAGCAGTATTATGCATAGATATAAATATACATCCGTATCCTAATGATTCTCCAGTAGAACCCACTCGGTTAATGTACATGAAACATAAGAAACAAATATAGATGATAGTGCAGATTGTTAAAATCTGTATCACACTTATAAAAACTGGTAAGATATCTGCATATGCTTAATGGATCGTTCACAGAATAATTACTTCTTTTAAAAACATCATGTTTTGATGTACAAATCAACATTTTATTAAATTCCACACAGTCTCTAAAAATCTAAATTAAAATGAACAGACACACTGCCTCTTACACAAACAAGTGGTGAGTAAATACGGTATACACTGTTACTCACTATCAGACTTAATATGGTGGGACTCCGAGCCAAGACTTTGCTGTAAACAGTATTTCAATATCTCGCGGGCTTCGGCCGTCATTAGTTCCTGCTATGGAACTTGAATTTGTGCAGTCTTCGCCCACTTTACATCACGTATGACGACGTCAACGCATTTTGCCAGTCACTTCCAGCTTCCTCGGGACATTGTGATGTCGGCTCCATCTTGGAGAAGGGTATTTAAGGGCAATGCCCAAGTCTGTCATTGGTGTACGTTTAAATCCACAATTTGCATACTTCATTCTCATTAAATTCAGACACATTGCAGCATAAGTTTTCTTAAAACATATCTCTCATTAGAATCACATGTATATTAAAACACATATATGCAGTGGTGTATCCTGGTTTTGTGCTGCCCTGTTTTAAAAAAAAGAGAACTCTCAAAGTCGTTATTTAATCCAGACCGGGAGCACTGTGCTGCAGAGACTCATGGTCCGCCTCCCTGCTCTTCCGCGTCCAGTGTGAAGTGCAGGGAGACGGATCACTTCTGCTAAACTTCTCCCTGTAAAAAAAAATAAAGTAAAAGTTCCCACCCCCCTTTCCCCTGCTTTAATAAAATTAACTCCTTCCCTGCCAATTGATCACTGACTACAGTGATCTATTGGCAGGAATTACATTTTACTCTCATCTGATTTTTTTTTTTAATTTGACAATTTTTATTAAGACATGTAGATACATTACAATTGCGTGTGTACCTTGAATACTTTCTTCATGACTAAACGTAGGTTGACGTGTTCTGGTTACAATTGAATTAGGCATTTCAGTGTTGCTTATTGACGTTAGGTACATAAGTAATGCACATTACATGCCTCAGGTATTTTGTGGGGAGGTTAGTATTGAAGGGGGGGGTATAGAAAAGAAATGGGAAGAGGAGGTGGAGGGGGGGGGTTATCAGGGGAATGGACCCTAGTATCAGGGGATGACCCTAGATTTTCAAGGTGGTTTGGCGGGATGCTCTGCATACGTAGGGGAGGATGGCTAGCAAGTGTCTTCTGTCTCTGAGCTCCTGGTTGTTCGTGTGCTAGGGCTGGGTCGGCGCCACACCACGGATATCATTCTTTCCATCTATCAGCTATTATGTTGTAGGGTTATCAGTGTGGTTGTTGTATGTGTCCCATATATGTTTTGCCTTCGCTATTGTAGGTCTTGGGCCAAATTGGTGTTGGTATATGGCTTCATATGTCCAGTTGAGTGCAATTTGGTTCACTAGGTATGTATGTGATGGTATTTCTTTAGACTTCCAGTGTCTCGCTATTAGGATATGTACTGATGTAAGCGTATGGTACATTAATGCACGGTGAGTTTTGGACATCCTCTCGGGGAATATGTACAACAGGCACAGTGCAGGATTTTTTTCCACCTGGTGGCAGAGCATGTCCGACATGATTCGGAGGGCTTGTGTCCAGAGAGGAGCCAGTGTGGGACATGTCCACCATATGTGAATCATCGTGCCCACTTCCTTCTCGCAACGCCAACACATGTTCGTGGAGGCTGGCCAAAATTTGTGTATTTTTTCCGGTACTAAGTACCAACGGTGTAGTATTTTCCGTTGGGCGCACGATGTCATGCCTTTGTGTGCCGTGTAAGCTCTTTTCCACTGTTCTGGACTCAACTCTGTGCCCAGATCTGTATGCCAAGCTTTTTTGTAGTGCTCAAGTGTTAATGGTTGGCTGTGTAGGATCAAGTGATAGCATGTGGAGAGAGATTTTATGTTGGGCTTATTTGATAGGCAAATATTTTCAAACTTTGAGGTCGGTGCGTTTAACACTTTCTCGGGGTTAGTGGGTGGGTGGGTTGTTTGTTAGTAAGGATTTGACTTGGAAGTAAGGGAATAGTAATTTTGTGGGCAAATCAAATTGTTCCTGTAGGTATGGAAAGGTTTTGAGGTGTTCCCCTTGGTATAGATGAAGTACATGGGTGACGCCTTTGTCAGTCCACGGCTTATAGTTAAAGGTGGGGATTATCAAATTTATTGATTGCAGTGGGGCTGCCTTTGGGTGGGTAACCAAAGTTTTCCTCACCCCGTCCCATGTGTCTACGAGCAACCGAGTAGTGGGGAGGCCTTGGAATGGTTTTGGTCTCCGAATATTGTCAATCCATAAGATTGGACGGATTTGGACCATGTTAAGCCAAAAGGCTTCTATTCCTGCCCATTGTGGGATATAATGGGAGTCGTGTGCTGCTAGCATGGTGCTTAATAATGCTGCTTTATGGTATAGATACAGGTTTGGGATACCCAGACCTCCGTCTGCAACCGGTCTGTGTAGGATTTTGGCGGCTACCCGGCTTTTTTTGTGTTGCCATGTGAATTTCATGAGTAATGAGGTGACCGACTTGAGGTAAGTGTTTGGTAGAGGTATTTGTAGTGTCCTGAAGAGGTATAATAGTTTTGGTAGCAATGACATTTTGAATGCTGCTATGCGCCCCAGCCATGAGAGGAATTTTCCCTCCCAAGATTTCAGGGTATTGTCGAAGTCTTTTGGAGTCTTACATAGTTTGCGTGGAAGAGTTCTGCAGGTTTTTTTGTAAGTTTGATTCCTAGGTATGTTAAGTAGTCTGACCTCCAATCTAGAGGAAATGCCTCCTTTAGTCTGTTTCTTGCCTCTTTTGTCACTCCTATCGTTAGTGCCTGTGTTTTGGAGACATTTAGTTTATAGTGGCTGTGGAGATTTTGCGTGGCATGTATCCGTGGTGGGTCGAATCGTTCCTTGAGACTTCTGTACCTGCACTGGAGCTCGAAGTTTACGTGGGGTCATCCCCTCAGAGGGTCTGGGTTGGTGTGGGTGAGGGAGGGAAGGCAGGAAATTAATAAAAGAGAAAAGAAGAAACAGTGCGGTTAGGACCGCGGAGCCCAAATTGGGCTGAGTACCCTGAGTGGGCACTATGGAGGTTGGCAACATCAAAAATATACACAAATATCGTAGGCGATTAACCCTAAAACTTTTCTAGACAGTTCTGCATATGTTATATATATATTTTTTTTTCATATAAATGTTACAAACATATATCACAGCCACGGAGAGGTGTTGGGCCTGTGAGACCAGTTAGACGGTAAATCACCAATCATCCTGTAGGTAACTTGGGAATGGGTGGCCTTCAATGACATGGTCATTGTTAAAGTTTATCTGGTGTTGAAAGGAGTGTCTGGTGAGTGTCTTGCATGTGTGCAACTATCCAGTTGCTTTGCTTGTCTGAATGTATCTGTGCGCGTTTTTTTTGTTTGTTTGTTTGTTTGTTTTTTGTTTTTTTTTGTCTGTGAGTGCAGATATGAGTGTGAGGTGTGTGGGGGATGCACTGTAGGGTGTGGGGGATTGTATATTGATACCAGATAGATAAGTTTGCAATCCTGAAGCATCGCCTCTCAGTCCTAATTCCGTATTACCCATGTCGGGATATAAGCTGGTGAAGATTGGGTTATTTTTTCGCCTTCCTCCCCTCTACTATTCGCTGCGGCAAAGTTGTATGCCCAGATTGTTTTCGAACTGGTAAGCCCCATTGCCTCAGGGCCTTCAAACCTTCTTCTGGTGTTATCGCATGGGTGAAGGTTCCATTACGCTGGATAATCAGGCGTACCGGGTGCCCCCGGGTGGTGGAAGGTTTGTGCGGTTCCTGGCAGCTTTCAGTATGGCCTCTTTGACGTGGTAATAATGTAGGTTAGTCAGTGTGTCCCTTGCTTCATCTGCGGGTAGGAACTTCGGTTTGGTTAAGCGGTGAGCCCGGTCCAGAAGGATCATATCCGTTGGCATGTCTGGTATAAGGCTCTTGAAGAACCCTGTCAGGAATTCAGGTATGTCAGCTTGCATTACCGATTCCGGTATTCCCCGTACTCTCAAGTTTTGCTGCCGTGATCTGTCTTCCAGATCAGAGAGCTTGAGCTGGGCTGAGGTGAGTTGCTTTTCCAGGGCTTGAACGTGGTCTGCCAGGTCATTGTGGGCTTCTGCGTATTCGCCCATGCAGTGCTCCACGTGGGCTGTTCTTTCTCCCAGCACCTGGATGTCTTTGCTGAATGCAGTGACCGATGCTTGGATATTATTTAGCAGTTTGTTGGACATTTCGTCTAGGCATGCTCTCAGAATTTCTTGTGTGACAGGGAGATTCCCTGGGTCGGGTGAGTGTTGTAGGGGGAGAGTGTCGTCTCCGCCGCCATCTTGGTCAGCCGCATGTTGGCCCTGGGCTCTGTTTGGCGCAGATCGCGCTGTGAAGAAGCCTGATTTATCAACCCGTTCAGGGATTTTCTTACCCTTCTGCTGTGCCATGCTTGTGGGGCAAGTGATGGTGGGTTTTTTCGTGAGAGTTGCTGTGTTTAGTCGATTTGTGGGCTAATCTCGCAGCGGAACGCTAGTGCCGTGCGACCATCCACTTCAGCATGCAGGCCACGCCCCCATCTGATTTTTTTTTTAACCCCTGAGGGTTAATTTTTTTTAAACCCTCATGGGTTAAATTTATTTTATTAATTAATTTCAATATTTTAAAATGATATATTTAGCTAGTTGGGATGCGTGGAAGTTAGTGGTGAATTGGGGGATTTGGTGTTAGGCTAACTAGGGGTTAACATTAAAAAAAGTTTTAAAATAAACTTTAAGTAAAAAAGTTTAAGTAAAAAAAAAATATCAACCCCCCTTTACCCAGTCCAAGTAAAAATTAACCCCTTCCCTGACAGTTGATCACTGCCTACACTGATCAAAATACAGATCACCATATTATACTGTGATCTAATTTTTTTTAACCCCTGAGGATTAACTTTTATTTATTTTTTAACCCTCAGGGGTTCAATTGATTAAGATCAAAGCAAACTTTGATTAATTGTCTATCTACTCCTTCCAAATTGATTAATTAATGCGTGCACGCTTTCCCTAGAAGTAATTCACACCGGAGACAAAGTTTCTGATCAGTGAAAAACCAAGGAATGCTTTATTCCCCGGAGTGGGGGCTCCTTCTTAAAACAAAAATATGTCACAATTTAAACATACAGTATACATTCAACAATTGGTTAACAGTCTAAGGGGTCTTGTCTAAACCCACCCTACAGGATGTAATGTCATCATTACAGAGTTCTCCCACCCACATTCCAGCTCCATCTTGGTTACACGATGGGAGGGGGAGTGAGTAGTTACTTAACAGAGAGGGGCTGAAGGGGAAACAGTTACTTTAACAGCGATTCTCCATTTTGTTACACGTGGCACATAGCTGTTAACTTGCACAAAGGAAGTGGGGGAGGAGTTAGTAAAGTAAGCTGTTCTTTTAACACATGAATTTGTTACACGAGGCTTGCTCGATGGGAAGGGGAGAGGGTAGCCGGATGGGAGGAATTTACAGAGGAAATAGTTACTGAGCACACATGTACAGAATAAAAAAGACATGTTATCCTTTCAAGTATTTTGTCCATAAAACAATTTATTTAATTAATTCATTTCAATATTTTATAATTATATATTTTGCTAGCTGGGGTGTGTGGGAGTTATGGGAATTTACTGTTAGTGCTGCTTATTGCTGGTTAGGTATTAACGGTAGAAAAAAGTTTATAAAACATTTTAAAAGTGTAAAACATGTTAAGAAAGTTTAAAACATTTAATAAGTAAAAAAAAGTTTTACAAAGTAAAAAAATACATTAAAAAATGCTCATTACCGCTACACTTGGAACATACTAGCGAAAAAATGATCCCACGTTAAGGTTCACCATATGCCTTTTGAATTACCCAGTGGTGTATTCTTTAATAAATAGTATGTATTTGTGGGGAAGTTTGAATAACCAGCCAGCTAATCTACTCCAAATAGGACCATGGACACAGCGTAAAACTTCAAAGTTATAAAAAAAACTGAATGGCTATGTCTCAAATGAGCCCCTTCAATGTCCACATATACCTGGCAAAGGTACATACGGGGGTATTTCTGTACTCAGCCGACATAGCTGAGCAACATATGAAGTATTATACAGTCGTAGCACACATAAGGTTTGCAAAATATACTGCACAAACTCACTTTGTGTGTCAAAAAGGCAGAACAAATGCTTATTACCACTACACTTGGTACAAGCTAGCGGAAAAATTATTCCATGCAAAGGTTCAAAATATGCCACATATACATATAAAGGTACATGTGGGGGTATTGCTGTACTCAGCTGACGTAGCTGAGCAACATATTTAGTATTATACAGTCGTAGCACACATAAGGTTTGCAAAATATACTGTGCAAACTTACTTTGTGTGTCAAAAAGGCAGAAAAATGCTTATTACGACTACACTTGGTACAAGCTAGCGGAAAACATATCCCACGCTAAGGTTCAAAATATGCCTTTTGAAATACCCTGGGATGTCTTCTTTAAGAAATGGTATGCCTTTATGGTGTAGTTGGAATATGTAGCCTGCTCAAGTGCTCCAAAGTGGGACATGGACGCATCAAAACCCTCCATGAAAATTCACACTTGAACTTGTCACGTCTCTTTTACAGCTCTGTAACTTCACAAAATAGAGTCTAGGTCATGCATTGGGCATATTGTTTTACTCAGAAGATGTAACTGAGCATAATTTGGTTTTTTTTATGACAGTGGTACATATCAAGTGTCAGAAAAAATGCAACATATATGTAAAAATTCAATTTTTTCCCCCCTCACCACAAACATTGACATAAATTGGTAAAAAAAATGGTGACAAGTTATTGCACAATATACACCATATAAGATACCCTGGGTTGTCTGCTTTATCAAATGAAAGCCATTTTTGGGGTTATTTGAAAAGTCACACTGCTATAATACCCTAAAATGAGACATAGGCCCGTCAAATCCATCTACGAAAATTCTAACAATAGAAACTGCTTTGTATCTTATATGGCATTGTAGCTTAACAGAAAAGTGCCAAAGGCATACAATAGGGGTATCGTTATACTCAGCTGATGTAGCAGAACACAATATGGGGTTCTGCGCAGGAATAGCACACTCCAGCTTTACGAAATACACATTACAGAAACTTTGTTATATGTGTATATGCCAAATTGAGAAAAAAAACACAATTTTACTCCAATATTTAACAGAGATTGGCGATAAAATGGTTACGTAGAAAGTGTCAAATTAAGCTTAGGTAAATAGCCTGTGATGTCTACTTTATATAAATATATACTTTTGTGTGGCATTTTTTTTTCTGTGGTGTCTACTAAACCTACAAGACAAACATACCAACTTCTAAAATTGTTGCACATTAAAATTTTATTTTAGTCCTCGTAATTTGTGACTTGTAACTTTCAAAATAAGCTTAAATCCTATACATATTATGTATTCTATAAATCAAGACACATAAATTAATATATTTTGAATTACTTTTTCTAAGCTGGACATATTATGCACACAGTATTATTGCCAAAACTGTGACAAAAAAAAATAGTTTTTTCCCATTTTATTGCATTTTTTTTATAATTAATGAGAATTTATCTATGTATATGTGACATAAAATTAAAGCCCTGTTTGCCCTCTGAAAAACAGTATATAATATGTGTTGTTGCAATAAATGACAGATAAAAATTGCGTTTGAACACAAACAGCAAAAAATGCAAAAATGGCTTGTGTCCTTAAGGGTAAGACAAGCTTTTGAAGCTGTGTCCTTAAGGGGTTAAATAATTTATAGTAAATAACACAAAGTATAAGACTTATAACTAAAACTATATAGGTCATACAACAAGATTGTTAACGGACTAGAATATGTGAGCATGTATATAACATCAAAAGGAAATTTGCACAACATCAGGTGTCACTTCACTTCAGGGATCCTCATGAGACAGACCCCACAAAATTGGACTTTTTAGGGATACAACAGGTGAAAGGTGAAAGGAGAGGTGGCGACTTCAACGAGAAAATAGGACAGACAGAGATGAGATGGACTTTCAACCTCAATACCATGGTTTCCCATGGATTAAATAACAATTTTGAGATTTGTCATTTTTTTAAAAAACCTGATATTTATATACTTTTATGCCAATTTTTACATTTTGGATATTTATGAGCTTAGAAATTCATTAAACATTGGTTTTTAGTATACCTCTCATCCTGTCTGCCTTTCTTATCCCTGCCCTTCTTTTTTCATGGTAGATCTAGCCGTTCCACTGCTTCTGTAGATTAATACACCATTTAGTTGATGAGCACTTTATCATTCTCTATAATTTATACATTTGTCAATGGATTGTGGTACATCCACATTATGAATAAAAATATTTACTACCAATTTCAGAAATCTATGTATGGTTTTGATGTATGGAACTAACTGTCTTGTACTTACTGTATTACATTTTTATTTTAGTTTGTATGAATATAGTCAGTACATATTGTTTTACATTGATATACATGCTGTAAGATAGATGTTTTAATATACATGTGATTCTAATGAGAGATATGTTTTAAGAAGCCTTATGCTTCAATGTGTCTGATTTTAATGAGAACGAAGTATGCAAATTGTAGACTTAAACGTATACCAATGAGAGACTCGGACATTGCCCATAAATACCCTTCTCCAAAATGGAGCCGACATCACAACATCCTGAGGAAGCCAGAAGTGACCGGTGAAACGTGTTGACGTCATCATACGTGATGTAAAGTGGGCAGAGACTGCATGAATTCAAGTTCCATAACAGGAAATAAAGACTTTCGACGGCCGAAGCCCGCGAGTAATTGAACTACAGTTTACAGCAAAGTCTTGGCTCAGCGTTCCACCAAATTAAGCCTGATAGTGTGTAATGGTGTATACCGTAATTACTCACCACCTGTTCCTGTAAGAAGCATTGTGATTGTTCATTTTAATTTTGAATTTTTGAGACTGTGTGGAATTTAATAAAAGGTTGATTTGTACATGGTAACATTTGATGTTGATGGTATTATTACAAAAGATGAACCTAACATATAAAAATAATCAGCAAAAAATAAAAGTGACTTAGTGTGCAAAACAGTGCAAGCTGCCACTATCAACTTGTGTTCCACCACTCAAATATAAACACACATATAAAACTTAAATATAAAACAATAGGTGAGAGCGCTCTAAACAATCTCTTACATATATTACCACTTTTAGGAACAATCTGGAAATAGTCCTAAAATCTAAACAAAGATATAAAACATAGTGTAATATGTCCAAACTAATGATAAGAAACACTTAAACTCACGTACTCCTGAGCCTCATATAAGCAGGCTCTGACTAGTCAGCGTATTTCTGTATATAATCAGAGTCTCGGATTTCTCAGCACAGCCTCCTTTCAGCCTTTTTCTTCTTTGTCTTTCTTTGTAGAACATCTCCTTCACCTTTAATAATTAATCTAACCTTCTTCTTACATGACAGTAAAGAAACACTGCTCACTTTGGAAGACCTGGAGGTACCTCCCTAGATGTTATTAGCAAGTTTGTTATAATTATGCAACAATATACCCCACCAAATTGGCATAAAGTAAATTTTGTACTTTCTAAGTAAATCATCAAAATATATACCCCCACAGAAAATGTTTCTTATTGAGTTATTGAAATTCATCTTGACACACAATTACTTTGTGTTCAATGGAAATTACTACTTACAGCAGAAGGGCACAGCTTGTGCCCCCATGTATGCCAATTTTTACCTGGGGGGGGTGGGAAGAAACCATCTGAAAACAAGTAATCAATGAAAAATATAGCCAATTAGTACTGAAATGGCATAGATATATTGATGATGTACTACTATGCTGGACAGGCACCATAGGTTCAACGATCTGGTTAACATGTTAAATCAAAATGACATAGGCCTGCAACTCATCTCTGTCATTGACGAAAACAAGCTAGGATTTAAAATATATCCTTATCCATGGGAGGAAAAGTAGAAACTAAACTATTTAGAAAAACCACGGCATCCAATAATCTACTTCACTGGGAAACCCGCCATCCCTTCAGATTGAAGGCTGATATCCCCTATGGCCAGTATCTGAGAGCTCATAGTAATTGTTCAAATGACATAGCATTCCTCAAAGAAGCTTGTGAAATTAGAGCAAGATTTAAGGCACAGGGATACCCAAATAAAATCTTGAATAGGGCATATCAAAGAGTGATCTGCATGGATAGAGCTACATGTCTATGTACCTCCAAACCAAAACCAACACAATAGGTCATACATGTATTGGCACATATGACCAATATTGTGAATCTCCAGGGGGCAAAGGAACTTTTGCTGACACTGGGCCTCCCACTGGACTCCCTGGTCAAAACACGACCACACAGTACCAGCTCTGCAACCCAGGCTTTTAACCTGGTGGCATTGATTCCATTCGTACCGCAAGGGGCAACACCAGATGCCTATGCAGCGGGCACCACCTGAACGGCTCCTCTCTGCCTGCAAAGACAAGCTTGCATTAATCCAAAACAAATGTTTTATTTCACTTATATATCTTCTCTGTTTATGTACTAATCTTATTGATATTTTTTCCTGAGAATGCTCTTTGCGCTCCTTTCTGACTTGGACACGGGGGGCATAGTACAGTCAACGCATTCCTCACTAAACAGAACACTATATTAAAACATACTGCCTCCAGCAACACCATTACAGGTCCTACAGGGAACAGGTCTACACACACAACACACGTGGTGCTCTATGGCTCATGAACCCCTGAGTGGTTTAATATAGAGCCCACAGATTTGGATTTGTCTCCAGATCTGTATTAGTTTCTCGTTTGTTTTTGCCTCTGTTTCTCACACTAAATAATGAGTCAGAGGAAACCAATCAACCTCAACCGTACTAGTCTATACAACCGACCAAAAATCCCCACCCCCGCATGTCACCAATGACAGGTATAATCATTATTAACTAGCACCATATAGACACAGATATGCTATGACTTCATAGCCACACTTCACCACACAGTGCAAAGTGGTATTGTATACTCTAAAGCTGCCAACCAGGGCTGCCATCAGGGGGTGACAACCATGGCCCCACGTGTATCAGCGAAACTGCCGCCGGTGCATCTGCACCGGGGCCCACATGCTGATAGGGCCCATCAGGGGGCCCAAGTATTTAGGGCCACCCAATGGGCCCTATTATCTTCAGGGGCCCGGTCAGCGCTGTTATAGCACGACCGGGCCCCTTTAAAAAAAAAATATGCAGCCAGAAAGCAAGTGCTGCTGGGATGAAGTGACGGTCGGTCGCTTCCTCCCAGCTTACTCCGCGCAGGAAGGAGGAGAGACAGCATGAAGGCCGCGAGGAGAGGCAGCCGAATCACACCATCCCTGAAAATGAGGTGTGTGTATATATGTATGTGAGTATGTGTCTGTATGTATGCCAGTGTGTATGCCAGTGTATGTATGTATGCCAGTGTATGTATGTATGTATGTCAGTGCATGTATGTATGTCAGTATATGTCTGTATGTATGCCAGTGTATGTATGTATGTATGTCAGTGTATGTATGTATGTATGTATGCCAGTATATGTATGTATGTATGTATGTATGCCAGTGTATGTATGTATGCCAGTGTATGTATGTATGCCAGTGTATGTATGTATGCATGTATGTCAGTGTATGTATGTATGCCAGTGTGTATGTATGAATGCCAGTATGTGTGTATGTATGTATGCCAGTATGTGTGTGTGTGTATGTATGAATGTATGTGTGCCAGTATGTGTATGTATGAATGCCTGTATGTATGTATGTATCAGTATGTATGTATAAGTACGCAGTATGTGTATGTATGTATGTTTGCCAGTATGTATGTCTGCATGTATATGTGTGTGTGTGTGTGTGTGTCAGTATCTCCCTATGCATGTGGGAATGTCTGTTTCAGTATTTGTATCTGTTAGTGTATGTATTCCTGTGGCGGGATTTGGAGGCGGGCCCTGTGGGCGGGTTTGAAGGGGGGCCCAGACCTTGAGCTGTGTTAGGGCCCCCAAAATTTCTGATTGCGTTCCTGCTGCCAACTAAGCTAACCACCAAGACTCAGTCACACTTGTTTCATCATCTCTAGCTAAGGCAGCTAACTCACTTTTAAAATCAGCTTGGATAGTTCTGTTTTCTTTTCTATTTTGTTTTACTTTACATGATTTTCCTAAAAAAGAATGCAACATATGTACATGCCATGCCTATGTACCAATATGTATAATACTGAATGTCTGTTGATGCTGTTGTGGCACCACAAACTTGTCAGTAACTACCAGCACTGTACCACACACTACCAGTATCAAAATGAATTCATGAATTTCAAACATGATCACCAAGATGTCTCAATAAAGAATTCAACTTCACCCCTTTTTATTAATTGATCTAAACTCATCACACACTCTGATATTCACTCTGATAGTAATGGTTCGGAGCTACCGACGAGCTTCAACCTACCAATACCAATCCAAACTTAACTGTTCTTAGCAAACTAAAACTAACATACCTATGACCAGTTGACCTAACCCCAATTTTCTATCCATCCCCCACCGCCATGACCAAGCGGGAGCTATCCTATGAAAAAAGGGAGGGAGGGTGGGACAACAACAGTTAAGTGAGGATTAAGTAAGATGGCCCCTAATCTAAAATGGCACCCTATATATACTCCCCTTACTCAAAGCCCACCCCCAATATCCACATAGCCAATCCACACATACCATTATTCTATGCCTGTCTCCTAGCAATGTCAAGGCCCATTCCCCTTAGCTGCACTGTTCCATGGGCTACAAATTCAGATTAAGGTCAATAAAGTCATTATATGGGATGGCATATTACCTTATCTCTGTCCAAACTGATGATGAAAATACTAGAAACACAGTAGAATTCTTAAGCAAATAATATTGGAAATCATGAGTGGGAACACAGTATACCTACAAGATTAACATCATACTCTGTATTCCAAACAGGACCAGTTATGTATTTATTTATTTATTCTTATTTATAAAGTATTTTACCAGGAAAGATACATTGAGATAAGTGCTAGTACTGGATCAGAGGTTATAGGAGGTGGGAACAGCCAGGGAGAGCATTCTACTAAGGTAGGGTGGGAGCTTCCCAGAAAAGCTCTTAAAGCTCCCACATTTAGAAATATTTATCTAATTCCATACTATTGAATGCCTTACACTAATGTAGTAATTGGTGCATCAGAATATATCATGGCACACTTTAACAATCTTACATGTGACTACCTGGTGCTCAGCCAACAGCATGCTGCCAGAGAAAAACTTACCGAAGAGGTACCGGACTCCAATCTGTGTGTATGCAGCTGATTACTATTAGGGCAGGAGGGAGACTAAGGGGAGATATGGATGGAGGGATGGGGTGAGATATTGGGGGAAGATATGGATAGAAATATTGGGTGGGAAAAACTGGGGTAAGATATGGATGGAATAACTTAAAATGATTTAATGACATACATAAATATAACACGTGTATATAATATTCCTAACAACTTTTATTTTTCATTACTTTTATAATGGCAGTCTTAATTTCTTGGTTCCTCAGACTGTATATTACTGGATTCAACAAAGGGGTCACAACTGTGTACATAAGGGATACAATCTTACTCATGTCGAATGAATGTTCTCCTGATGGAAATACGTAAATGGCAATAAGAGTCCCGTAATATGTGCACACCACAGCAAGGTGGGAGCTGCATGTGGAGAAGGCTTTCTGTCTTCCAGTGGTGGATGATATTCTATGTATAGCGAGAAAGATATAAACATACGTAGAAATGATGAACACAGTTTCAATGACAGTTTCTGGACCAGCGATCCAAAATATTACAGTCCGTACAACTGTAGTATCAGAACATGAAAGCTGAACAAGAGGAACAATATCACAGAAAAAATTATCAATGTACTTTGAATTACAGAAAGTTAAATTACTTAATAAGATTACAAAAATCAGTGTGAGAAGAAAACCCAATATCCAGGACAAAACCACAAGACTAAGACAAAATGGGAAATTCATTATCGTTACATAATGCAATGGTTTACACACAGCCACATATCGATCATAGGACATAATGGTGAGAAGAAGACATTCTGTACCTGATGGGAAACTGAAGAAATTGAACTGAGCAATGCATTGACTAACTGACATGGGGATACCATTTTGTAAGGTGATATAGAGCAAGTTAGGAATAATTGATGTAGTGAGTATAATGTCACAGGAAGACAACTGGCTGAGGAAGAAATACATTGGAGAACGAAGATATTGAGTAGCTGAAACCAGAATTATAATCAGAAGGTTTCCCGTTAAAGTCATAATGTAGACCAAAAGAAGAGTAGAGAAGAGAATTATTCTGGATCTGTTAAGAAGCTGGAACCCCAAGAGGAAAAATTCTGGAATAGTTGATTGGTTGTGTGCTGGAATCATCTGATGAAAGGGCATTCTCATTAGATACCAATATAGTATTAATTTATATTATTAAAATTAGAGTTACTATTTAAAAAAGTTTAATTATAAATAGATTGCTGATTCAGAGATGTAATCATAATATTAACTGAGCAATGCATTGACTAACTGACATGTGGATACAATTTTTAAGGTGATATAGAGCAAGTTAGGAATAATTGATGTAGTGGGTATGATGTCACAAGAAGACAACTGGCTGAGTAGGAAATACATTGGAGAATTAAGATATTGAGGCGCTGAAACCAGAATTATAATCAGAAGGTTTCCCGTTAAAGTCATAATGTAGAACAAAAGAAGGGTAGAGAAGATAATTATTCTGGATCTGTGCAGAAGCTGGTACCCCAAGAAAATTATTCTGGAATAGTTGATTGGTTGTGTGTTGGAACCATCTGATTACCAACAAATTATTACTGTGTATTGATTAAATTAGAAAATTATACTATTTTCAAAAGTATTAAATTATAAAAATATTGCTAAATTGCTATATTTAGAGTTGTTCTCATAATTTATTACAATTTAATATAATTTTAATGCATTACTTAGACTGTATTGCTGTGTTTAATATACACTATAGGCACACAGTTCACTTTAACTCAAAGTTGGCTGGGTGCCATGTCCCTGTAGTTTTAAACTTTAGTTTAAACCATTGTAGTTATATAATATATTCATAGACAAAATGTCTCAACTTCTACAATCATTTAACTAGTTTAAGAAAAATACATACAATTTGTGTCTACATTGGTATTATAGTAGAGACGTACTGGATCGCACTCACCAAATAACCCAGATGCTCCGAAGCCAGGACAGGCCAGGCCTCCCTTCCGAGATATGCAGAATAAAGAATGGTTCAGACACTCTGGGATGATAAAATTAGCAGCTTTATTGGGGCAAAAACAGGAAAGTTTCGACCCTACAGGGCCTTAATCAAATTACCACATGAATGCATAAGTGTCATTTAATTACAGCGATCGATCACAGGAAAAATAATTAAATTAAGTGAAAAAACAGCAGTGAAATTACAAATGATTAAGGGTTTAACAAAAAAAAAATGTATAACAGCCACTCATAAATCTCATATTAATTGATACAGCTTAGTAAACATTGCCAAGTTCATTGTCTATTCCATTAAACAATAATTGTATTAGGGGACTATAGAGTGAAGGACCAACCTGCTAATACAGTTTACAGCCAGATAACAGACTGTGGTAAGAAAGTGCCATGTAGGTGATAGAGCACTTTCCATCGGTAGTTTAGCCACTTCTGATGATGTCATTATGTCAATGTGAAACCACCCTATAAGCAAAATTCAGAACAAACACTAGATTCCACACAATCCAGCCAGGGAATACATCACATGAAGGTTGGGAGACCTCCCCCAGATGCAGAGTCAGCACCAGGGCGGAATATATTGCTTGTGCTGAAATTTGCTTATAAGGCTGTTTCACATTGACACAATGACATCATTAAAAATGGACAGGACAATAATGGGAGATGCTCACCTCTAAGATACAGGGGTTTCGGATTACGTCATCATGCCGGCATCAACATGATGATTTCCTCAAAAGTGGCCAAACTACAGATGGAACGTTCTCTTTCACCTAAATGGCATACAATTATAATGATACAACTATTGTTGAATGGAACAGATAATTAACTTGGCAATGTTTACTCAGCTGTATCAATTAATGTGATATATATGAGTGGCTGTTCTATATGTTTTTTGATAAACTCTTAATCATTTGTAATTTCACTGCTTTTTTTTCCACTTAATTTAATTGTGTTTTCCTGTGATTGATTGCCGTGTTTAAATGTCACTTATGCATTGATGTGGTAGCTTGATAAAGACCCTGTAGGGTTGAAACACTGCTGTTTTGGGCCCCAATGAAGCTGCTAATTTTATCACCATGGAGTGCCTGAATCATTCTTTATTCTACATGGATATTATATTCATATTTAAAGTGCCCAGCACTTATATTGGCAACTTTAGTAATAATGAGCAAGAAGGCTGTGAAAATGTGTCTTAAATGTATAACCTTTTGGGCTTTTATGTTCAAGAATACACAAATATACTCTGCTCTTATGGATATCAAACAATTGCAAACGCAAACATAAAAAAATGTTGTTAAATATATCTGTGGCACAGTTATTGGAGCCCCTTTGAATTTATATGAGAAACATATATTTGAAGTATATTCCCATTGATATTTTACATTTTTGGTACATCTGAGTGACTAGGAACAGGACATTGTTCATCTATACTTACTGCTTTACAGAGGTATAAATAGGAGTTAACACATTGGCCAAATTCTTAGTCATTCGCCACAATGTGCAAAACCAAGGAATAAAGCTGTGATGTGCAGCAAAAGGTTGTTGAGCTTCACAAAGTGAGAATTAGCTACAAGAGAATAACAAAAGCATTGAAAATGCCCATTTCCTTCATCAGGGCAATAATTAAGAAGTCCTAGTCAACAAAAATTGTTATGAATCAACCTGGAAGAGGATGTGTGTCTATATTTTCTCAATTCACTGTGAAGAGGGTGGTTCGAGTGGCACAGCTAAAGAATTGCAGAAGTTAGTTGCGTCAGAAAGTCTCCAAAACTATAATCTGACATCACCTACTTGAACACAAGTTGTTTGGAAGGGTTTCAAGAAAAAAGCAAATATTAGTGAAGGGCACTGTACATTTGTGATTTATTAAAGTTATACAATATCTCCCCAAATATACATAACGTAA
The DNA here is from genome assembly GCA_933207985.1 of Pelobates cultripes. NCBI lineage: Eukaryota > Metazoa > Chordata > Amphibia > Anura > Pelobatidae > Pelobates > Pelobates cultripes. The sequence goes on from OW240914.1 coordinate 17,951,719, forward strand.
ACCAGTGTAACTTAGAACATATTCTCGATCTTATATAATTATAAATCAATTCAACTATATCTGTAAACCCAAATATTTATAAAATATATTTTTTCTTATTCTTAGTATAATGAACTTTATTTACCTAGCTACAGACCCTCTATTTGTAAAAATTGGGAGAAATGTGCACATGCACAGTGTTAATCTTGTCATGTATTTCAAAAATTATATATATACTAATAAATATAAACATTAAACATATAGCAATTTACAGAGAAATTGGCCATGCTTTTATTTTCAATAATTTTTTTTAATATGTTGATTAAAATATTTCAGGCTATTCACTAAACTGAAAATTATTTGAAATTATTCAAATACAGCTGATTTGGAGAAATTCCCACCTTGGCTTTAGTTACAGTTTGGCTATTGTTATCTACACTTTTCCACTCAACCTGCAATTCACTATAATGATTGAATATGTTGAATAATCACAACATCATGATTTACTAAACTATAAATCATTAGACCAAAGAAGCTAAATTGGGCCAAAAACTGTTTTAAGTATTCCAAGTCGAGAAAGGAAAATAGAAATAGATGATCTGGGCTTGATGGAGAGTATCTTAAACCGTTAGCATAAATAGCCAGTGATAACCGTGGCAATTTACAATTTATTTTAAGAATCTGAAAGTTGTCTTAGTAAGTAATTTAAAGTGCTAATAAATGGATATCCAAAGCACCAAAACATAGATAACACTGTGCCCACGATCAGGTCTACGATTGAAGTAGAACTGCAGCAATTTGAAAAAAGAACTGATCTAAAAGCCAGAACTCTTAACTCAGAAGAGAATTTAAGCACATAGTTGATGCTTATGTGGAGTACACTGGCCAAATATGACACAACTTCTCTCCGACCACTGTTAATGATCTATGGCAAGCTAGAAGACAATCAATGTCATTAACAAATATCTGAGGAATAGGAGCCCTCTCTACTACAATATTACCTCTATTTGGTGTCAGTCTTTATCTACACATCCAGCTACTCAGCTTCAGAGTATTAGGCAGAGCTTTCCCTGCACAATGTAGATGTTCACGGTTTGTTTCTTTGTGGATAGCTGCATGCATAGTTCCACCAGACCCAGCACCATCATCTAGGCTGGAATCTGAGGACTCTGTTACAGCTGATCTTCATCTAGATGGATTTATGTCCATGGATTGGTGGACTGGCTTATTCTGATTATACACATTCTCCTACATTTCTCCTAAATAAACATTCTCACAGTTTGCATGAACTAAGGCCCCAGTCTGTCTGTATGTTTCATTAACTACATAAAGAATACTTATTTTACTTCTTGACATAACCGTCACATAATATCACTCTTCTGACAATTCCTATTAAGAAACATTCATTTGGGATCTCTTCATTTTCTTCTGTTTTAAAGAGAAATCCACAGAGAACTATCTATTCATTCATTCAAAATACATTTCACTTTTATGAAAGATTTTTTTATGTTAAGATTTCCAAATAATCGACATCAGTGATTGTAGCTTTCATTTTATTTGTGGTCTTTATCTCTTGGCAGTTGTTTTTTGTTATGTTTTTCTTTACAATTTTCTTTGTAACTAGAACAAATCTTTAGTGATGCCTCTAGCTTCCTTCTCATTTCATGTTATGTGCTATTCTCTAAGCTAGTGTTTGTTTTAATTACATTTTATTTGTATTCTTAAGAAAAAGATTACTGGTCAAAGATAATTTGCTTAGTATGAATTTTTCACCTAACTGTGCACTGAATATCTTGTGACATCCCGTGGTGAAATATTTGGTTATTACTTCACTACTTCAACTTCATTCAAATTTAATTTAGATTAAAAAAAATAAATAAAAAAAAAAGATGTCTTACCTTTTGTATCTTTTGATAAATACATTTAATTTTGGTGTCTTTTCTGTAAATGAGTGGCTTTCTTTAATATGTTTCTTTGAATGTGAACAATTATATTCTTGGTAGCTAATATAAAGAGGTTGGCAGGGCACCGAGGGACACCGTGTAGAATTCGTGAGAGACTTACACTGTCAAGTTACTTTCCGAAATCCCTGGTTTACAACACTTGAATATTATTAAAACCATGTTTATTCTACTGAGCAATAAATGTATGTAGATACAATAGCTTTAGATCAGATTTTTAAGAAAGTAATCATTGTATTGTATTCACTAACAGTCCATATAAACAATAAGTATAAGGAGTAGAAAGAATGAAACAATAACTTTAACGTGAATTAAAAATTATACATAGTATTATGCACCCACAAGAAACATATTTTACAGTTCAGATATCTGGAATTTCCTTCTTAAATCTGACAAAGTTTTATAGAAATAGAAATAGTCCTCAGTTAAAGACCTTAGAGTGATTGAATTTGTCTAAAGATCAACTGATCTGAAAGAGAGTGCATGATGAGTAAACACATCTAACATAGTTTATGGCCACAATGTGTCAGGATAGTTCTCTGTGACGAGACCAATCTCACCACATTGCATTGGAGAAGCCTGGTTGCCCGCCTGCTGCCTTTGGATTATGGCCCCATGTTGAAACGCTTGATTTTCCCCTGCAAAGACATGAAAGCCGGGGCATTTGGTGCTTGCCCTGTTTGACCAATGATACCCCAGATAGCTATGCCATGGAGCCCATTCGTATAATGAAAGACTTTGGGAAAGACTTTGGCTCCATGGAAATTGAACTGTATGTGTGTGCTCTGAGCACCATTCAGTAATAATGTGCGCTCAGATCTGAGCTATCTGGGGATATGTTGCATGTCTGTATTTTATGTTATAATGTAACCTTGTTTATTTTATTGTATTTTACTGTCTTTTTACTGCCATGTGCTTAATGGAGTTTTGCCTCTGTCCTTGGAGATAACTGGATTACTCCAGGATTACTCCAGGATAGAAGACTCTATGGAACTGGTTTTGGGCAGAAAAGCCATGCTTCATTTAGTCACAAAGGACTTCGATCTATCTTTTGAACCAATGGACCAATTTGGATGATTTTGACATATGTTTGTATTTGCTGATTCTGAAAATGTGAATGTGATGCATACTTTTAAAGTTATGAATAATGTGGAAAAGCTGTATTTCTCTGCCGGTGATAATTACATTACCCATTGTGTAAGGTAATTGTATCACAGGCAGAGGGGAGGATTTTGTGTAGGAGTGTCTGAGTGTATTGTATGTGTTTATTGGCTGTTTTCCAAAACCCTGTGGGTGGTACTAATGTGTATATAAGAACAATAAACCCACAGCTCTGACTGTTCACTGATTGACCCTCAATACGGAGCTTTGTCTCATTCTTGGGGGGATTTACTGTATGCTGTTAGAGACTGATTGCCAGGAGTGTAAACCGCTTTTCCTGTTCAGCTGCTAGCAGCTATTCGTGAGGTTCCAGTTCGGGAATTTGGAGTGCTACTTGGTATCCTGTTCGGGAGATTGGTGCTTACAATAGCTGTGCCTGTGTCTCTGGAAGGGGAAGATCTACTAAACAGCAGTTTAACCCTTTTATGCTGAGGGTTCTGTTACATTCTAATCTGAAAAAAAGGGAAAACAGGGGAAAAGAAAAATCATAAAAATCAAAAGTACGGGTGAACTACTGAACCCCTCCTGATAAATATAAACCCATTCTTTAACTAGCACAAAACAGGTTAGCTAGTGCTCAATAAGAGAAACCCAGAAGCCTAACAAATTTGAAGGATAACACGTCCTAAAAGTTAAGTCCTCCAAATGCTGCATGCCTAAAACCTAGAAACAAAGATATTTTTTTTTTTTTTTTACCTTTCCTGCCTACTATTTGTATTGTTAGTTCCGATGCAGTCCAGCCCTAGTGTCCAAGGAGTATGACAAACATTACTGTGATGACACGTCAATAGGGATGTAAGTCTACCCCAGCTTGACTGACTTCCAGAAGGGATTGTCCTCTCAGGCATGTATCGACCCACCTGCCTGTGTCTCTGTGCCTTCTTCTCCCAGGCAGGTATCAAACCCTCTACCCATATCTCCTTCTCCCAAGCAGGTATCAAACCCTCTACCCATATCTCCTTCTCCCAGGCAGGTATCAAACCCTCTACCCATATCTCCTTCTCCCAGGCAGGTATCAAACCCTCTACCCATATCGCCTTCTCCCAGGCAGGTATCAAACACTCTACCCATATCTCCTTCTCCCAGGCAGGTAACAAACCCTCTACCCATATCTTCTTCTCCCAGGCAGGTAACAAACCCTCTACCCATATCTCCTTCTCCCAGACAGGTATCAAACCCTCTACCCATATCTCCTTCTCCCAGGCAGGTATCAAACCCTCTACCCATATCTCCTTCTCCCAGACAGGTATCAAACCCTCTACCCATATCTCCTTCTCCCAGGCAGGTATCAAACCCTCTACCCATGTCTCCTTCTCCCAGGCAGGTATCAAACCCTCTACTCATGTCTCCTTTTCCCAGGCATGTAGAGATAAATTAAAATAAATTAAGAAAAATGTCTGAATCCAGCGTTTATTTATTTATTTTTTAACTTTAATATTACCTATGTCACCTCCTGGGGAAAATAGGGCAATTAAGCCTATTTCTTTTAATTTTTAAAATTGTCAGGATAGTGGTGTTATCTAAGTATGTATCAATATCATTATTTGTAACAGGCAAATCATATAGCAAACTGTAATATGAGCTAAAGCTGTTGCCTATCGATTTTGGGGTTAGATGTTCATCTTTGTCATCTACTATCTTAGTGATTTTGTTTGATGCAATTTTGTCCATTAATCTCTGCGTCAATATCTTATCCACACGATTGCCCTTACTATAATATTTCATTTTTAGTTTCTCCATAATGTTTGCGTTGTTTTCTAGAATTTATTGATTTATTTGTTTTTGAATCTCTATCACCCTGCCCGAATTGGATTTATAAGGAGAGGATTTGTTCTTTTCTTAAGGCCTTTGTTAATTCAGCATATAGGATCGACAAATCCATCTTGATATTTTTTTATATGGCATGTTTAGGCTTATTATATTGCCTCTCAAAGTAGATTTAAACACACACCAATTATTAGCATGGCAAGTATGTAAGCTGTATGTAACCCCTTAAGGACCAAACTTCTGGAATAAAAGGGAGTCATGACATGTCAGACATGTCATGTGTCCTTAAGGGGTTAAAGAATCTCTAAATATTTAGAGTTATAAAGTAAGGAGTCATTCTGTTCCATTGGTCCTTTATGGTTCACATAACAATATGATCAGTGTTCACCAATATCTTAATCAATTGTATGTTATCCAGGGGCATAAAATTATCACAGGCCATGTCAATAGGAATGTGAAAAATAGACTCTAGAAAAATAAGTGAATTCTAACATTCCTGGGTGCAATGACTTTGGGAGAGCAGAAAAAAAGAGATTTAGCCATTGCACTAAGCCTTGTATTAATAATCTTGTTTTTCGGGAAAGAACCCAAAACTCAATTAAAATCCTTTGGTATTAAACAAATGCTGGGTTTTACCTGTTCTACTTCCTATATTTTTTAATGTAACCACTGGCAAGAAATTTGGAAGATACACATTGACTAATGTGTATTACATTTTGTTCTGTTTACAAAATAATTATAAATCTACCTTCTGGATCAGCTTGTTGATAACAGCTATTTACCATTTTTATTTTGTCTTTAACGGACATGTTTCTTAGAGTAGGAAATCTAGATCGTCCCTAATTCATCTTATCATTATCCCTCCAATGAGTCTCTAGCAAGAAGGCTACCTCTACTTTCACCCTTCACAGAAAATTATATACTAATGATCTTTTGTCGAGTTCAGGCCCTAAGTATTTACTGATATAATTCTAACCATTCTTCACTGAATGGGATATTCCCCATAACCCTCAGTGGTGTGTTTACATAAAAACAGACAAAAATATATAAAGCACATGAAAAAATAAAAAATTGGTCACGCCGAACATATTTGCCTAGAATGGCCTCCCCTCAAGAGTCCACCTGATATGAGCCATTCCCACAAGTATTGAGTATGTAACGCAATACCTCAGTTTTTGTATCTCAAATTTGGACACTTGGTGTGGAGTAGGGAACCTAAAGGACATGTCACCTGAGTATATATAAATTATCCCCAATTTAGAGTGCCCACAGATAGGGTGGGTGAGAAAAAAAAAAACAGTCTGCCTACACCTTACTGGGGTATGATTATATTTACATAGCATATGACACAAAGCCCATAGAACATTTTTGAGACTTCTTAATAATCTTTTTTAATAGACCAAGATCATGGAGGAGAGAAAAAAACAAGATCCTTATCATAGAGCAAAAAGTATGCAAATTCAGTTTGTGTGTTTAAATATTTTTACACAAATATACCATACTGGTTAGAATCTAAAAAAGAATAGTAATAATCTAGAAAATAACTTAAAACCGGTAGAATTTCCTTGAGCAAATATGTATCTTTATCCTATTACACTTGTGTAAATCGTTTCTATTTCCTAATAATAAATGTAGATTATATGTGTCCACTGCCAAAAAAAAGAACATAATACAATAAAAAATGTAATAATTAAAAACATAAATAGACAATAAAAAAATAACTAAAGAATATATAAATATAATCATCCCAATGTGACAGTGAAATTCTCCATTAAATACTATTACAGCTGCTGCAGTTATCAAGTATTTGCAATATCAAAGCATACACATCATATGACAAAAAAAAAAAAAATCCCTTTCTTCCATAGTGACAGTGGGATTCTCCAGTATATACTATTACTGTTAATGCAGTTATCCAATGCTTCCAATAAACAACTTTATCCAAACAAGCTTTCAAGTGATGAATAATAAATTCTCATCTCATTACTAAAAAAAAGAAATAATTCCATTAACAATTTTTAGATCCTACATCCATAGAAACATAGAAACATAGAAACATACAATGTGACGGCAGATAAGAACCATTCAGCCCATCTAGTCTGCCCAATTTTCTAAATACTTTCATGAGTCCCTGGCCTTATCTTATAGTTAGGATAGCCTTATGCCTATCCCTTGCATGCTTAAACTCCTTTACTGTGTTAGTAAACTCCTTCCATGTGTTGGACTCGTCAGTTCGAATAAGCAGACTTATCATTCTATATTTAAAATTTTAATCCATACAATGAGTTTGTCTAAAGATTCAAACTTTCCATCTTGCCATTCCAGTTAAGTCTGAGGATTGTGGGGTAGCCCTAATGTTATTTTGTCTCAGAATACTTAAAAGGTGATTAAGGTTCATTCTCCATGTCTTGGTAAGATAGGCTAGATCTTGAAAATTAGACAAGGATTTGAATGTGTCATCCAAAGCCAGTTTATTTGGTAGAGCTAACATAATTATAACTTTTTTGTGCTAACAATTTAATTTCATTATTACATCTTATATTCAGATATATAGTCAGATATTAACCCCGTCTGTAGTCAGGATGTGTTGTAGACTTGCGTATGGCACAAAAATGTAATTATTGCAAATTGACTTCTGTGAAAAGAAAGTTAAAATGAAATAAAAAATTGTTTCAGTCAGTTTAGGATTTGTTCATTTTGTGTTTCGTTTCCTTCAAATTTCATCCATGCGATTGTTTTGGCAAAAACGATTAGGTCAGATAAAAAGAGAGCGGACATTGCTCAATCTGTACACTGCAAAATATAAGTAGTATTTGTATAAATAGTAGGTATATAAATTGTATGTGTATAAATAATATGTATATATTTTGCACATTTTCACACCATTTGCTTCACAGATCAAGGGAGAAAAATAAAAATGAAAGAAAAGAGTTACATGCACACTATCCCAAATTCCTATGCATATTTAAATAACTAGAGGCTTTTAGTATAAATCCTTTAGGTGTAAGCTCCCCTGCCACGTCAAGATAAACCTCTTAGGTGGGTCCTACACTAACCATTCACCTTGCTTCCTTCAGCTTCAGGTACATAAAATCTCTAATGAGAAAGAGAGGGGTAGTATTCTAAACCCCTACATATGTATTAACCCTTAATCGGGAGCACATGGGTTGGGCAGCAGCATTGTAACATGGCTGTGTGGTACAAAAACAAATAAAAATACACAAAAATAAGTCCTGCGCTCAGACTCCTTCTGCTACTGGGTGTCAGCAATGAGCATAGTACACCACAGCCTGAATACATAAAAAAACATAGAAACGAGTTACTAATCCCTATGTATATATAAACAACTGGAGGTTTTTAATATCACTCCAAAACCCATTAGATGTAAGTTCCTCTGCCACATCAAGGCAAAAATATATGTGTTGTTTGCATTTTGCTGCTCGTAATTTTTCACTCTATTGGTCACTTGATCTGTGAATATAATAAAATTTTAGTTACTGTCCCAAGGCTATTAAACATTTTTTTTTTTACTTCAATTAACCAAAAAAAAACCAAAAAAAAACCCATCTGAATCAAACAAAACAAGTTCATGCATTGTCCATTATATTTGTTTTCTGATTTCTCCATATACAATTTTGGAGTTCAGCATTTCAGAGGAACTCACAGTTTAATTGGGTCTAATTGGGTGTTGTGTAAGCTGGTCATTTAAACTATTAGACTTGCCGTTATTGAATTGTAAATGTAGAGATTACCATCAAAAAGTAATGTGTCACTAATGCTTATTTTTAATGATGAAAAGTAATTTAATGTCATACACAAAGGTAGTGCATTAGATTCCTAACTTGTTTTTCAATAATTTTATAACGGCTGTCTTGATGTCTTGGTTTCTCAAACTGTATATTACTGGATTTAACAAAGGGGTCACAACTGTGTACATAAGGGATACAGTCTTATTAATCCCGGATGAAGATTTTCCTGATGGAAATACGTAAATGGCAATAAGAGTCCCGTAATACAAGCACACGACAGCAAGGTGGGAGCTACAAGTGGAGAAGGCTTTCTGTCTCCCAGTGGTGGATGATATTCTATGTATAGCAAGAAAGATACAAACATACGTAGAAACGATAAACACAGTTTCAATGACAGTTTCTGGAAGAGCGATTAAAAATAACACAGTCCGTACAACTGTAGTATCAGAACATGAAAGCTGAACAAGAGGATCTAAATCACAGAAAAAATGATCAATGTACTTTGAATTACAGAAAGTTAAATTACTTAATAAGATAGAAACAATCAGTGTGATAAGAATACCCAATATCCAGGAAAAGGCCACAAGACTAAGACAAAATGGGATATTCATTATCGTTACATAATGCAATGGCTTACAGACAGCCACATATCTATCATAGGACATCATGGTGAGAAGGAGACATTCTGTAGCTGATGAGAAGCTGAAGAAATTGAACTGAGCAATGCATTGACTAACTGACATGGGGAAACCATTGTTTAATGTGATATGGAGCAATGTCGGACTTATTGATGTAGTGAGTATGATGTCACAGGAAGACAACTGGGTGAGGAAGAAATACATTGGAGAATGAAGATATTGAGTCGCTGAAACCAGAATTATAATCAGAAGATTTCCAGTTAAAGTCATAATGTAGACCAAAAGAAGGGTAGAGAAGAGAATTATTCTGGATCTGCGCAGAAGCTGGAACCCCAAGAGGAAAAATTGTGGAATAGTTGATTGATTGTGTGTTGGAATCATCTGTTGAACAGTCATCCTCATTAGATACCAAAATAGTATTACTGTAAATTAATTAAATTACACAATTATAGTATTAAAAAAGTATAACATGTTAAATAGATTGTCGATTTAGAGCTGTAATTGCAATTTATTACAATGTAATACAATTGTAATGTATTACTTAGACTGCATTGATGTGTTGAAGGGACACTATAGGCACTCAGATTACTTCACCTCAAAATGGTCTGGGTGCCAGTTCTATGTATTTAAAAACATTTGTAATACTATATTCATAAACAAAAATGTCACCACCATCAATCATTAACATGTATAAGACAATTACCCTCCATACAATACATGTCTACACAGATAATATAACCATATTCAGAGTGCCCTACACTAATATCGGCACTCTTGGTAAATATGAGCAAAGGAGGCTGTGAACATTTGTCTTTATTGTTTAACCCCCTAACCCCTTTACGGCATTCAATGCCATCCCCATTATAATGGGCTTTAAAGTCGTTGCAGCGGCATAGAATGCCATAACTGCTAAAGCCCCCAGGAGGTAAAATAAACGTACCTCTGCCTCGATCTGCTTCAGGAGGACTGCCTGAAAGCCCAGGCAGCCCTCCCATGGCATATCAGGCCCCCGGGGGCCATATGATCGCTCTCAAAGAGCGATCACATGGCCCTCAAAAGCTGCCTGTGGATCAGCCAGCAGGGGGACTGTCTGGGCTGCCAGTTTCAGGTGTGTTGTGTGGCTTGGGGCTGTAGTGTGTGTGTTTATTGGCTGCAGAAAGTGAGAGAGTGTATATGTGCTGTAGTCTGTGTATAAAGGTATTTATGCACACACTACATGGGTGTAGTGCAGAAAAATGTAGTGAGTGTGTAGGGGCTATAGAAAGTGAGTGAGCATTTGTATGTGAATGTATGGGATTTGGTGTGCGTATATGGCATGCATAGTGTGTAAATGTAGATGTTGTGTGTGTCAGGAATGTACTGTGTGTGCCAGGGATGTAATGTGTGTGTCAGAGATGTTCTGTTAGGGTCTGGGATGGTGTGTTTGTCAGTGATGCTGTGTGTGTGGCTGATGCCATATATCTATAGGAGATCCAGTTTTGGGAGGTGTGAAGTGTGTGTGAATGTGTTGAGGCCTGTATTGTGTGTGTGTGGGGGGGGGGGACAAATGAAAAACTAAATGTATGTATAAATAAATGTAAATATTTTTAAATTAATTAGAAATTCATGTGCTAGCAAGGGTCTCCCGTAGCAGTCTCAACCCATGGTCATCGCAGCCCACCGAGCTTTTGCCAGATTTGCTCGATGGCCAGTCCGGACCTGGTGATGGATCGTTAATGTTTTGTGGCTGTTTTTCTGCCAGAGGACCTGGACACATTGTTTGGATAAGTGGCATCATGGTCTCTATCAAGTATCAACAGATATTAAATAAACACCTGATTGACTCTGCCAGAATGCTTAAAATTGGCCATAGTTGGATGTTCCAGCAGTACAATGATCTAAAACATACATCAAAATTAACATAACAATGGTTTACTGACCACAAAATCAAGGTACTGCCATGGCCATCCTCATCACCTGAGTTGAACGCCATACAAAAAACTTGTGGGTGAAATAAAGAGGATTGTCTACCAGAGTAGTCCTCAAAATTTGAAGTATCTGCAGTGATTCTGTACGGAGGAATGGTCTCAGATCTCTTGTCATGTATTCTCCAACCTCATCACATTACAGGAGAAAACTCAGAGCTGTTAACTTGGTAAAAGGAGGTAGCACAAAGTATTGACTAAAAGGGTGCCAATAATTGTGCCACACATATATTTAACAAATATATATATATATTTTTTTATAAACCTGTGTTGGGTTTGCAATTGTTTGAGTGTTTTTGTGTATTTTGTGAAAAAAAAGATCAAAAGGTTAAACAATAAAGACAATAACTCACAATTTTCTTTGCTCATATTTATCAAGGGTGCAAATAATAGTGGATGGCACTGTAAATTTGAGATTTCTTAAAGTGATACAATATATCCCCAAATAGATATAATGCAATCTGTAATTTATAATATTTTCCCAATCTTATGAATGTTTAAATCTGTGTAATTTAACTATGTCTGTAAACCCAACATTTTATGAAATAATTTTTAATTCTTAGTATAATTAACTTCCTTTACCTCTATACAGGCTCCCTATTTGTAAAGATCAGAAACAGTCCTGAAGAATCTTCAAACGAATCCTCAAATTCTCAAATATTAGAATTCTAAATGAATTTAAAAATTTAGGTAAAAATGACAAATTAGAAAGATTCTCTAAATCAATTTTGTTTTCAGTTTGGCTATTTTGGGATTACATTGGAAATTTACTTTTAAATCCCAGCAATTCTTGTTTTAGATAATACCCTTACATAATGTTTAATTTGTAGGATTATTATATTTAACACTAGATAATAAATATACTGTATATTTATATCTACATAAAAAGACCTGGATATGCCATCGCGTAACAATCTCAAATCAATAAAGTACTGTTAGTTAAGTAAATTCTGATTTTGTGATACTTGGCAAATTGTAGAAAACCAATCATTTTGGATATATCTGTTGAAATTACCACAGGTTTTAATGTGCTGGGTATTTATATAAGGAAACATCTAACAAAAACATACATTATTTTTTTTAAAGTTTGTTAACAATTCATGTAGTTCTGAAATTACATACATACTGATAAATATAAAAAACATCAAAAATATAGCAGTTTACAGGGGAATTGGCTATGTTTTTATTTTCTATATTTACAAATGTACAAAACTAAATGTACTGTATGTGCACTCCACATATATGAAATAAGAAAAGATAAAACATGTAAAATAATGTGTAATGGGGACGGGGCCTGACCTCGGAAAGGAGCGGTCGCAGGTTGCAGGGGCTCCCGAATTATACCAACCAACCCGACGATATCTGCCCGAACTAAAGCAGACCCCAGGTACATGGGGTCCACCAACTGAAGGGGAGCCTCGAGACCTACCTGCAGACACCAAGCATGTGGGGGTCCCGGACTGCGCGACCCGCTAACCTCCAGAGACCACGAGGCACGGGAGCCATGGGAGAGACGGCCTCTCTCCCGGCACCACGATCCTGGATGGAACCTACACGGAGCCCTCTTCCCCCCCCCTTGGACCGGTGGGGGAATCCAGGTGCGCATCAGCATGGCACGTGAGATATCAGAGACACCGGAGGCAGCCCGCGGCACGCATGCAGACAGCACAAGGCCCTGTAAAATGGCACCTGCAGACCACACTGTCTAGCCTGAACACACCCAACCTCTACACAAGTGCCTGGTTGACCTGTTCCAATGCTTCTGGGAGCAGCTGGAGCAGAGAAAAGCCCAACAAATCCCCACACACTACAATGTGATGGAACCAGAGGAGAACACGTGGCGGAACAGGTGGACCCCGGGCAAGGCAGTCTCACTCCAGCGGGCTGAGCGCCCTTCTAGGCAGCAGGTCAACAGGAGACTTGCTCCGAGACATCAGCCACCCCGCAAGAAGGACACCCGTCGCTGGCGGCGGACGCCCACCAAGACCTTCCGTAGCGCCCACAATGGGAAAGACCCAGCCTTGAGGAGAACCCGAGTCTGTGGCAGCACGGTGTCAACCCCACACAAGGCCTGGAGCTGGGGAGAAGCCCCCCGCCTCACGCAACCCTTCTCCACACCACAACGTTCATGGCTGCTCGATCCTATGATGCCTGGCAGACATCTCCAGTCAGACGCCCTGCTGATTCCCAGCAGAGGAATTGGTTGATCCAGAGACCCCAGGAGCCCGAGTAAACAACGACTCCATACATAACGCCCAGAAAAGCATTCCATACATAACACAACCCGCCATTCTATGTAGCCACATACAGCCCTAGACATTAGCAGACGACATCCCATACATACAAGCACAGCTAGAGTTACACTCACAGACCTAACCATATAACGTTGATCCACTGTGCACAGACAGCTATACACTAGCTTCACCCGCTCACACATGTACCCCTGCAACACGCCCCACCTGACAAACGATGCACTTAACGGCCTACACAATAGTAGGGGCACACGAGTTAAGCAAACACCTCAATCCAAGCCTAGGTATAACCTGCCAAATATCCTACTAACGAGGAGGCTTGGGGCACACATAAGTACACAACCCGGATATATGCTTATTTCGTACCATGCCTGCAAACGTATATGGGCCCTACAATGGTTAATCTTAATTCTGCTCTGGAGTCTTATTAGTACTCGCATGCCAACTTTAGTTTGTAATGTTCAACCAACCTGTTCTTCTCTAATAACCGTATGAACATGCCTAACATGTAACTCAGTTTTACTTTAACCACTATATCGCTAAACGTGTTGTTCATTTGTTACGCTTAATCAATATAAAACGAGGCTGTCACTCAGAGGAGATGTTACTGTAGAACTACCGTGCACCCCTTCTTCTTCATTCTGTACCCCTGTTAACGTCTGCCTCAATAAAAGAAAGATTGACAAAAATAAATTATGTGTAATAAAAACACACTTTTAATAATAACATCAACTTACTATAAATATCTCAAAGAATAACTATTATCCACCACAGATAAAAATCTATCGGAGACTGCTATACTTTAAAAAAAAAAAAAACAACATAATAAGTCACAGTCGTGCAAAGTAGCTCTTAATAAACTGAACTACGGAGTGGATTATATAAACATATCAAAGAAGGAACTTGCTGCACTATCAAATAAAATAAAGTAACATGTAACAGCCTAAATTGGGAGATTTATATAAAAAAGAGACAACCATTAAATGTGGCAATGATAAAAAATTATCATAAATGCAATAAATAAGATAAAATAAAACATCCTAAGAAGAACTAACTACAGTATCAAATAAAATGAAGCAGCATGTAGCAGCCCAAAGTGAGTTTATAGAAAAAAAGGGGTTAGACTACTAAATGTTGCAATAGTGAAAACAATCTGCAAACACCAGCCCAACAAACAGTAATATATATAATACAAATACCCTTGACCTGTAATGCAGAAAAACTATAAGGTATAAAAATGCTGGCCAATACCCAAAGAAGTGCTAGAGAAGGGTCAAAACACTTCCCACTCGAGTACCTGACCGTGGGGGGCCCCTCCACAATATTTGTCCCAATAGATCAGGTCCAGAGGGGGATACGAGTCTCAAAATCCACTTAAAACAAGAACTTTAATAACTGAAAAACATGATCCTTTGCCACAGGACACAAGAGGTGATATGCCAAACAGCTGCCGTGTTCGGTAACTTCACAAAAGACGTGGCTTCCCTGTTGGTATAAAGCACAGCGAACTGTAATTGTAGATAAAAATGGTCCTACGCATTTTGTCTCTACGTCTACGCATTTTGTCTCTATCCAGAGACTTTATCAAGACAAAATGCTGAATATTTGGGATTATTCACTAAACTAAAAATTATTTGAAATTATTCAAAAACAGCAGATTTTTGCTATTTTCACCATTAAAATTTCAGTTCATTACAATTTTGAATTTAGTGTATATTCACAACATCATTATTTACTAAACCGTAAATCACTGGGCCAAAATAAATGCAAAAAAACTCTGTATTCAGTATTCTAAATTGTAGGGAAATGAAAGGAAAAATATATTTTTGATTGATGGAGAGATTCTTAAAACATTAACATATATAGCCAGTGGTAACCTTTGCAATTTACAAGTTATTTAAAGAATCTGAAAATGGTCTTAGTATCAAAACATAGATAACACTGTGCTCATGATCAGGTCTAAGACTGAAGTTAAACTGCAGCAATTTGTAAAAATAACAGAACTATATACCAGAACTTCTAGTACCTAGAAGAGAATTTAAGCACACAGTTTATGCTCATGTGACACACACACATACACACATACACAAAATGTTTCCTGTTTCCCACCTTTTTTGACTTTCCCTGGGGTCCAGTGGGGGCTCAGCCTGATGGGAGTCAGAGTTACCACTCTGACTCCCTCCTCCTTCCTGCTTCCACTCACACAGGCTCTGATAGCTGGGAGGAGTGACCGGGGAGTCACTTCCTCCCAGCAGTGATGTCATCACAGGGGGTCGGTAATGCTGTTAAAGCGCCCAGCGCATACCGGGACCCCTGACAATCCATATCCATTGGGTGGCCCTGACACCCCCACTATTTGTGAAAGAATAGGCTTCCCTACTCCCCACCAAGTGTCCAACTTTGAGATAAAAAAACCGAGGCATTGTGTTACATACTCAATACTAGTGGTACTGGCTCCTATCAGGAGGACTCTTGAGGGGAGGCCATTCTAGGCAAATATGTTCGGCGTGACCAATTGGTTATTTTTTCATGTGATGTGGAGGTGGCAAATTAGCACTCTATACACATAACCTCCTGTTCCTTATAATCAGACTCTACTAATAAACCAGTTTACTTCCATTATCTTCCATTATCTATATTGTTTTATCTACCCATACCTTTTATTCACCTTTTTGAATATCTCTAATATTTCCAGTATCTCTAATTTTCTAAATATATCTAATTTTGAATCTAAATGTTAAGCTTTATTCTTCTGATCCTCATAAACTGCTGATTTTTAATTGGCTACATTTTAGCCTTCCACTTGGAATAACATTTTATTACCAAACAACTGGCTTTCTTGATACTTTCTGTCTACTTGGGTTGATCAAGAATTAGTATATTTTCTCACGCTTGCTGTGATTGAAATATACAAGCCAGATAGGCAGACCCCCTAGGTTTCTCCTTTTTAATATTACACTTTCACAAGTCACTTTTGTGTTTTTCACTTTGTCTTTTCTTCTTTTTCACTATTATGTAGATATGCCCTTTAAATAGTAATAAAGTTTATATTTTAGTTTTTTGTTTCTTACAAATTACCGTGTGTTATACATGTGTGTGTAATATATGTGTGTGTGTAATATACCACCTTACACTTGCAGGCTAGCCATAGGTTAAGATATGTTAAGATAAGATAGATGATTTAAGTTATTATTGGAAAATGCTTATAAAACCATCCCTGTTTACTCTTGAATATAACCTGTGGCACAGCCTATTAAATATCAGAAGTCACCTTGAACCTTACATAGTGTTGTCTCGTTCATCGGGGCTCCTCACCAGCTGGTTGGGAGACAAGAAGAAATACTGAGAGTTCCAAATTGATTAGAAGTCCATGGCATAAAGAGAAAATTCCTGAAATAGGAGATCTTCACTAACAGTATTTTATTTGTATTCTTAATAAAAAATCTTTTTAAAAGAATATAAAATTATAAATGATTTGCTTAAAATTGATTTTTCAGATAATCATACAGAAAATATATTACGATTTCCAGTGGGAAAATATTTTGTTAGTACTCCAAGAATTTAAGTTCATTAACATTTCATTCAGTTTTAAAAGTATATATATATTATATTTCCTACCTATTGAATTTTCAAAGAAATACGTTGATGATTTTGATGCCTTGACTGAAAATGACTGGTCTTCATTAATACATTTCTCCGAATGAGAACAATTGTATTCTATCCAGCTAATATAAAGAGGTTTTCAGGGCCATGAGGGACACCGTGTAGAGTTTGTGAACATACTTTTTAGAATTCCCTAGTTTAGAACAATTGACAATTATGGAAAACATGTTTATTCTGATGAGGAAAAGAAGTGTGTGTAGATACAATAGCTTTAAATCAGCTTTTCAAGCGATTAACCATGATGTTTTATTCACTAACAGAGAATTGTCCAGATAAACAATAAGTATAAAGGTCAGAATGAGTCAAATATAGCAAATCAATATATTTACATAATTTGATCTATAATATACACAAAGTATACACTGGTTTTATGCACCCAGAAGAGAAACATTTTTTACAGTTCAGATATCTGGAATTTCCTTCTTAAATCTGACACAGTTTTATATAAATAGAGATCAGTCCTCAGTTAAAGGCCTCAAACTGAATGAATTCTTCTAAAGATAAACTGATTTAAATGGGAGGGCATGTAATGGAAACACATCTAATATTGTTTATGACCACAAAGTGTCAGGATAATTCTCTAATATGAAGACAGGTCTAAGGGGAAAGACCAATTAGAAGTATAGCAAAACTCATTAAACCTATTCTTTCACAAATAGTGGGGGTGGAGCCATGACGTAAGACGCGAACGTTGGTACTCCGGAATGAGGAAGCTACATGCTTAGAAAAGCGTGGTGCTGAGAAGCAAATGGCCCGGGAGGAGGAAAGATTAACCAGAGAAATACAAGAAGCCCAAAAGCTAGATAGCCTGTGAGATTGTAAGCCCACTGGAAGCTGGAAGCTATAGCACTTCTTTCGGTGGAATAAAGGAAGAAAAATGATCTGTTCTTAGAGGACCTCGACAGGGTTGGTTGTTGTAATTAGATCGGCAGAGAAGTCACAAGGTCTAGCCTCTGTTGTATGGTGTGGTGAACGGAGAGAAGGGAGATCAGAAACTACAATTGAAAGCTGAAATGAAAGGAATGCTATCTATTTAAAGCTGCCTTCCATCAGCCAAAAGCAAGTACAGACAACTTACTATAAAAGTTTAGGAATTCAGCCTTACAATAGCCGCTCTCAGAGACTTTGTCTTAGTTTTTTTCTTTTGTTTTGTTATTTTCAAGTTAAGTGTATAACTGCAGCATAATAATATAATGCATAACCTTGTGTCCTATGTAAAGTCCAGTTTGTGAATAGATTTCCACATAGTGGTTTGTATTGGCCCCGAATATATTTGTATAATGTTATCATATCCCCTCTGAGGCAACGTTTTTCTAAACTAAAGAGGTTTAAATTTGTTAACCTTTCTTCATAGCTGATACGTTCTTTATTAATTTTGTAGCCCGCCTCTGCACTTTTTCTAGTGCCATGATATCCTTCTTTAGAACAGGTGCCCAAAATTGCACAGCATATTCAAGAGTGGTCTAACCAGTGATTTATAAAGAGGCAAAATTTTGTTCTCATCCAGAGAATGAATGCCCTTTTTTCATGCATGACAATACTTTACTGGCCATAGCCATTACTGATTGACATTGTCACAAAGCATATTTGATCTTGGTCAATTATAGAATTTAAAATTTCCTTTAGTCTCTTTGCCAATATCGCTGATAAAATCTTTGCATCAATATCTATTAGTGAAATAGGCCTGTAATTTTCTACCCTAGTTGGGTTTTTGTCCTGTTTTGTGATCGGCAAAATATTGGCTCTTAGGATTTCAGTAGCAAAACTGCCTGATTGAAGGTATCTGCAAATTAGTTCTACAAAGGTTTTAGAAAATAAATTATAAAAAAAAGTGTGAATCCAGCTTTTTTTTATTTATTTTTTAACTTTAATATTACCTATGTCACCTCCTGGGGAAAATAGGGCATTTAAGCCTATTTCTTTTAATTTTTAAAATTGTCAGGATAGTGGTGTTATCTAAGTATGTATCAGTATAATTATTTGTAACAGGCAAATCGTATAGCAAACTGTAATATAAGGTAAAACAGTTGCCTATCGATTTTGGGGTTAGATATTCATCTTTGTCATCTACTATCTTAGTGATTTTATATGATACAATTTTGTCCCTTAATCTCTGCGTCAAGATTTTATTATAACTATAATATTTCATTCTTAGTTTCTCCATAATGTTTGCGTTATTTTCTAGAATGTATTGATTTATTTGGAGCTCAGGCCCTAAGTATTTACTGATATAATTCTAAACATTATTCACTGAATGGGATATTCCCCATAACCATCAGTGGTGTGTTTACATAAAAACAGACAAAAACATATACATCACATGAAAAAATAACCAATTGGTCACGCCGAACATATTTGCCTAGAATGGCCTCCCCTCAAGAGTCCTCCTGATGGGAGCCAGTACCACTAGTATTGAGTATGTAGCTCAATGCCTCAGTTTTTGTATCTCAAAGTTGGACACTTGGTGGGGAGTAGGGAATCCTAAAGGACTTGTCACCTGAGTGCCCACAGAAAGGGTGAGTGAGAAATAAAAACAGTCTGTCTACACCTTATTGGGGTATGATTATATTTACATAGCATATGACACAAAGCCCATAGAATCTCTAATATGAATTGGATCATAAACATTTTTGAGACTTCTTAATAATCTTTTTTAATAGACCAAGATCAAGAAGTAGAGAAAAAAACAACATCATTATCATAGAGCAAAAAGTATGCAAATTCAGTTTCTTTTTAAAAATACTTTTATACAAATATACCATGCAACTGTGTACTCTGACACTGTGTTAGAGCAGCTTGAACTGAGATTACCAACTATAGCATCAATATATTAAACTGACAACCGCCGACCGTTACTAATTGCGCTAGCAGTCCACTATACCAATCATTGATTATAGCATTACCATGGGGTATGCGGTAGGGATATGCTACCACAGTTCTGTTAGATCCGATTTACAGGAAAGCTTTACTTTATATTGATAGCGCATTGCTGGTTTAACAGCGGACTATGAGTGTGCTTCCACTGACTACCATATCTTTAGAGTTTATTGACTTCTGTTTATATATATCTATTTATTTGTTTTATTATGATATATATATATTTTTTGTTTCACTTATTTGGGTTCCACCTTTTTTGTGTATGTCTAGCACTTTGGGTTATTATCATGAGTAGTTTGTACAGTCTTTAATAAATCTTTGTTATTTTGACTGTTTGGTCTTTTAGATTTCAGTTTTGGTTACTCTACGGTATTTGGAGTTATCCTGAACAGTATTCGCTATCTATCCCAGTATCCATTTTAGGTACACTACTTCAAGCTTTTCAGATTCTTTCCACCAGGGATTACCCCCCTTATTCTAGTGTACCATAGTAGGCTGACTTCAGTTCCCTTTCAGATTCTCCAATATATACTATTACATCTGCTGCAGTTATCAGGTATTTGCAATATCAAAGCATGTACAATCATAAGTGTACTTCCAATCTTGTTCAAGTGAAAAATAATAACTCACATCATATGTCAACAAAAAAAAACATAATAAATCCCCTTTTTTTTCTTTTTTTCCCCTTTCCCTTACAAATAAATAAGAGATTTTTATAGATTAATTCCATAGTGACAGGGGGATTCTCCATTATATAATATTACTGCTAATGCAGTTATACAAAACTTTATCCAAACAAGCTTTCAAGTGATGAATAATAAATTCTCATCTTATTACTAAAAAAAAACCCAGAAATAATTCCATTAACAATTTTTAGATCCTACATCCATGTGTTGGACTCGTCAATTCGAATAAGCAGACTTATCATCCTATATTTACATTTTTAATCCATACAATGAGTTTGTCTAAAGATTCAAACTTCCCATCTTGCCATTCCAGTTAAGTCTGAGGATTGTGGGGTAGCCCTAATGTTATTTTGTCTCAGAATACTTAAAAGGTGATTAAGGTTCATTCTCCATGTCCTGGTAAGATAGGTTAGATCTTGAAAATTAGACAAGGATTTGAATGTGTCATCCAAAGCCACTTTATTTGGATGAGCTAACATAATTCCAACTTTTGTGTGCTCACTATTACATCTTAGGGCACAGATTCTGGAATATTATGGGGTCTAGCAAGGCGGTAAAAATCGGTAAATCAAGTAGATATGCGGATTAAGCTTTTTAAAAAGTAATGAAAAAAGTCCAACAGATTAAAATGTTGGATATTTTCTGGAATATAGCGGATTCTGACGTTTATTCTTTTAGATCAGTCTTCCATATTATTTATTTTGGTTTCCAGTGTTGTTATTTTGCTCTTCAGAACAACAGTAGTGTTCTGCATCTAAAAAAATAAAAAAATAAAGCAGCCTCTTTCATGTAACTTTGCTGAATCACCACATTTATGTTTTAAAGGAGATAAAAGCATCCAGGCCCTCTTTCAGGGCATCATATACACTGCTCCTCCAAACAGTCTCACCACTCCAGCGTTCTGCTCTCTGTCTGATCATTTTGTCAAGGTTTGGCTGAAAGGGAGAGGTAAGATCCATGTACCGTTCTCAAGTTCCACACATGCCCAGCCGCATCAAGCCTAGACAGTAGTCAACATGTCTAGCTGAGATAGAGGGAAAAGGACCACAGGGTTCGTCAGTGTGAGGAGGTTGGGTATTTTACCAGCTGCTTTTCAGGTGCTCTCGCCGTGCGACTTCACTTTATCCCCTTCCTTACGACATTGATGCCACACGAGTCCTATGTTCCTCAAAACCTGCCTGCGACCTCAAAACAAGTAACTTGAAGCTGTGTCTGAGGAGTTAAACAAAGTATGTAATGGAATCACATTTAGAAATTGTGTTCTTGTAGTAATTTTTATGGCGTGTATTATACCAGTATATGAAATTGCCGGTCCCATCCCCTCAGGCTCGCTTGGAGTAGAGGAGGACATGATTAATACCTTTTCTACTTATTAATGGGTGTCTGGAAACACACATCACACTTCACCAAGGAAGATTAAACTCTGTGTTACCACCAAGTGTGAGGGGCAATCATGGACGCCTTAGGCCTTAATGCGCCCTGTGCAAAAAATGTTCACAGCACCACTCCCTGGTCACACCCGTTTATCCATGTATAATGTGTGTATAAGGATGTAGTGTTTGCATCTGGGATTTATTAAATAAATTATTATTAAAAAACTAAAACTGAAATTCTATTCCCCCTTCCCTGTTGTTACCTTGCAGGGAGGGGGCATGCCAATCTTTGGTGGTCCAGTGTGCAAGAAATATGGTCTGCGCCTTTGTCATGTGTGATATTTGTTATTGGATTATTGACTGTATGTGATGTATGTGTGTATTGACTATGTGTGATATTTGTGATGGGTATTTAATTCCGAATCAAAAAAATGCATGTGGCCCACGTGTGAATGCTGCTGTGTAATTATGCACTGTCACATGCACACAGTCCTATAATCAGACACACAGTCAGGTGCACTCTGTTATACACACATATTGTCAGTAGAGACACATGCACACAGCTCCAGGCTGTGAACACAGTCACACACAGTTAAAGTCAGAAACTTACACGCAGACAGTCACACACAGTTACAGGCAGAGAGTCACACACACAGTTACAGGTAGAAAGTTGCACACATACACAGGCGGCCACATACAGTTACACAATCACACATACACACAGTTCAGGAAGACAGTCACATGCACAGTAACAGGCAGTCACACACACAGTTACAGACAGTCAGACACACGCACACAAAGTTAGAGGAAGCTACGTACATTCACAGTCAGAAACTCAAACGTGGAAAGTCAAACACAGTTACAGGCAGACAGTCACACTCACAGTTACCAGCAGCCACGTACAGTCACAAGCAGGAAGTCACACATACACAAACAGTTAAAAAAGACAGTCACATGCTCCCCCTAACCCCGTATTTAGCTCCAACTTCACCTCTTATTTCTTGCTCTGTCGCTCCAACCTGCTGTGTTGGCCGCCTGGCTACCCTGCTACAATGGATGGCTCTGTGGCTGCACAACTCACACACAAGCTAAGACCGGCATTTGGGGCAATATAATCAATTATGCCTAGTAGGTGGATGGCCCTCATATACAATGTAACGTTCCCTGCTGCAATAATAGAATAGGAGGGATACAGTCGGGCTTAATGTTGTCATGGTGCCATTGCCTGTTTTTTGATATTATTTTTTAATGTTTGCTGCATGAAAATGCGAACTGTAATAGCAAGTCAGATATTAACCCCATCTGTAATCAGGATGTGTTGTAGACTTGCGTATGGCACAAAAATGTCATTATTGCAAATTGATTTCTGTGAAAAGAAAGTTAAAATGAAATAAAAAAATGGTTTCAGTCAGTTTAGGATTTGTTCATGTTGTGTTTCGTTTCCTTCAAATTTCATCCATGCGATTGTTTTGGCAAAAATGATTAGGTCAGATAAAAAGAGAGCGGACATTGCTCAATCTGTACACTGCAAAATATAAATAGGATGTATATGTTTTGCACATTTTCAAAACCATTTGCTTCACAGATCAAGTGAGAAAAATAAAAACAAAAGGAAAGAGTTACATGCGCACTATCCCAAATCCCTATGCATATTTAAATAACTAGAGGCTTTTAGTATCACTCCTTTAGGTGTAAGCTCCCCTGCCACGTCAAGGCAAACCTCTTAGGTGGGTCCTACACTAACCATTCACCTTGCTTCCTTCTGTTTCAGGTACATAAAATCTGTAATGAGAAAGAGAGGGGTATTATTCTAAACCCCTACATATGTATTAACCCTTAATAGGGAGCACATGGGTTGGGCAGCAGCATTGTAACATGGCTGTGTGGTACAAAAGCAAATAAAAATACACAAAAATAAGTCCTGCGCTCAGACTCCTTCTGCTACTGGATGTCAGCAATGAGCATAGTACACCACAGCCTCAATACATAAAAAAAAACATAGAAAAGAGTTACTAATCCCTATGTATATTTAAACAACTGGAGGTTTTTAATATCACTCCAATACCCATTAGATGTAAGTTCCCCTGCCATGCTCAGGCAAAAATATATGTGTTGTTTGCATTTTGCTGCTCGTAATTTTTTCCTCTATTGGTCACTAATCACTTTATCTGTGAATATAATACAATTACTGTTACTGTCTTAAAGTAATTAAACATCTTTGTTTTAGTGTAATGAACCAAAAGAAAAACAAAAAACCATCTGAATCAAACAAAACAAGTTCATGCATTGTCCATTATATTTGTTTTGTGATTTCTCCATATACCATTTTGGAGTTCAGCATTTCAGAGGAACTCACAGTTTAATTGGGTCTAATGTGTTGTGTAAGCTGGTTATTTAAACTATTAGGCTTACCGTTGTTATTGAATTGTAAATTTAGAGATTACCATCAAAAAGTAATGTGTCACTAATGCTTATTTTTAATGATGAATGACTTAAAAGTAATTTAATGTCATACACAAAGTTAGTGCTTTAAATTCTTAACTTGTTTTTTGTTTGTTTTTCCAATAATTTTATAACGGCTGTCTTGATTTCTTGGTTCCTCAGACTGTATATTACTGGATTTAACAAAGGGGTCACAACTGTGTACATAAGGGATACAATCTTATTGATTTCGGATGAAGATTCTCCTGATGGAAATACGTAAATGGCAATAAGAGTCCCGTAATATGTGCACACGACAGCAAGGTGGGAGCTGCATGTGGAGAAGGCTTTCTGTCTCCCAGTGGTGGATGATATTCTATGTATAGCAAGAAAGATACAAACATACGTAGAAATGATATACACAGTTTCAGCGACAGTTTCTGGAAGAGCGATTAAAATTAACACTGTCCGTATAACTGTAGTATCAGAACATGAAAGCTGAACAAGAGGATCTAAATCACAGAAAAAATGATCAATATAGTTTGAATTACAGAAAGTTAAATTACTTAATAAGATAACAAAAATCAGTGTGATAAGAAAACCCAATATCCAGGAAAAGGCCACGAGACAAAGACAAAGCGGGGAATTCATTATCGTTACATAATGCAATGGTTTACAGACAGCCACATATCGATCATAGGACATCATGGTGAGAAGAATACATTCCGTAGCAGATGGGAAACTGAAGAAATTGAACTGAGCAATGCATTGACTAACTGACATTGTGATACCATTGTTTAACGTGATATGGAGCAAGTTAGGAATAATTGATGTAGTGAGTAGGATATCACAGGAAGACAACTGGCCGAGGAAGAAATACATTGGAGAATGAAGATATTGAGTCGCTGAAACCAGAATTATAATCAGAAGGTTTCCAGTTAAAGTCATAATGTAGACCAGAAGAAGGGTAGAGAAGAGAATTATTCTGGATCTGTGCTGAAGTTGGAAACCCAAGAGGAAACATTGTGGAATAGTTGATTGGTTGTGTGTTGGAATTATCTGATGAAAGGTCATTCTCATTAGATACCAAAATAGTATTACTGTATATTAATTAAATGACACACTTATATTATTAAAAACGTATACAATTTTAAATAGATTGTCGATTTAGAGCTGTATGTGCAATTTATTACAATGTAATACAATTGTAATGTATTACTTAGACTCCATTGTTGGGTTGAAGGGACATATAGGTACTGAGATTACTTCACCTCAAAATGGTCTGGGTGCCAGTTCCATGTAGTTAAAAACATTGTAATAATATATTCATAAACAAAAATATCTCACCAACATTAATCATTTAACAAATATAAGACAAGTACCCTCCATACAATACATGTCTACACAGATAATATAACCATATTCAGAGTGCCCTACACTAATATTGGCACTCTTGGTAAATATGAGTAAAGGAGGCAGTGAACAGTTGTCTTTATTGTTTAAACCCTTCATACCTTTATGGCGGTCTATTCATTCCCCATTAAAATGGGCTTTAAAGTCGTTTAAACTGCTGAAGCCCCCAGGAGGTAAAATATACTTATCATCGCCTCAATCTGCTTTGGGTGGGCTGCCTGACAGCCCAGGCAGCCCTCTCACGGCAAATCAGGCCCTCAGGGGCCATATGATCATTCTCAAAGAGCGATCACATGGCCCTCAATAGCTGCCTGTGGATCAGCCAGCAGGGGGACTTTCTGGGCTGTCAGTTGCAGGTGTGATGTGTGTCTTGGGGCTGTAGTGTGTGATTAGTGGCTGCAGAAAGTGAGAGAGTGTATATTAGCTGTAGTCTGTGTATAAGGGTATTTATACACACCCTACATGGTTGTTGTGAAGAATAATGTAGAGAGTGCGTAGGGGCTGTAGAGAGTGAGTGAGCATTTGTATGTGTGTGTAGGGGATTTGGTGTGCATATATGGCATGCATAGTGTGTATATGGCACGTACTATGTGTGTCACAGATGTTGTGTGTGTCAGAAATGTACTTAGAAACATAGAATGTGATGGCAGATAAGAACCATTCGTCCCATCTGGTCTGCCCAATTTTCTAAATACTTTCATTAGCCCCTGGCCTTATCTTATAGTTTTCTTCTTTTAAATATGGTCTCCTCCTTTATTGTGTTGATTCCCTTTATGTATTTAAATGTTTCTATCATATCCCCCCGTCTCGTCTTTCCTCCAAGCTATACATGTTAAGATCCTTTAACCTTTCCTGGTAAGTTTTATCTTGCAATCCATGAACCAGTTTAGTAGCCCTCCTCTGAACTCTCTCTAAAGTATCAATATCCTTCTGAAGATATGGTCTCCAGTACTGCGTACAATACTTCAAGTGAGGTCTCACCAGTGTTCTGTACAATGGCATGAGCCCTCTTTCTACTGCTAATACCTCTCCCTATACAACCAAGCATTATGCTAGCATTTCCTGCTGCTCTATTACATTGTCTGCCTACCTTTAGCCATCAGAAATAATCACCACTAAATCCCTTTCCTCAGATGTTGAGATTAGGACTCTATCAATTATCCTGTGCTCTGCCCTTGGGTTTTTAGGTCCAAGATGCATTATCTTGTACTTATCCACATTAAATGTCAGTTGCCACAACTCTGACCATTTTTCTAGTTTACCTAAATCATTTGCCATTTGGCTTATCCCTCCTGGAACATCAACCCTGTTACATTTTAGTATCATCAGCAAAAAGACACAACTTACCATCAAGTCATTCTGCAATAACACTAATAAAAATATTAAAGAGAATGGGTCCAAGTACAGATCCCTGAGGAACCCCACTGGTGACAAGCCCAAGCTTTGAATATACTCAACTGACTACAACCCTCTGTTGCCTGTCACTCAGCCACCGCCTTACCCATTCAACAATATTGGAATCCAAACTTAAAGATTGCAGTTTATTGATAAGCCTTCTATGTGCAACAGTGTTAAAAGCCTTACTGAAATCTAGGTAAGCAATGTCCACTGCACCACCCTGATCTATTATTTTAGTTACCCAATCAAAAAAATCTTTAAGATTAGTTTGGCATGATCTCCCTGAAGTAAACCCATGTTGTCTCTGATCTTGAAATCCATGTGCTTTTAGATGTTCAACAAACCTATCCCTTAACATGGTTTCCATTTATTTCCCCACTACTGAAGTAAGGCTTACTGGCCTATAGTTGCCCGACTCTTCCCTACTACCTATCTTTGAATGGGCACAACATTCGCTAACTTCCAATCTTCTGGGACTACTCCTGTTAACAATGATTGGTTAAATAAATCTGTTAATGGTTTTGCTAGTACACTACTAAGCTCTTTTAATAACTTTGGGTGTATTCACTGGCTTCTTTGTCTTTACTTTTGACAGTTGAAATAAAACCTCTTCCTCTGTAAACTCACATAATAACTCACTAAAAATGACTAATTTGTCCTTTTTCCTAACTGAGGTCCCTTTCCTTCATTTTCATCTGTAAATAATAAACAAAAATATTCATTGAGGCAGTCAGCTAGACGTTTATCCTCTTCTACATACCTTCCATCTTTTGTTTTTAATCTAACTAATCCTTCTTTTACTTTCCTTTTCTCATTTCTGTATCTAAAAAATGTTTTGTCCCCTCTTTTTACTTACTGTGCTATTTTCTCTTCTGTGTGTGATTCGAAAGCTTAACCTCTTTCTGCCTAATCTTATAGATCATTTTGTCTTCCTCACTCCAGGTTTTTTTATAATTACTAAATGCTAACTTTTTGTTTTTTACTATTTTGGCCACATCTGCAGAGTACAATAGTAGTTTCGTAAATTTTTTGCTTTTACTTACAAGCCTAATGCAATTTTCTGTTGCCTTCAGCAGTGCAACTTTTAAATAATCCCAATTCTCTTGGACTCCATGTAAATTGCTCCAATTTGATAATGACTGCTTTAAACATATACTTGTTTTAGAAAAGTCAGTTTTTTTAAAGTCTAAAACTTTTGTTTTTGTGTGGTGTGACTCAGTCACTGTTCTTATATTAAACCACACTGACTGATGATCACTGGATCCTAAACTTTCACCTACAGTAATATCTGATACCAAATCTCCATTTGTTAACACTAAATCTAGTATGGCCTCCTTATGAGTTGGCTCCTACTGTGTGTGTCGGGGATGTAATGTGTGTGTCAGAGATGTTCTGTTAGTGTTTGGGATGGTGTGTTTGTTAGGGATGTTGTGTGTGTGGCTGGTGCAATGTTTCTATAGGGGATCCAGTTTTGGGAGGTGTGCAGTGTGTGTGAATGTGTTGAGGCCTCTATTGTGTGTGTGTGGGGGAGGGCGGGATGAGTTGGGAACAAACAAAAAACTAAATGTATGAATACATAAATGTATATATTTTTAAATTAATTTGAAATTCATGTGCCAGCAGGGGAGAACTATTGGTCTCCCGTAGCAGACTCAACCCATGGCTATCGCAGCCCACTGAGCTTTTGCCGGATTTGCTCTATGGCCAGTCCGAACCTGGTGGTGGATCTTTAATGTTTTGTGGCTGTTTTTCTGCCAGAGGACCTGGACATGTTGTTTCGATAAGTGGCATCATGTGGTCTCAAGTATCAACAGATATTAAATAAACACCTGATTGACTCTGCCAAAATGCTTAAAATGGGCCGTAGTTGGATGTTCCAGTAGTACAATGATCTAAAACATACATCAAAATTAACTAGAAAAAGGTTTACTTACCACAAAATCAAGGTCCTGCCATGGTCATCCTAGTCATAGTCACCTGAGTTGAATGCCATACAAAAAAAACTTGTGGGTGAACTAAAGAAGATAGTCTACCAGAGTAGACCTCAAAATTTGAAGTATCTGCAGTGATTCTGTATGGAGGAATGGTCTCAGATCCCTTGTCATGTATTTTCCAAAATCTTACATTACAGGAGAAGAATCAGAGCTGTTAACTTGGTAAAAGGAGGTAGCACAAAGTATTGACTAAAAGGGTGCCAATAATTGTGCCACACAAATATTTAACAAATATATATTTTTTTATAAACCTGTGTTGTGTTTGCAATTGTTTGAGTGTTATTGTGGGAAAAAAAAAATCAAAAGGTTGAACAATAAAGAAAATAGATCACAGTTTTCTTTGCTCATATTTATCAAGGGTGCAAATAATCGTGAAGGGCACTGTAAATTTTAGATTTCTTAAAGTACAATACAATATATCCCCAAATATATATAATGCAATCTGTAATTTATAATATTTTCCCAATCTTATGAATGTTTAAATCTGTGTAATTTAACTATGTCTGTAAACCCAACATTTTATGAAATAATTTTTAATTCTTAGTATAATGAACTTCCTTTACCTCTATACAGGCTCCCTATTTGTAAAGATCAGAAACAGTCCTGAAGAATCTTCAAACGAATCCTCAAATTCTCAAATATTAGAATTCTAAATGAATTTAAAAATTTAGGTAAAAATGACAAATTAGAAAGATTCTCTAAATCAATTTTGTTTTCAGTTTGGCTGTTTTGGGATTACATTGGAAATTTACTTTTAAATCCCAGCAATTCTTGTTTTAGATAATACCCTTACATAATGTTTAATTTGTAGGATTATTATATTATTGCTAGATAATAAATATACTGTATATTTCATATCTACATAAAAATACCTGGATATGACATCACATAACAATCTCAAATCAATAAAGTACTGTTAGTTAAGTAAATTCTGAATTTGTGAAATTTGGCAAATTGTAGGAAACCCATCATTTTGGATATATCTGTTGAAAATACCACAGGTTGTAATGTGCTGGGTATTTATGCAAGGAAAAATCTAACAAAAACATACATGATTTTTTTAAAAGTTTGTTAACAATTCGTGTAGTTCTGAAATTGCACACATACTGATAAATATAAAAAAACATCAAACATATTACAGTTTACAGGGGAATTGGCTATGTTTTTATTTTCTATATTTATTAATATATTAATTAACATATTTGTGGTTATTCAAAACTAAGTGTACTGTTTGTGCACTCCACATATATGAAATAAAAAAAGATAAAAAATTTAAAATAATGTGTAATAAAAACACACTTTTAATAATAAAATCAACTTAACATAAACATCTTGATGAATAACCATTATCCACCACAGATAAAAATCTACC
Organism: Pelobates cultripes; assembly: GCA_933207985.1. Classification (NCBI taxonomy): domain Eukaryota; kingdom Metazoa; phylum Chordata; class Amphibia; order Anura; family Pelobatidae; genus Pelobates; species Pelobates cultripes. The sequence continues at coordinate 17,982,387 of OW240914.1, forward strand.
GGAGACTACTATACTTAAAAAAAACAAAAAACATAATAAGTCACAGTCGTGCAAAATAACTCTTAATAAACTAAACTACGGAGTGTAGTATAAAAACATTTTCAAATTGTATAAAACATCCTAAGAAGAACTAGCTACAGTATCAAATAAAATGAAGCAGCATGTAGCAGCCCAAAGTGAGACGTTTTTAGAAAAAATAGGGTTAGGCTACTAAATGTTGCAATAGTGAAAACAATCTGCAAACCCCAGCCCAACAAACATGGATAGATAAAATAGTAAGATATATAATACAAATACCCTTGACCTGTAATGCAGAAAAACTATAAGGTATAAAAATGCTGGCTGTAGCGGAGAGCTGGTATTACACAGCCTATCTCCACTTTAGATCCCAGGGAGGTGCAGGAACAAGCAATATAAATCCATAGGGTAAAGTATCCAGCAGGCAAAATAACACAGCAGTATCCCAACAGCAATCCCAATAACTGGATGACACAAAGTATCAGGAGCAGAACTAAAGATTTATTCACACAGTGGCCTTATAAAGCCTGCTCCCATGCCAGGGAGGGATTTCCATTAATTTATACAGTAGCCAATCCTGCTCTGGTAACCTCCCACACATCTCCTCCCCTCAGCCTGCATCATAATTCCCTTATCCAGCTCACCAATTCCCCCCGTTTCTGGATGTACCCCTAAACTTAGGGGTGCCACTTTAAATTATACATCCCCTGGTAGCCCTGATCTGGGTGAACAACATATCCAAAAATCACCCAGATCAGACCAGGGGTTCGGGAAATTTATGGAGGGAATAAAATGACCAACCGCACTGGAGTGAACAGCCGAATGGGGTTCCATGCGATGGGGCCCTGCGGTCGGTCCTGGAGTAGGGGAATAAACTGCACGAAAGCCTCTAGCTACAGAGACTAGGGAGGGCTCGCCTGAATCCCCTCGTTCGGTTGTTTCTATCTACCGAACGAGGGGCCGTTCGGTAGTTTGGAACCGAATGGACCGGACTTGTGGAGGTCTCAGCGGTGTTCGCCTAGTCGAGTGCCCGATTTGAGTTCCAGACACTCGACAGTAAAACACCGCTGTTCGGGAGTTTCCCGAATGGCGGCCACCCCCGAGAACAAAGGACGGCTACTCAGCTTGTCAATTACCCGTTCGCAACAATGTTGCAACGGGTAATTGAAGGCACACTTCACACAGGGGAGGTCTGACTGTTCGGTAGTTTCATTCGAACAAACTAAGGGAATGAAACTACCTAACATTCAGACGAATACAATACAGTTAACACATATAACTTTGCTGTTTTAAACGAATGCATTCAAACACATGTAATTCTCAGGACAGCTCAGTGCCATCCGCTACACTGGCCAATACCCAAAGAAGTGCTAGAGAAGGGTCAAAATACTTTTCACAATATTTGTCCCAATAGATCAGGACCAGAGGGGGATACGAGTCTCAAAATCCACTTGAAACAAGAACTTTAATAACTGAAAAACTTTATGACACCGATCCTTTGCCTCAGGAAACATGAGGTGATATGCCAAACAGCTGCCATGTTCGGTAACTTTAAAAAAGATGTGGCTTCCTTGTTGGTATAAAGCAGAGCGAACTGTAATTGTAGATAAAAGTGGTCCACAACGTCTACGCATTTTGTCTCTATCCATAGACTTTATCAAGACTAAATGCTGAATATTTGGGATTATTCACTACACTAGAAATTATTTGAAAGTATTCAAAAACAGCTGATTTTGGCTATTTTCACCATTCAAATTTCAGTTCATTACAATTTTGAATTTAGTGTATAATCACAACATCATTATTTACTAAACCGTAAATCTTTGGGCCAAAATAAATGCAAAAAACTCTGTATTCAGTATTCTAAATTGTAGGGAAATGAAAAGAAAAATATATTTTTGATTGATGGAGAGTATCTTAAAACATTAACATAAATAGCCAGTGGTAACCTTTGCAATTTACAAGTTATTTTAAAAATCGGAAAATGATCTTAGTTTCAAAACATAGATAACACTGTGCCCACGATCAGGTCTAAGACTGAAGTTAAACTGCAGCAATTTGTAAAAATAACAGAACTATATGCCAGAACTCCTAGTACCTAGAAGAGAATTGAAGCAAACAGTTGATGCTCATGTGACACACACACATACACACATACACAATATGTTTCCTGTTATCCATCTTTTGTGACTTTCCCTGGGGTCCAGTTGGGGCTCAGTCTGATGGGAGTCAGAGTTACCATTCTGACTCACTCATCCTTCCTGCTTCCTCCCGCGCGGGCTTTGATAGCTGGGAGGAGTGACCGGGGAGTCACTTCCTCCCAGCAGTGGTGTCATCACAGGGGGCCGGTCTCGCAGACCGGGCACCCTGACAATCCATATCCATCGGATGGCCCTGACAGCATGGACCACCCAATGGACCCTTTAACATGCGGCCCCTGTGGTTTGCCGCATGGGCCGAGGCTGCAAAACGTGGCAGCTGGTACCTGGTTGCGGGGGTCCGCAGGGTGGCCGGGCACCATGGAGTGACGGGCCCGGTCACAGCTGCGACCGTGCTATATACGCCACTGATACTGGCCACATATTACACAAGCTCCCTCAGACCACTGTTATGGCTGAATGGCAAGTGTAACGATACCTATGTCTCTGTGATCACAGAAATTAGTTATTCTCATCCCTAGCTTCCGGGTGCCTTTTTATGACATCATATATGATGTTCTTTTATAACGTGAGCTCATGTGTCGCTTTTTGATGATGTGAATGTGTGACATCATTGTCCTCTGCAACCAATCACAACCCAGTATAGGGTATATATACTTCCTGGTTGTCCTTGTTTCTTTGATCTGTTGTGGTTCTTGCTTTCTGAGAGTGCATTGATTTCCTATTTTATGACCTTGGCTTGTTTTGCCTACTCTTGCACTCTGTTATACTGATCTTGACTTGGCTATCGATTCCGTGTATTTCTGTAATCCTGACCTCGGCTTGTCTCTGGTTTATTCTCTGTCTGCTTGCAGACATTTCTATATCGGTCTCAGACACTATTTCGGCCACTCTCAATATACCCCTAGACACAGAGCTGTGAAACTTTTCTATCACAGGGCTTTGGTCTTATTTCCTGTTTTCTATTTCTATCATTTTAACTGTGTAGCATTCTTGACAAAGGCGCATCATATCGCTTAAACACGCGTTGAGGAGGATGCCATTATAGGCAATTTTTATTTTATTATGGTTTCCTAGGGGCTCTGCCATCATGCACTTTGCCAGTAGTAAGCTTAGCTTCTTTATTTTAGAGCTTACTGTAAGCAGCTAGAGAGATTTGGGATGTGTTAGGATCTGTGTGGGACTGATTCTGATTTGTATATGGGTGGGATTTACCTTTACCTCTAAGCACTTGTATCACCCTTGGTATGAGAGTAAGGTTAATGGATTATGACCTTTAGAAAGGTATCTCAATATGTGGTATGCTTTAACCCTGGTTTAGGTGCCTTCAGACATAGTATTTACCTAGGTTTCCTAATCCCAAATACCTCTCATATATATTTAATTTGATCTAACCCTTCTGGATGACTGCTTTTTTTTTGCAATTATAATCAGGGTTGTGGTTTGTAGCGGGGAAGGGGGTAGGTAATTATTGCTATGAACTCCTACCCTTCTGTTTTCCCCTTTAAATCCTATATTCACCCTCTTTTAAGTGGAGTTTGGCCAAATTATTAAGGTGGGGGGTAGCGAATTAGCACTCTATACACATACCCTCCTGTTCCTTATAATCAGACTCTACTAATAAACCAGTTTACTTCCATTATCTATATTGTTTTATCTACCCATACCTTTTATTCACCTTTTTGAATATCTCTAATATTTCCAATATCTCTAATTTTCTAAATATATCTAATTTGGAATCTAAATGCTAAGCTTTATTCTTCCGGTCCTCATAGACTGCTGATTTTTAATTGGCTACATTTTAGCCTTCCACTTGGAATAACATTTTATTACTAAACAACTGTCTTTCTTGATACTTTCTGTCTACTTGGGTTGATCAAGAATTAGTATATTTTCTCACGCTTGCTGTGATTGAAGTATACAAGCCAGATAGGCAGACCCCCTAGGTTTCTCCTTTTTAATATTACACTTTCACAAGTCACTTTTGTGTTTTTCACTTTGTCTTTTTTTCTTTTTCACTATTATGTAGATATGCCCTTTAAATAGTAATAAAGTTTATATTTTAGTTTTTTGTTTCTATCAAATTATAGTGTGTTATACATGTGTGGGTAATCTAACCTTTTTTGAAAATCATTACCCATAGTCTTTTGACTTGGGAACCCTTTTTTTTCAAAGAAAGATTTGTTATTCTTTTTTCAATTTTGTCTTTTATGAGTTAAGCCCATATTACCCATTTAGTCCACTTTTGACTCCAGGGTCAGGTTTTTCCTGCACCTATAGTCGTGTAATTTTTTAACTGCATAGTAACATATCTTTTATAACTGTGTAGTAACTTCTTACTTCTTACTTCTGTTTCTAAATGCGTTGTTATATATCGAAACTTAGCTTAGTGCAAGGCCTGGCCATGTAAGTTAGTATGAAAATACTGAATATACCCCATTACATTTGCAGGCTAGATATGTTAAGATAAGATAGATGATTTATGTTATTATTGGAAAATGCTTATAAAACCACCCTGTTTACTCTTAAATGAAACCTGTGGAACAGCCTATTAAATATCAGAAGTCACCTTGAACCTTACATAGAGTTGTCTCATTCATTGGGGCTCCTCACAAGCTGGTTGGGAGACAAGAAGAAATACTGAGAGTTCCAAATTGATTAGAAGTCCATGGCATAAAGAGAAAATTCCTGAAATAGGATATCTTCACTAACAGTATTTTATTTGTATTCTTAATAAAAAAAAATTATAAAATAATATAAACTTCAAAAAATGATTTGCTTAAAATTGATTTTTCAGATAATCATAGAGAAAATATATTATGATCTCCAGTGGGAAAATATGTTGTTAGTACTCCAACAATTTAAGTACATTAACATTCCATTCAGTTTTAAAAATATATATATTATATTTCTTACCTTTTGAATTTTCTAAGAAATACGTTTGATTTTGATGCCTTGACTGAAAATGACTGGTCTTCATTAATACATTTCTCCGAATGAGAACAATTGTATTCAATCCAGCTAATATAAAGAGGTTTTCAGGGACATGAGGGACACCATGTAGAATTTGTGAACATACTTTTTAGAATTCCCTAGTTTAATACAATTGACAATTACGGAAAACATGTTTATTCTGATGAGGAAAAGAAGTGTGTGTAGATACAATAGCTTTAAATCAGCTTTTCAAGCGATTAACCATGATGTTTTATTCACTAACAGAGAATTGTCCAGATAAACAATAAGTATAAGGGTCAGAATGAGTCAAATATAGCAAATCAATATATTTACATAATTTGATCTATAATATACACAAAGTATACACTGGTTTTATGCACCCACAAGAGAATTTTTTTTTACAGTTCAGATATCTGGAATTTCCTTCTTAAATCTGACACAGTTTTATATAAATAGTCCTCAGTTAAAGGCCTTAAACTGAATGAATTCTTCTAAAGATAAACTGATTTAAATGGGAGCACATGTAATGGAAACACATCTAATATTCTAATATCTAATATTGTTTATGGCCACAATGTGTCAGGATAATTCTCTAATATGAAGACAGGTGTAAGGGGAAAGAACAATTAGAAGTATAGCAAAACTCATTAAACCTATTCTTTCACAAATAGTGGGGGTGGAGCCATGACGTAAGACGCGAACGTTGGTACTCCGGAATGAGGAAACTACACGCTTAGAAAGCAGGCTGCGGAAAGCGTGGTGCTGAGAAGCAAATGGCCCGGGAGGAGGAAAGATTAACCAGAGAAATACAAGAAGCCCAAAAGCTAGATAGCCTGTGAGATTGTAAGCCCACTGGAAGCTGGAAGCTATAGCACTTCTTTCGGTGGAATAAAGGAAGAAAAATGATCTGTTCTTAGAGGACCTTGACAGGGTTGGTTGTTGTAATTAGATCGTCAGAGAAGTCACAATATTAATATTATTTCTTTTAATTTTTAAAATTGTCAGGATAGTGGTGTTATCTAAGTATGTATCAGTATAATTATTTGTAACAGGCAAATCGTATAGCAAACTGTAATATGAGGTAAAACAGTTGCCTATCGATTTTGGGGTTAGATGTTCATCTTTGTCATCTACTAATTTAGTGATTTTATTTGATACAATTTTGTCCCTTAATCTCTGCGTCAAGATTTTATTATAACTATAATATTTCATTCTTAGTTTCTCCATAATGTTTGCGTTGTTTTCTAGAATTTATTGATTTATTTGTTTTTGAATCTCTATCACACTGTCTGAATTAAATTTAAAAGGAGAGGATTTGTTCTTTGTTAAGGCCTTATTTAATTCAGCATATAGGATCGACAAATCCATCTTGATGTTTTTTTATATGGCGTTTTTAGGCTTATTATATTGCCTCTCATAGTAGATTTAAACACACACCAATTATTAGCATGGCAAGTATGTAAGCTGTTTTTAAAGAATATCTAAATATTTAGAGTTATAAAGTAAGGAGTCATTCCGTTCCATTGGTCCTTTATAGTCCACATAACAGTATGATCAATGTTCACCAATATCTTAATCGAGTGTATATTATCCAAGGACACAAAATTACCCCATACCATGTCAATAAGAGAATGAGAAAAATAGACTCTAGAAAAATAAGTGAATTCTAACATTCTTGGGTGCAATGACCTCCAGAAATTTAGCCATTGCACTAAGCCTTATATTCATTATCTTGTTTTTCGGAAATATTTTATCAGTGTAAGAATCAATAACACAAATAAAATCCCCGACTATTAAACAAATGCTGGGTTTTACCTGCAATTTTGCAGATACACATTGACTAATGCGTATTACATTTTGTTCCGTTTACAAAATAATAATAAATCTACCGTCTGGATCAACTTGTTATTAAATTATTTAAAATTTTACTGATAATAGCTAAACCCCATTTTTATTTTGTCTTTAATGGACATGTGTAACGGACCACCTGGCACCGCGACTGGGTACCTCCGTTAAAGGATGCTCCTAGCGCTTCCTGAGGACTCCAAGCACTGCAGCAGACACCACAACCACCCAACCGGAGAAGCATATGAATCCTCTCAAGCATATGAATGCTGTAGACAGTTGAATAGGAACCATACGAATAGGTTTACTCTCCTAGCAGTCAAACTGGAACAGCATACAATGAATCCTTCCCCCCAATAATGAGACGACACTTCACTTTGAGAGTTAAAACAGGAACTCCTGTGCTGGCACACCCAGCCTGGTTTTTATTACAGTCTTTCACATACAGGACCGCCCACAGGGAGGTATTAAACAACCAATCACATATCAGTTACATCCCACATATTCCCTCCCCTTATCCTGAGAGGAAACTCAATTACACATACAGTTAAAACATACTTTCTACCCAACTTTCATAACTTTAAAACCATACATCACATTCACATAAAATTACATATTCACAATCAATCCATTCAGGGGAACAACATATTAAAAAATGGCATGAATCTGACCAGGGGTTCAAAAGTTAGTAAAAGTATCTTTTGGGCCCTGGCTGACACATGCCTATCTGGCTCAAACAGGTTTTACAGAGCCCTCTATCTTGGAGACAATGGGGGAAAGTAATCCAATTATCCAGGGATAGAGGCAGACTCCATTGAGCACATGGTTGCAAAAAGACATAAAACACTTTAAAATACATAAAGTCACCTTTTACACATAACACACAGACATTTCACATATCCCCAGATAGCTGGGATCTGAGCGCACAAAACTACCGAATAGCGCTCAGATCCTATTCACACAGTTCAATTGCCATGGAGCCGAAGTCTTTAACTACACGAATGGGCTCCATGGCATAGCTATCTGGGTTAACACATTCACATAAAGTCTGGTCCATAGTCCAAAGGCAAGAGGCGAGCAAGCAGCCCTCTCCAAGGACACGTGGCGAGGCCGGTTTCCCCACAACATGTGTCTTAGAGTAGGAAATCTAGATCCTCTTACTTTATCTTATCATTATCCCTCCAATGAGTCTCTAGGAAGAAGGCTACCTCTACTTTCACCCTTCACAGAAAATTATATACTAATGATCTTTTGTGTGTAGAGTTCAGATTAAAATGTTGGATATTTTCTGGTTTATTGTGGATTCTGATGTTTATTCTTTTAGATCAGTCTCCCATATTATTTATTTTGGTTTCCAGTGTTGTTATTTTGCTCTTCAGAACAACAGTAGTGTTCTGCATCTAAAAAAATAAAAAAATAAAGCAGCCTCTTTCATATAACTTTGCTGAATCACCACATTTAAGTTATAAAGGAGATAAAAGCATCCAGGCCCTCTTTCAAGGGCATCATATACACTGCTCCTCCAAACAGCCTCACCACTCCAGCATTGTGCTCTCTGTCTGATCATTTTGTCAAGGTTTGGCTGAAAGGGAGAGGTAAGATCCATGTTCCATTCTCAAGTTCCACACATGCCCAGCCACATCAAGCTTAGACAGTAGTCAACATGTCTAGCTGAGATAGAGGGAAAAGGACCACAGGGTTCATCAGTGTGAGGAGGTTGGGTATTTTACCAGCTGCTGTTCAGGTACTCCCGCCGTGCGACTTCACTTTATCCCCTTCCTTACGACATTGATGCCACACGAGTCCTATTTTCCTCAAAACCTGCCTGCGACCTCAAAACAAGTAACTTGAAGCTGTGTCTGAGGAGTTAAACAAAGTATGTAATGGAATCACATTTAGAAATTGTGTTCTTGTAGTAATTTTTATGGCGTGTATTATACCAGTATATGAAATTGACGGTCCCATCCCCTCAGGCTCGCTTGGAGTAGAGGAGGACATGATTAATACATTTTCTACTTATTAATGGGTGTCTGGAAACACACATCACACTTCACTAAGGAAGATTAAACTCTGTGTTACAACCAAGTGTGAGGGGCAATCATGGACACCTTAGGCCTTAATGCGCCCTGTGCAATCATGGACGCCTTAGGCCTTAATGCGCCCTGTGCAAAAAATGTTCACAGCACCACTCCCTGGTCACACCCGTTTATCCATGTATAATGTGTGTATAAGGATGTAGTGTTTGCATCGGGGATTTATTAAATAAATTATTATTAAAAAACTAAAACTGAAATTCTATTCCCCCTTCCCTGTTGTTACCTTGCAGGGAGGGGGCATGCCAATCTTTGGTGGTCCAGTGTGCAAGAAATAGGTTCTGCGCCTTTGTCATGTGTGATATTTGTTATTGGATTATTGACTGTATGCGATGTATGTGTGTATTGACTATGTGTGATATTTGTGATGGGCATTTAATTCAGAAAAAAAAAATGCATGTAGGCCCACGTGTGAATTCTGGTGTGTAATTTTGCACTGTCACATGCACACAGTCCTATAATCAGACACACAGTCAGGTGCACTCTGTTATACACACATATTGTCAGTAGAGCCACATGCACACAGCTCCAGGCACATAGTGACTTGCACACAGTCACACACAGTTAAAGTCAGAAACTTACACGCAGACAGTCACACACAGTTACAGGCAGAGAGTCACACACACAGTTACAGGTAGAGAGTTGCACACATACACAGGCGGCCACATACAGTTACACAATCACACATACACACAGTTAAGGAAGACAGTCACGTGCACAGTAACAGGCAGTCACACACACAGTTACAGACAGTCAGACACACACACACAAAGTTCAAAAAGACAGTCACATGCTCCCCCTAACCCCGTATTTATCTCCAACTTCACCTCTTATTTCTTGCTCTGTCGCTCCAACCTGCTGTGTTGGCCGCCTGGCTACCCTGCTACAATGGATGGCTCTGTGGCTGCACAACTCACACACAAGCTAAGACCGGCACTTGGGGCAATATAATCAATTATGCCTAGTAGGTGGATGGCCCTCGCATACAATGTAACCTTCCCTGCTGCAATAATAGAATAGGAGGGATACAGTCGGGCTTAATGTTGTCATGGTGGCCTTGCCTGTTTTTTGATATTATTTTTTAATGTTTGCTGCATGAAAATGCTCAATGAATAGCTAACTGTAATAGCAAGTCAGATATTAACCCCATCTGTAATCAGGATGTGTTGTAGACTTGCGTATGGCACAAAAATGTAATTATTGCAAATTGATTTCTGTGAAAAGAAAGTTAAAATGAAATAAAAAATTGTTTCAGTCAGTTTAGGATTTGTTCATGTTGTGTTTCTTTTCCTTCAAATTTCATCCATGTGATTGTTTTGGCAAAAATGATTAGGTCAGATAAAAAGAGAGCGGACATTGCTCAATCTGTACACTGCAAAATATAAATAGGATGTACATGTTTTGCACATTTTCACACCATTTGCTTCACAGATCAAGTGAGAAAAATAAAAACAAAAGGAAAGAGTTACATGCGCACTATCCCAAATCCCTATACATATTTAAATAACTAAAGGCTTTTAGTATCACTCCTTTAGGTGTAAGCTCCCCTGTCACGTCAAGGCAAACCTCTTAGGTGGGTCCTACACTAACCATTCACCTTGCTTCCTTCAGCTTCAGGTACATAAAATCTCTAATGAGAATGAGAGGGGTATTATTCTAAACCCCTACATATGTATTAACCCTTAATAGGGAGCACATGGGTTGGGCAGCAGCATTGTAACATGGCTGTGTGGTACAAAAGCAAATACAAATACACAACAATAAGTCCTGCGCTCAGACTCCTTCTGCTACTGGGTTATAGGCGTGCGCACGGGGTGTGCCGGGTGTGCCTGGGCACACCCTAATCCCTGCGGCACGCCTATGTATATTGAGACCGGCAGGGGAGATCTCAGGATCTCCCCTGTCGGCTCATGCAGAGCCGGCGCTATCCGAGCGCCGGCTCTGCTCTCAGCCTCCCTCCCCACTGACCCACATGCAGGGAGGGAGGCAGGAGAGGACCCGGCGGAGCTATTGCCGGCAGCTCCGCCGGGTTCCTCTCGCGAGATATGAGCGTTGCCACGGCAATGCTCAAATCTCGCGAGAGTGAACTCTAGCCCCACAGGGGGCTAGAGTTCACTCTCCACTGTACCACCAGGGAAAGCAACAGCACGATCCCCCCTCCCTACAAAAGGTAAGAAGGGAGGGGGGATAGCAAGTAATCCACCTCCACCCCCACAATCACCCACCCACATACAGCACACACACATACAGCACACATAAAGCACCCACAGACATACAACACCCACAGACACGCAGCACCCACACAGCACCCACAGACATACAGCATCCTCACACATACACAGCACCCACAGACATACACAGCACCCACACACATTCAGCACCCACAGACATACACAGCACCCACAGACATACACAGCACCCACACACATACAGCACCCACACACATACGACATACACAGCACCCACACACATACAGCACCCACAGACATTCAGCACCCACAGACATTCAGCACCCACAGACATACAGCACCCACAGACATACACTGCACCCACACACATACAGCACCCACACACATACAGCACCCACAGACATACACAGCACCACACACATACAGCACCCACAGACATACAGCACCACACACATACAGCACCCACAGACATACACAGCACCCACAGACATACACAGCACCCACACACATTCAGCACCCACAGACATACACAGCACCCACAGCACCCATACAACACCCACACACATACAGTACCCACCACACACACATACAGCACCCACAGACATACACAGCACCCACATACATTCAGCACCCACAGACAGCACCCACACACATACAGCACCCACACACACATACAGCACCCACAGACATACACAGCACCACACATACACAGCATCCACCCACACACAGCACCCACAGACATACAGCACCCACAGACATACACAGCACCCACAGACATACACAGCACCCACACACATACAGCACCCACAGACATACACAGCACCCACACACATAAACAGCACCCACACACATACAGCACCCTCACAAACACACACAACACCCTCACACACAGCACACAAACAGCACCCTCACACACACACAGCACACTAACAGTACCCTCACAAACACAAACAGGACATTAACAAACACACACACAGCACACTACCAGTACCCTCACACACAAACAACACCCTCACAAGCGCACACACACACACACAAACAGCACCCTCACACACAGTACATTAACAGCATCCTCACAAGCACGCACACACAAACACCCTCACCCACATAGCACACTACCAGCACCGTCACACACATATCACACTAACAGTACCCTCACACAGCACACACACACACACACACACAGCAGTGTGTGTATGTGTGTATATATGTGTATGTATGTATATATATATATATATATATATATATATATACATATATATATATATACACATATATATATACATACATACATATATATATGCGGCGTGTGCTTGTGCTTTAGGGTGCACACCCTAATGCAATAGGCTGCGCACGCCTATGTACTGGGTGTCAGCAATGAGCACAGTACACCACAGCCTCAATACATAAAAAAAACATAGAAACGAGTTACTAATCCCTATGTATATTTAAACAACTGGAGGTTTTTAATATCACTCCAAAACCCATTAGATGTAAGTTCCTCTGCCACATCAAGGCAAATAGTGTAATGAACCAAAAAAAAAAAAAACATCTGAATCAAACAAACAAGTTCATGCATTGTCCATTATATTTGTTTTGTGATTTCTCCATATACCATTTTGGAGTTCAGCATTTCAGAGGAACTCACAGTTTAATTGGGTCTAATGTGTTGTGTAAGCTGGTTATTTAAACTATTAGGCTTACTGTTGTTATTGAATTGTAAATTTAGAGATTACCATCAAAAAGTAATGTGTCAATAATGCTTATTTTTAATGATGAATGACTTAAAAGTAATTTAATGTCATACACAAAGTTAGTGCATTAGATTCTTAACTTGTTTTTTGTTTGTTTTTCCAATAATTTTATAAAGGCTGTCTTGATTTCTTGGTTCCTCAAACTGTATATTACTGGATTTAACAAAGGAGTCACAACTGTGTACATAAGGGATACAATCTTATTGATTTCGGATGAAGATTCTCCTGATGGAAATACGTAAATGGCAATAACAGTCCCGTAATACGTGCACACAACAGCAAGGTGGGAGCTGCATGTGGAGAAGGCTTTCTGTCTCCCAGTGGTGGATGATAGTCTATGTATAGCAAGAAAGATACAAACATACGTAGAAATGATAAACACAGTTTCAGTGACAGTTTGTGGAAGAGCGATTAAAAATATCACAGTCTGTAAAACTGTAGTATCAGAACATGAAAGCTGAATAAGAGGAACTAAATCACAGAAGAAATGATCAATATACTTAGCACTACAGAAAGTTAAATCACTTAATAGGATAGAAACAATCAGTGTGAGAAGAAAACCCAATATCCAGGAAAAGGCCACGAGACAAAGACAAACTGGGAAATTCATTATCGTTACATAATGCAATGGTTTACAGACAGCCACATATCGATCATAGGACATCATGGTGAGAAGAATACATTCTGTAGCTGATGGGAAACTGAAGAAATTGAACTGAGCAATGCATTGACTAACTGACATGGTGATACCATTGTTTAACGTGATATGGAGCAAGTTAGGAATAATTGATGTAGTGAGTAGGATGTCACAGGAAGACAACTGGCTGAGGAAGAAATACATTGGAGAATGAAGATATTGAGTCGCTGAAACCAGAATTATAATCAGAAGGTTTCCAGTTAAAGTCATAATGTAGACCAGAAGAAGGGTAGAGAAGAGAATTATTCTGGATCTGTGCTGAAGTTGGAACCCCAAGAGGAAACATTGTGGAATAGTTGATTGGTTGTGTGTTGGAATTATCCGATGAAAGGTCATTCTCATTAGATACCAAAATAGTATTACTGTATATTAATTAAATTACACAAACAAGTTTATGCATTGTCCATTATATTTGTTTTGTGATTTCTCCATATACCATTTTGCAGTTCAGCATTTCAGTGGAACTAACAATTTTAATGGGTCTAATGTGTCGTAAAACTGGTCTTGTAAACTATCAGGCTTACCATTGTTATTGAATAGTAAAATTAAAAGATTACCATCAAAAAGTAATGTGTCATTGATGCTTATTTTTAATGATGAATGACTTAAAAGTAATTTAATGTCATACACAAAGTTAGTGCATTAGATTCTTAACTTGTTTTTTGTTTTTTTTCCAATCATTTTATAATGGCTGTCTTGATTTCTTGGTTTCTCAGACTGTATGTTACTGGATTTAACAAAGGAGTCACAACTGTGTACATAAGGGATACAGTCTTATTAATCCCGAATGAAGATTCTCCTGATGGAAATACGTAAATGGCAATAAGAGTTCCGTAATATGTGCACACGACAGCAAGTTGGGAGCTGCATGTGGAGAAGGCTTTCTGTCTCCCAGCAGTGGATGATATTCTATGTATAGCGAGAAAGATACAAACATACTTTGAAATTAAAAACACAGATTCAACGACAGTTTCTGGAAGAGTGATTATAATTAACACAGTCCATATAACTGTAGTATCAGAACATGAAAGCTGAACAAGAGGATCTAAATCCCAGAAAAAATGATCAATATATTTTGCATTACAGAAAGTTAAATTACTTAATAAGATAACAAAAATCAGTGTGGTAAGAAAACCCAATATCCAGGAAAAGGCCACGAGACTAAGACAAAGCAGGGAATTCATTATTGTTACATAATGCAATGGTTTACAGACAGCCACATATCGATCATAGGTCATCATGGTGAGAAGAATACATTCCATGGCAGATGGGAAACTGAAGAAATTGAACTGAGCAATGCATTGACTAACTGACATGGGGAGCAAGTTAGGAATAATTGATGTAGTGAGTATGATGTCACAGGAAGACAACTGGCTGAGGAAGAAATACATTGGAGAATGAAGATATTGAGTCGCTGAAACCAGAATTATAATCAGAAGGTTTCCAGTTAAAGTCATAATGTAGACCAAAAGAAGGGTAGAGAAGAGAATTATTCTGGATCTATGCTGAAGTTGGAACCCCAAGAAGAAACATTGTGGAATAGTTAATTGGTTGTGTGTTGGAATTATCTGATGAAAGGGCATTCTCATTAGATACCAAAATAGTATTACTGTATATTAATTAAATTACACACTTATATTATTAAAAAAGTATAAAATTTTAAATAGATTGTCGATTTAGAGCTGTATGTGCAATTTATTACAATGTAATACAATTGTAATGTATTACTTAGACTGCATTTTTGGGTTGAAGGGACACTATAGGTACTGAGATTACTTCACCTCAAAATGGTCTGGGTGCCAGTTCCATGTAGTTAAAAACATTGTAATAATATATTCATAAACAAAAATATCTCACCACCATCAATCATTTAACAAGTATAAGACAAGTACCCTCCATACAATACATGTCTAAACAGATAATATAACCATATTCAGAGTGCCCTTCACTAATATCGGCACTCTTGGTAAATATGAGCAAAGGAGGCAGTGAACATTTGTCTTTGTTGTTTAACCCCTTCATACCTTTATGGCGGTCTATTCATTCCCCATTAAAATGGGCTTTAAAGTCGTTGAGGCGACATAGAATGCCGTAACTTCTGAAGCCCCCAGGAGGTAAAATACAGTATACTTATTATCGCCTTTTTTTCAGTTTGGCAATTTTTATTTTTACAGGTAATGAAAACCATGAGGGGTTACAGAAGAAAAAGGGATGTTGGGGAACAAATGATTATGTTCAATAGGATTAACATTTTGACTTTTGTACATTTGTCTATGACAGGTTTTCAGTTGGTTACAATTCAATTTCCTATTGTATACTTTTCTATTATATACATTCTCAGCAATGTGCAGTAGGTAATTCACGCATATATCCCCCTTCCTCATCTTCCCTCTCGTAATTATCTAGGAGTCAACAATGATCTGCTTTGGGAGGACTGCCTGACAGCCCAGGCAGCCCTCCTATGGCAAATCAGGCCCTCGGGGGCCATATGATCGCTCTCAAAGTGCGATCACATGGCCCTCAATAGCTGCCTGTGGATCAGCCAGCACGTGGACTTTCTGAGCTGTCAGTTGCAGGTGTGATGTTTGGCTTGGGGCTGTAGTGTGTGTTTAGTGGCTGCAGAAAGTGAGATAGTGTATATTAGCTGTAGTCTGTGTATAAGGGTATTTATACACACACTACATGGTTGTAGTGCAGAATAATGTAGAGAATGTGTAGGGGCTGTAGAGAGTGAGTGAGCATTTGTATGTGTGTGTAGGGGATTTGGTGTGCGTATATGGCATGCATAGTGTGTATATGGCATGTACTATGTGTGTCACAGATGTTGTGTGTGTCAGGAATGTACTTAGAAACATAGAATGTGATGGCAGATAAGAACCATGCGTCCCATCTAGTCTGCCCGATTTTCTAAATACTTTCATTAGTCCCTGGCCTTATGCCTATCCCACGCATGCTTAAACCCCTTTACTGTGTTAACCTCTACTACTTCAGCTGGAAGGCTATTCCATGCATCCACTACCCTCTCAGTAAAGTTATACTTCCTGATAATATTTTTAAACCTTTGCCCCTCTAATTTAAGACTATGTCCGCTTGTTGTGGTAGTTTTTCTTCTTTTAAATATGGTCTCCTCCGTTATTGTGTTGATTCCCTTTATGTATTTAAATGTTTCTATCATATCCCCCCTGTCTCGTCTTTCCTCCAAGCTATACATGTTAAGATCCTTTAACCTTTCCTGGTAAGCTTTATCCTGCAATCCATGAAGCAGTTTAGTAGCCCTCCTCTGAACTCTCTCTAAAGTATCAATATCCTTCTGAAGATACGGTCTCCAGTACTGCGTACAATACTCCAAGTGAGGTCTCACCAGTGTTCTGTACAATGGCATGAGCCCTCTTTCTACTGCTAATACCTCTCCCTATGCAACCAAGCATTCTGCTAGCATTTCCTGCTGCTCTATTACATTGTCTAACAAAAGATAAATAGCGTGGTGAGAGCAAATTGTATACACCAAGTGTAAAACACACAGGATTAAAACATGCAATGTTACCATTAATCTTGAACTTTTCTAGATAAATGTCCTAGAAATATAAAATACAAAGCATAGTATTGCCTGTATGCAATAAACAGATCTACTTAAATATAAAATTGCCCACTTACGTGGTGCTGAGTCGTAGAGAGTGGCTCAAACTACAAGCGCCTTTTAAAGTATTCTGGAGACCGCAATGCTGGAAAATAGGTCAAGGTGTTCACTGGAAAGATTTCCCCTTGTATAATATTGATAAATACCAGGTAGAAAAATACAGGAACAAAAAAACCTTTATTTGCATAAATAGCATAAAATGGAATCTCCAAATATATTGCACTAACGCTTTTCGGCCATTATGGTCTTTATCAAAGTGCTACATGTCTTAACAAACTTTACATTTAAATATCTTCAAAAAAGGCGCGCTGTAGTTTCTTTGCCGGTTCACTTCTGGTTTCCGGTTGTTATTCCCGGTCACCTGATTTCCGGTTTCCGGATACATTGCGAGTTCAAAGGGTACTTCCGGGTTAGCGGTCATGTCTCCTTGTGGTTCAATGGACTTCCGGTCTTAGACGGAACCAAAAACTCTCCTCAAAAGTCCTTAATGCACATGTCCATTAAGTAAAATATAAACCAACACGGAGAACGTCCGTTCGATAAGATATTATCTTCTTCATACATTATTATCTTGAGAACCTTAATAAAATACTCATTAAAAAAAAAGTATTTATATATTATATATATATATAGAGGTGTAAATAATTAGAATAAATCATACATGGGCAATAACATGTCATTAACACTATATAAAATATACATATGCATACATCTACTATATGTACATACACACATGTATATATTTTATAAAAATATATTTATATAAAAAACACTATTATAAAAAAACTAAAACTACATCATAAAAAGGAAGTAATTTCAAAGTCTTCATTAAGCCCTTCAGGGGTCAAAGTATTTAGGTTAAACATCCACCTCATTTCTGCTCTACTTAAAATATTATCTTTACAACCCCATCTCCAATGTACCTTAATTCTTTCTATACCTATAAACTTGAGGCCTTCTGGGTTACCTTTATGATGTTCTAAAAAATGTTTTGAAACACTGTGATTAACAAATTTTTTCTTTATATTGTTAATATATTCACCTATTCTAACTTTTAATTTTCTTATCGTTTTACCGACATATTGGTAACCAAATGGGCAAGTTAAAAGATATATAACATTGGTTGTATTACACGTAATTAATGAATGTATTTTATATTCTTCTTCTGGATTTTTATTAGAAGAAAAAGTCTTTATACTTTTACTTGTATTTCTTTTTTATCTACATCCAGTACAATCACCACAGTAATAAAAACCTACTTGTCCTTCTAATAAATTATTTTCATTTTGTAATTTATCTAAGAAGCTATTTGTTAAAATCTGCCTAAAATTTCTAGCTCCTCTAAAAATAAATTGGGGTCTATTACCTAAATAGGGTAAAGGGTCTTTATCTTCCTTTAACACATGCCATTTTTTTTTTTTTTTTAAAACATTACATAAAGATCTATTATTAGTACTAAAATATAGAATCAGGGGAATCAATTCATATTTTTTTCTTTATTTTTATATTCCAAAAGTTGACTCCTATCTTTTCTGCCGATTTCATCTCTGGCATTTTTAATAGAGATTGGGTCATATCCCTTATCTATAAATTGTTGTACTAAATTACAGGATTGATTTTGATAATCATTAAAATCCGTACAGTTCTTCCTTAATCTGAGGAACTGACCTTTTGGTACATTACTAAGCCAAGGTTTAAAATGACAACTACGTAAATCTATAAAACTATTAACTTCAACCTTCTTAAAATGAGTTCTACTTCTAATTTGGTCTGATTCTATAAAAATATCCAAATCTAAAAAGGTGATGCTTTGATTACTAATATTGGAAGTAAGTTTAATATTCCAATCATTGGAATTTAAAAAGTCTAAAAACTTTACCAAGGAATTCCTATCCCCTTTCCATATAATAAAAATATCATATATATATATAATGTTTATAGAGGACCAGGTTTGCCCCCAGATCTACACCAGGGAGAACAAATGTCTCTTCCCAATGGGACATAAATAAATTTGCATAACTGGGGGCAAACCTGGTCCCCATAGCGTTTCCTTGGATCTGTAAATAAAATTGATCTTCGTACCAAAAAAAGTTATTCTTTAATATAATCTCAATTCCTTTTAAAATAAAATCAACCTGTAGTTCATTAAAATCGCAAAATGTTTGTAAAAAATGCCTTGCAGCCTTACATCCTCTATCATGGGTTATATTCGTGTACAGGCTGCTGACGTCGCAGGTTGCCATAATATATTATTTTTCCCATTTAAAATATTTTAAAATATTAAGCAAACTCATTGTATCTTTCAAATAGGTTGGGCATTTCTTAACAAGATCCTGTAAAAATTGGTCAATATATTGTGATAAATTAGATAAGAGTGATCCTATACCGGATACTATTGGCCTACCGAGTGGATTAGAAATATCTTTGTGTATTTTAGGCAATACATAAATTACTGGGATTTTTGGATGTTCTACCTTTAAAAACGTATATTCTTTTTTATTTTAAATCCCTATTTCCAATCCTTCCTTAATAACATTTTCATACTCTTCTTTTATCCTAGTTAATGGATTATCATCTAATTTTAAATAGGTGGTGTTATCATTTAATTGATTCTGGATTTCCTTTAAGTATTTACTTTTCTGCCAGATCACTACACCTCCCCATTTATCGGTCATTTTTATTATTACAGACTTATCTTCTTTCAAGTCTTTTAATGCTAATTTTTATTTTTTAGATAAATTTCTCTGATATTTATTAAGAGGTTTTAATGTTCTCAAGTCTTTCAGGCATCATTTTCAAAAACCTTCATTGCTTCAGATTTTTTGTTTAATGGATAAAAAGAGGACTTTTGTTTTAAATCTGTATGTTTATAAAAATTATCAAAATTATCGATTTCTTCCTCTCTTGGTATAAAATCTTCAAAACATTTTTTTAAACATAATGTACGTAAAAATCTATTTAAATCTAAAAAGCTATCAAATTTATTGGCCTCACAACTTGGTGCAAATTTAAAACCTTTCCTCAAGATAGACATATAACCTTTCCTCAAGATAAACATTCTAGTAAAGGAGAACCTATAAACTTTCCCCCACAAAAGAGCAATACTTTTAGAAGAGTTTCCCAACAGAGAACTATTACTTTCAATAGATTTGAAAAGTTAGGAGAACTCAGAGAAGAATGCCAAGATCTTTTTTTAGGACCGGCATATTTGAACAGGAGAAGAGTAAATACCCTGTAACAAATGGAGGAGCCTAACCTGCTTTATGGAGACTTTTTGCTAGGCATCACTTCGGGACATTTGAAGCATTTCCCATATGAATGTTTACTACCAAACACCGGGCCACCCTGCTTCCTAATTATAGATCATTTACCTCTCTGATCCACAAGTGCTTTCGTATAAAGAAACTCACGAAGGCTGTGCGAAGTGCCTGGGTGGCCGCCATTTCGGGACTTACACATGTTTGCATCCATCTTAACTCCCGAACAGCGGTGTTTTGCCATCGAGTGTCTGGAACTCAAATTGGACACTCACTTAGCTCTTTTAAGAGCTGTACCTGACTCCTGCCTTAGATCTGGTGGATGGGAATAAGCGACTCCATTACTTTACAGTGACTTGCCGGGAAGAAAAGGACATATCCAACGGCTGATACACTCTCTCTACCTGGGTAGCCGTTACATTGGTGGCAGCCGTGGGATGGTCCTTTCATCCACAGCGCAAGTGCTGGATGGAGTCTCAGTACGCCAAACTGAAGAGACCTACCCTAAAGGATCTACTGGAGAGTCGGGGGAGGAGTGCCAGTAACAAGCCATGGAGAGAACTGATAGCAGACCTACTGGAGTTGGACGAAATGGATCGGTCCATGGAAGTGACCGAACCACTTGCGCCAAGCACGAGGAGGACGAGGTCGCCCGCATTGTACAGAAGAGACTAGCCTTCTACCCAACGACATCAGTAGAGCTGATTGAGTGGCTGTTCCTCGACGCAAAAGCAGACATTCGGGAAAGGAGGGGGCATGAAATCGAACTGGTAAGAGCACAACAGCCCATTACACAGACAGTTCCTATTCCCCCTCCAACTACCACCACAAAGAAAGTACCTTTCACTGCATTTAAAGCGTTTGTGGAGAACGAAGAGGAGATCGATGGATATTTGGCAGATTTTGAGAGACAGTGCTCGCTACATCAAGTACCTCCAGAGCAATGGGTCACAATTTTATCAGGAAAACTGTCAGGTAAGGCAAACGAGGCTTTTCGGGCTCTCACCTCAGAGGATATTTTACAATATCAGCAGGTCAAAGAGGCGCTATTAACCAGATATGCCATGACTCCGGAGGCCTACCGGCGTCGCTTCCGGGAGTCCAAGAAAAAGGCTGTGGACTCTCACATGGAACGGGCCAACTGGCTCCAACGAGTGGCATCACACTGGGTTCGAGGATATAACGCCAATACCGGGGAAGAAGTCCTACAGTTATATTTAATGGAGCATTTCTTTCAGGATTTGTCGGTCGATTTACAAGACTGGGTATGAGACCATCGCCCCAGCACCCTGAACGAGGCGGCTCAGCTAGCAGATGAGAACGCCGAAACAAGGAAAGTTAGCCAGACCGGCTAGCAGGACGGAACACCGTACCCCAGTTAGTAACTTTCACCTGGAGTTCCGTGCTCCTGTCCCTCCAGGACCACCTCGCCCTCAGGGATCTAACAATTACCCTTGAGATGTGTCCAGAATGGCGTGCCATCGCTGCAACAACCTCGGACACCTTGCCCATCACTGCCATTTGTGATCGTCAGCAAACAATTGGAAGCGCACCTCACCACCTCACCACCTGCCGAAACCGCTTCACCTCGCACCTCTGCCACTTCACCTCGCACCTCTGCTGCCCATTGCCTGGAGACCGAGATGGGCCCGGAGGAATGCCTGGGCATTCTATATGAGGCAGACCCAATACAGGCAGCGTCCCCAGATAACCGTCAGCATCATCGCCAAGAGGTGTGAGTAAACGGTCAAGTGGATCAAGGCTTGAGGGACACCGGTGCGACCATCACCCTAATGCAAAGACATTTAGTCAAGCCGGAACATTTGTCCAACCGCACTGTGGCTGTACATATAGCAGGGGGAGCTGTGTTTCGCTTACCTACCGCCCTGGTACACCTGGACTGGGGGGTCGGGTCTGGGAAAACCACCGTGGGCATCATGGACAACTTGCCTGCTGAAGTCGTGTTGGGCAATGATATTGGCCCTCTGGCTTCAGCCTACTTACCCACAACCGCTGCTGCTTGCTGGTAAGAGCACAACAGCCCATTACACAGACAGTTCCTATTCCCCCTCCAACTACCACCACAAAGAAAGTACCTTTCACTGCATTTAAAGCGTTTGTGGAGAACGAAGAGGAGATCGATGGATATTTGGCAGATTTTGAGAGACAGTGCTCGCTACATCGATACAGTTTACCGCAGACTTGACCCAACAATTATGGAAGGTTTGTGGTATTAAGACCCTTTTCAGCTCACCCTACCACCCCCAGACTAACGGTCTCTGAGAGCGCTTTAATGGTACCCTGAAACAGTTACTGCGGACCTTTACTGCAGAATACAGAGACTGGGAGCGATTCTTGCCGCACCTCTTGTTTGCATATCGAGAGGTGCCACAGGAATCCACTGGGTTCTCTCCGTTTGAGCTGCTCTATGAAAGGAGAGTTCGGGGCCCCCTCGATCTCATCCGAGAGCACTGGGAAGGAGAGACGGAACATGAGGGTGTCCCCATTGTACCGTATGTTCTGGAGATGCGGGACCGCATGGAGCAGTTAGCTCAGATGACACGAGATCACCTCCATGCGGCCCAGGGTCGACAGAAAAGGTGGTATGATCGGGGCGCCTGACAGAGAACGTTCCAGGTAGGACAGAAGCTTCTGGTGCTTAGACCAGTGAAAGGGAATAAGCTCCAGACATCTTGGCAGGGCCCTTACAAGGTAGTGGCACAAATCTGTGACACTACCTACGTAATCGCCAGTAACAAGGATGACCGGATTCGGAAATCCTTCCATGTTAACCTGCTGAAGGAAAGGCCAGAGGATATTGCGGCCATCTTCAGTACTGTCACAGAGGACTCAGACAGTCTACCTATCCCCGACTTGCTAGCACGCACAGAACCCAATAGTTTGCTCAGTACTGTCCAACTAGGGGAGCGCTTAAACCCAGCGGAAAAGGGACAGATCAGGCAGCTGTTAACAGAAAAGGAATTAACGTTCTCCCAAGAACCCGGATATAACACGTTAGCCACCCACTACGTGGAGACACCGGGACAAAACCCTCTTAGACAGACCCCCTACAGAATCCCTGAGACATTTAAGGAAGAAATGAGAAAAATAATACAAGAAATGCTTAGGTTGGGAGTCATAGAACCCTCAGACAGCCCCAGTAGTGCTAGTGCCCAAAAAGGACGGGACTACGCGGTTCTGCGTCGACTATAGACGCCTCAATGACCGGACAGTGACGGATGCATACCCCATGCCCCGAGTAGACAAACTACTTGATCGCATTGCTAAGGGACGATATCTGACCACTATTGATTTATGTAAAGGATACTGGCAGATTCCCCTAGCCAAGGAGGCTGTCCCCAAGTCGGCATTCATCACCCCGTTTGGCTTGTACCAATTTAAGGTCGTGCCATTCGGGATGAAGAATAGCTATGAAGAAGCTACTTTCCAACGCTTGGTGGATAGACTCCTTGATGGCTTCCAGGACTTCGCATGTGCTTACCTGGATGACATTGCAATCTACAGTGAGACCTGGGGAGAACATCTCCAACATGTAGGGGCCGTACTGGACAGATTTGGGCCGCAGGCCTCACTCTGAAACCAGAAAAATGCCACTTTGGCGTGACCAAAGTCCAATACCTGGGACACCGGGTAGGGTGTGGAAAACAGTGGCCAGAGCCAGCCAAGGTCAAGGCCATGGCCAACTGGCCCACACCCCACACCAAGACCCAGGTATTGGCCTTCCTAGGGACAGCAGGATGCTACATAAAATTTGTCCCCGACTACAGTAGCATCGCCAAGCCATTGACAGACCTAACCAAAAAGAGTGGTCTCCCTCCTGTGAAACAGCCTTCCAGACATTAAAGAAAGCGCTAATAAACGCTCCTGTGCTATCTGCCCCAGTCCCTAACAAAAGATTTGTCGTCCATACAGATGCATCGATGTACGGACTGGGGGCAGTTCTGAGCCAGATTGGGGAAGATGGAGGAGAACACCCTGTCGCATACTTAAGTAGAAAATTGTTACCCAGAGAAGTGAGTTACGCGGCATTGGAAAAGGAGTGTTTAGTCCTAGTCTTGGCATTAAAGAAACTTACCCCGTATTTGTATGGTCAGGAATTTACACTCATCACTGACCATAACCCTCTCGTATGGTTGAATCAAGTGGCCGGAGATAATGGCCGTTTATTGCGATGGAGCTTGGCGCTACAACCATATAACTTTACCATTCAATATCGGCCTGGCAAATTCAACGGGAACGCAGATGGACTGTCTAGGCAAACCGAACTTCTGCCATAACCGATAGCCGGACATCCCCAAGTTGACCCGAAAAGGATCAATCCGGGTCTGTCGGGGTGGTCCACAAAAGGGGAGCCATGTAACATACCCCATTAAAGAGAACAAGAGAAGTAGAAGAGGGAGAAATAGAGGAGGAGGGAAAGAGAAAGAGAGGATAAAGAGGAAGTAGATGATAAATCTATTCCTATTTTTAACTTTTCCGTTAAAATCTTGACAGATTTCTATCTAGAGGAAAGGTTTTAAATTTGCACCAAGTTGTGAGGCCAATAAATTTGATAGCTTTTTAGATTTAAATAGATTTTTACGTACATTATGTTTAAAAAAATGTTTTTAAGATTTTATACCAAGAGAGGAAGAAATAGATAATTTTGACAATTTTTATAAAAATACAGATTCAAAACAAAAGTCCTCTTTTTATCCATTAAACTTAAAATCTGAAGCAATTAAGGTTTTTGAAAAATTATGCCTGAAAGACTTGAGAAAATTAAAACCCCTAAATAAATATCAGAGAAATTTATCTAAAAAATAAAAATTAGCATTAAAAGACTTGAAAGAAGATAAGTCTGTAATAATAAAACCGGCCGATAAAGGGGGAGGTGTAGTGATCTGGCAGAAAAGTAAATACTTAAAGGAAATACAGAATCAATTAAATGATAACACCACTTATTTAAAATTAGATGATAATCCATTAACTAGGATAAAAGAAGAGTATGAAAATTTTATTAAGGAAGGATTGGAAATAGGGATTTTAAATAAAAAAGAATATACGTTTTTAAAGGTAGAACATCCAAGAATCCCAGTAATTTATGTATTGCCTAAAATACACAAAGATATTTCTAATCCACCCGGTAGGCCAATAGTATCCGGTATAGGATCACTCTTATCTAATTTATCACAATATATTGACCAATTTTTACAGGATCTCGTTAAGAAATGCCCAACCTATTTGAAAGATTCAATGAGTTTGCTTAATATTTTAAAATATTTTAAATGGGAAAAAGAATATATTATGGCAACCTGCGACATCAGCAGCCTGTACACGAATAAAACCCATGATAGAGGATGTAAGGCTGCAAGGCATTTTTTACAAACATTTTGCGATTTTAATGAACTACAGGTTGATTTTATTTTAAAAGGAATTGAGATTATATTAAAGAATAACTTTTTTTGGTACGAAGATCAATTTTATTTACAGATCCAAGGAAACGCTATGGGGACCAGGTTTGCCCCCAGTTATGCATATTTATTTATGTCCCATTGGGAAGAGACATTTGTTCTCCCTGGTGTAGATCTGGGGGCAAACCTGGTCCTCTATAAACATTATATATATATATGATATTTTTATTATATGGAAAGGGGATAGGAATTCCTTGGTAAAGTTTTTAGACTTTTTAAATTCCAATGATTGGAATATTAAACTTACTTCCAATATTAGTAATCAAAGCATCACCTTTTTAGATTTGGATATTTTTATAGAATCAGACCAAATTAGAAGTAGAACTCATTTTAAGAAGGTTGAAGTTAATAGTTTTATAGATTTACGTAGTTGTCATTTTAAACCTTGGCTTAGTAATGTACCAAAAGGTCAGTTCCTCAGATTAAGGAAGAACTGTACGGATTTTAATGATTATCAAAATCAATCCTGTAATTTAGTACAACAATTTATAGATAAGGGATATGACCCAATCTCTATTAAAAATGCCAGAGATGAAATCGGCAGAAAAGATAGGAGTCAACTTTTGGAATATAAAAATAAAGAAAAAAATATGAATTGATTCCCCTGATTCTATATTTTAGTACTAATAATAGATCTTTATGTAATGTTTTAAAAAAAAAAAAAAAATGGCATGTGTTAAAGGAAGATAAAGACCCTTTACCCTATTTAGGTAATAGACCCCAATTTATTTTTAGAGGAGCTAGAAATTTTAGGCAGATTTTAACAAATAGCTTCTTAGATAAATTACAAAATGAAAATAATTTATTAGAAGGACAAGTAGGTTTTTATTACTGTGGTGATTGTACTGGATGTAGATAAAAAAGAAATACAAGTAAAAGTATAAAGACTTTTTCTTCTAATAAAAATCCAGAAGAAGAATATAAAATACATTCATTAATTACGTGTAATACAACCAATGTTATATATCTTTTAACTTGCCCATTTGGTTACCAATATGTCGGTAAAACGATAAGAAAATTAAAAGTTAGAATAGGTGAATATATTAACAATATAAAGAAAAAATGTGTTAATCACAGTGTTTCAAAACATTTTTTAGAATATCATAAAGGTAACCCAGAAGGCCTCAAGTTTATAGGTATAGAAAGAATTAAGGTGCATTTGAGAGGGGGTTGTAAAGATAATATTTTAAGTAGAGCAGAAATGAGGTGGATGTTTCACCTAAATACTTTGACCCCTGAAGGGCTTAATGAAGACTTTGAAATTACTTCCTTTTTATGATGTAGTTTTAGTGTTTTTATAATAGTGTTTTTTATATAAATATATTTTTATAAAATACATACATGTGTGTATGTATATATATTAGATGTATACCTATGTATATTTTATATAGTGTTAATGACATATTATTGCCCATGTATGATTTATTCTAATTATTTACACTTCTCCCTTTTTTCCCCTCTATTGTATATAATGTATAAATGCTTTCTTTTTAATGAGTATTTTATTAAGGTTCTCAAGATAATAATGTATGAAGAAGATAATATCTTATAGAACGAACGTGTTTGGTTATATTTTACTTAATGGACATGCGCATTAAGGACTTTTGAGGAGAGTTTTTGGTTCCGTCTAAAACCGGAAGTCCATTAAAACACAGGGAGACATGACCGCTGACCCGGAAGTGCCCTTTGAACTCGCGACGTAACCGGAAACCGTAAATTAGGTGACCGGGAATAACAACCGGAAACCGGAAGTGAACCTGAGAAGAAACTACAGCGCGCCATTTTTGAAGATATTTAAATGTAAAGTTTGTTAAGACATGTAGCACTTTGATAAAGACCATAACGGTCAAAAAGCGTTAGTGCAATATATTTGGAGATTCCATTTTATGCTATTTATGCAAATAAAGGTTTTTTTGTAATATTTTTCTACCTGGTATTTATCAATATTATACAAGGGGAAATCTTTCCAGTGAACACCTTGACCTATTTTTTAAGTATTGCAGTCTCCAGATTACTTTAAAAGGCGCTTGTAGTTTGAGCCACTCTCTACGGCTCAGCACCACATGAGTGGGCAATTTTATATTTAAGTAAACCTGTTTATTGCATACAGGCTTTATCTAGAAAAGTTCAAGATTAATGGTAACGTTGCATGTTTTAATCCTGTGTGTTTTACACTTGATGTATACAATTTGCTCTCACCACGCTATTTATCTCATTTTGTTATACATTCTCTTTGTGATTTGGAGTGACTCACACTTGGAGATTTTGAGCATTTTTTTATCAATATTTTTCCTTTTTTTTACTGTGTTTTATATGTTCTATTACATTGTCTGCCTACCTTTAGTCATCAGAAATAATCATCCCTAAATCCCTTTCCTCAGATGTTGAGGTTAGGACTCTATAAAATATCCTGTAAGCTGCCCTTGGGTTTTTAGGTCCAAGATGCATTATCTTGCACTTATCCACATTAAATGTCAGTTGCCACAACTCTGACCATTTTTCTAGTTTACCTAAATCATTTGCCATTTGGCTTATCCCTCCTGGAACATCAACCCTGTTACATATCTTAGTATCATCAGCAAAAAGACATACCTTACCATCAAGTCCTTCTGCAATATCACTAATAAAAATATTAAAGAGAATGAGTCCAAGTACAGATCCCTGAGGAAACCCACTGGTGACAAGCCCAAGCTTCGAATCTACTCCATTGACTACAACCCTCTGTTGCCTGTCACTCAGCTACTCCCTTACCCATTCAACAATATTGGAATCCATACTTAAAGATTGCAGTTTATTGATAGGACTTCTATGTGCATGTCATACCTGGTGTCCCGCCGTCCGTCCTCTCCTGTCGGGCGGTGTGGATCGCTGGCCGGTGTCGCACACACTCGCCTCCGGGGGCGCGCGTGCGTCTTGGAGGGCGCCTGGGGACGTGCTCGCGTGCACAAGGTAACCGGCAGGGGGACGTGGAATCTGATTTTAAAGAGGTAGTAGACTATTGCTACTATCTATTTATATCTCCTTCAGTTCTGTCCCTGCCTATCAGTATTCACCTTGCCCTATATTAACCTCCTTCTGACATCAATTCCTTGCCCTGTCGTGGTTTATTATAGCCCAAGAGTGCGTTCTGAGTAGTTGTCTTTTCTCTGGTTTCTGACTTCGGCTTGTTTATCGGTTATTCTCTTTTCTGGCTCCCTGACCTTGGCTCTGTCTATTTCGCTTTTCCGTATCTCTGTATTCCTGACCTTGGCGTGTTTGACTATTCTTCCCTTGTTCCTACATTAAGTCCGTCCACTCTAAGGTCCGGTAATACGTCTATCTGTATTCACCTTTATTGTTCCCTGGTTTGTGTGTTGGGGAGTATTAACCTTAACAGTGCAACAGTGTCAAAAGCCTTACTGAAATCTAGGTAAGCAATGTCCACCCTGAACTATTATTTTAGTTACCCAATCAAACAAATCAATAACATTAGTTTGGCATGATCTCCCTGAAGTAAACCCATGTTGTCTCTGATCTTGAAATCCATGTGCTTTTAGATGTTCAACAATCCTATCCCTTAACATGGTTTCCATTACTTTCCCCACTACTGAAGTAAGGCTTACAGGCCTATAGTTGCCCGACTCCTCCCTACTACCTTTCTTTAGAATGGGCACAACATTTGATAACTTCCAATCATCTGGGACTACTCCTATTAACAATGATTGGTTAAATAAATCGGTTAAGGGTTTTGTTAGTACACCACTAAGCTCTTTTAATAACTTTGGGTGTATTCCATCCGGTCCCACTGGCTTATTTGTCTTTACTTTTGACAGTTGAAATAAAACCTCTTCTTCTGTAAACTCACATAATAACTCACTAAAAAATTACTCATTTGTCCTTTTTCCTAACTGAGGTCCCTTTCCTTCATTTTCATCTGTAAATACTGAACAAAAATATTAATTGAGGCAGTCAGCTAGACCTTTATCCTCTTTTACATACCTTCCTTCTTTTGTTTTTAATCTAACTAATCCTTGTTTTACTTTTCTTTCTCATTTATGTATCTAAAAAAAAGTTTTGTCCCCCTTTTTTACTGACTGTGCTATTTTCTCTTCTGTGTGTGATTTGGAAGCTCTTATACCTTGCTTAGCCTCTTTCTGCCTAATCTTATAGATCATTTTTCCTCACTCTGTTTTTTTTTAATAATTACTAAATGCTAACTTTTTGTTTTTTACTATTTTGGCCACATCTGCGGAGTACCACAGTGATTTCTTGAATTTTTTGCTTTTACTGACAAGCATAATGCAATTTTCTGTTTCCTTCAGCAGTGCAACTTTTAAATAATCCCATTTCTCTTGGACTCCATATAAATTGCTCCAATTTAATAATGACTGCTTTAAACATATTCTTATTTTAGAAAAGTCAGTTTTTTTAAAGTCTAAAACTTTTGTTTTTGTGTGGTGTGACTCAGTCACTGTTCTTATATTAAACCACATTGTCTGATGATCACTGGATCCTTAACTTTCACCTATAGTAATATCTGATACCAAAGCTCCATTTGTTAATACTAAATCTAGTATGGCCTCCTCACGAGTTGGCTCCTACTGTGTGTGTCAGGGATGTAATGTGTGTGTCAGAGATGTTCTGTTAGTGTTTGGGATGGTGTGTTTGTCAGGGATGTTGTGTGTGTGGCTGGTGCAATGTTTCTATAGGGGATCCAGTTTTGGGAGGTGTGCAGTGTGTGTGAATGTGTTGAGGCCTGTATTGTGTGTGTGTGTGTGTGTGTGTGTGTGTGTGTGTGTGTGTGTGATGAGAGGGGAACAAATGAAAAATGAAATTTACATATAAATAAATGTATATGTTTTTAAATTAGTTAGAAATTAATGTGCCAGCAGGGGAGAACTATTGGTCTCCCGTATCAGTCTCAAGCCATGGCTATCGCAGCCCACCGAGCTTTTGCTGGATTTGCTCTATGGCCAGACCAGACTTGGTGGTGGATCTTTAATGTTTTGTGGCATTTTTTCTGCCAGAGGACCTGGACATGTTGTTAGGATAAGTGGCATCATATGGTCTCTATCAAGTATCAACAGATATTAAATAAACACCTGATTGACTCTGCCAGAATGGTTAAAATGGGCCGTAGTTGGATGTTCCAGTAGTACAATGATCTAAAACATACATCAAAATTATATAAAAAATGGTTTACTGACCACAAAATCAAGGTCTTGTCATGGCCATCCTAGTCACCTGAGTTGAACGCCATACAAAAAACTTGTGGGTGAACTAAAGAGGATAGTCTACCAGAGTAGACCTCAAAATTTGAAGTATCTGCAGTGATTCTATATGGTCTCAGATCCCTTGTTATATATTTTCCAAAATCTTACATTACAGGAGAAGAATCAGAGCTGTTAACTTGGTAAAAGGAGGTAGCACAAAGTATTGACTCAAAGGGTGCCAATAATAGTGCCACACAAATATTTAACAAATATATATATTTTTTTTAGACCTGTGTTGTGTTTGCAATTGTTTGAGTGTTTTTGTAGAGAAAAAAAGATCAAAAGGTTAAACAATAAAGACAATAACTCACAATTTTCTTTGCTCATATTTATCAAGGGTGCAAATAATAGTGGATGGCACGGTACATTTGAGATTTCTTAAAGTGATACAATTTATCCCCAAATATATATAAGGCAATCTGTATTTTATATTTTCCCAATCTTATGAATGTTTAAATTTGTGTAATTTAACTATGTCTTTAAACCCAACATTTTATGAAATAATTTGTAATTCTTAGTATAATGAACTTCCTTTACCTCTATACAGGCACCCTATTTGTAAAGATCAGAAACAGTGCTAAAGAATCTTCAAATGAATCCTCAAATTCTCAAATATTAGAATTCTAAATGAATTTCAAAATTTAGGTTAAAATGACAAATTAGAAAGATTCTCCAAATCAATTTTGTTTTCAGTTTGGCTATTTTGGGATTTAATTGGAAATTTACTTTTAAATCCCAGCAATTCTTGTTTTAGATAATACCCTTACATAAATGTTACATAAATGTTTAATTTGTAGGATTATTATATTTATCGCTAGATAATAAATATACTATATATTTCATAACTACGTAAAAATACCTGGATATGACATCACGTAACAATCTCAAATCAATAAAGTACTGTTAGTTAAGTAAATTCTGAATTTGTGAAATTTGTCAAATTGTAGAAAAACCATCATTTTGGATATATCTGTTGAAATTACCACAGGTTGTAATGTGCTGGGTATTTATGCAAGGAAACATCTTAGAAAAACATACATGATTTTCTTTAAAGTTTGTTAACAATTCATGTAGTTCTGAAATTGCACACATACTGATAAATATAAAAAACATCAAACATATTACAGTTTCCAGGGGAATTGGCTGTTTTTTTTTTCTATATTTATTAACCCCTTAAGGACGGAGGCAAATGTACACGTTTTATACAAATAGAGATCAGTCCTCAATGAAAGACCTTACAGTTAAAGAATTTTTCTAAAAATAAACTGATCTAAAAGAGAGAACATAAAGTGAAAACCCATCTAACATAGTTTATGGCCACGATGTGTCAGGTTAGTAGTTCACCACTATGAAGCCAGGTGTAAGGGAAAAAAAATCATAAATATAGCAAAATTCTTTAAACCTCTCTTGATAAAAAAAAAAAACTCCACTATTTCACTAACACAAACCAGGCTATCTAGTGCAATAAGAGAAACCAGAAGTCTAATAAAGTTAACCTCTTCAGGACGGAGTCAATAGTACATGTTCTGATCAAAACAAAATATCTGACAAAATGTAAACAAAACCTGGCATTTGCGCTACATGTCTGTCCAACCGTAATTCACCTCTTTCATATTAAATACACCCACCCTTATTATATATCATTTTATTCAGGGGAAACAGGGCTTTCATTTAATATCAAATATTTAGCTATGAAACATAATTTAATATGAAAAAAATGGGAGAAAATAAGATTTTTTTAGATTTTTTTAGTTCTACATGACATTTTAACGGTCAATGTCATAATACTGTTTGCTTTTACTGCAATAAAATACACATATTTGTATTCAGCAAAGTCTCACGTGTAAAACAGTACCCCCTATGTACAGGTTTTATGGCGTTTTGGGAAGTTACAGGGTCAAATATAGCACGTTACATTTGAAATTGAAATTCGCCAGATTGGTTACGTTGCCTTTGAGACTGTATAGTAGCCCAGGAATGAAATTTACACCCATAATGGCATACCATTTGCAATAGTAGACAACCCAAGGTATTGCAAATGGGGTATGTCCAGTCTTTTTTAGTAGCCATTTGGTCACAAACACTGGCCAAAGTTAGCGTTAGTATCTGTTTGTGTGAAAAATGCAAAAAAACGCCAATTTTGGCCAGTGTTTGTGACTAAGTGGCTACTAAAAAAGACTGGACATACCCTGTTTGCAATACCTTGGGTTGTCTACTATTGCAAATGGTATGCCATCATAGGGGTAATTTTCATTCTTGGGCTACCATAGGGTCTCAAAGGCAACGTAACCAATCTGGCGAATTTTAATGTGAAAAAAATGAAACACAAGCCTTATATTTGACGCTGTAACTTTTGAAAACACCATAAAACCTGTACATGAGGGGTACTGTTGTACTCGGGAGACTTCGCTGAACACAAATATTTGTGTTTCAAAACAGTAAAAAGTATTGCAGCAATAATATCATCCGTGTAAGTGCTGTTTGTGCGTGAAAAATGCAAAAAACTTCACTTTTACTGGCGATATCATTGTTGTAATACATTTTACTGTTTTGAAACACTAATATTTGTGTTCAGCGAAGTCTCCCGAGTAAAACAGTACCCCCAATTTACAGGTTTTATGGTGTCTTGGAAAGTTATAGGGTTAAATATAGTGCTAGCAAATTAAATTCCCTATACTTTCGGCATGGGTTGTCAGGCAGGTCCCGCTAATTGTAATTAATTAGGATACCTAATTATGTAAAAATATTACATAAATATATGTGTAGAATTAATATATGTATATATATATATATACATATGTGTATATATACATATATATATATATATAATTTTTTAAAATATTTTTATTTATATATAGGTGTATATATTTAGTGATATATATGTATATATTTATGTATATAGATATATATATTATTTCATTCTACGTGTATTTTGATATAAATATATATATATTAATATCACAATACAGTTAGAACGAAATAACAAACATCTATATTTTTTTATTATTTATTTTTAATTATTTTTTTAATTTTTTTTTTAACGTATTTACATTTTTTTATATTATATATAAATATATATATAACAATAATTATATATATATATTTAATCAGTATTAGTCTACGTGTAATTTGATAGTAATATATATATATATATATAAATAATTATATATATTAATATTTAATGTGTAAATGTGTGTGTGTGTGTGTGTGTGTCTGTGTGTGTATATATATATATACTTAGATCATATATACATAATATATATGATCTAAGTATATTTTATATGTAACTGTATTTTTTTTTTTTAACTAATATTTTTTTTTTTTTACAGGAGAGGGGGCAGA
This sequence comes from Pelobates cultripes, assembly GCA_933207985.1. Lineage (NCBI taxonomy): Eukaryota > Metazoa > Chordata > Amphibia > Anura > Pelobatidae > Pelobates > Pelobates cultripes. Next base: position 18,017,059 of record OW240914.1, read on the forward strand.
GACAGTGTCAGCCAGTGATTTTACATCACTGGCTGACACACAGGATCAGTGATCACAGTGACTGCCTGTCACTGTGATCACCTCCTGCAGATTGGGTAATTGGCCACAGGGGGGAGTGCCTGGGTGGTACAAGCATTCCCCCCTTCCAATCTGCAGGGGGATCTGTGTGCCAGTTACATGTGTCAGCCAATAGGCTGACACATGTAACACTGATCGCAGTGACAGGCTGTCACTGCGATCAGAGCGCTCTGAGATCGCAGTGACAGCCTGTCACTGCGATCTCAGACAGTGCAGATCGCGGTCACTGACCCCAGGGGTCCCCCCCGACCGTGATCTGCAGCGGGCGACTAGCACCGGCCACATGGGCGGCCATTAAAGTGAGGGCATACTATTACGCCTGCCGGCGTTTAGAGCTGGCTCCTGCAGGGCGTAATAGTATGCCCTCCGTCCTTAAGGGGTTAATATATTATTTAACATATTTGTGGTTATTCAAAACTAAATGTACTGTATAATATTGAAGAATTCCTTGAGAAGAACATGGTTATCAGCAAAAATCAGCACGGTTTTATGAAGCACAGGTCATGTCAAACTAATTTGATTGCATTCTAAGAAGTAAGTAGAAGTATAGATCAGGGTGTTGCCGTGGATGTGATCTATTTGGATTTTTCCAAGGCATTTGATACAGTTCCACACAATAGATTAGTGTTCAAACTCAAGGAAATCAGTCTAGATGAAAATGCTTGTTCTTGGGTAGAACATTGGCTTAAAAACAGAGTACAAAGAGTTGTCATTAATGGTAAATTTTCAAGCTGGACAGAGGTGGCAAGTGGTGTCCCTCAGGGGTCTGTTCTGGGACCCCTTCTATTTAACATGTTTATAAATGATCTTGAAGACTGCATTGAAAGTCATGTTTCAGTGTTTGCAGATGACACCAAACTTTGCAAAACAATACAATGTGAGCAAGATATTACTTTGCTGCAGAGGGATTTAGATAGACTGGGGGACTGGGCACTCAAATGGCAGATTAAATTTAATGTTGAAAAATGCAAAGTTATGCACTTCGGCGTAAAGAATACACATGCAACGTATACCCTTAATGGAAGTGAATTTCTGATAACAACACACGAAAAGGACTTGGGAATTGTTATAGACAACAAACTATGCAACAATGTGCAATGTCAATCAGCAGTGGCCAAGGCCAGTAAGGTATTGTCATGCATGAAAAAGGGCATTCATTCTCGGGACAAGAATATCATTTTGCCTCTTTATAAATTACTGGTTAGACCACATCTTGAATATGCTGTGCAAATTTGGTCACCTGTTCTAAAGAAGGATATTATGGCACTAGAAAAAGTGTCCATACAGATGTTCAAACGGCTACTAGATGCATACTTGCAAGAACAGAATATTCAAGGATATAATCTTTCAATGTAGGGTAATAACTTCCTGATCCAAGGATAAATCTGACTGCCATTCTGGGGTCAAGAAGGAATTTTTTTCCTAGCTTGTTGCAAAATTGTGCTTCAAACTGGGTTTTTTGCCTTCTTTTGGATCAACAGCAAAAAACAAATGTGAGGTTGGCTGAACTTGATGGACGCAAGTCTCTTTTCAGCTATGTAACTATGTAACTATGTAACAGCCTAAAGTGGGAGATTTATATAAAAAAAGAGACTAAACCATTAAATGTGGCAATGATAAAAAATTCCACAGAGTAAATGCAATAAATAAGATAAAGTAAAACATCATAAGAATAACTAGCTACAGTATCAAATAAAATGAAGCAGCATGTAGCAGCCCAAAGTGAGAAGTTTTTAGAAAAAAAGGGGTTAGACTACTAAATGATGCAATAGTGAAAACAATCTGCAAACCCCAGCCCAACAAATAAGGATAGATTAAACAGTACAATATATAATACAAATACCCTTGACTTGTAATGCAGAAAAACTATAAGGTATAAAAATGCTGGCCAATATCCAAAGAAGTGCTAGAGAAGGGTCAAAACACTTTCCACTCGAGTACCTAACTCGGGGGGCCCCTCCACGATATTTGTTCCAATAGATCAGGTCCAGAGGGGGATACGAGTCTCAAAATCCACTTGAAACAAGAACTTTAATAACTGAAAAACTTTATGACACCGATCCTTTGCCTCAGGAAACATGAGGTGATATGCCAAACAGCTGCCATGTTCGGTAACTTTAAAAAAGATGTGGCTTCCTTGTTGGTATAAAGCAGAGCGAACTGTAATTGTAGATAAAAGTGGTCCACAACGTCTACGCATTTTGTCTCTATCCATAGACTTTATCAAGACTAAATGCTGAATATTTGGGATTATTCACTACACTAGAAATTATTTGAAAGTATTCAAAAACAGCTGATTTTGGCTGTTGTGGTTCTTGCTTCCTGAGAGTGTGTTTATACTGTGCATTGATTTCCTATTTTATGACCTTGGCTTGTTTTGCCTACTCTTGCTCTCTGTTATACTGATCTTGACCTTGCTATCAATTCCGTGCATTTCTGTAATCCTGACCTCGGCTTGTCTCTGGTTTTTTCTCTGACTGCTTACAGACATTTCTATATCGGTCTCAGACACTATTTTGGCCACTCTCAATATACCCCTAGACACAGAGCTATGAAACTTTTCTATCAGAGGGCTTTGGTCTTATTTCCTGTTTTCTATTTCTATAATTTTAACTGTGTAGCATTCTTGACAAAGGCGCATCATATCTCTTAAACATGCCTCGAGGAGGATGCCATTATAGGCAATTTTTATTTTATTAGGGTTTCGTAGGGGCTCTGCCATCATGCACTTTGTCAGTAGTAAGCTTAGCTTCTTTATTTTAGAGCCACCTCAAAGCAGCTAGAGAGATTTGGGATGTGTTAGGATCTGTGTGGGACTGATTCTGATTTTTATATGGGTGGGATTTACCTTTGCCTCTAAGCACATGTATTACCCTTGGTATGAGAGTAAGGTTAATGGATTATGACCTTTAGAAAGGTATCTCAATATGTAGTATGCTTTAACCCTGGTTTAGGTGCATTCAGACATAGTATTTACCTAGGTTACCTAATCCCAAATACCTCTCATATATATTTAATTTGATCCAGCCCTTCTGGATGACTGCTTTTTTTTTGTTGCAATTATAATCAGGGTTGTGGTTTGTAGCGGGGAAGGGGTAGGTAATTATTGCTATGAACTCCTACCCTCCTGTTTTCCCCTTTAAATCCTATATTCACCCTCTTTTAAGTGGAGTTTGGCCAAATTATTAAGGTGGGGGGTAGCGAATTAGCACTCTATACACATACCCTCCTGTTCCTTATAATCAGACTGTACTAATAAACCAGTTTACTTCCATTATCTTCCATTATCTATATCGTTTTATCTACCCATACCTTTTATTCACCTTTTTGAATATCTCTAATATTTCCAATATCTCTAATTTTCTAAATATATCTAATTTGGAATCTAAATGCTAAGCTTTATTCTTCCGATCCTCATAGACTGCTGATTTTTAATTGGCTACATTTTAGCCTTCCACTTGGAATAACATTTTATTACTAAACAACTGGCTTTCTTGATACTTTCTGTCTACTTGGGTTGATCAAGAATTAGTATATTTTCTCACGCTTGCTGTGATTGAAATATACAAGCCAGATAGGCAGACCCCCTAGGTTTCTCCTTTTTAATATTACACTTTCACAAGTCACTTTTGTGTTTTTCACTTTGTCTTTTTTTCTTTTTCACTATTATGTAGATATGCCCTTTAAATAGTAGTAAAGATAATATTTTAGTTTTTTTGTTTCTATCAAATTATAGTGTGTTATACATGTGTGGGTAATCTAACCTTTTTTGAAAATCATTACCCATAGTCTTTTGACTTGGGAACCCCTTTTTTCAAAGAACGATTTGTTATTCTTTTCTCAATTCTGTCTTTTATGAGTTAAGCCCATATTACACAGTTAGTCCACTTTTGATTCCAGGGTCAGGTTTTTCCTGCACCTGTAGTCGTGTAATTTTTTAACTGCATAGTAACATATATTTTATAACTGTGTAGTAACTTCTTTGTTTCTAAATGCGTTGTTATATATCGAAACTTAGCTTAGTGCAAGGCCTGGCCATGTAAGTTAGTATGAAGATACTGAATATACCCCATTACACTTGCAGGCTAGCCGTAGGATAAGATATGTTAAGATAAGATAGATGATTTATGTTATTATTGGAAAATGCTTATAAAACCACCCTGTTTACTCTTGAATATAACCTGTGGAACAGCCTATTAAATATCAGAAGTCACCTTGAACCTTACATAGTGTTGTCTCATTCATTGGGGCTCCTCACAAGCTGGTTGGGAGACAAGAAAAAATACTGAGAGTTCCAAATTGATTAGAAGTCCATGGCATAAAGAGAAAATTCCTGAAATAGGATATCTTCACTAACAGTATTTTATTTGTATTCTTAATAAAAAAAATTTAAAATAATATAAAATTCTAAAAATGATTTGCTTAAAATTGATTTTTCAGATAATCATAGAGAAAATATATTATGATCTCCAGTGGTAAAATATGTTGTTAGTACTCCAACAATTTAAGTACATTAACATTTCATTCAGTTTTAAAAATATATATTTTATATTTCTTACCTTTTGAATTTTCAAAGAAATACGTTTGATTTTGATGCCTTGACTGAAAATGACTGGTCTTCATTAATACATTTCTCCGAATGAGAACAATTGTATTCTATCCAGCTAATATAAAGAGGTTTTCAGGGCCATGAGGGACACCATGTAGAATTTGTGAACATACTTTCTAGAATTCCCTAGTTTAATACAATTGACAATTATGGAAAACATGTTTATTCTGATGAGAAAAAAAAGTCTATGTAGATGCAATAGGTTTAAATCAGTTTTTCAAGTGATTAATCATTATGTTTTATTCATTAGCAGGGAATTGTCCAGATAAACAATAAGTATAAAGGTCAGAATGAGTAAAATATAGCATATCAATAAATTTACTTAATTTGATCTAAAATATACACAAAGTATATACTGGTTTTATGCACCCACAAGAGAAACATTTTTTACAGTTCAGATATCTGGAATTTCCTTATTAAATTTCACAGAGCTCCATATAAATAGAGATCAGTCCTCAGTTAAAGGCCTTAAAGTGAATTAATTCTTCTAAAGATAAACCGATTTAAATGGGAGTGCATAGAGTGGAAACACATCTAATATTGTTTGTGGCCACAATGTGTCAGGATTGTGGGGATATTTATGGGGTGATAAATATTAAAATAATATCTTCATAAAAATTATCAAAAATTAATGTAATACTTTTTATTACATCAAAATTGATATCGAGAATTACCCATTATTTAATTCTCTTATAGTCTAGAGAACGATCATTATGCAGATTTTTACTCCATACAGTAAATCACAATGTGATTATAAAAATATAATTTATTGTGACAATAATAATAAAATAATAGTAATATGTAACATGCGTGATAATAATCAGTGAATATAACGGCTACAGCATTAACTGTCAAGAACTTTATGAGGGTACTTCACACAGAACAAAGAACTCAAAACTTCACACAAAACAAAGAATTCCGCAGCGAGAAGAAATAAACATTGGCTAACAGTTAGTAACCCTTTCAGTGCTGGCTAGAACCCTTCTAGGCATATAATATCCTATTCTCATGCAATTTTATAACATGAATGGAGGCTTCCTATTTTGCATTAACTCTCTTTACTAAACTCCATAGCAGTAAAGAAAACGTAAAGAACAACAGTAAATCAATGGGCAGCATAGTGTACAGGGAGTGCAGAATTATTAGGCAAGTTGTATTTTTGAGGATTAATTTTATTATTGAACAACAACCATGTTCTCAATGAACCCAAAAAACTCATTAATATCAAAGCTGAATATTTTTGGAAGTAGTTTTTAGTTTGTTTTTAGTTATAGCTATGTTAGGGGGATATCTGTGTGTGCAGGTGACTATTACTGTGCATAATTATTAGGCAACTTAACAAAAAACAAATATATACCCATTTCAATTATTTATTATTACCAGTGAAACCAATATAACATCTCAACATTCACAAATATACATTTCTGACATTCAAAAACAAAACAAAAACAAATCAGTGACCAATATAGCCACCTTTCTTTGCAAGGACACTCAAAAGCCTGCCATCCATGGATTCTGTCAGTGTTTTGATCTGTTCACCATCAACATTGCATGCAGCAGCAACCACAGCCTCCCAGACACTGTTCAGAGAGGTGTACTGTTTTCCCTCCTTGTAAATCTCACATTTGATGATGGACCACAGGTTCTCAATGGGGTTCAGATCAGGTGAACAAGGAGGCCATGTCATTAGATTTTCTTCTTTTATACCCTTTCTTGCCAGCCACGCTGTGGAGTACTTGGACGCGTGTGATGGAGCATTGTCCTGCATGAAAATCATGTTTTTCTTGAAGGATGCAGACTTCTTCCTGTACCACTGCTTGAAGAAGGTGTCTTCCAGGAACTGGCAGTAGGACTGGGAGTTGAGCTTGACTCCATCCTCAACCCGAAAAGGCCCCACAAGCTCATCTTTGATGATACCAGCCCAAACCAGTACTCCACCTCCACCTTGCTGGCGTCTGAGTCGGACTGGAGCTCTCTGCCCTTTACCAATCCAGCCACGGGCCCATCCATCTGGCCCATCAAGACTCACTCTCATTTCATCAGTCCATAAAACCTTAGAAAAATCAGTCTTGAGATATTTCTTGGCCCAGTCTTGACGTTTCAGCTTGTGTGTCTTGTTCAGTGGTGGTCGTCTTTCAGCCTTTCTTACCTTGGCCATGTCTCTGAGTATTGCACACCTTGTGCTTTTGGGCACTCCAGTGATGTTGCAGCTCTGAAATATGGCCAAACTGGTGGCAAGTGGCATCGTGGCAGCTGCACGCTTGACTTTTCTCAGTTCATGGGCAGTTATTTTGCGCCTTGGTTTTTCCACACGCTTCTTGCGACCCTGTTGACTATTTTGAATGAAACGCTTGATTGTTCGATGATCACGCTTCAGAAGCTTTGCAATTTTAAGAGTGCTGCATCCCTCTGCAAGATATCTCACTATTTTTGACTTTTCTGAGCCTGTCAAGTCCTTCTTTTGACCCATTTTGCCAAAGGAAAGGAAGTTGCCTAATAATTATGCACACCTGATATAGGGTGTTGATGTCATTAGACCACACCCCTTCTCATTACAGAGATGCACATCACCTAATATGCTTAATTGGTAGTAGGCTTTCGAGCCTATACAGCTTGGAGTAAGACAACATGCATAAAGAGGATGATGTGGTCAAAATACTCATTTGCCTAATAATTCTGCACTCCCTGTATATAAGGGTCATGCTGCCTGGACACTTCCTCTTTCTTTACTGCTCCATCGCAAACAGGTCAGGCTTTTGGCTCCCCCAGAGCCTTATACCTTTATTGTGTATTTTCATTTTATTGTATATGTTTATTGTGTGATTATTAATTGTAAGTTTATTGTCTACTTACTTGCCAGTTTCTATTACTGCTTTTAGAAGCAGTGTGCTTAGTTTGTGAGCTTTCATTGCCTATTCTTCTACTGCTTAGTTGGCCGGCAGTCATAGGGGTTTCCCTCCTTTCCCTTTCCTTTCCCTTATTCACCCCTGGGACCCTGGCTCTCATCCCCCACGGCTTCTGGGATAAAGGGATCACCTCCTCTGGGTTCCTGTTATTGGCCGCGTTCATTCGCGGCTCCGGTCGTGCCGGCCCCTTCCTCCCGCGACTGGGTTATACTTTAGTCCCCGGCTTTGTGGCCTACACACGGTGGCCATCTTGGATCGGGCATCTCGCGACATCCGGGCCATCTTAATTTCGCCGCATGTGTGCCGTGAACGTGAACCCTCTCTAGATGTCCCTTCTCTCCCTGTGAAGAAGCCTATTCTTACAGCCCTACCATGGTGCCCTGTGCCTACTACATTCACTGAAGCTTACTACAATCGTTGGCTGGGTCAGTCAGGTCAGTGCTGCTGCCTGTATACAATTGTGACCTGCACTTAAGGGTTCCAATCCCTGTGCAACCGGGTTGAGCCCCTATTATATGTACATAAGTACAGTGCTGCTTATTGGGAGACTAGCTTTTGCAGTTCTCTCCAACTGGATGAGCCCCAGTTTTTAATAAGGTCACCAACTATACCCTGCTGGGGTCTTATTGGACGGACTTATTACCTACCATAACCACTACATTAGCTGATCCCACGCCACACTACCTATACCTAAGACCTGGGTGCCATTTCTATAGTGCCTATCTGTGACGTGTATCACAAGTCTACCCTATACCATGGAAGACTCCCAGAATACCCTGTGGACTTCAAAGCCATGATTAATACAGCTGTTGCTGCTTATGTGGAGAAGGCACTTTCCAAAATGTGAACTGTGGCCCCCGATTTACCCAAACCATCCCGCAGATGCCCTCACCACGAATCTGACTCCGAACTCTCAGACTACCATACCAGTGAGGATTCACGCCCACATAAATGCCACTGGAAAGGCGAGGGTGCTACATCTAAGCCATCTAATGGTAAGGCGCCTGCCAAACATGCTAAGTCCTCCAAATTCAGCACCCCGGCCCCACATCAGGACCACTCTTCTGAAGAATACCAGGCATTATCACACTCCATGTCAGTTCTGGACGAGTGGCAAGCAGACCTATCCGACTTGGACTATGACGCTTGGGGTTCGGACGACAAGTCTATCTCCACTTTCATGCGGGAGACCCTCCTGGGTGCGGCCCAGATGGATAGGAGCGAGGATCCTGCGGATGCAGACCTCCCTCTCGACTTAGACACCATTCTGGACCCTCTGGGTCAGGCTATGTTTGACCCTCGCAACATATGACATCCCAGGTCAGGGGACTGGTCACCCCGGAGCACCTCTCCAGGTTCATGCACCTGTGGCTCCGCAAGCCTCTGGACAAAGAGGTATGTAGCCGACTGAGGTCGGAATGCCCACGCCCTTCCCTTCCAGGCAAGGTGTCTAAAACCCCTGAATTCGACAATATTATGACTACCTTCATGATGCGGAGTGGACGGGACCCTCACCAAGGGGTGGAAAAATGTCTGTGGGGGGCTCAAGACAATCTGCTGGACTCCATAGGCCCCCTTTCCCGCATCATGTACTTGGCAGACGATGCCTATGCCAAGGCCGACTCCTTTACGGCCGACAACATCAGGGAATGGGCACACGACGTGCGCGAGTGGGCACAACGATGCTTTTGTTTCATTGGAAACACTAATGTTACACTCTCTTAGGAGAGATGAAAAGCAGCACTATACCGTATTAACGGTAAGTTGTCAGAGCTTGGCACAAAAGAAATAGGGCCCCAGGCACAAGGGAAACTGTTTGGAGAACCGTTCCTCAAGGAGCTCAACAAACACGTAAATGTGTTCACCTCACTCAACAAGGCGCAGTCATCTATGCGCAGAGTCTTCCAGGAAACCCCATGAGGGTTTTTTTTAGAAGGGCTGGCCGGCAATGGGGCCGTGCCGCCAGCCGACTCTGGCCTTCAGGCCCCCGTACCCAGCCGACATCATTCTACCCATCCAGGGATTACAGACAACCGGCCCCCTACTCCAGAGGCCCGGACAGAGGCCGCGGACCGCAGGGACGTGGGCGCTCCCTCTTTGCTACAGGTAGGCAATTTTATTCCCCCTCTCTTGCCATGCACCTGCACTGCAGGCCATATTTCCCTTTCTTTCCAGAATCGGGCCGCCCTCTCGTCAGACACGTGGATTCTACAAACGGTGCAGGACTACATCATAGACCTGGTGGGGACCCCCAATCAGACACACCTCCTGCACCCCATCCATCTGTCACACCACGACCACAAGCTTGTCGACACGGAGCTGTAAGAATTGAGGGGCAAAAGAGCCATCCAGCCGGCTGACGGCTTTGGAGGCTTTTTCAGCAATATTTTTCTGGTCCGCAAAAAGACAAGAGAATTCCGCCCTGTCATCAACCTGCGAGACCTCAACGCATACGTGGTATACTGCCACTTCACGATGGAAGACATCCATTTCTTGCGAGACCTGCTGCGGGACAACGACTGGTTCACCAGGCTAGACCTAAAAGATGCATACATCCTGAAGCCAGTGATAGCCCACCTACGCTCCAGGGGCATACGGTGCATCATCTACCTGGACGACATCCTCCTCTTCTGCTCCAAGGAGTTCAGGCTACTTCAACACACTCGCCTCGCAGTGGCGCTACTGGAATCCCTTGGTTTTGTGGTGAACTACCAGAAATCAGAAATGTCCCCCTCTCAGATGATACACTTCCTGGGGTTCGAGATTGACTCCACATCATGCACTCTGAGACTACCATCATTGAAGATCTTGTCCATTTGGAAGGAAATCCGCAGAGTCCTTCGTTGCGACACCATCCCGTTGCACAACTTAGCCAGAATCGTGGGACTCATCTCCGCCTCCATACAGGCCATATTTCCAGGCCCCCTTCACTACAGGGCCATGCAACGACGCAAGGCAAGATTCCTGTGCTGCAGACCCACGTACGGCAGAGGTTCGCGAAGAACTGTCACGGTGGCTGGACAGCATACAGGCCTGGAACGGCAGGGCCATATTCTGAGACACCACGGATTTTATGCTGGAGTCCGACGCCAGCTTGTGGGGCTGAGGTGCCACCAGTGGCAACACGTCCACGGGGGGAACATGGACAACACAGGAGCTCTCCATGCACATAAATTGCCTGGAGCTCCTAGCGGGTTCATTCGTGATCTGCAGCCTAGCTCAGAGAAAATCAAACTGTTGCATCCTCCTTCGCATGGACAATGTCTCAGCAGTCCGATATTTCAATCGCCTGGGGGGTGCACGCTCCAGCCTTCTGTCGGACATCACGAAGGACATCTTCGACTTCTGTCTTCCCCGCAACATCGCACTCCAGGCCGAATACCTCCCCGGGGAGATCAACCTCACAGCGGACTGGTTCTCTCGCCACTGGAGGGACCCCAGCGACTGGAAGCTGGACATGAGAGTATTCCAGGCCATCGCAGCCCGGAGGGGTCCTTTTCATCTGGATCTGTTTGCCTCCTGCAACAACCACCAGACTCCAGAATTCTTCAGCTGGCTCCCAGACCCGGAAAGCAAGGCAACGGATCCATTTCTCCAACGTTGGCCGACCAGGGAAGCCTATGCTTTTCCCCCATTCACTATGATTGCAAGAACCCTACACCAACTCCGGATGCAACAAGTGACACTGACGCTCATTAAACCATTGTGGCAGAGCCAACCATGGTTCCTGGACCTTCTGGCTTCCTCATGCAAGGACCCTCTACTCCTACCGTCCTTCCCGGACCTCCTCACGGATGCCAAAGGGAATCTTCACCCATTAATACTGGAAGATCGTCTACCCTTTGTGGCTTGGACGCTTTCCGGGGTTCCTGGCAGGTCAGCGGACTATCGCAGGCTGCTAGAGACCTCTTATGGGATTCATGGGCCCCCGGAACTAGATGCTGCTACCTTTCAGCTTGGGCCTCCTGGTCTGCTTGGTGCATGGAACGGGACTCCGATCCATTTACTGCCCCTATACCTTTGATTCTTAATTTTCTATCATCCTTGTTTTCAACAGGCCGATCTTACCCTTCCATTAACGTTGTTCGTTCGGCGATTTCTGTGGCTCACGCTCCCGTCGGGGACCTCCCAGTTGGCAAGGATCCTCTAGTCTGCCGACCTCTCCGTGGTATGCTGCTACGACACCCTCCAGGCCCTAAGTACAACCGTCTCTGGGACGTCGGGCTGGTCCTCCGCTTTATCTGAGATTGGCACCCTAACGAACATTTGTCCCTCCGACAATTGTCAGCTAAGTTCGCTCTCCTGCTTTGCCTGGTGTCTTTCCAGCAGGTGTCCGATGTTCGTGCTTTCGATGTCGACACTTTTGATGTCACCTCCGAGGGGGTCACATTCCGTATCACCCGACGTACCAAGTCAGATTCGATGTTGGTTTTTTATCCTTTTTTCCCAGACGACCTGCAACTCTGGTTGGTTTCTGCTCTTCGATGATACATCACGGTTACCTCCCCTCTTCGGAACTCGACGTCAGGCCAACTCCTGGTCTCCTACGTTAGACCCCACGCCCCAGTCTCGGTCACCACTCTAGCTCGATGGATCTGCTGGATCCTTTCTCTCGCCGGTATAGACCTCTCATTCGGCGACCATTCTGTACGCGGGGTGGCGGCCTCCTCAGCCTTCCTGGCAGGAGCATCCTTGTCAGATATTCTGCGGGCGGCGGATTGGTCTAGGGAATCTACCTTTCGTACCTTCTATTCCCTGGTGTTCCCTCCCCTGATGCACCTCGGGGGGGGATCTCGAGGTGACGGATGTTTTATATCACAGGTTAGCTTAGTTGTTTTACTCTTTGTCAGTTAGTGGTCTACACTCATTCCCGTCTCAGTGCAGATTGTAGAGACCCGAGTTTAAAGCATTTTCAGGAGCATGATTTAATGTATACTACCGTTATTATGGTTCGCTCTGTACTGTATCCATATACTACGCATGCTTATAAAGGTTCACCCACTTGACCAGTTACGGTGCAGTACCTTACCTGTTTTATACTCTCATTTTCAGTGTAACCTTCTCCAGGACCGCCAATGGATGTCCTTTCGGGATAACCCACGACTCTGCCTTAAATAAATCAAACCAGTATAATTACCAGTTATGTAGATGTTCTCATCAAATGATTCCAAAGATCCGTTTCAGGAATTGAATGCAAGTATGATTATGTGTATAGGATTCTATGTAATAGAAAAGTGGTGTTGGTTAGTGTAATGGCACCCCCAGGCATAAAAGGGTTAAACCATCGTTTAGTAGATCTTCCCTTCCAGAGACACAGGCACAGCTACTGCAGAACACCAATCCGCTGAACAGGAAACCATATGAATGCCGTAAACAGCTGAATAGGAAAAACCATACGAATAGGTTTACACTCCTAGCAGTCGAACTGGAACAGCATACAGTAAATCCCCCCAAAAACGAGACAAAGCTCCGTGTTGAGGGTCAAGCAGTGAACAGCCAGAGCTATGGGTTTATTGTTCTTATATACACATTAGTACCACCCACAGGGTTTTAGAAAACAACCAATAAACACATACAATACACTCAAACACTCCCACACAAAATCCTCCCCTCTGCCTGTGATACAATTACCTTACACAATGGGTAATGTAATTATTTTTATTTATTTGTTTAAGCTTTTATTGGGTTTTCAAGAATAATCACAGTCATATCAAAAGGATACATAAGAGAAAGAAAAAGGGGAGGGGGGGAATGTACACAGTTAAATCCAGGGTGACAACTGACATTTTGTTAATATAATACATTTTCAAATAGGTACAGTTTAGAGTATATACAGTATAAAGTAGGTAGAACTTTGCAGGAAGCATACATTTGTTAACACAGCTCTTGAAATTGAAACGACAAATTGAGACTAGCCCTGAGGTCTAGACTAAGATTGGACATTGTCCTTAACCTGGACCTGTCGTTAACTCGGGGGTGTTCATGATTTTCGCTGTGATTTTTATGTAGTATAGTGTCACTATGTGGTTTGGTGTTGTGAGTTGTCCTTCCCTATCCACCTGTTTGCGAATGTGTCATTTCTAGACCAGTGATAGAGGTGGTAGTCCTGTGCCAGTATATGTAGCATACAGCTGAGTTGGAGAGCATCCAGTGGTCTGTTTAGTAGTGTAGGCCGCTCACCCTGGTCAGTACAGGTGATTGTGTGCGTTAGATGTGTCTCATTGCTTACTCGTGTTACAGGAGGCCCTTTCGGTGTGGAATCTCCGTAAGAGAGGGTATGAACTATGAGGGATCAAACAGAGTCCTCGGCTAAGAATCTCACCCATGGATCCCATGTGTCCCTGAAAAGTATCTGTGGGAGATGGAGGCATGAATCTCTTCCATGGTTTTGATTGAGTCTACTTTAGCTACCCATTCCCTGATTGTGGGGAGTTCAGGATTTTTCCATTTTACTGGGATGAGCAGATTGGCTGCAGTAAGGAGATGTGTCAGGAGGGCTTTCTGTGTCTTAGGGGTTGAGGTAGGTAGGATCAGGAACAGCAGAGTGTGTGGGGTATGCTGTAGTTGGGAACCCGTCACCGTATTGATCATTTTGACAATGTTAGTCCAGTACTTTTGCGTGAGCAGACAGTGCCACCGGATGTGAGCGAGGGACGCCTATGGCTGGGAACATTTCCAGCATACATCTGGTGTGCCTGGGAAGATGTTGTGGATTTTGGCCGGGGAATAATGCCACCTGGATATTCTCTTGTATCCCCCTTCTTGTATCTTAGTGCATATGGATGCCGTGTGTATTTGTGATAGGGCAGTCTGCCATTGTGGTGTCGTGATCTGTATATTCAGGTCTGTTGACCAGGTGTCTGTGAAGGGGGGTAGCTGGGCATCATGGTCTGCCTGCAGGGTTTTGTAGAAGGTCGATAACTGTTTCGTTTTGACGTTACGAGTCAGGCATTGTGTCTCAAAATCGGATAGGGTGCGGGGGCCCTTGAGTAAGGTTGCATTGGCCCTTAGAAAATGGGTCAGCTGTGCATAGCAAAACACTTGTAATGTGTGCGGCGCCTCGGGGCCCACCAGACTAACCAGTGTCCATATAGAGTCACTTTCGACCACTGAGCCTAGCGTCAGGTAGGGAGTGTCAATTGTGTTATTGTATCATTGATATGACCCAGGTTGCATTCCTGGGGGGAAGAGTGGGTTGTACGTGAAGGGAAAAGGGGGGGATGGGTGGGGGGAAATATTCCAAGTCTCTCGCATGTTTGTCCATGTCCTGAGTGTAGGGAAGATGGTGGGGTGGGCAGCGCAGCATGAGAGCAGTTTTGAGGGAACACTTCTCTGCCATGGGAGCGTATAGAGCGGTTACCTCGTTTTCGAGGGCTACCCATTGTCGCGTCGGTGGGTGTGCGGTCCAGTCGTATATTCTGGTAAGAATGACTGCCTTGTAGTATCGTTCTATGTGTGGGAGGCCCAATCCTCTGCAGGATCTATGTCTGATGAGAACCTCATATGGGATTCTAGGTTGTTTCTGTGCCCAGATAAAGGTGGTGAAAAGTTGCCTGAGCTTAGTGAAGAAGGACTTGGGTATAGCTATGGGCAGGGTTTGGAAGAGGTAGAGTATCTTAGGGAGAGAGTTCATTTTAAGAATATTGATTCTACAGAGCCAAGAGAACTGCGGTTTATGCCAGGCTTGTAGGTCTTTCGAGATGGCTTGGTACAATGGGTCATAGTTCAGGGCGTATATGGAGGATAGGTCCGCCGATAGGCGAATTCCTAGATACGTAATGGATTTATCTGCCCATGTGAATGGGAATGCGGCCTGCAGATATGTGCTTGAGGGGGGAGTAATTTGGAGTGGTAATATTTTTCTTTTTGAAAAGTTAACTTGAAAATTGAGAGTTTATTATACAGGCTGATTTCTTCAAGGAGGGGGGTAGTGAGGTGGTTGGTGTTTTTATGGTGAATAGTAAATCGTCAGCAAAGGCTGAGATTTTGTACTCTGCGTTTTGTATTTGGATGCCCTTGATATCTGGGTTGTTCCTGATTCCATTTAAGAAGGGTTCTAGTACATAATAAAGAGAAGGGGGGAAAGGGGGCAACCCTGTCTCATGCCGTTTCGAATGTGTACTGGTTCTGAGAGTTGTCCGTTGACTCTCAGTCGGGCCGTGGGTGTAGAGTAGACGTCCTCCATCCACTCCAACCACCGGGGTCTGTATCCTAGCCTACGTAGGGTGGCTGTCAGTAATGACCAGTCCACCCTGTCGAACGCCTTTTCCGCGTCAATGGAGAGTAAGAGGCTCTCGGTCTGCTGGCGCCTTTTCCGGGTACATTAGATTTAAAAATTTGGGTTGTGTTATGTTTTGCTTCCCTGTTAGGGACGAAGCCCGGTTGGTCGGGGTGTATCAAGGTTTGTAGCAGTGGTTTCAAGCGGGTGGCCAGTATTTTCGTAACTATTTTCACGTCTAGATTTATTAGGGAGATTTGGCGATAACTACCGCAGTTGGTCGGGTCTTTACCAGGTTTGGGTATGAGGGCTATGTGGGCCTCCAAAGATGCCGTAGGGAAGGTAGGAGAGTGAGCGAGGGAGTTAAATGCATGAGCGAAGCGTTCAGATAAAGAGATTGCGAACGTCGTGTAGTATTTGGCTGTGAAGCCATCTGGCATTGGGCTCTTCCCCAGTTTGAGGTGCCGTATAGCTAAGGCAACTTTGTCAGAGGATATTGGTTCTTCCAGTGTTGGAAGGGCATTTGCGGGGATAGTTTGGTGGACCCTATTATTCAGGAAGTGTTCAATGTCTTTGAGTGGAGGAGGGGAGTCTCTCAGGTTGTAAAGCTTGGTGTAGAAGTTGTGGAAGACTGTCAGTATGTCTGGAAGTTTATAAGACATAGCTCCCAAGGGGGTTTTGATTTTGGAGATGAATGTCGACTTTGTTGTTAAAGGGAGTTTGCTAGCAGGCGACCACATTTGCCTCCGTGGGCGTAGTATGAGTGCTTCGTTTACATAATTGTGCATTTAATTTTGGCATTTAGTAAGTCCTGTAGGGCTGACCGTTTGGCCGTAAGGGCTGTGTAGGTGCTCAGGCGTGTGTCTGATTTATGTAGGGTTTCTAGTGCCCTTATTTCTTCCGTAAGAGTACGAAGTTTGGCCTCTCTGATCTTTTTGTGTCTTGCTGCCAGAGCTATTATCTCTCCCCTTAGCACGCATTTATGTGCTTCCCACGTGATAGGCGGGGGTGAGGAGGGGGTAGTGTTGATAGTGAAGTAGTTGTTTATAGAGTGATCAAGCTGTGAGACTATTTTCAGGTTATTGAGAAGAAGGTTATTGAGTTTCCATTGGAATGACTTTTGTGGGATGATGGGTATGTGTAGAGCTAGAGATAGGGGAGCATGGTCTGACCATGTGATCGAACCATAATTGGTGGATTGTATTAAGTGAAGAAACCTGTGTGGGAGGAAGAGCATGTCCAGTCTAGAGTATGTGTGTGTGGTGGATGAGTAGAACGAAAAATCCTTGGTCGTTGGGTGTGTGGTGCGCCAACAGTCGTATAGTTGTGCATTATCTAGGAGTTTGGCCATCCGTGTGCGTGCAGAGGTTTGGTATTCCGTGGTGTGGGACGTTGTGTCCATTTGTGAGTCCAGTGAAAGGTTAAGGTCTCCACCAAGGATTAGAATACCCTCAGTGAATTGTTCTATGGCATTGAGCTGGGTTTTGAACACTTTGCATTGGCGTCTATTTGGGAGATAGGTGTTTACCAGTGTGACTGTAGTCTGGCCGATTTGGCCTTTGACCATGAGCAGTCTCCCGGTGTCATCTGATTTATGGGAGGAGTACGTAAAGGGGACATGTGCCAAGAGCAGGATCGCTACCCCTCTCGCCTTAGTGTCAGTGAAGTTACTAAAGTAGCCGGTTGGGAACCTTCTGTTTCTGAGGGTGGGGGCTGCCCCTTTTTTGAAGTGTGTTTCTTGCAGGAAGGCTATGTCCGCCTTAACTGTGTGTAATTCATTTAGAGTCATGGAACGCTTTTCAGGGGCGTTTAGGCCTCTGACGTTGAGTGTAACTATGCGTACGTTGGTCATTGGAGTGTGCGACTGTGGCATTTTTCCCGCTGCAGTCTGCCTGTCCAGGGTTGATGTAGCAGTTGTCATTTATGGGGAATAAAGAAAAGGGGGTGTATAGGACTGGTCCTGGATGGGAGAGAGTGGGGGTGGTATTTATAAACCTAAACTATGTACAAAGAGGGGTGCTGTCTGCCGTTGCTGTGCACCTGTGGTTAAGTGCGGCAAGATGTGTAGACAGCCGGGGGTATCCTTTGGTGGCGTACCTGAAGTGGTTAATTCTGACCACTGGGGTACCTAGTGCTCACCGTGGATAGGTCACTAAGACCTATGTTAGGAGCCGATTGGTCTGCTTACCCGTCGTGTTGTTGACGAGCAGGGGTATGAACCGTCAGTTTACCCGTATAGGTGTGGAACGTGTGCGAGTCTGTATGCGTTCGTCACTTGGAGCCAATCCAATAAAACTAAATTCGGATGTAATGGTGTGGGGCGTCGCCTTTGGGAGGGATTTTGTAGGTAGCATCTGTGTCCTGCCACGGACAGGTGGGGGGTGCTCGGGTACATGATCATGTTGGTTGCGAGAAGTGTGCCCCCAGGTGGGGCGTGCAGTAGGTCGTTGGGTGGCTCCCCAGTCAGGGTTGTAGGAGGGGGGAATGCCGGGTTCATGTAGCTGTTCATGTAGCTATTGTACTTGAGGGTTTATTTGAGGGATCCCCTCTTTAAGGTTGCAGCTCTATTTTTATTTAGCGCTTACTCTTTCCCTTTTTTTATTTGTTCTTATCATGTAGCTGTGCGTATGTCTGAGATTTCCGACCTGGGGATGTTCAGTTAAGTGGTGCAACATCAGTCAGTGCCTTCATTCTGTACCCAATAATGTGGGGCGGTATCTAGTGAGATCCCCATTGTCTAGTGGCACAGTGTGGGTGATATCCTTTAGAATGGTTGCTCAGTGTTGTGTGTCAGGTGTGGGTGGAGGGGGTCGCTGGTGTTTGGCTGTAGGAGATGGATAAGGGGAGTGGGGGAGTACGTCAGTGGTGCATCTGCTTTTCATCGGTGGATGAGCATAAGTGGATGTGAGCCGTGTAGACAGTGAAGTAGAGTGTATGTCCGTTCGGTGCTCGGCTCCAGCTTCATATACTTTGCCATAGGTGACGTAGTACAGTTACCATCTAGAGGCACAGCTGCGACTCGAAATATCTGGGCCATTTAATAAAGGGCTGGCAGGTCGGTGTGGTTGCCCCATCAGCCTCAACCTAGGGGCTGCTGGGTGGGCTATTATGGGCCACTTGGAGTTGTGCAAGGAAGCGGGAGAGGGTGTTGTGTGTTTTGGTACAGTCTATTGTAGAGTGCTGAGAGTGGTTGTCTCATTGAAACAAGATATGGTCCAGTGTGCACTATACGGTGATACTTCTGGGAATGTCATTTTTTTTAGTTTGTTTGTTTGTTTTTTGTTTTTTTTTGTTTTTTTTGGGGGGGGAGGGGGGAGGTTTGCTCCGCGTTGCAGGGTTTAATGCGCTTAGTTATATTGAGATATTTGTACCTATTCTGGTTTTTGTTTTTTATTTTTATTTATTTTTTAATTATTTTTTTGTTTTGTTTTGTTTTTTTGCGTTTGTGCGTTTGTTAAGTAGTATCTAGTGTCCCTAGCAGGAAATTGGGGGGGGGAGGGGGAGAGGAGTAGAAGTGAAGGCAATCCTACAAGAGGTCCATGCAGCACTGCGAACCTTCCGTGTGGAGCTATTAGGGACCCCTCGTCTAGGGTCAAATGCACAGCATTGCCAGGGGTCTAGAGAACAGTGTTTTTTCATAGCCATTACCTGTGTCACTGTTTGTGCGTTTGTTAAGGAGTGTCTAGTGTCCCTAGCGGGAAATTGGGGGGGGGAGAGGAGGGGAAGTGAAGGCAAGGAGTGGGAAGGACATCCTACAAGAGGTCCATGCAGCACTGCGAACCTTCCCTGTGGAGCTATTAGGGACCCCTCGTCTAGGGTCAAATGCACAGCATTGCCAGGGGTCTAGAGAACAGTGGTTTTTCATAGCCATTACCCATGTCACTGTTCGTGGAAAGTGGGGGGGAGGGGAGTGGAAGAACCTGGAGCATGTCTCTGAAAGTGTTGAGACATCACATTTCACAGTGTGGTTTGAAATAACTGGTTAACATAAGCATATATTATCTCAGGGAACAGTGCCTGGAAGATCTGTACCTGTATCACATATTGGCCAGTATCTTGTCAGGTCAAGGTGTACCTTCCCATAACATTCCACATAGGACACACATAACACAACCTACATCGCATTTTGATAACATTGGGAGCAGCGCCCCCGGGACAAAACTATATTTCAACCCGGGGGGCGATGCCCACATGTCAGGCACATACAACAGATGCTGAGTAGGCTCATATCAAGGTATGGCATGCCAGGCAGGGAGAGGGGTAGGTAAATTGGGGGAGGGAGGGAAAGGTGGAGTATGGGGGGGGGGATATGTAGACAGTCATATAGGCAAACATTGATATAAACACATTTAGTTTGGAACACCATGTCCGATGAGTGGGACTTAGCGGGTAGTGGGCTTAGGAGCCGATATGGCCGTAGCCACCACATCCCTCGGGTCGGGTCTTGGATCACCTGCATGTTTCCGTGCTTAGAGGGTAGTTTCGCTAGGGATGTATACGGTGGGGGGGGGTGGAGTCATGGAGGGGTATGCATGGGTAGGCCCTGGGGCAAATTCAGTGTCCCTAGCAGTAGCACTACTTGCGTGACCAGCTGATGTGGGGTCTCTTCGCCCAGGGTTGTCATGTTGTCTTAGAGATCTCTACAGTCGCTTCTATCCGAGCTGTGGCAGCATATCTGGTAGTCAGCACAGGTAAGTCTCTCACATGTGAGGTATCTTCGGCAATCAAGTCAGGGTTAGGGGGATGGTGAGAGTCTGTGGCAGTCCAGTAGCTACTTGGTGTCGTAGTCGTAGTGTCCGAGCAGCTAGTAATGGGTTGAGGTATGTGCTGGACCATCTAGTGGTGTCGCCGTCCGGTCTGTTCTCTGTTTCTTGGGCGTTTGTTGCCAGTGGTTCCTTTGCGGAAGCCGTGTTGTGTTAGGCGGCTGAACAATGCCATACCAATCTGGGAGCTGGAGGTCAGGCAAGTCTAATTCTCTTAGGAACACCGGGACATCGTGGATCGATGAGATGGTATGTGAGGCCCTGTTATATGTGGCTGTGAGCGAGAGTGGGAAGCCCCAGCGATACCGCAGTGGGTGGGGGCCCTAAAATGAACAATAAGGGGGGGACCTATTGCCCCCCCCAGCCCCCACCCCTGAGCAGTGGGTGGGGGCCCTAAAATGGACAATAAGGGGGGACCTATTGTCCCCCCCCCGGCCCCCACCCCTGCGCGGCGGGTGGGGGCCATATTGATAATGGGGGGGGATGTACTGCCCCCCCCAGGCCCCACCCCTGCGCGGAGGGTGGGGGCCGTATTGATAATGAGGGGGGGACCTACTGCCCCCCCCAGCCCCCACCCCTGCGCGGCGGGTGGGGGCCATATTGATAATGAGGGGGGGGGGACCTACTGCCCCCCCGGCCCCCACCCCTGCGCGGCGGGTGGGGGCCATATTGATAATGAGGGGGGGGACCTACTGTCCACCCCCCCTCCGGCCCACACTCCTGGGCGGCGGGTGGGGGCCATAAAGATAATGAGGGGGGGGACCTACTGTCCTCCCCCGGCCCCACCCTGGGCTGCGGGAGGGGGCCCTAAGTAAATTCTCCCCCCCAAGGTGACTAGGGGTCCCCAAGCCCCTAGTCACTTACCCCCCCAAATAAAAAGTCCCTACCTACCCCCCTCACCCTAAAAAATAGTGAGGGGGGAATAAAATAACTAACCTGTAAAATAAAATTAAACTTACCATTCAACGTCTTCTTTTTTCTCAAATCTTCATTTTCAGCCCCAAAAAAGGCCAAATAAAAAACCATCATAACCGTCGAACAAAAAAAAAAAATCCTGAGCGCAAAAACCATCTTCACCCATGGAGGGCTCCAAGCAGACTGAGCTCCGCAGGGCGGGGGAAGGCTTATAAAGCCTTGCTCCGCCCTGCAATTAGGCTAAGAACACTCTGATTGGTGGGTTTAAGCCAATCAGAGTGCTCTTTGTCATTTTACACAGCATGGGAAAATTCAAAAGAACTTTCCCACGCTGTGTAAAATGACACAGAGCACTGTGATTGGATGGCTTGAAAGCCATCCCAATCACAGTGCTCTGTGTCATTTTACACAGCGTGGGAAAATTCTAAATAATTTTTCACGCTGTGTAAAATAACACAGAGCACTGTGATTGAATGGCTTGAAATCCATCCAATCACAGTGCTCTGTGTCATTTTACACAGCGTGGGAAAATTCAAAAGAATTTTCCCACGCTGTGTAAAATGACACAGAGCACTGTGATTGGATGGCTTGAAATCCATCCAATCACAGTGCTCTGTGTCATTTTACACAGCGTGGAAAAGTTCTTTGGAATTTTCCCACGCTGTGTAAAATGACACAGAGCACTGTGATTGGATGGATTTCAAGCCATCCAATCACAGTGCTCTGTGTCATTTTACACAGCGTGGGGAAATTCAAAAGAACTTTCCCA
This sequence comes from Pelobates cultripes, assembly GCA_933207985.1. Lineage (NCBI taxonomy): Eukaryota > Metazoa > Chordata > Amphibia > Anura > Pelobatidae > Pelobates > Pelobates cultripes. The sequence goes on from OW240914.1 coordinate 18,039,317, forward strand.
CGCTGTGTAAAATGACACAGAGCACTGTGATTGGATGAATTTCAAGCCATCCAATCACAGTGCTCTGTGTCATTTTACACAGTGGGAAAATTCTTTTGAATAAAGTTAAACTTACCATTCAACATCTTCTTTTTTCTCAAATCTTCATTTTTCAGCCCAAAAAAAGGCCAAATAAAAAACCATCATAACCGTCGAACTAAAAAAAAAAAAATCCAGAGCGCAAAAAAAAAAACCCAACGAAAAAGAAAAAAACCAGAGCGCAAAAAAATAATCCATCTTCACCCCCCTGCAATTAGGCTAAGAACACTCTGATTGGTGGGTTTAAGCCAATCAGCGTGGGAAAGCTCTGTGTCATTTTACACAGTGGGAAAATTCTTTTGAATTTTCCCACGCTGTGTAAAATGACAAAAAGCACTCTGATTGGCTTAAACCCACCAATCAGAGTGTTCTTAGCCTAATTGCAGGGCGAGGCAAGGCTTTATAAGCCTTCCCCCGCCCTGCGGAGCTCAGTCTGCTTGGAGCCCTCCATGGGTGAAGATGGATTATTTTTTTGCACTCGGGTTTTTTCTTTTTCGTCTGTTTTTTTTTTTGCGCTCGGGATTTTTTTTTTATTTTCAATTCGACGGTTATGATGTTTTTTTATTTGGCCTTTTTTGGGGCTGAAAAATTAAGATTTGAGAAAAAAGAAGACGTCGAATGGTAAGTTTAATTTTATTTTACAGGTTAGTTATTTTATTCCCCCTTCACTATTTTTTAGGGTGAGGGGGGCAGGTAGGGACTTTTTATTTGGGGTGGTGGGTGACTATGGGCTTGGGTACCCCTAGTCACCTTGGGGGGGGGGAATTTACTTAGGGCCCCCACCCGCAGCCCAGGGGTGGGGGCCAGGGGGGGAGGACAGTAGGTCCCCCCCCTCATTATCTTTATGGCCCGCACCCGCCCGCCCAGGGTGGGGGCCGGAGGGGGGGTGGACAGTAGGTCCCCCCCCTCATTATCAATATGGCCCCCACCCGCCGCGCAGGGGTGGGGACCGGGGGGGACAATAGGTCCCCCCCTTATTGTTCATTTTAGGGCCCCCACTCGCCAATCAGGGGTGGGGGCCGGGGGGACAATATGTCCCCCCCTTATTGTTATTAGGGCCCCCACCCACTGCTCAGGGGTGGGGGCCGGGGGGGACAGTAGGTCCCCCCCTTATTGTTATTTTTAGGGCCCCACCCACCGCTCAGGGGTGGGGGCCGGGTGGGGACAATAGGTCCCCCCCTTATTGTTATTATGGCCCCCACCCACCGCTCAGGGGTGGGGGCCGGGGGGGACAGTAGGTCCTCCCCTTGTTGTTATATTTAGGGCCCCCACCCGCCGCACAGGGGTGGGGGCCGGAGAGGGGGAGGACTGTAGGTCCCCCCCTCATTATCTTTATGGCCCCCACCCGCCAGAAAGAGTCCCTGTGGGTTTTAAAATTCGCCTGCCTATTGAAGTCTATGGCGGTTCGTCAGGTTCGCCCGGTTCGCGAACATTTGCGGAAGTTTGCGTTCGCGGTTCGCGAACCGAAAATTTCATGTTCGCGACATCACTAATTGATACAAAGCATAGTAATAAGCTATATAAAGTAGCAAACCCCCGAAAATTAACTTTAATTACAATTTTTTAGTTTCATTGTTTTTAGGTGCCAATGTATAATCTGTAGGGCTTTGTGCCGTATATCTACTAATTGCAGAATGTAAACTACATGTTAATTCTAAGGCAATTGTATGTTATATACATGTAGTGTATTCCATGTCTTTTGTAAGGATAAGAAAAATAAAGATAGATATATATATAAAAAAATAAACCTATTCTTGCACTAACACAAAATAGGCTATATAGTGCTCAATCTAGAGAAATCCAAACACCTTACAAAGTGGAAGGATAACACAAGATAAGTCCTCCAAATGCTGCATGTCTAAAGCCTATAAACAAAGAAACTAAATTACATTTTAATTAATTTTACCATCTCTGCCTACTTTTATTACAGGGTTACAGTGCTGCACAAGTTTCCAAGGAGTATGGAAAGCATTACTGTGATAACACGCCAACAGGGATATAGGTCTACCAGCGGAGACCATTGTCGAGAGTGGGGGAGTGAAGCCTGTGGCTATTCTACCCCAGCTGAACTGGCTTCTGGATGGTCTTGTCCTCCCTGGCATATAAACCCATTTATTGTGTATTTTAAATAATAAATTAAGTTTGGCTATATTCTTGTGCCATCTATATTATTATTTTATTATTTTTACACATAACCTTTTTTTACTACCTATTTCCTGGCATTTTATATATATCCTGAGGTGGGGATTATACCGCCCACGCGACATTCCAAGTGCAGTGATATCTGCACTCTATTTGTGAGTATATTTCCTATTCTTTTTATTATTTTTTTTTCAATTTGACAATTTTTATTTTGTCATATATCAAAAGGCAGTATAAGGGGGGTACAGAATAAAGAAGGGAAGGTGGGGAAGGATGTAGGCAACGTTGTTTACACGTAAATTGTTTTCGTCTCGGATATGTGCAGTATATGTTTCACATTTCACATCACGTGTTCCACATTTCAAATGCTAGCGTATACAATATTACCCATTACACTTTAAACGGTCATGTTTTCCCAATCTGTATTTGCTGCCTGTCTCTGAGTCGCAGGTGTGGTATGGAGTACTGGTCGTAACATCGCCACTGTTGTGGTTGGATCCGTGGGTGAATTGCTTTACGGCACGTGTATTGTGTCATTCTCTCTTATCCCTTGCGTGTTGTTCTGGCCCCCTGCCCCTGCGTACTGGTCTCCTTAGGGGAGACTGGGTTTTACCCCCACAGGATCTTGCGTACTGTGATTGCTTGGTGGTAGCGTCTGGGCTGGGAGTACATGAGCCACTAGCGGGATGCTCACTAGAGCGGTTATCTATATACACTTACACATATTGAGTTGTAGCGCAAAAAATGGAGTGGGGGGGTGGGGGTAGGGTGTGCTGAAAAGTGAAGGGAAGGGTTTAAGGGAAGGAAAGGGAAGAGATTCCGTGTATGGATCTCTTGAACCGGTGCTCCTCTTTGTCCTCTCCCTAGACCTATGTTCCTAGTTGCTAGTTCCGCCTCTCTACCTCTAGTGTATCATCGACTCTATGCGTTAGGACCTCCTCCTGGGTCAAGTCACCTACGTTCCCTGTCTCTCTTGCTTTGGTTCTCTACTCAAGCCTTCGTGTCTTAGCGTACCTATACGTCTTGAGTCCCGGAGTGGTGTGCACTTTTCTGAATGTAATTTGCCCATTTGATTTTTGTGTCTATGATCGTGCGGTTATTTGTAATGTATTTATTTGCCATAGCTTCATATTCCCAGTTTGTGGATATTTGTGTTAGGAGATCGTGTCTGCTGGGCGCTCGTGGTTGTTTCCACTGTCTGGCTATCAGGGTTACTGCCGCTATAAGCACCTGGAATATCAATTGTCTTTCCTGCTTGCGCCAGAGGGCAAGATGCATGAATAGTATACCCTGTTCAGGTCCCAAGCTGTATGGGCGGCCTATTACGTCAGTGATTATCCCCTCCACCATCTCCCAGTAGGGAGTGATTATCGGGCACGTCCACCATATGTGGTACATTGTCCCCCTTTCTCCGCAACCCCTCCAGCATTCCCCTGAGCTTCCCGGGTATATTTTTGCTAGTTTGTCTGGGACCATATACCATCTGTACATAATTTTCCTCATTGTTTCTAGGTGGGTCGCGCATGATGTGTGTCCTTTGTGTGTTTGGAATGCCTGTTTCCAGTCTAGGTCTGCTATTGGTCGCCCTATGTCCTTCTGCCAGGCTTCTCTAAAGTCTCCGTGTCCGTTTGTATCTACTGTATTCAGTAGCGCATAAAGTTTTGATAGGATTTTTTTGGGTATACTGCCCTGTAAGCATATTTGTTCTAAGGCACCAATGTTTGGCGGTTCGGTACCCGAATCTTTACCGTGTGAGGCCACAAATGATTTCAGTTGGAGGTAAGGGAATATGTGTCTGGAGTGCAAGGAGAACTTGGTTTGCAGTGTCGGGAATGGCAGTAACTCGTTGTTCACGCAGATCTGGCTAAGGTGGGTACAACCCCCTCTCACCCAGGGAGCGTGGTCAAACGTCGGTATGCCCACCGATATGCTCGTGAGTGGGATGTTCCTTATGTTTGGTCCGACCATGCCCAGTGATGCCCTCACTGCGTCCCATGTCTTGATCATTGCTGCCGTGGTTGGTAACATGGTTGTGTACGGCGGTCGTAATCTGTGCGGCAGCTGGTATAAGTGTCGCAGCCCCTGTTTGCATGCCCAGTGTGCTTCTATGTGGACCCACTGGGGGGGGTCTTCTACTACGTTTGTCGCTGCTATGGCAGTCAGCAGTGTGGCTCTGTGGTAAGAACGAATGTTGGGCATGCCCAATCCCCCTTCTTTAACAGGTTTTTGTAAGAGTTTGCTGGCTACCCTCACCTTGCGGTTGGCCCACACAAACCGTACGATCAGTTTTTGAATTGTGCTCACATATAGACCTGGCAGACTAATCGGGACTGTGCGCAGCAGATATTGGAGTTTGGGAAGTATAGACATCTTAATCGCCGCCAGTCTGCCCAGCCACGAGAGATATTTGCCCTCCCATGTGTGTAACGTGTCTGTAAATGATTTGATCAGTTTGGTAAAGTTTAGCTTGAACAAATGGGGTAGGTGGGGGGGTATATGTACGCCCAAGAAGGTAATATAATCTTTTCTCCAGTCAAAGGAGAAAAGCCCACTCAAGTGTTTCAGCCGATGGGATTGGACTCCCACTCCCATAGCCTGTGATTTAGTGACATTCAATTTGTAATAGGAGTTAAGGCCGTATTCTTTAATGTCCTTCATAAGGTTCGGTAGTGAAATTTGGGGTTGCGTTAATGTCAACATGACATCGTCCGCAAACAAATTGATTTTGTATTCCCTATCGCCCACTGTTACTCCATGTATGGAGCTGTTGGCCCGTATTGTCTCTGCTAATGGCTCTAAAGCCAACACATATAGTAAGGGAGAGAGTGGGCATCCCTGCCTCGTCCCGTTGGTGATGTTAAAGGGTTCCGATGTGAAGCCCGCAGTGACCACCTGAGCCGATGGTTTGCTGTATAAGGCCTCCACCGCCGAGCAGAATGCCCTCGGCATCCCAAACTTATCCAGGACCGCTCTCAGGAACATCCAGCTCAGGCGGTCGAAGGCCTTCTCCGCGTCCAATGAAAGCGTTACACATTCTGTTTGTTGCCTGTGTACGCTGTGTATAATGTCGATGACCTTTCTCGTGTTGTCCCCCCCTTGTCTCCCTTTAACAAATCCGACTTGATCATTCCTTATCAGGTGCGGGAGGATTGTGCCCAACCTAATGGCGTAAATTTTCGCGAAGAGTTTTGTGTCAGTGTTTAGCAACGATATTGGTCGAAAATTTTGTGGGTGGATTGGTGGTTTGCCCGGTTTAGGCAATGTTATGATATGGGCTTTGAGGGATTCTGGCGGGAGTGCGTGCCTCTTGGCTGCTTCATTAAACGCGTTAGTAAGGTGAGGGGCTAGGGTTTTTTGGAAGTGCTTGTAGTAACAGTTGGCAAACCCGTCTGGGCCTGGGGCTTTATCGGAAGGTAGAGAGTCAATTGCTCTCACCACCTCTGTTTCTGTTATCAATGTGGCTAGGCTGTCTTGTTGAGCGGGTGTGAGTTTGGGCAGTGCGATCTTGTCTAAGTAGGAGGCTATTTTGGCCCCCTGTGGTTGGGGTGTATTTGGGTCGTCCCTGAGATTGTACAATGCTTCGTAGTATTTGGCAAATGCGTTGCTAATGTCCTTGGGCGCCACTATTTTCTGTCCGCTTGGAGACAGCAAGTATGCTATTTTTTGGGCTGCTTGTTGTGACTTTAATCGTTGTGCTAACAGTTTACCTGCCTTGTTTCCCTGTGTGTAGTTTTGAGCCTTTAGCCTTTTCAAGTGATATCCCACTTGTTCTAATGACATTTGGTGTATCTGTCTTGTGAGTTTCGCGATTTGATCCTGCAGTTCGCGTGAGGGCGTTATTTGGTTTTGTGTCGTAGCGCGCTGGAGGTCTGTTTGGTATGTGTGGAGCTGAATTTGGGATTTTCTTTTTAGGTATGCTGCCCGTTGTATCATTTGTCCCCTTATCACTGATTTGTGGGCCTGCCACAGGGTACCGCGGCTCGTTTCAGGTCTATCATTATCTTGGAAGTAGTGGGCTAAGTTTTGGGTCAGCTCCGTGCAGAAGGCGCTATCCTTCAGTAATGTTGCGTTTAGTCGCCACGGACTTCTATGGGTCGGGTCATATAGGTTTTTTTAACGTTAGTTCCACCGGGGCATGGTCGGACCATGTGATCTGTCCTATCTCGCATTGGGCCGTTTGGTCTATCCCTGTCCCTGAGATAAGGAAGCCATCAATGCGGGAGTAGGTGTTGTGCACTGTCGAAAAGAATGTATACCCCCTTTCCCCTACATGAGTGGCTCTCCATACATCGTACAAATGGTTGTTGTGTATAAGCTTGCAGAGCGCCTTACTTTGTTTGCGGAGGGGTGCGGTGCGTTTCCTAGCTGGAGCTAATGTCGTGTCCATGGAGGGGTCAAAAACGTGATTGAAGTCGCCGCATATGACTGTCGTCCCTATCTGTACTGACTGCAGTTTCTGAATAAGTTTGTGTAAAAAGTTGCGCTGGTTCGTGTTGGGGGCGTAGATGTTCGCTATGGTGTAGGGCATGTCATTAAGCGTGCCTACTATAATGACATATCTGCCGTCCGGGTCAATATGTTGGGAATGCGGAGTATAGGCCACATTTTTGCTAATTAGTATGGAGGTGCCTTTGGTTTTGCTTGTCGATGTGGCATGGATTTGTATGGGATAGTCTTTCCGTAGGACGGTGGGATGTGCATTGGTCATGAAATGTGTCTCTTGAAGGCATAGAACGTCTACTGCTTTATGTTTGATCTCTCGGTATAGGAGGTGTCTCTTAACCGGGATGTTCAGTCCCCTAACATTGTGTGAGTAGATTTTCAGGGTGGAAGGTGGTCATAAAATGTTATTTGTGCTTGTGTTTGATCTATATATGTCGGGGGGTCCCTGTGTCCCAGTTCCTCCGAACTCAAGGGCTGTCCCCAGGCAGCTTGAGGGCTGCTTCGCATGATTCTTGGCTCAGAGGAAGAGAGCGGCATGATCTCCGCCTTGTCTAAATTTGGACGGTGGCTTACGGAGCACGTAGCAGGTGGGAGGGGTGTGTGAGGTGCAAGTATGAGTACAAACATAAAAACAAAATAGGAAACAGTAATAGGAAAGTTATAACAAATCAACTTTTTCGCCGAAATATCGGCTATGCACCAGTTGGTGGTGCGGTGGGGGTAGAAACTAATGGTTTCTGTCCTGGCTGCGGTTCGTCGGCCGCGGCTTTTGCTCGCGTGTTTTGCTTTTTTGTCTGGGTGACCCTCTTTTTTTTTTTGCATAATAAGAAAGTTTGCGTGAATGGGTTGTCGCTGTCTACCTGCCTGTATCCTGAGATTGCACGTTGGCATAGTTTTTTTTTTTTTGTGGTTTTCTCTTTCTTTTCCCTACCTCTCTATGTGTTTGTATGTCAGAGCTTTCTGGGTTCTGTGAGAGGGCGGGTGGGGGCTCCCCTGTCTAGGCTTTCCCGGAGTCGGTCTCTATGACACAATATCCACGTCTTAGTCTCCCGTCTAGCCCTGTTTTATTCTTTTTATTTTTATACCACATTATATTATCAGAGAGCACTATTGGTTGTTCCTATTTTTCCTTTTCCTGAGAGTTGGACACCGTCATACTCCAAGAGGACAAGCATTCGTTATATCCTACAAGCAGGGATTATTCTGCTGAAAACCCATTACCCCTGAGCTGGTCATAGCTCATGATAATGTGAGTGCAATTCATCTTCTTATTTTATATCTACACATTTTATACATTCTGCACGATTGGTCCTTTCCCTTTGTGTTTTCCATATCACGAGACGATCTGAAGTATCACAGACAGAGGAAACACTTTACCAGTGGAAATTGTGGAACAGACACTTCTACCCTCCAACATATATTGGGACTCATTTTATTTTATTTATTTATTTATTTTACTTATTTTTTCGTTTTATTTTGGCGCTACCTTTCTTCCTGTTTTAATATAAACCCATCTGCCTGTTTGACTGTGCCTCCTTCTTCCAGCCAGATATTAAACCCCCTACCTGTGCTGCCTCCAACTGCACACAAGGCATTTGACAAATAACAACAATACAATACTGGCTTCTGGATGGGCTTGTCCTCCCTAGCATATATCGACCCATCTGCCTGTTTGACTGTGCCTCTTTCTTCCAGCCAGATATTAAACCCTCTACCTGTGCTGCCTCCAACTGCACACAAGACATTTGACAAATAACAACAATACACACCCTATAATGGGCACATGGTAACATAAACATAAGGGACATCTGTCACCTACATGAAGTGTCAGAGATATAGCACCAGTAATGATGATTTCTGTCACTATTGTACAGTGTACAATTTTTAAGCTGAGTCATTTTCAGAAATTTGGTTGAGATTTGTAGTTTTAACCATTCACTTATTAGTGCCATGATTAACTGTCTTTTTAGTTAGGAAATATTTCCATGCCCATGGCCTCTTGGTTGTGAGTGAGACCCCACTAACGTGAATAAAGAACTCTTGCTAAACAACCTCTTTTAAGGAAGGTGTGAAGGATAGGTCAGGATTGTGGTAAACATGTGTTAGAGGAGAGTTAATATAAATAAATATATATATATATATATATATATATATATATATATATATATATATTGGGGAATCTGGAACTGAGTATCCTGGAAAAGATTATTCCAAAAATAGAAGTTATGATTGGAAGATCATTGATCTTGATTGTAATGATCATTGTAGGCGGTGAGAGTTTTTGTCCGACAGACAATTCAGGGGTTGAAAATCAAGAAGATAGGTAAAGAAGAATTCCGGTAAACTCAATACAGAAAATAGTTACTTGCGCACTATCCCAAGTCCCTATGCATATTTAAACAAGTATAGGTTTTTAGTATCACTCCAATTGCCATTAGATGTAAGCTCCCCTGCCATGTCAAGGCAAACCTCTTAGGGGAGTCCTACACTAACAATTCATCTTGATTTCTATAGCTTCATGTAAAGAAAATCTCTAATGAGACAGAGAGGGGTATGTTTCTAAACCCCTACATGCTTATTAACCCTTAATAGGGAACACATAGGCTGAACGGCTGCATTGTAACATGGCTGTGTGATACAAAAGCAAATACAAATATACAAAAATACTCCAGCAATGCGTGGTCCATTTGGTCCAGGGCAGTGGGTTGCAAACAGGGGTTACGTATTTGCTTCTTCACATGCTGAAAGAGAGATTAATGCAATACTTGTTTTCATGAGAAGAGATGAAAATACCCAATTCACTAGAGTAGCGAGTATTCTACCATTTAAAGAGTACATCCCCTGCACATAATGGCCTTGCTTACTACGGTACAGACCCGATTTTCTGGTCAGTATTCCAGTAAGCCCTCAGGAAATGTTTTCTAGATGTTAAAAGGATAAGAGGGCCAATTGGAAGAAAGCCCACACCCAAATACACATTAAGTAGTACGTGAAATAATTGCTTCTATAAAAGCAAATAAAAATACAGTTTTAAAATGTCATAAGGCTACACCAATATGGGTGGGTCCCACACAAACTGTGAGATAAATAAGATAGTGCTATTGCTAAAAACGCTAAAGTGTTTTTTAAAAATCTGTAAGAGCATTGTGAATTTATATAATACAAAATGAATGTGATTAGACACAGCAATTTAAAAAAAATGCAATGTCAAAACTGAACAATTAAGGTGATAGTGCTTTGATGCATATCACATATCTGCTATATGAAAATTATTAATAGAGTTACATTACTGTCCAAAACATCAACAAATCTATACATTTCTGTGGTAACCTCTAAAGGAGCCTCCGATGCTGGGAGCTGAGAGTGGTGATCAACCCAAAAAGGAATCTGATCTGGATTCTAGACTTCAATAGTAAATACAAAAAAAGGAATTGGAGGCACACCCAGAACAAGCATTTTTATACATGATGCGTTGATGACTTGAAGACATATAAAGGGTTTTTAAATATACAAGCAGATATGTTACTTCTGTGTCTGTCTCCCTCCAAGTCAATGGCGTTACCATCAGCTCCACTGCGCAGGCTCGCTGCTTAGGTGTTCTCTTTTACTCCAACCTCTCCTTCACCCCTCATGCTCAGTCTATCGCCAAATCCTGCTGCTTCCATCTAAAAATCATTGTGCGCATTCGCCCCTACTTAACGCCAGATGCAGCTAAGGTGCTGGCCCATGCCACTGTCCTCTCTCGCCTTGACTACTGCTTCTCAGTGGTCTTACGCGCTCCCAACTTGCGCTGTTACAGTCTTTAATGAATGTGGTGGTGAGACTCATCTCTCTGTTCGCCTGCACCTCCCATGCCTCACCCCTCTGTCAGTTCCTGCTAGATATAGGGCTCAATTTGAAATTCTGGTTCTTGCTTTCTGTGGTGGAATGTACGGCTGGAATACTTTTCTGTTGTGGATTTTCAGAGTTTTGCTACACTTTATTAGACTATTCCATTTGTATGTTCATATGTATTTCATGGATTTAAAATTACTGAATGCAGACCACCCTCCTGGCTGTTTAATATCTTGTGGAAGCAAATAATTTGACCGTTCCCTATGTGGCCGCTGTTCGCAAACTACCGAACGCACATGTTTTAGTGAACAGCAGCCATCTTGTCATACGAACGAGGGCAGCAGGACATGGTTGTCGAGCGCATGGAACTGAAATCAGAGAGGAAAGCTTGTGAATCCCAGTAAGCTTCTTCCGCTGCCTGGTTCTCAGTGTTAATAGTGTGAACAATGCCGTTTGGTAGATTGAATCTACAGAACGAGGGGAACGTTCAACACTAAACAGCCAGGGGGAGCATTCGTCAGTATTCAAATAGGAGCCCCTAGAAGTTGACCAGCCAAAGATACTTTTGTCCTGGAACTTTTGGCTAACACCTTGTGTTCGGTCGGTCAGAACTTTACCCCGGTGGCTTTTCAAAACTACCAAAAGTATCAGAGTGATATTTGGTGAACTTGGGTGCTCAGATCCGGGCTATCCAGGGATATAAGACTTATGGGGTTCCTATGTAGTTTTGGGGGTATTTTATGTTATTTTATAATTTTGTGAATGTTTTCTGTAAAGCGCTGCAGAATTTCTTTGCGCTATATAAATAATAAAAATAATAATAATCTATTTAAAAAAAATAAAAACTACAACAATATAAACAACTTTATTAAGTGGATTCAAGTACAAGCACTTATGGCAATAACTATACAGATTCAGTTTCCAATAAGCAGGTTTAGTATTGACACAGAGTTTTGTTTTCACAGATTTGTGCTAAGAAATCTCTAAAAACATTCAGAATTTTTTGGAGCATAACTGAATATAAAAATCTAACAATGACAGCAGGTTGCAATGGACACCATTACAGTGTTACTTTGCAGATGGAGGACAGAGTTTTTAAAAGCTTTTAAATAAATTATTTATGTGGCTCCCCAGACAACCTGTTTTTAAGGAACAGGTGGCACAACACAATAAAATACTCAATAGTTCGCTCACTCGTTTTAGGAGCTAAGGTTCAGCTTCAACTTGAATGCTTGGGCAGAATGATCCCTGCCTAGGGATATTGGTATATAAATATGTGGTACTTGTAATTGTAGATTTACTTGTGGAAAAGTGGAAGAAAATCAAAACAGTATAGTGTAATATGCCAGACCAAATAGCAGCAATATAGTAGTATAAGAATATGTACTCACATGTTATGGAGCCTGAACAGTGGCTCAACAAGGATATAAGTGGTGTTACTATCCCTCCATATAAGGAGAGAGAAAACAAGTAGCAAGAGAGGTGAGAATTGACAACAGCTCATTTAGCCTGCCCTTCGGTGGGTCCCCGCTCAGATCTCAAGCTGGTTTTAGCCATCTTGTGAAATTACAGAGAGAACACATCTGAAGCATATCAGACTGGTCCCACCCTTATGGTCAGTCCAGATCTGAAATGCCAGCAGGTTCCCTCTGCACGAGAGATACGGCAACCTCAGACAACTGTTTCAACCTTGTAAGGTATCACCAGTGAGGTATATATATCAATTATGATTGGAAAAGTTTTATTATATTGCAAATCATAAGTTGAGTAAATTATTTGGTGCAATATGAAACCCTTGGTTGGAATGGACCACTGGTTTTGAGAGTGATGTGGTGTATAATAAGTGATTACTTGGTATTTTTGCTAATCTAGTGGCCTTGGGGAGAACTACACACCATATATTGTGTAGATTTTGTATATATGGTTTGTAATTTGTATAGTATTATCTTGTTAAACTGTCTTTGAGAATATATTCTATGTACGTAGAAGTGTTTATGCCAATTTTTGTAAATGATATTAATAAAAATAAAGCAATTTTGAATATATATAAAAAAGAATGTAATTTACCTAGCTACAGACCCCTTTTTGTAAAGATTGGTAAGAAATTGAGCGTAACTTGAGAAGTATGAGGTGATTTTTGAAGAATTGTGGTTGAAAGTTGCAGAGATCAACAAGTAGGTGTTTTGACAGCCATAATAAAGCCTGACCACCTGCCTACGTTTAATAGTCAGAGTATCTCGAAGGGACCTCTGTGAAGGTAAGTGAGGATCAGAAGTACTACAATCCTTGCAGCCCTCACAAGCGGGAAGCTGAGGTGCCGTTGCACGTTGAAGAATTAAGATGAGGATTACAATAATAATGTGTTTAATTATGTGCTTTAGTATTTTTATGATTTTTCAGGAGGGTAAAGGTAAGAATATTCCAAGCTGTGTTAGTTGTATTAAGACTACGAAAACAGGTAACCAAATATCCCAGACCCTAATTTGGCACTCACAATATGAATGTAAGGGATCTGTGTCTAGGTGTAGGTACTTAGATACTGATTATAGTGTGTGTCATCTGATATCAGATACCTACATATAATATGGCTCCTGGATCTGTTCCTGTACCATGTATCTGAAAACCAAAAAGACTCCCAAACGTAGCAATAAATTGCTGTGGATTGGAAATGGTCATATGTATGGGATTACATTCCATGGTTTTACAATACGGTGTAGTGGGCAACCTTTGGATAATCATGTCTTGATCTACTATCTACTTTCCCCAGGTCGCCCACCCTACACATGACCAATATGGGCAGCAGTTAAAGTCTCTATTTGGGAAGTCAGGATCAGTAGATCTTTTACTAGGGCATAAATATTTGTTTTTGAACCCATAAATTCGTTCCCATTTAAGATTACCACATACATTCCAAGGTTTTCCACTACCCGAAATCACCTTACATTCATCAAATAATAGAATACCTGTAAAATGTATGGTGCTTATCAAAGTCCTATTCATCAATGTCCCCTGAGAGTTACTATTTCGAATTACCAACCAACTTGTACGGGGTTGGAATTGGGGATCGAAACACTTAGGCTCACCTGATATCAGATGACACACACTATAATCAGTATCTAAGTACCTACACCTAGACACAGATCCCTTACATTCATATTGTGAGTGCCAAATTAGGGTCTGGGATATTTGGTTACCTGTTTTCGTAGTCTTAATACAACTAACACAGCTTGGAATATCCTTACCTTTACCCTCCTGAAAAATCATAAAAATACTAAAGCACATAATTAAACACATTATTATTGTAATCCTCATCTTAATTCTTCGACCGTGCAACGGCACCTCAGCTTCCCGCTTGTGAGGGCTGCAAGGATTGTAGTACTTCTGATCCTCACTTACCTTCACAGAGGTCCCTTCGAGATACTCTGACTATTAAACGTAGGCAGGTGGTCAGGCTTTATTATGGCTGTCAAAACACCTACTTGTTGATCTCTGCAACTTTCAACCACAATTCTTCAAAAATCACCTCATACTTCTCAAGTTACGCTCAATTCGACTGGGTCATGCACAACCGGATCTTGCAAGGATATTCACGATCTGGAGTAGCTTGCCAGGAATCTGCCGCTGGTTTAACCCTAGAGTGATGAATCCAAGGTGTCACGTCTGCCACCTTTACAGCTCCTTCTTTATACAATGCTCCATGGGCATGAGTTGTTAAGAAGGCATATTTTGAATCCGGATAGATGTTCACTCTCAACCCCTCAGCTAGTTGCAAGGCCCTTGTCAGTACGATTAATTCCACCTTCTGTGCTGATGTCCCTTTCGACAATGGTCGTGCTTCTATCCCCTTGTCTATGGTGGTTACCACATACCCTGCATACCGAATACCTTCTTTTACAAAGCTACTACCATCTGTTTAGTACTGTATATCTGGGTTCTGAATGGGAAAATCATGGAGACCTGGCCTGCTAGAAAATACTTCCTCCATTATTTCCAGACAGTCATGTTGACTTTCAGCAGTCTGTGGCAGAAGGGTAGCTGGATTGAAATTGTTGACTGTCTCAAGATGTACTCTTGGATTCTCTCAGAGCATAGCCTGATACTTGGTCATTCTGCTATTGCTGAACCAATGATTACCTTTGTAATCCAGTAGGGTCTGTACTGCATGAGGTACTCGCACATAGAGTTCCTGACCCAATGTAAGTTTATCAGCTTCCGCTACCAACAAAGCTGCAGCAGCCACTGCTTGTAGACAAGGTGGAAGACCACTAGCCACCGCATCCAGTTGTTTGGACAAGATGGCTACAGGTCTTTGCCATGATCATAAGTACTGAGTTAAAACTCCCACGGCCATTCTTCTTTGCTCATGCACATATAGTTAAAAAGGACGCGAGTGATCTGGTAGACCAAAAGTGCTTTCTTGATATTTTCAAATGCCTTCTGTTGTTCTGTGGTCCATAGGAAGGGATCATGTTCCATGCCTTTTACAGCTTCATTCAAGGGTTTCGCCAATATCGCATAATTAGGAATCCATATCCTACAGAATCCTGCTGCTCCCAAGAATTCTTGCACTTGTCTTCTATTCATGGGTACAGGTATTCAACACACTGCTTCTTTTCTTTCAGGTCCCATTGTTCTTTGACGTTCAGAGATATGGAATCCTAAATACTTGACAGTTGGCTGACACAACTGCGCCTTCTTCCTTGATACCTTGTAACCTGCCCTCCAAAGAATATGGAATAGATCATGGATTGCTTGTTGGCACATCTCTTTAGTAACACGTGGCGGCGGCCATTTTAAAACTCCCGAACAGTGGTGTTTTGCCGTCGAGTGTCTGGAACCCAAATCGGACACTCAGCTAGGCAAACACCGCTGAGACCTCCACACTACATGTAAATTCGTATAGAAACTACCGAACGGTTACCCGTTCGGTAGACAGAAACCCACGAACAAGGGGATTCATTCGAATCCTCTCCAGTCTCCATAGCCTAAGTCATTTGTGCAGTTTATTCCCTTTTTCTGTGACCGACCGCAGGGCCAAAATGCATGGAACCAGTTTTGGCTGTTACTTCCCGTACAGTCGGTCTTTTTACTACTTCCATCAATCTCCCGAACCCCTGGTCTGATCTGGGTGATTTTTGGATATGTTCTTCACCCAGATCATGGCTACCAGGGGATATAATAATTAAAGGGATACCCCTATGTTTAGGGGTACATCCAGAAACTTAGGAAATGTGTGTACTGCATAATGGGATAATGAGTCAGGATAATGGGAGGGAATGTGTGGGTGGTAACTCATGTATGATTGGCTATTGTAATAATTATTGTAAATCTCTCCCTTGCATGGGAGCATGCTTTAAAAGAAGGTGAAGTGATTAAAAGTTCAGTTCTGCTCCTGATGCTGCGTGTCGTCCAGTCATTGGGATCTGTATGGAGATATTCTTGGATTACCTTGCTTGCTGGAATTATTACTGTATGGGATTTTTCATCACTTGTTCCTGAGCCTCACTGGGATCTTAGTGGAGTTAACCTGTGAAATACCAGGCCTCCGCTACAATATGCACATTGATCTCTGCCTAGTGGTGCCCTGCTCATCCTAGCCTCAACTCCTCTATCCATCTTCCCTCCCTGTCTCGCTACACCTGTGATAGCTACCGCTAACATGTCTGCTTTCTTCCTCATTTTACGTTCCTCCTCACGCTTTGTCTCAGTTTCCCTATTAATATATACTTTATTTGCAACCTCCATTAACTGTGATATGGACATCCCTGCAAATCCCTCTAACTTTTTGTAATTTTCTCTTGATATTGTTCTGGGCCTGGCTGACAAATGCTGAGTTAATCATTTGGACAATATGTGGTGGACCAGGGGTAAGCCGGAGAGGCATTTGTAAATGTTGGGATTAAAGGGTACCAGTCATTTGTCAAGTTAGTATGGGACTTCGATAGGGTTGTTTAGTAACAGGTTCCGATCTGGGAGTAGTAATGTAGGTGAAAGGGGGTGAGTTAATTTTACTGGTCAGCATTAGGTGATTGAAAAATAAAAATGTGTTTAAACCAAAAACCTGCCAGTAGGTGTCACGAGAGGGTAAGTAATTGTATCAAAATAGTCTTTATGGGTCTAACAATAAAACTTGGCTTTTAATATATTTGTACCTAAAATAAAACCTTACGACAAAAAATATTAAAATAGGGTAAGCAGTCCTACTTCTGCCTGTTCTATGCCAGTATAGAGTTAAGGATGATTAAACGGTCATTAATATTTTAAACAATGTAAATCAATGTAACTCCCGAAGATAACCAGTAGGTGGCCCTAGAGTGCTTCCTAAAGTCTAATGAAGCAGATAGACTTTAATTATGTGAGACAGGTATGTGGGTAGGCGGGGACAATAAAGCAGGGAGAGTGCAAATACCAGCTACACCAGTTTTAGCTTGGGAGGAAGAGTAGGGGGTTGGGAATCAGATGCAAGGGGGGTTTCCAAACTAGGTGGAATTAAGGCCTTAGTGGACAAACAGGTTCTGGCTACCATGGACTCCATTGTTCCTCTTAGCACAGCTTGATCCATTTAGCAGTGTTTCAACAATCTATATACAGAAACTACTCGTATAGCCCCAGCATATTATTTATAATAATGTAAACCTGCTGTATTAAATCTGGATCAAGGATCCACAGGAACACTGGTTACCAGAACAGGCCGTCCTCTGCTACACAGAGTATTTTAATCTTTTGGGGGACAGTGTTACACCATAATCACAAACAGCATATTCCTTAGAAAAGTTTTTTTGTTTTTTTTAAAAACATATAAGACAAAGGACCGTTTGTGTATCAGAAGCACCCATGAGTTCCATAGAGCGTCTGATTCAAAGCAGTACAAATATACAAACAGTTTTAACAGTCACACCAGTTACCTTAGCAACAGCACCACGCGGCATGGTTACTAGGCCCAAACATACACGTACGCACATGCACAGGATCCTCACACGCTCAACAATATTACGACGTCGCACTCACGAAATTAAATCAAAAACCCACCAAAGACTATACACTTATAAATGTAACTATTATTCAAACCATACAATTATCCACACTTTTAATCCACATAAACTAACCGATCACATAACATTTCAACAATTTCGTCTCTACAGTCAGTGGTTACAGTACGGTTAGTAACTATTGTACAGTTTAGACAATTATGGTTTTAAAGTTACAATATCATGCAAGGTTAAACAGTAATTTTAGTATTTTTCACGTAAGATCAGTAGTTATGGTACAAGTCAGTGGTTATGGTACATGTCTGTGGTTATGGTACCGTGCGCTATTTTACACTATACACACAATTTACACGTCCGCTAAACGGCAGAGCTCAAACTTTCTAGCAGGACATACAATTCACCAATTACAACGTATTTAACAACATTTACAGCAAACCCATCTACGCTAATTGTCCAGTACCTCGAGAACTATCGAACTACTTACACCATGATTCGGTTCGTCTATGCTGCCCAAGCACCACATATAGCGAACTAGTGGGCGGAATTTACAACAGTACCCATTTAGTCTATCTACTCTATCAATAGTCTAGTGGCTGAATTTACAACAGAGCACACGTAGCCAAGATAGCTTGAGAGCTAGCAGGCGGAATGTACACCAGAATCTGCTTAGTCTCGCCGGCCTCCCCGACCTAGCGACCGAAATTTACACACCTAGACACGCTAGTCAAGACAGGACACCGTTGTTCGGCATAAACTATTTACACCAAGATTTAGCCTGACCCAAACCACCTATATTAGTTGGGCTGACTACAGAGCGTCTAATTTCCAGATAAGTGGTGTGCCTTGGCTTCTTCCTTCCAGAGGGAAGGGGCAGTCCAATAACCAGTTCCAAATATAAAACCTCTTGTGGGCTTACCGCTCTAACGGTATCAGTCTTACCTTAGTTCCTGGACCTGGGTTCACACTCATCGACGGGACACCCCGATACTCACTGCGTAGAAGCTGATGATCTCCTGGACAACAGGCCAGTGGCGCTGAGATGAAGGGAGGTTCACGCAGTAGAAGTCCAGGGGTGCAGCCGTGGAGAACGTTGGTAAAAAGTTTACTGTCTCGAATCTCTGCGGCAGCTTCCGTGCGATGAGGTTCCCGGACCCAATGCACTAAAATGTTACCGGAGGAATAACAGGAACAAACCGCAGAAGCCACACATAGAGATATGGACACAAGTCTTCAGGAAGTAACAGGTTTTTTATTTACACACCGATCGGGTCTCACACTGAACTTGTGTTCAAACGGTATGAGCCCAGAGCATAGTTTGCACAGGCTATTTATTAACAATAACTCCTCCCATTCATAGCTCCACTCACACATAGCCTTAGACCAATCAGTGAACAGGATATTCAGGATCACCTAATATGGGCAGACCGTATGACTCCTTTTAAGGACAAAGGAATGTGACTACAGTTGATGCACATGCTCAGTACATTGATGACAGTATCTTAGCTACATGTAACTAACTAACAGATACAACAAACACTTGTACTTGTATATGCCACATGGAGATTTCAAGCCTACAAAATTTTGAACCATGTTGAAATCCCATCACAAGTGAATAGCCCCCTCTATAGTATATATTTCTTAATTTCATATTCTCTTGTTTTGCTTGGTGTTTGATGTTGGGAATAGGTGCCAGATGTCATGATGCTGATGCCCAGTGTTAAAAGCAAAACTAATATCACAATGTCCACATTCAGCTAAAATATGGCCACTTTGTGTTGCGCCAACATTGCTTGTGTCTGTTAGTACAAAACAAGTAACTTGAAGCTGTGTGTGAGGAGTTAAACAAAGTAAACTATATGTATTGGAATCACATTTATAAATTATGTTCTTGCAGTACTTTTTGTGGCATGCATTATACGTTATATTATACTACTTCCTGCTGCAGTCCCATCCTCTCATGCATGCTTGGAGGAGAGAAGGACATGATTAATTCATTTTCTACTTTTTAATAGTGGTCTGGGAATGCATTTCACATTTGATTGACACAGTTTTATCAGCAGGTGTGGGGGACAATATAATCAATTATATCTAGTAGGTGGATGGTCCATTAATATGGTTGGGGTATTATAACAAACCTCATAAAGAATATATTAAATCCCTGCAACATTAATAGCACAACACTGAGCAAAATCCCTTTATTAACAGATTGTCTCCCACCCAGGTAAATAGAATGGAGGATAGGGAGGTACATGGTCTGGTTTGTAGCCTGTAACCTGTATGGGTTGTAGACTTACCAATGGCACAAAATTTGTTTACTGCAAATCGAGTTGTCTGAAATTTATCATTGAATCTAGAGATTTCCATTGAAAATTATGGTGTCAGTAATGCAGACATCTAGACTCTCCTTTGGAGTCTCCCACATTTTAATTGTGGTTCTTGGATGCTTGCGAATTCTATATAATATCCTTGTAATTTACTTTTTTTGAGAGCAAGTTAAATGGTAATGTCTAATCATTACAAATGACCAGTGAACTCTCTCTCTCTCAATATAAAAATCAATTACAGGGATACTACTGTGCAGCCTCCCCCTCAAGTTCTGTGTGGGAGCGCCGTGTGTCATGTGACTACCTGGTTCTCCGTCAAACAGCGCACCACAATATAAAAGCCTACCCAACAGTTACCGGACTCCAATCTGTGTGTATGCAGCTGATTGCTGCTTGTGCAGGAGCGAGACTAGGGGGAGATATGGATGGAGGGGGGTAAGAGATTATGGGGGAAGATATAAACAGAAAGATTGTGTGGGAGAAATTAGGGTAAGACATGGATGGAATAAAGGGGCAGAAAGACTGCTGATCCCATTGCCTCCCACTACAGCCTCTATCCCCCACTTACAGCCCTTATCTCCTACTACGGCCGTTAACCCCCCTTTTATACACAATGCCCAGGGCCGTCTTTAATATAGAATGGACCCAGGGCTGTCTTTAATATAGAATGGACCCTGGGCAAGCATTATCTTGGACCCCCTGGACCCTGTCCCCCATCTTCCACTCACTGGCATGCAATCACACCCTACACCCCACCGCAGTTACACCACTAAAGTAGAGAGGGCCCTGGTGCAAGAATGTTTTGTGCTTCTTATCGCAAGGGTAGCCAAAAGGTAGATCCCCATCTGTCGTGCAGCTCCAACAAAATGTTTACAGTTACATTTTCCCATGCATGCAGAGTTGAATGTACCACTGAGCAGTGTTTATGTCTTTGAATGTAAGCATGTGTTTTGTATGAAGTGTGTTAGTGTGAATGTAGGAGTATGTTTGTATGTGATATTGGTGTTTGAATGCAAACATACATTTATGAGTAGTGTTGATTTTTTAATGCAAGGGTGTGCTTATGTATAATTTTGGCGTTTAACACAGAGGTGTTTTTGTATGTATTGGTGATGTTTCAATGAATGAGTGTGCTTGTATAAAGTGTTGAAGATTGAATGTAGGGGTGTATTTGTGCATCATGTTAGTGTTTGAATGCTGAGATGTATGCACAGATACACATACACTGCCTCACAAACACACATGCAGATACACACTGACACACATGCAGATACAGATACACACACTCAGACAAACACACACAGATACACAAACTGACAACATACAGATACACAATGACAGCAAACAGATACTCAGACACATATGCTGACAGACATACTGACACATACACTGAGACATACTGACACACACAGACACATTCTGACACACACACTGACAGACATACTGACAGAGACACACAATGACAGACATACTGACACACACACACATGCTATATTTACATTTAACCACCCTCCAAGTTCTTACATTTTTCTATAGGGTGATTTCCCTGGGGTCCAGTGGCAGGCTGAGGAACTTGAGAGTCAGACTCTAGAACTCTGGCCTCCTCCTCACTGCCTTCCTCCTCCCATGCGGCTCTGATCCCTCTATGGGAGGCAGTTATGCACTGTGATGGAATTTCGGTGAAATGTAAATTTAGTAGGCCAAGATTTCCATGTGGCATATGTGTATGTTGTATCAGTTAGTTAGTTACATGTAGCTAAGATACTGTCATCAATATACTGAGCATGTGCAGGAATGCAGGAACTGAAATCACATTCCTTTCTCCTTTGTTTCGGATGAGCCATGTGGTCTGCCCAAATAAGGAAATCCAAATCCTGTCCACCGATTGGGTAAGGGTAGTGCGGGTGGAGCTATTAATGGGAGGAGTTATAGTTCTATAAAGAGCATGTACTCCATATGTTCAGCCCTCAGACCTGTTTTGGAACGTTAGTTCAACTGAGACCCGATCGGTATG
The DNA here is from genome assembly GCA_933207985.1 of Pelobates cultripes. Lineage (NCBI taxonomy): Eukaryota > Metazoa > Chordata > Amphibia > Anura > Pelobatidae > Pelobates > Pelobates cultripes. The sequence continues at coordinate 18,061,141 of OW240914.1, forward strand.
TTAATAAAGACCTTTTACTTCCTGAAAAGCTGCATTCATCTCTCTTTGTCTGGCTTCTGCAAGTTTCCTTACAGCACAGCAGTCACTTCCTCCCAGCCGGCTGCCAAACAGGAAGGGGCCCTGTCGCACTATTTAAGCACCACAGCACCCGGTCGGGCCCCTGCTGACACATACCCACCGGGTGGCCCTTAGTGCATGGGCCACCTGAGGGGCCTCCTTCGTGTGCGGGCTGGTGCGGCTCTGTGCAGCCACACCGCCGGGTCCATGAGGATTGCTCAAATCTCGGGCAGCGAGGTCCACGGTGCAGCTGCTCTGGGCTGCCCCGTTTGCCCCGCGTTAAAGATGGCCCTGGCAATACCTCCACTACAGCCCATATTCGCTGACTACAGTCCTTACCCACCTAGTCCCTATCACCCACTACAACCCTCTACCAGTGCCCCTCCTGAAATTGGGGTGAGGGGGCACAGAAGCCGGTGAAGCCACCTCCCTGAAATGTGTTTATGCATATTGAGATGTCTGCTGATGCTTATTTTCTTAATAAATAACTCAAAAGTGATTTAATGTCATACATAAATATAACACATTTATATAATATTCCTAAAGACTTTTATAACGGCTGCCTTGATTTCTTGGTTTCTCAGACTGTATATTACTGGATTTAACAAAGGAGTCACAACTGTGTACATAAGGGATACAATCTTATTAATTCCAGATGAATGTTCTCCTGATGGAAATACATAAATGGCAATAAGAGTCCCGTAATATGTGCAAACAACAGCAAGATGGGAGCTGCATGTGGAGAAGGCTTTCTGTCTCCCAGTGGTGGGTGATATTCTACGTATAGCGAGAAAGATACAAACATACGTAGAAATGATAAACACAGTTTCAATTACAGTTTCTGGAAAAGCGATTAAAATTAAAACAGTCTGTAAAACTGTAGTATCAGAGCATGAAAGTTGAACAAGAGGAACTAAATCACAGAAGAAATGATCAATATACTTTGAATTACAAAAAGTTAAATTACTTAATAAGATAGAAAAAATCAGTGTGAGAAGAAAACCCAATATCCAAGACAAGACCCCGAGACTGAGACAAAATTGGAAATTCATTATCGTTACATAATGCAATGGTTTACAGACAGCCACATATCTATCATAGGACATCATGGTGAGAAGAAGACATTCTGTAACTGATGGGAAACAGAAGAAATTGAACTGAGCAATGCATTGACTAACTGACATGGAAATACCATTTTTTAGGGTGATATGAAGCAAGTTAGGAATAATTGATGTAGAGAGAATGATGTCACAGGAAGACAACTGGCTGAGGAAGAAATACATTGGAGAACGAAGATATTGAGTCGCTAAAACCAGAATTATTATCAGAAGGTTTCCAGTTAAAGTCATAATGTAGATCAAAGGAAGTGAAGAGATGAAAATTATTCTGGATACGTGCAGAAGCTGGAACCCCGAGAGGAAAAGCTCTGGAATAGTTGATTGGTTATGTGTTGGATTCATCTGATGAAGGACATCATCATTAGATACCAAAATAGTATTTCTTTATATAGATTAAATCGGAAAATGATACTATACAAGAGTAATAAATTATAAATAGTTTGCTGATTTAGAGTTGTACTTATAAGTTATTGCAATTTAATATAATTGCAATGTATTACTTAGACTGCATTGCTTTGTTGAAGGGACACTATAGGCACAAAGATCACTTCATCTCTGTAGTAACCCTGCGGTGTAAAACATCGTAGTGATATAATATATCCAAAGACAAATTGTCTCAACTCCTGCAATCATTTAACTAGTGTAAATAAAAAAATCCTCCATACCATACATATCTATACAGATAAGATAACCATGTTTACAGTACCCTCCAATATTGACACTCTTGGTAAACATTATCAAAGACGACTGTGATAAATTGTCTTTTTTGTTTAACTTTTTTATCTTTTGTTCAAAAATACACAAGAATATTCTTCTTTTGTGGGCATCATACAATTGCAAACACAAAATAGGTTTTGCGAAAAAAACACTGTTAAATATATATACAACACAGTTATTGGCACCTCTATAAATTGAGAAAGATATATATATATATATATATATATATATATATATATATATATATATATTCTTTTAAATTGAAGTTTATTGAGTTTCATAGTAACCAAGTAATAGGGTACAGAAGTAAAAAAAAAAAGGGTACACAGGATTGCATGAGTACATCACGGGAGTCATCATACATTTCAAATTTAAAAAAAAGCATTCATACTGCTGGAAAACATTAGAATATGCATGCATTAGACTAATACATATCCACCTCTATTGTTTGGGCACGATGTCATCTGTAGGTTATCCATCCGGTCCTACCTTAAGCTTCAGTATGCAGCTCAACTACTCTCATGGGGTCGCCTTCGACCTAAGCAAAGGTGAACCTCCGTGATACAAACTAATAGCTAAGTCCTAGTTAGAGTCCCTTGTTCTAGTTCTTGTGTGGTGAGTTGCACTGAGGTGTAGCCTCTATGCCCCAGAACATTGGGGGCCTGGATATTATATCTTGTTGTCCTGTCATCCACCCAGTCAGCTTCACTATTGGCCCAGCTTACTTTCGGTTAATGCCTTTGCGTGTACATCAGAGGTAGTCCCCCTTATCTTGTGGCTAATCGGATTGCCGATTCATTGTATTACATCCCGTAGTGCAAAGGAAAACAAAGTAACTTAATTGAAGGAAAGGAAAGGAAAAAATAAAAAAAGAACATGGAAATAAGGTACAGTCCTACACATTCCGTTGATAGTGTTACTGTGACAGCACAACATTTCAGTAAATCAATAGTTTAGTCGGTCTTGGGCTGGGGGTTGCATTGTCCCCCCTGCCCGTGTCCCCCCATTTTTCAGTGTCAATTCTGCTCTAGGGTGGGCATCGGATTTGCCAGCTCTCCCAGATCTTTGTGATTTTTTTGCTCTTGTGTCGGAGAGGTCACGGACATACGCTCATATGCAAAATTGAGTTGTATCTTGTCAATCAGCATTTGCCTGGTCGGACTTACCACCGACTTCCAATTTAAGGCTATTAGGGCTCTGGCTTGTAACGCAACCTGGGACAGCAGTGCTCTATTGTAAAAGTGAATTGCGCAGGGAATTCCAGCCATAGAAAGGCCCCGTAAGTTAAGGATGTCTCAAGTCCTAATTTTCGAGTCAGAGTGTGCACTACTTCCTATAGTGGCCTGATGTTATTACACTGCCACCAGATGTGGAGCATGGTGCCCTTATCTCTTCAGCACCTCCCGCACATTCCTGACACAGTCGTATACATGTGGCTAAGCCTATCCGGGGTCAAGTACCAGAGGTATATCAGCATTCTATGGGCTTCAAAGTGGGAGAAACAGGTGGTCATGCCTTTGAGGGCATTTAGCATCCTGATCCATTGGTCCATCAAAATTCTGTGCCCAGTCTCCCTTTCCTATTGAGCCATAAATGTAGGTTGAATTGTGACAGGGTTGTCAAAGTGCGATTTGTAGCAAAGTGAAAGGAGTTTGGGTTTTAGGGGTTTGTCCCAGCTTGTGGCAATTAAGTTATTAACTCCCATGGCCTCCCTTGTCTCACCTGCTGTAGTGTAATCTACATGGTCCATAAGGACACTTTTGATTTGCAGGTACAAAAATGTGAATTTGGAGGGCAGGCTATAAGCCTGTTGCAGTTCTGCAAATGGTATCACCGAGCCACCTGATATAAATTGAGATATCCTGGTAATTCCATGTGCCCTCCACTGCTTTAAAGATAGCCACGGAGAAACCGTGGATAGTGCCCCTAAAGGACTCAATTTATGATATTTTGTGGTGCTCTTCCGAGCTTGTAGCAAACCATTCCATGCTGATATTGATGCTATCATGGTGGGGAACAGTGGTGGGCTTGTGCCAGCAGTGATGCGGGAATCCACATGTACGCCAGTAGCCTCTCAACCGGGAATTGTTGCCTTTCTAAGTCTATCCGGTTAAACGTTCCCCTGGGACCATGTCAATTTATGGCATGTGTTAGCAGCACTGCCCTGTGGTAAGCCCAGACCTGGGGAACCCCCATACCCCCCACCTCTGAAGGTCTCTGTAGACATCTGCCCGCTATTCTAGCTTTCTTTTTCACACAGAAAAATTCTGAAAAAACTCTTAGCATTTTGTGGCAGAAGTTTTTGGTTACCTGAATGGGAAGCATTCTGAATACATACAGTAGTTTAACTAGTGACATCATCTTTACAACGTTTATGTGCCCTGCCCAGGATAGTTTTACATCCTTCCATGAATCCAACTCTTGCTTTATTGCGTTAAATATTCTTGTATGGTTATGTTGAAACAGGGTTTGGGCCGTTTTAGTGACCCTGATTCCCAGGTATGCCACATATTCCTCTCTTCAGTCAAACCGGCAGCTAACATGTTATGGGGGTATCTTAGACATTTTGAGCTAGTATGCAAGGCAAACGGATATGCGGATATTGTCGAGGCTATATTGCTATATTGTTTTTTTTGTTGTTGTTGTTGTTTTTTCCCCTTTTTTTTAACCTTTTTTTTTACTTTTTGTTTTGTCCTTCCAACTTAGTATCTTAAATGTGTCTCCCCCCTCCCCCCAACATACTTGCCTTCCTGTAAACCTTAAGAAACCATAGGGAGGGTAAGAGGGGGTACAATACATAATAACATGATATATCCCCTTTGGTACCTCTCCTGGAACATTATGATGTCAGGTACACCACCTCACGAGGAGATTGGGTATCCCATGCATACTTATTGTAGGTGGGTTAGCTGTAGTGATGTACCGAACGGTTCGCCGGCGAACGGTTCCTGGCGAACATAGCATGTTCGCGTTCGCCACGGCGTGCGAACATATGCGCGGTTCGACCCGCCCCCTATTCGTCATCATTGAGTAAACTTTGACCCTGTACCTCACAGTCAGCAGACACATTCCAGCCAATTAGCAGCACAGCCTCCCTAGCAGACCCTCCCACCTACTGGACAGCATCCATTTTAGATTCATTCTCAAGCTGCATGCTTAGTAAGAGGAGGGAAAGTGTAGCTGCTGTTCATAAGATAGGGAAAAGCATAGCTAGGTTAGGGATAAGGGTATGCTTTTTTTGGATTTTTTTTTTCTATGTAATGTAAATGCACTTAGTTGTCTGCCACTGCTGCCAGCTTCTGTGTCAGGCTCACAGTGCCCATTTCCCCAGTCAGTGCCACCAATTACATCTGGTGTCACAATAGCTTGGATTTAAAAACAAAAAACTTTTTTCACTGTTATAGATTGAATAGCAGTCAGTTGTCTGCCACTGCTGCCAGCTTCTGTGTCAGGCTCACAGTGCATACTGTGCCCATTTCCCCAGTCAGTGCCACCGGT
>OW240914.1:18066630-18131895 GCA_933207985.1 Pelobates cultripes
AAGCTGGCAGCAGTGGCAGACAACTGACTGCTATTCAATGTATAACAGTGAAAAAAGTTTTTTGTTTTTAAATCCAAGCTATTGTGACACCAGATGTAATTGGTGGCACTGACTGGGGAAATGGGCACTGTGAGCCTGACACAGAAGCTGGCAGCAGTGGCAGACAACTAAGTGCATTTACATTACATAGAAAAAAAAAATCCAAAAAAAGCATACCCTTATCCCTAACCTAGCTATGCTTTTCCCTATCTTATGAACAGCAGCTACACTTTCCCTCCTCTTACTAAGCATGCAGCTTGAGAATGAATCTAAAATGGATGCTGTCCAGTAGGTGGGAGGGTCTGCTAGGGAGGCTGTGCTGCTAATTGGCTGGAATGTGTCTGCTGACTGTGAGGTACAGGGTCAAAGTTTACTCAATGATGACGAATAGGGGGCGGGTCGAACCGCGCATATGTTCGCCCGCCGTGGCGAACGCGAACATGCTATGTTCGCCAGGAACCGTTCGCCGGCGAACCGTTCGGTACATCACTACTCAAGGTCCTTCCATGGTCATCCCAGTCCCTTGACTTGAGCGCCATAGAAAACTTGTGGGGTGAACTGAAGAGGAGAATCCACCAGAATAGACCTCGAAATTTGGAGGAATGTTCTCATATCCCTTACCATGTATTCTCCAACCTCATCGGGCATTATAGGAGAAGACTCAGAGCTGGCAAAGGGAAGTAGCAGAAAGTATTGACTAAAAAGGTTACAATAAGTTTGCAACACATATATTTAAAACATATGTTTTTTAAACCTGTGTTGTGTTTGCAGTTGTTTGATATCCACAAAATATGCATTTTGTGAAAAAAGATCAAAAAGGTAAACAAAAGAGGGGCGGAGCTAGCAGCGGTCCCGGCCGGACGCATCTCCCGCGAGCTCCGACACTTAGTGGGCCAAATGGCTAATTTCACGGACGAAAACCAGAGCACACGGGCAGCTACCTACCCTGAAGCTGATCGCAATAACATGGGCAAAAAAATGAAGAAAACCAAGGCAGATCGGGCACCCAGCAGCCGAGATATCGGCGATCTCCTGCGGCACGCTCAGCAGACCGCATGGCCCAATATGGTGCGGCAGGATGAAGCATCCTCTTACTCCTCTTAGGACTTCCACGCTGATCTGGATGGAGGAGCCATGCTTGGAGCTGTACCGAACTACTCCACCTGCTAGCCAAGAACCGATCACTAAAAATATGCTGAAAACCATGCTGGAGGAGCTGCGCTCCAATATAGCAGCCGACATCTCACAATTTAAAGAGACAGTAGCTGGTACACTTATCCGACTTACAGCCCTAGAGGCCACATCTGGCAACCAGGACTCCAGACTAATTAAACTAGAACAGAGGCTGGAAGAGATACAACTAGCCCAGACAGGCATGGAGGCCAGAGTTGACACCCTGGAAGACCAGAGACGATGGTACAAACTCAAACTGAGGGGCATCCCTGACACAGTGAGTACCGAGGAAACGCCGCACTACATAAGGCGTCTCATCTCAACCCTGCTACCGGCCAAAAAAGCAAAGGCACTAAAACTGGATGGCATGTTCAGGCTACCAAAGCCAAAAAATGCTCCTACCACCGCCACAGCGGATCTCAGCTTCCAAACAATGCACAACAAAGCCTTAATCTCATCAGCAGTGAGAGGGAATACCCCGATCCAATTCGACGGCTCATCTCTGCTCCTATTCCCTGATCTCACCAAAAAGACATTACTCTGGTGCAGGTCAATGAAACTCCTACTCGTGCTTTACTGCTGGGGAAACCCCAGACTACTCATACTCACCCACCAGGGAGGCACCTACAGAGCCAAGAACCCACTAGAACTAGAGGCCAACATGCGCAGCCTGCAGCTGCTACCCGAACAAGATGCCTCAACCTCCCGCCTCTGAAACATGGACCTGTCTAAGATCCCGACCTTCACGCCACAGTCAACCGCAGGACGCCCGCTTGCACTACTGGTCACCTGACTGGCCCACGACACACAGTTTGCAGGCAGGAGACACCTCCACCAACAAGCCAGAAGGACAACAAGATCATGCAGACGAACTGCGTACTAACCGTTTTATAACTCTCTTACGTTATTTTTGGTGGTTATTATTATTATCCCACTTACACCTGGCTATCTTTCTCCCCCTCTGTAATGAAGCTGTTACCTCAACGGGGAGCTGATACACCCCGACCTGGATGCTATCCTGACAAACCCATGCAGAGGGTACACGTTACTTGAGAAGTCCCCCCCACCCTCCCCACTCTTTATAGCACGAAACACAAATGCCATAGATATGTAATAAAAGGGTGCTAATCTGTACATTGAGAAAGGTTCTACACTACAATGGATGCTACGTGTTAGGCCCACATGCCCATAAATATATAAAAATCCTCCCCCCACTCTGTACTGATACACATTGTTTTAATGCCATGCTTGTTTATTGTATAACTCTGTTCCAGGCATATCATCTGTTGCATACTCCCGAGTGGAGTGAGACAAAAATAAAGAATAAAAAAAAAAAAGTAAACAAAAAACATTTGTCGACATCCTTCTTTGCTTTTACCAAGGGTGGCAGTATTAGTGAAGGGCACTGTATGATCGTAATTTATTAAAGTAATAAAATATATATCCAAATATACATGATGCCAATCAGTGTAATTTGTAGTGTATTCCCAATCTGATATAAGTATAAATCCTTGTCTATAAACCCAAATTTGTATTAAATGTGCACATACACAGTACTAAAGGATCTCTTTAAAATAATCCTTAAATTCTCAAATATTAGAATTCTAGAGAAATTTTAGAAATAAAATTCTCATTTTAGGTAATTATAATTTTAGGTAATATCCTTATTTAATGTTTAAATTGTAAGACTATTATTTGTATCTAAAGATCATGAATATACTTTATATTTCATATCTATTTAAAAAGACTGGATAGGACATCACATATCAATATTCTAAAATAAACAAGTACTCTTATTTAAGTTAACTCAGAATGTGCGGGAATGTTGCAAATTATAGAAAACACATCATTTCAGATATAGCTGCAGAAACTACCACTCTTTACTGGGCTGGAAGGAAACATCTAACAAAATCATACATGATCATTTTTTTAATGTTGACAATTATTCATGTATTTCTGAAATTACATATATACTAATAAATATAAAAAAATATATCAAATAATCAAACATATTAGTTTAAAGGGGACAATTTTATTTTTTATATTTTTTCAAATATATTAAACATATTTTGGGTTATTTGCTAAACTAAACATTTTTTAAATTATTCCAATACAGCTGATTTGGAGAAATTCCTTTCTTGGCTCTAGTCACAGTTTGCCTATCTTTATCTAAAATTTGCCATTCAAATTTCAGTTCACTACAATCTGGAATTCAGTGAATAATCACATTGTTATTTACAATGTTATTACCTTTTGCATTTTCTAAGAAATCCATTTGATTTTGATGTCTTGATTGAAAATGAGCGGTCTTCTTTAATAAGTTTCTCCGAATGAGAACAAGTGTTTTCTTGGTAGCTAATATAAAGAGGTTGGCAGGGCACTGAGGGACACCGTGTAGAATTCATGAGAGAGTTACACTGTCAACATACTTTAAGAATTCCCTGGGTTATAACAATTGGATATTATGAAAACCCTGTTTATTCTACCGAGGAAAAAATGCATTTAGATACAATAGCATTAGACCAGCTTTGTACGATGTTTTATTCACTAGCAATAGTCCAGATAAACTACAAGAATAAATGTCAGAAAGAGTAAAATATTTTAAGACAATAACTTTCATTTGTATTAAAAAATATACATAGTTTTATGCACCCACAAGAGACATATATTTACAGAGATATACAAAATTTCCTTCTCAAATTTTATACAAATAGAGATCAGTCCTCAATGAAAGACCTTACAGTTAAAGAATTTTTCTAAAAATAAACTGATCTAAAAGAGAGAACATAAAGTGAAAACCCATCTAACATAGTTTATGGCCACGATGTGTCAGGTTAGTAGTTCACCACTATGAAGCCAGGTGTAAGGGAAAAAAATCATAAATATAGCAAAATTCTTTAAACCTCTCTTGATAAAAAAAATAAAATAAAAATAAAACTATTTCACTAACACAAACCAGGCTATCTAGTGCAATAAGAGAAACCAGAAGTCTAATAAAGTTAACCTCTTCAGGACGGAGTCAATAGTACATGTTCTGATCAAAACAAAATATCTGACAAAATGTAAACAAAAACTGGAATTTGCGCTATATGTCTGTCCAAACGTAATTCACCTCTTTCATATTAAATGCACACACACTTATTATATATCATTTTGTTCAGGGGAAACAAGGCTTTAATTTCTCATGAACTAGTCATATATGAAACATAATTTATTATGAATAAAAAAAAAAATGTGAGAAATTATTTTCTTTTTTTTAAAATGGTAGTTCTGCCTGACATTTTAGCTGTAAATGTCATAATACTGTTCCCTTTTACTACAATTAAATGCACATATTTGTATTCAGCAAAGTCTCATCAGTACAGCAGTACCCCCCATTAACAGATTTTACGGTGTTTTGGAAAGTTACAAGGTCAAATATAGCACATTCCATTTTTCATTTTTTTCACAATAAAATTGGTCGGATTAGCAATGTTACCCTTGAGACCATGTGGTAGCCCAGGAATGGGTATTACCCCCATGATGGCATACCATTTGCAAATGTACACAACTCAAGGTATTGCAAGTGGGGTATGTTCAGTCATTTTTAGTAGCCAAAAACTGGACAAAGTTAGCTTTCATATTTGTTTTTGTGTGAAAAAAGAAAAAAAACTAATATTTGGCCAGTGTTTATGACTAAGTGGCTACTAAAAATGACTGGACATACCCCATTTGCAATACCTTGAGTCGTCTGCTCTTGCAAATGGTATGCAATCATGGGGTTAATTCTCATTTCTGGGCTACCATACGGTCTCAAAGGCAACATTACCAAACTGGCAAATTTCAATGTGAAAAAAATTAAATGCAAGCCTTATATTTGACTCTCTAACTTTCCAAAACACCATAAAATCTGTATATGTGGGGTACTGCTATACTTAGGAGACTTCACTGAACACAAACATAAGTGTTTAAAAACAGAGAAACATATTACAATAATAATATCGTCAGTAAAAGCACTGTTCGTGTGTGAAAAATGCAGAACGTAACTTTTACTGAAAATATTGTTGTAATACAATTTATAATTTTGAAACACTAATATTTGTGTTCACCGAAGTCTCCCGAGTAAAACAGCACCCTCCATGTACAGGTTTTATGGTGTCTTGGAAAGTTACAGGGTTAAATATAATGCTTGCGAATTAAATTCTCTGCATTTTCTGCCTGGGTTGTCAGGCACGTCAATCAAATTTTAAATAATTTGGACCTGGAGCCTGGTCGTGGGTCCAGGGCACAGAGCAGATGGCGAGATACCAGCCAAGCAGCGGTGGTTCATGGAGTCTGCAGTACTTATGGTGGCTATGCAGTAGTTATGGTGTCCACGGTGCTGATGGTCCTTTGGTGAGCGCTAGGAGCATCCTTTCTATGGTCCAACTTCCAGCCAGCCTGGAGGCCACCGTAACACAGGTTATGATGGAACTTGTAAATAAACTGTTAAAAAGCCCCAGCCATACCCAAAATTACCCTCGAGGGTCACGCTGTGTCTGCTGAAGAAATGTTCAAAGGGGGAACAGTGTGGCACTCCATCCTGGTCCAGATGACCCAGCCAACACAATCTCTAAAGAGAACTATAATCAATTAAGTGTCCACGCCATGCCTTTGCACTACCAGACATTGTTGAGCCAAATTGGTCACCCAGCTACCATCAGGGACTAGCCAGAAATCATATGAAACTAATTATCAGATTATGAGATGTCACAATTTAGTAAAACTTGACCTGGGTAATGCTTAGTTAGTTCCAGGGTGCTATTTGGAAGGGAGATAGAGAAGGTGACAAGGTATCCAAGGGAGTTCCCTGTCTCAGAGCCATGAGAAGTCAGTATGTATGACTGGGACTTTCCATTGAGCAGTCTGAAACATATCACCTGTTCGGATAATGGTTGCCTTCCAGTCAAATGATCACTCTGGCTAGATATTTCTGATCCAAGGGACAGTTTGTCCCTCTTGAGGAGAGCTTTCTGGGGACATACAATGTTTGGGGATACTCCTGGGGAAATGTGTTATTTAGGGAATATTGTTGTAAGGCACCATGGTGTCTGGCAGTTAATTAAATGATCTTGTTTTGATAGAGTTATGTCCCACATAAAGGCAAGGAATATATTGTTATTGTGATAATACCCATTTGGGGACAGCTGTATAAAAGGCCGGCATGTCGCCAAAATAATTAGTACCTGCTTTTACCCTAAATCCAGCCTCGGCTGATAAATGGGGACACTACTATAGTCACCTTCTGCATCAGGAAAACTGAATACTTGGAGGAGATACTTAGGTTGAGTACAGGAGTTCTGACACTTTTTTTTTCTAATCTTCATTTTTTTCCCTCGATTGGTCACATTTTCTTTAAAACCAAATACGTAAGTCAAATGGGTTGTGTAAGCTGGTCATTTAAACTATTAGACTTGCCTTTATTGAATTGCAAATTTAGAAATTTCCACCGAAAATTATTGTGTCACTAATGCTTATTTTCATGATTAATAACTTAAAAGTAATTTAATGTCATACACAAATAACACATACATATTATATTCCTAGCATCTTTTATTTTTCAATACTTTTATAATGGCTGTCTTGATTTCTTGGTTTCTCAGACTGTATATTACTGGATTCAACAAAGGAGTCACAACTGTGTACATAAGGGATACAATCTTATTAATTCCAGATCTATGTTCTCCTGATGGAAATAAGTAAATGGCAATAAGAGTCCCATAATACATGCACACGACAGTAAGGTGGGAGCTGCATGTGGAGAAGGCTTTGTGTCTCCCAGTGGTGGATGATATTCTATGTATAGCGAGAAATATGCAAACATACGTAGAAATGATAAACACAGTTTCAATTACAGATTCTGGACAAGCAATCACAAATATTACAGTCTGTACAGCTGTAGTATCAGAACATGAAAGCAGAACAAGAGGAATTAAATCACAGAAGAAATGATCAATGCATTTTGAATTACAGAAAGTTAAATTACTTAATAATATAACAAAAATCAGTGTGATAAGAAAACCTAATATCCATGAAAAGACCACGAGCCTAAGACAAAACAGGGAATTCATTATTGTTACATAATGCAATGGTTTACAGACAGCCACATATCTATCATAGGACATCATGGTGAGAAAAAGGCATTCTGTAGCTGATGAGAAGCTGAAGAAATTGAACTGAGCAATGCATTGACTAACTGACATGGAGATACCATTTTTTAAGGTGATATGGAGCAAGTTAGGAATAACTGATGTAGAGAGAATGATGTCACAGGAAGACAACTGGCTGAGGAAGAGATACATTGGAGAACGAAGATATTGAGTCGCTGAAACCAGAATTATAATTAGAAGGTTTCCAGTTAAAGTCATAATGTAGACCAAAAGAAGGGTAGAGAAGAGCATTATTCTGGATCTGTGCAGAAGCTGAAACCCCAAGAGGAAAAATTCTGGAATAGTTGATTGGTTGTGTGTTGGAATCATCTGATAAAGGACATCCTCATTAAATACCAAAATAGTATTATTGCAGGTTGATTAAATTACAAAATTATAATATTAAACAACTATTACATTATAATTAGATTGTCGATTTAGAGTTGTAATTACAATTTATTGCCATTAAATATAATTGTAATGTATTACTCAGGCTGGATTGTTGTGTTGAAGGGACACTATAGACACCTCAGATTACTTCATCTCAAAGTGGTCTGGGTGCCAGTTCCATGTAGTTAAAACATTGTAATAATATATTTATAAACAAAAATGTTTCAACTTCATCAATCATTTAACTAGTTTAAGAAAATTACCCTCCATACAGTACATGTCTACACGGATAATATAACCATATTTAGAGTGCCCTCCACTAATATTGGCACACTTGGTAAATATTAGCAAAAACACCTGTTTATCAAAAAATAATGTTGTTAAATACATGTAGCACAATTTTGGCACCCCTATTAATTCTTACTAGAAATATATATTTGAAGTATATGCCCATTTATATTTTAAATCCTTTTGTAGATCTGGATGACTAAGAAAAAAAAAATGTTCAACCATGAATTCCTGTTTCACCAGAATATAAACGTTAATACATAGGCAAATCCCCTTATTCCTTCATCACAACGGGTAAGATCAAGGAATATAACCATTAAATGCGACAAAAGGCTGTTGACCTTCACACAAACGGAAGTGGCTATGAGAAAACAGCAAAAGCATTGCAAATGCCAATTTTCACCATCAGGGCAATACTTAAGAAGTTCGAGTCAGCTGGAAATGTTATGTGCCAGCTTGGAAGAGGACATGTGTCTATATTGTCTCAACGCACTCTGAAGAGGATGGATTGTGTGGCTAGAAAGTCCCCAAATCTACAATCCGACATCACCTACATCAACACAAGTTGTGGAAAAATTTCAAGAAAAACTGCCTCTGCAAGTGTCTTCAGTTTGCCAGGTGCTACTGGAACTTCATATGTGATTGCGTTCTATGGTCATATAAAGCCAAAATAGAGCTTTATGGCAGTAAACACCAGAGGTAGGTTTGACACACAGAGAGTGGTAGACTTTAAAACTTTTAAAACTTTTAAATATGGTGGTGGCTCTTTCAAGACTGTTTTTCTGCCACCACCATATTTTCTGCCAGCCTGGATGTTAGGGTAAATGGCATAATGGATTCTATCAAATTTCAGCAGATATTAAATGAAAACCCAACTGCCTCTCCCAGAAAGCTTAAAATGGGCTTGGTTGGAATATCCAACAGGGCAATGATCCAAAACACACAATGCATCAAAATGACCACAGAAAGTGTTTATTGACCACAAAATCAAGGCTATGGCCATCCCAGTCCCCTGACATAAATCCCATAAAAAAACCTGTGGGGTTAACTGAAGAGGAGCGTCCACCAGTGTCATCTTCAAAATTTGAAGGATATGGAGAGATCCTTGTCAGGCATTATAGGAGAAGACTCAGAGCTGTTATCTTTCCAAAGGGAAGCAGCAGAAAGTATTAACTGAAAGAGTGTCAATAATTGTGTTGTGCGACAAATATATTTAACAAAGATATATATTTGTGCATGAAATTTAATTGGTTATGGATTGTGTTAGCAGAAGCAGAGTTGGCTGAGGTGTGCCAAAACCAACGTACGAGTAGGCCTGTAATAAAAAAGAAGGACTACTAAGGTGATGATAATGTTATGAGTGATGGGTGCAGGTGGGTGGGGTCATCAGCATGAACAGCAAAAGTGAGTAAGGGCTCAAAGTTTAAGTAGGAGACATAACTCCTCCCACAATTACAGGCCTAATGGCCTTTTAACTTGTGCATGGAATTTAATTGGTTATGAATTGTGTTAGCAGAAGCAGGGTTGGCTAAGGTGTGCCGAAGCCAACGTACGAGTAGGCCTGTAATAAAAAAGAGGGCAAAAGGATGATGCAAAAGAACACACTTTATTGCTACTTATAAGGCTAAACATTTGAATGCTTGTATGAGTTCTTTCTCCAGTCGTGGTATACAGGTATTGTAAATGGATGATTTCCATCGACCCAGTCTCTTGATGATGTGGACTGGCGTGTTGTAGCTGGATGCTGATGAAGCAGCTCCTATCCGCAAGGAGTGACCGGAGAAACAAGCGTGGTTGTAGCAGGGTTCTGATGTGAGACATGATCTTGGCTGTGGAGAGGTGATCGTGGAGTAGTAGTAGTGGAGTATTAGGTGATTGAATGTGGTGAGAACTTAGGAAGGTATCCAGTACTTTAACTGGGCACCAGGCGTGTCCAGTAGTGAAGAGAGGAATGGTAGTAGGATGATTGGTATGGTTTATTTTGGACGTTTCCAATGAAAGGACGTAATGGTTGTTGACTTTCATTAGGTGAGAAAGCTTGAGACTTAAGGTGGCATCTGATTGACTTATGAGAGTGAATTCTCTAGGTCTAAGAAAGCCGTAGAAGGCAATGAATATCGTGGCTTTAATAAATGAATTTGTCTGAGAATAGAAAGGGGAGTCATCTAAGAGGTCTCTAAGCTGTCTGAATATGAGCCCATCAATAGGAAGTCTGCTAGTTGTAGGGGGGCCTGTGACTTTATGAATACCTTATGAATATTCTTGATTGGCTCCAAGGCTAGAAAAGTTGGGTGATTGGGAAAGGTGGTGAGAACGTGGTGCTGCACCCCAGTGAGATAAAGCTTAATGGTGTTGTGTGATAATTTGAGGTGTAAATGACAGAAGGAGGCAAAGTGGTAGTGGTGTTGGTTGAGAGTACGTGGTGTGTAAGTGATTGTGCGTGGCGTAGCAGTTCGGTCAGTCCTTTATTAACTCATGGAATGATTGTATCCTGGATTGTAGGTTGTAGGCAGTAGGGAGTAACTGAAAATCAGAAAATGAGAGCGGGAAAGAGCCCGGGATGTGTTCACAGACAAGGTGAAACTAGCCAAGTCAGCTTGCGGACCAACCTCAAGATGGTTAATGAGGAGGACCAACCCTTGTTAATGATTTTGCAGGCTGCTGAGTTGTCAGAGTAGCATTTGACGGCCTTACCGGTCCAGAGATGACCCCAGGTATGAGCAGCTGCCACGATGGAGTAAATCTCAAACAAGGCAGATGTTTCTCTAAAGGCCGGCAAGGCAGTTGTCTCTATGGGTCAGTTGTCCCTAAGCCAGTGGTCGCCAAATATTGTGGCGAACCCGGTGTGTGCTGCTGCGTTGGTGTAAATTATTTGAGAATGGTTGGATATTGGGGGAATGAACAGGGAGACTCCATTCCACTCCAACATGAAGTTTCTCCACATGAGCAAGTCTGCCTTGGCCGATACTGACTTGTGATAATCATAAAATGAGGAACCCCCATACTTTATGCCTAAGTCAACCACTTTGTGCATGTATACATCCAGCTCTTCCCTTCTATGCGGATACACTGAACAGATAACGTCTCTATAGATTCCAAAAGCAATGACGAATTGCAGAATAGATCATTTTTTGTTGAGATGAGGGTCTGTTTTCAATACCACAGAAATGTCTACGTAATTATAGGCTCTGTTTTTTAGGATATCCTGAGAGTCGAAAGTAAACCAAATTGACATCCTTCCCATCCAGTATATCTTTTTTAATGGATGCTGGGACAGAATGAGCCGAGGAAACATATGGGGTAGTGGTGGAGGGTGGGGGGAAGGACGAAGGGAGGAGGGTGCTACTCGGCAGGTTAGGGATTACCCTGGGGAGGTCCTGAAGGGCCTGGTAGGTCACCTGGAGTAGCGATGCCTGTTTCCACCTGTTTCCAGCCTTTGGTTCAGAATCTGCATGTTAGCCAGGATGGCGATGAAGGTTTCCTGAGTTGCCTCTGAGGAGCTGGTAAGAAGCCCTTGCAAGCTTGTACCAGGCCTGGGATCACTGGCCTGAGCTGTCAGCAGTCTATAGAGCTCAGCCTTTCTGGCTGTGGCTGGGAAATGGATGCCCCTATGCCTTAGTTCTGCTGACAGTTTTGGAATGGTCCATGATCTCAGGGACCTGGGGGTAGATGGGGTGAGGGATACTTCTGGGGACCCAGGCTTGGTGGAGTGCTAGGTACATCTTGCAAGGGCAGGTCAATAGGGATAGATTCTTGTGACATCCTGTAAAAAGGAACAACGCTTATTAGAGTAGGGGGGAAAGGAAGAACAAGACCTTTGCAGAACTGGTTTGCTGACTAATGCCAAGGCAAAAAACTTACAGGATCACTATAGGGTCAGGAAGAGAAACATGAATTCCTAACCCTATAGTGTTAAAACCACCATATAGCTCCCTGGGCCCCCCTGCCTCCATAAATATAGTAAAAATCTTATTGTATTGAAGCCAGTAGCTGTAACTCTGCATGCTGTTTGCCTAAAAAAACAAGAAGTATGCTGACATCACCAGAAGTGGTAGCTTGATCCAATCACAATGCTTCCCCATAGGATTGGCTAAGACTGACAGGGAGGCAGATCAGGAGCAGAGCCAGCATGATTCAAACACAGCCCTGGCCAATCAGCATCTCCTCATAGAGATGAATTGAATCAATGAATTCAGTGTCTGCATGCAGAGGAAGGAGACACTGAATGTTTGGATGCATTTTAGGCAGCCATCTGAGGAGCGGCCAGTGACGTTATTACTAGGCTGTAATGTAAACACTGCATTTTCTCTGAAAAGACAGTGTTTACAGCAAAAAGCCTGAAGTAATGATTCTACTCACCAGAACAAATTGAATAAGCTGTATTTGTTCTGGTGACTATACTGTCCCATTAACTACAGCAACGTGACAGGTGAGGCCCTGCTAATGCCAAGTGGCAGTGAGAGGCTCTACCTATGGTTTGGACCGTGGGGGTTTGCGGCCACTATACGTAGTGGCGGGATGTTGGCCTCTCGATGACAGTAAAAGATTCAAATATGTGTGGCCATGACTTGTAAAGCCCTGACTGTAGCCCTAAAGCAGGGCGAGCAAGGCGACTAACTATGATTTGGGCCACTGGGCGAACGTCTGTGGTGAGGTGGGGTGTAGGCCTCGCGGGACGGATATTTTTTACTTTGGGTTTCCTCGGCCCGCACCTAGCCCTGTGCGCCAGTTCTCTAAGCCTGATGGGGCTTGTCTCTTGACTGGTGAACGTAAATCAAGTGGATACTAACCTTACATAATTTGACTTCAGGCTAGCGAGTGATTCAATGCTTCATGGATGAGTAGTGATGAGTTATGAGTAGTACAGGTCCAGCCGGGGTATTCTAAAGGTAAGATAGATGCTAGTGAACTTTGAGTGTGCCAATGATATGTACAAGGTACGTGAAAGTGGAAAAACAAAGTAGAGAAATGAGTGGACAAATACTACGAGAAGGTAACGTATGAATATGGTAAGGGACTAGAACGTTGGTCCATACATAGAAACAACCCACTAGTTACAATTTTTGGGGGGGAACGTAACAAGGAAAGGCTGAGTGAGGCCTTGAGGAGATGAAGTAATCATAGTGAGTAAGATTATTATACCTGGTACTAAATGACAGGATGCCAGGTTGACAGTCCGTATTTGTATGCGTACTAATACGAGGAGCCTGAAATTATGACACAGAGCTAAGTAATGTAAGTGGAAACAACAGATAAAGTGATGAAGAGTCATTTACCTGAACGTTGGTCCATCTGGAGACAAAACTTCTAGATACCCAACGGCGGGGATGGGGGTGGGGGTAACCCGTGGAGGCTGAGTGAGGCTTTGAGGACATGATAAACATAACGAGTAAGATAACAATACCTGATACTGTATGACAGGATACCAGGTTGACAATCCTTGATGTATAGAAATTTTTTTGATTATGTTGTCAGCGCTTAGTAGATAATCCCCTTGAATTTAATTCGGGGTATACACATTTACAAATGTATCTGCAACAATTAGAAACAACTATGTGATACAAAATCTAGCATAAAAAGTGTCAATGTTGCTGATTATAAAACCAAAAAAAAGAAAGAAATAATATCACAATCCAGTGCATATGGTATTATAGCAGGGTCCAAACTGTAGGGAAGTCCATAAAATTGTTGAAAACACAGACTGGTGCTGGAGATCCTTTAAAAAAGACAGAAAATAAACATAGTATAATACTGTATTTAATGTCTTAACATAAAAAGGGAATCCCCCTCCCCAACATAGAAACCCTTACAAGAAATAGATGTGCTGCTTATTTCTAAGGACCACGTAAAAGCTTATCTGGCTGCAGTCTCCTCTATGTCCCAAGTGTGCCGTCTGGTTTGCAGACGGCGACAGCGTTTGTCTCGTGCACTGAGGCAGGCTGGATGCTCTGTGAAGTCCTCCCTTCCGCAGATGTAACCTCGGCTGGCACAGGAGACTAGACGTGTTAGCAATCTCACCAGATGAAAAAAAAATATATATCTTTTTATATTTTTTATCTTTTTTTCATCTGGTGAGATTGCTAAAACATCTAGTCTCCTGTCCCAGCCGAGGTTACATCTGCGGAAGGGAGGACTTCACAGAGCATCCAGCCTGCCTCAGTGCACGAGATAAACGCTGTCTCCGTCTGCAAACCGGACGGCACACTTGGGACATAGAAGAGACTGCAGCCAGATAAGCTTTTACGTGGTCCTTAGAAATAAGCACCACATCTATTTCTTGTAAGGGTTTCTATGTTGGGGAGGGGGATTCCCTTTTTATGTTAAGACATTAAATACAGTATTATACTATGTTTATGTTCTATCTTTTTTAAGGGATCTCCAGCACCAGTCTGTGTTTTCAACAATTTTATGGACTTCCCTACAGTTTGGACCCTGCTATAATACCATATGCACTGGATTGTGATATTATTTCTTTCTTTTTTTTGGTTTTATAATCAGCAACATTGACACTTTTTATGCTAGATTTTGTATCACATAGTTGTTTCTAATTGTTGCAGATACATTTGTAAATGTGTATACCCCGAATTAAATTCAAGGGGATTATCTACTAAGCGCTGACAACATAATCAAAAAAATTTCTATTCATTGAATTTGGGAAAATTCTTTTTCTGTTTAGCAGCTGCAATTTGGAGGTACTTTGTACCATTATATACAAGTTGACTATATATCTTTTTTTGTGCGCTCTCTTTTCCACTTTACTATAATCCTTGATGTATACTTGATAATTCGAGGAGCGTGTGCGTGCCGGGTCGTGTGTGCGGAACCCGGGTACCGCGTCTGTGGAGAAGCCGGGTGGAAGGACCGGAGGTCGAAGGCAGTGGACATTGCAGCGACAGGAACTTTTTGGCAGGTATCTCAGACTGGAAGTGCCGGTTGCTATGACGAGTCAATCAGCATGAACGACAAAGGTGAGTAAGGGCTCAGCGTTTAAGTAAGGGACGTAACTCCTCCCACAATTCCACAAATACAGGCCTAATGGCCTTTTAACACACACATATACAGGGAGTGCAGAATTATTAGGCAAGTTGTATTTTTGAGGATTAATTTTATTATTGAACAACAACCATGTTCTCAATGAACCCAAAAAACTCATTAATATCAAAGCTGAATATTTTTGGAAGTAGTTTTTAGTTTGTTTTTAGTTATAGCTATGTTAGGGGGATATCTGTGTGTGCAGGTGACTATTACTGTGCATAATTATTAGGCAACTTAACAAAAAACAAATATATACCCATTTCAATTATTTATTATTACCAGTGAAACCAATATAACATCTCAACATTCACAAATATACATTTCTGACATTCAAATACAAAACAAAAACAAATCAGTGACCAATATAGCCACCTTTCTTTGCAAGGACACTCAAAAGCCTGCCATCCATGGATTCTGTCAGTGTTTTGATCTGTTCACCATCAACATTGCGTGCAGCAGCAACCACAGCCTCCCAGACACTGTTCAGAGAGGTGTACTGTTTTCCCTCCTTGTAAATCTCACATTTGATGATGGACCACAGGTTCTCAATGGGGTTCAGATCAGGTGAACAAGGAGGCCATGTCATTAGATTTTCTTCTTTTATACCCTTTCTTGCCAGCCACGCTGTGGAGTACTTGGACGCGTGTGATGGAGCATTGTCCTGCATGAAAATCATGTTTTTCTTGAAGGATGCAGACTTCTTCCTGTACCACTGCTTGAAGAAGGTGTCTTCCAGGAACTGGCAGTAGGACTGGGAGTTGAGCTTGACTCCATCCTCAACCCGAAAAGGCCCCACAAGCTCATCTTTGATGATACCAGCCCAAACCAGTACTCCACCTCCACCTTGCTGGCGTCTGAGTCGGACTGGAGCTCTCTGCCCTTTACCAATCCAGCCACGGGCCCATCCATCTGGCCCATCAAGACTCACTCTCATTTCATCAGTCCATAAAACCTTAGAAAAATCAGTCTTGAGATATTTCTTGGCCCAGTCTTGACGTTTCAGCTTGTGTGTCTTGTTCAGTGGTGGTCGTCTTTCAGCCTTTCTTACCTTGGCCATGTCTCTGAGTATTGCACACCTTGTGCTTTTGGGCACTCCAGTGATGTTGCAGCTCTGAAATATGGCCAAACTGGTGGCAAGTGGCATCGTGGCAGCTGCACGCTTGACTTTTCTCAGTTCATGGGCAGTTATTTTGCGCCTTGGTTTTTCCACACGCTTCTTGCGACCCTGTTGACTATTTTGAATTAAACGCTTGATTGTTCGATGATCACGCTTCAGAAGCTTTGCAATTGTAAGAGTGCTGCATCCCTCTGCAAGATATCTCACTATTTTTGACTTTTCTGAGCCTGTCAAGTCCTTCTTTTGACCCATTTTGCCAAAGGAAAGGAAGTTGCATAATAATTATGCACAACTGATATAGGGTGTTGATGTCATTAGACCACACCCCTTCTCATTACAGAGATGCGCATCACCTAATATGCTTAATTGGTAGTAGGCTTTCGAGCCTATACAGCTTGGAGTAAGACAACATGCATAAAGAGGATGATGTGGTCAAAATACTCATTCGCCTAATAATTCTGCACTCCCTGTATATATATATATATATTTATATATATATATATATAAAAATATATATTTGTAAACCTGTGCTATGTTTGCAATTGTTTGGTATCCATGATCGTAGAATTTTTTTGTGATTTTTAAAAAAAGAAAACAATCACAAGGTTAAACAATAAAAACACATTTTTGACAGCCTTCTTTGCACATATTTACCAAGGGTGATGCAATTTACCAAAGAGATACAACATATCCCCAAATATACATAACGGAAATTAGTGTAACTTACAATATATTCCCGGTTTTATATAAGCATAACTCTGTGAAATTTAACTATATTGGTAAACCCAACATTTTATAAAATAATTTTTAATTCTTATTATTAGTATAATTAATTTTATTTATCTAGCTACAGACCCCCTATTTGTAAAAATGCACACATACATAGTGCTAAAGGATCTCTTTAAAAAAAATCCACAAATCCCAGAATAATGGCCTTACCTTAATATACTGAACAAAACCTAGTATACATTGTTATTATACAAAAATTGGGCAATTTTATTTCATGTCATGATGTTCCATCTTATGCATTGTCTGCAAATTATAGAAAACTCATGATTTTAGATATCTGCTGAAATTTTTACTGATTTTACTGTGCTGGGTATTTATATAAAGAAACATCTCACAAAAATATACAAGTTTTTTTTTTTTGTCAACTATTCATTTATTTCTGAAATTACATACATACTACTAAATATAAATATACTTAAACATATAGCAGTTTAAGGGGAATTGGCTATGGTTTGTTTTTTTCTATATTTTTTAACATATAGATTAACACAGTTAGGATTATTCATTCAACTACAAATTATTTAAAATTACATCTGATTTGGAGAAATTCCCTATTTGGCTCTAGTCACAGTTTGGCTATATCTATCTACATTTTGCCATTCAAATTTTAGTTCACTGGAATTTAGTGAATAATCTAAAAATTTAAAACCAGTATGGACCTGATCAAATCCCATCAATACTGTTGAGGTTCAGTGTGCTGGCAATTGCTAAACCTGTCACAACCCTTATTAACAAATCCTTGGTGTCTGGATACATTCCCAAACTTTGGAAGACTGCGAGAGTAGTGCAATCCATAAAAGTGGTGACACTACTTTGGTTTCTAACTATCGCCCAATATCAATGCTCCCAGTATTGACAAAAACCTTAGAAAAATGCATCCATACTCAACTATGTGAGTATTACCAACAATCTTACTATCTGACCCCTGATCAATCGAGTTTTTGCCTGAATCACTCCACTACAACTGCCCTCTTAAAAGTTTGCAATGACATCAAAACTGGCATGGAAAAAGGAGACCTAACTGGAGCTATTTTCCTTGATTTTGAAAAAGCCTTTACACAGTAGACCATGACATTCTACTGCATAAACTCAAAAACTCAAAAATTGGTGATTGTCCGCTAACCTGGTTTCGATCATATGTATCAGATCGCTCACAATATATGGCCATTTCTGACAGCGACTCCCTCCCTCTCCCAGTCATGTGTGGTGTTCCCAAAGGTTCCATTCTCAGCCCCCTACTATTTACATTATTTATAAATAATCTGCCTAATGTCTGCAAATCCTCAAATATACACATGTACGCAGACGACACAGTAATCTATGCAAGCAAATCCAATCTACTGCAGCTTGTGGCTGTGCTCCAAGACCAGTTTACAGAGGTAGAAAAGTGGATCACAAAAAACAAACTCTTCCTAAACACTGACAGAACTGTCACAATTATCTTTGGAACAGTACCTAAATTACACAAATTACACAATTCCCACCTATCCATCAAAACAAAATTAAATGGCACACTCTTTTTTAAATACTTGGGTATGTTGTTAGACCCCAATCCGTCTTTTGGCCTCCACATAGAAAAACTTGCATCTAAACTTTATCCAAAACTAGGTGCCCTGTACAGAAACAAATCCTGTCTAGGCCCTACAGTAAAGGAAAAGATTGTACATGCTGATTATGGGAGTGTAGTATATGCACCTGTACCGCAAACCCACCTTAATAAGCGTAATGCATTGTATCATTTGTTCTGCCGCTTTGTGCTACAATGTAATTACATGACCCACTATTGTGACATGCTGAAAGAACTAAACTGGCTATTGCTGGAATCTAGATGCACCCTTCATCTTTCCAGCCTTGCATTTAAGAGATTTTCTGGAAAGCTCCCACTCTACCTGAGCAGAATGCTGTCCCCGGCTATTCCCACTTCTTATAACTTCTGATCCAGTACCAGTACTTTATTTAGTCTACCTCAATACAAAAAGAAAGCAGCCCGATCCTCCTTTCCCTACAGAGCACCGCAATTATGGAACGATCTTCCACACACTTTAAAATCTTCCCTAAGCCTAAAGTCCTTTAAGAGATCCCTCTCTACATACCTCAAAACAGAATGCACGTGTTATGGTTGATTGTATATTTCCTACCTGTACTATGTTAAGTTTTGTGGACCCAGAATATACTTGAAAACGAGAGAAATCTCAATGTGTCCTTCCTGGTAAAATATTTTATAAATAAATAAATAATCATTAAAATTGTTATTTACTGAACTGTAAATCATTAGGTCTAAATAAATGGAAAAAAAAATCTATTTTCAGTATTCCAAGTTTCTGGGCCTGATGGAGAGTATCTTAAAACATTAGCATAAATAGCCAGTGAAAACCGTGACAATTTACAATTTATTTTAAGAATCTGAGAGTGTTCTCTATAAGCCAAAAATCTTCGAACTTAGATGAGAATTTAAGCACGTAGTTGATGCTCATGTGAAGTATACTGGACACATATTACACAAAAGTCCCTCTGACCACTGTTAATGAAGGATGGTAAGCTAGGAGATAAATCAATGTCATTATCAAACATCTGACAAATAGGGGTCCTCTCTACCACAATACCACAATATTACTTCTATTTAGTGTCGGTCTTTATATGCCCAACCAGCTACTCAGCTTCAGAGCATTAGGCAGATATTTTCTCATACAATATAGATGTCCACTGTGTATTTCTTTGTGGATAGCTGTACATGTAGTTCCACCAGACCCAGTACCATCATCTAGACTAGAATCTGAGGACTCTGTTACAGCTGATCTTCATCTAAATGGATGTACATCCACGGATTGGTGGACTGGCTTATTCTGTTTTTTGCACATTCTCCTACATTTCTCCTACATACACATTCTCACAGTTTGCATGCACTCAGGCCCCCAGTCTGTCCATATGTCACATGAATTACATAAAGAATAATTCATTTAATTCTTTAAACTATCACAAACACTCTATCACTCTTATTAAGTTCCTATTAAGAAACATCCATTAGGGATCCCTTAATTTTCTTTTATTTTAAAGAGAAATCCATAGAGAACTATCTATTCATTAGTTCTAGATGGTTTACACTGTTTGTATAAAATATTTATTGATGATAAGATTTACAAATAATCTACATCAATGATTGCAGCTTCCACTTTTTTGTGCTTTTTATGTTTTTGCAGTTATTTCTCGTTATGTTTTCCTTTGCAATTATCTTATATTTTTAGTAATGCCTCCAGCTTCCTTCTCATTTCATTATCTGCTATTCTCTAAGCTTGTTTTATTTGTATTCTTAATAAAAAGATTACTGGTGAAAGATAATTTGCTTCTAATGCATTGTTCATCTAATCGTGTAGTGAATACCTTGATATTCAATGGTGAAATATTTTGTTAGAACTTCACTGCTTCAGTTCATTCAAATTTCATTTATGATAAAAAAATGTTTACCTTTTGTATCTTCTGAGAAATACATTTAATTTTGATGGCTTTTCTGAAAATGAGTGGCTTTCTTTCATATGTTTTTCCAAATGTGAACAATTGTATTCCTGGTAGCTAATATAAAGAGGTTGGCAGGGCACCGAGGGACACGATGTAGAATTCTTGAGAGACTTACAATGTCAACATACTTTTAGAATTCCCTGGGTTATAACAATTGAATATTATGAAAACGTTTGTTCTACTGAGAAACATGTGTATGATAAATTAGTTGTAGATCAGCTTTTCAAGCTATTAATCATGATATTTTATTGACAGGGAATTTTCCAGATAAACAGTACTCCATCACTCTTTGACTGGAGAAATGCTAACTCCTCTTGCTGCTGACAAGCAGTCCCTCGTGTCTTAGTAAAATAAAATTAAGATATCAATTCAGGCACCTTCAACACATTTCGCCTATCTACAATGGGCTTTCTCAAGTTGATCTTTATACCTCACTCCCAAACCAGAGTTACATCATTTCTTAAAGGTACAGAGTATTTGCAACTAAAATAAGTACAAAAGTATTAAAATGCCAGGATATATTGCATGGTAAACCTAATATTTGCCAGAAATATAAGGTACAGTAATTCAAACTTTCCATAACACTTTTTCATTTACCAGACACATAAATAAAGACCACATCGTTATAAAATCATCATATAAATATTTAAATAAAATTGTTATACAATATAACAGATATTTATCAAATGCATAATGTCTCAAAATAAAATATATGTCATACAATTTGTGGGCATGCAAAGTCAGTGTCCTGCACAAATATATGTAATTAGCATTGTGCTAAATAGCATGTCCTAGCCTACCTTTAGTAAACTGAATACATATAATCACGATCTATAACACAATTAATTGCAACAAACAAAATTCATGACTTGCCTTTGATGCCCTCCACTACACATCAGTCCACAGTACAGTCTATATGCACGGAACGCCAAGGACATACAACACAAACTCGATAGAAGAGAGTACAGAAGCAAGCCCAAAAAAACACCAAATAACCAAACTTTATAATTCTCGTGTCGGTGCAATAATTATAGGGCGCTAGACACGTATACTGTTTATCAGATAGGGACCGTGACCTCTCTGATTTTTGTCTAGAGGTTGTTTTATACAAATAGCTAATACCTCCATAGTTATATTCTCATCTCTTACAATATATAAAATCTCAAGCCAGTATGCCTGAACTTTGACCACAATGAATCCTGATACTGGTACATTTAGATGAGGTCAGCTGTGATCCAGTTCATATGTGCCCCTTTTACTCTCACCTTACAAAGCAGGGCATGCAAATTCCAAACTTGTAGGAGTTCAGACTGAAAGAATTCAACTGCACAGTCTAGATCTGGGATAATGTGTAATCTTTGCCATGGGACATAGGCAAAGTATATTATTTCAAATAGCTGACATGCTCCAAGTTAGTCAATTTTAAACAGACTTAACATCCTGTCATCTGTAGCTTGAGCCTTGGGTCAATATAGGCAAAGTGTATTATTCCCAATAGTTTCCCTCCTTCATTCACAACATGAATGCATATAGTCAAAGTGGGAATAATACCCATCCCTCGTCCGTGGACCAGGGTCTAGGATTACCAGTCCACCCGGTGATCTGGAGCCAGGTCAAAAACCCAGTGGCAAAAACTCATATGTGAGGAAAAAGCACATCTGGGTAAACCCTGAGTGGGGAACTCAACCATATATACATGTCATTCCCTCATGTTGACACCACTGGTGACTTATAATACCCGCACCTGTGAGTACATAGCTCGAGTATCAGGAGGAATTGAAACACTTCTTGATAATGGAAAAGGCCCACTTACATATTAAATCCTGAGATACTTAATAATCTAACTCCCAATTCTGGCAATAATTCCAACCAGCACTTTGCGTTCTATGTCTCCTTACCATGTCCCTATTCCAACGGTCCAGTCGAAACCAGTCATATCCTTACTCAGTTCCTCAAAACATGGTAATCCATTCTTGGCACACTCAACATACATCAAAGACACATCATACATTCATCTCTGGGTCAGCTAACACTTCCTCTCTCCCCGGCTAACTCTACAAAAATAAAAAAATAAAAATAGTTCAAGAGTTCAGCATAGTTCAGAAAAATAGAATAAGTCTTTCAAGGAGTATAAAGAAATCAGCTAAGGGTAGCAATATGGCTGATAACAAGACAATGTCAGCTTCCACATAATTCTTAGTTCTTCTTTTGTTTGCTGGATGTTCACCACAATGCTCTGTGCAATACCCCAATTATTGAAAGGGTTATTACAGAACCAGCAGCATTAGACAGCACTGCACCTTCAGGACTTTCCAGGTTCTTGTGTACACAGTTTATGTCATCATAAGTAAGAAACTCAGTTTCTTCAGCCTGCATGGATTTTGACCAAAACAGATGTAATTACAAAATACTTGGTGCAGGATCAGCCAGAGAGTGATTGGTGAAATTAAACCCTTAAGTTGTGTATCATATACTTCTCTTAGCTTTGTTTATAATTCATGAAATGCTTGATTGGACAGGATGAGTATTAAAACACTTTCTCGAGCAAGTGATTAACTGACAAAGTCTATATATAGAATCTAAAAATATACATATGGGGATAATTCCCAATAAAACTTTGTTCCTAAACTTAAACCTTATTTGTTAATCCCAATTAATTACTTTAATAGTAGTATAAATATTTTGAGTCTTTGAGAGTTCTGACAAATGCAGGTGATACCATGTCTGTGTAATCTGGTCCAAATGTTCTATAAGCATTTAAGAGAGAAATTATATTGACAGGGTAGATATGTTGCAACTGGTTAATGCAAGTGTTATACAAATGTTTAAGTCAAACGCGTTCTATGGCCATACGGGATCCCTACTTTAAAAGAAAAAAATAAACCCTTTGGTACCAGAACTCTTAAATAAATCTGATACAAACTAAAATTGGTATACCTTACAATAATATGTTCTGAATACAGCTGTTAAAAGTTTATTCTGTGTAAATGGTGATTGTGATAAATGTGTGTTTTTGTTACTCATTTTGAAGTATGCAGTTTGATTGACAAGTGGATTAAGGGTTTTTTGCTGTGTTATTTTAAATTAAATAACTGATTTATTATTGAATACTAGTACAAGAGCATTCTGAGTTGTAGTCTTAAGAGAAAAAAATGGGGGAGGTTGTTTTTGTAAGTTTTAGCTGATTTCCAAAATTCTGTTTCAATAATGGACTTCTTGCCAAAATTCGACTTTCCTGTTCAGTTGCCAGGTTCTCTGATCTAATCTTAAAGCAATACTGCTTGCATAGTTTGCAGACATGCATAATGCACAAACATGAGAACCTATATTATGTCTGTGTTTCTTTTGAGGAACACAGAGTGTGACATTTATTAATTTATTTTGGATTGAGTTAAATGCCTGTCCATGAATATGCTTTTTGTATTGGCATGTCTGCTGGATATCTGCTACATTCGCTGTGTTCTGTGACATGTGTGATATTACAATGAGTATGAAGAATATTTAAAGAATATTTGCATGTCATTAACGCAAGCCTTTAGTATCTTTTTACAACAGATTAAATGCTGAGCAGCTCACGAAAAAGGGGCCCCTGAGAAAGAAAAAAAATCATCTGCTTTTCAAAATCGTGGATCCACGTTTCCAATTTTAAATGTCTCTCTCTCTCTCTCCATATTATTAGGGGAGTATTAAGAGATAACTCTACTTTTAAAGTGCATTGCATTATTTAAGTCAAAGAAAAAGAAAATGTTGTTATCTTTAACATAAACAATTGTTATGTTATATGGTTATATAACAAGAAAAAATAATGGATGTGTAGGATAGTTTTTTTTTCCAAGATTAAGATTCATCTAGTATGCCTCATTAATTACAGCAAAATGATGAAATGGTATTTTTAATAGAGATCAGACAATTTATTTTGAGCAATTCTAAACTACTGTATTATATTTGTATTGGTATATTGAAAGCATTTTGCAGACCCAGAAGAGATAAATAATATAATAATTATAAAAGGAACCATACTATGGGAAGAGGTCACCCTATTAAATCGCTAAGGGGTTAAACTCATTTTTGATAAGCATATAAAATTTAGTTTTTGTGGTTAGACTTTTGATACTCAATTTGAACTCAATTGAAGTATTACAACCATATCCTTGCAGGTATAGGAAACAGCTGCAATATGATTTTAATATTAGTGTTTTTAATGTATTCTGACAGCGGAAAAGTACCAAACCGCATGTCTGTATTACACCTATGACCCAGACTGTCAGTATTGCAAACCCTATATGAAGACTCTGCTTTCATTGTTTATGTATACACCCCTAGACAACCGTGCTATACATACACAATAAATCTTCAAAAGCTTATTAATATTATATCTGTGTGGTACACAAAGAGGTGTACACAAAGAGGGGTTAGAGTTAGGTAATCTCGACCTGCATATGGAATATGCTTCCTCTTTGTTCACTTTTGGTTAAACTGTTGGTCTGTGACTGGCCCTCTTTCACCCCAACTGAATTTCTTGGGAAGATTCATAAGAAAGATACAGCAGGTTGTTTTGATATAAAAAAAGAGGGAAAAGTATGTTGTATCGGTCACAAAGGATTGTGATCTTAAGCAGGCGAGACAAAGAAATTTGGGAGGTGATAGGAAATTGAATCAGAAAAGTTTCAGAGGCAGAGGTAGAGGATTTGATCAAAGGGTCTAACTTTTGTAGAGGTGGTAACTTCAGCACTGTTTTAATTGTGGATAGCAGAGATTCACCCCAAGGTGCTCGTGGTGAACCCGGTTCTCCCGGTCAAGCTGGCCCCATTGGTACTCCTGGTATTGCTGGTGCCCCTGGCCTCCCTGGTTCCCCTCGACCTAAGGTTAACAATGGTGAGCCTGGTGCTCAGGGAAACAAAGGAGAACCCGGTGCTAAGGGAGAACCTGGCCCAGCTGGCGTTCAAGGACCCACCCTGGCAGGTTCCTCAATACCAACCACAGCTTCCAACCTGTACCCACACCCAACAACCTCAGCCTAATACACAGCTGCTTCATGTTTTTAATACTTTATATATAGTTTTGAGCGATAAAATAGTATTAATGCTGGCTCTTAGAGGATGTACAAGCTGAGGTTGGGACCTAGACATTGTTTGCATAGGCTGCGCAATGTAAAATAACTAAAATAAAATAGGATAATAATAAGTTTGCTTAGTCATTTTGTAACGTGGTATCATAGAGGCATCTGCAATAAAATAAGTGGGTTTCCAAGACCTGACAAGTGAGGGCAACTTAATATAACATATGTCTATAGTTTGCTGCCCCTTCCTTATCAGAGGCCACTTGCAACCTTAACACAGCAAGACAACTCTTCCGAAACCTGTATTAAACAAAGCACTTTGGAACAATAGTAATTCATTTTGTTTCTCCTATTTCATTCCTAGTTGCTCTGAAAAAAAATATTGTTTAAGTGGAATAACTGTATGGAGGTTCCACCATGTATTAAAACATGATCACGCACATACAGAACTGGTGGCTTTTTGGACATCGGGATCTATAAAAGGTTTAGGTTTCCAAAGATGATCAGGGTCCACAAAATTTCTGACAGACTTCAGCATTCCAATTTTATTAAAGTAATTAATTGAGATTCTCAAATCAAGGTTTAAGTTTAAGAACAACATTTTATTGGGAATTATACCATAATGTATATGTTAGTGTTTTAGTACACAACAAGTATATATATAGAATGAGTGCTTCTCTCATCCATACAAAGGCATTTTAAAGGGAAATTATGTATTAAAATTTTATTAAGGACAAATTCAATGAAATATAAGCAAAACTGAGAGAAGTATATGTTACACTAGTTAAGAGTTTAACTTTAGTCTCTAATTTGAGTTTAGCCTAGATAATTAATTTATTGATGTCGTACTGATCCTTGTGTTTGTATGATTATAGAGACCGTGCTGGAGTATTTGTGCCGCCTGATATTTGGGACTACACACCAATCTCTCTGGCTTACCTACCTGCCTACCTACCTTTTTTGTAATTAAATCTGTTTGGTCAAAATCCATGCTGGCCGAAGAAACTGAGATGCTTACTTATGAGGACATAAACTAACTTGGAAAGTCCTGAAGGTGCAGTGCTGTCTAATGCTGCTATTTCTTTATTACCCTTTCAACAACTGGGGTGTTGCACAAAGTATTGTGGTGAACATCCAGCAAACAGAAGAATTAAGAACTATGTGGAAGCTGACATTGTCTTGTTGTCAGCCATATTGCTACCTTTAGCTATGTTATGGTGTCTAAGATTATGGAACAAAGTTTATGGTGTATATTTTTGTAGAGTTATCCAGAGAGAGAGGAAGTGTTAGCTTACTCAGGCATGGATGTACTATATGTATCATTGATGTATGTTGAGTGTACCAAGGATGGATTCCTATGTATTAAGTGTGGCTATGACTGGACCATCGAAATAAGAATGTGATTAAGAGGCATAGGACGCAAGGTCATGACTGGGATTATTGTTAGAATTGCAAACTGATTAAAAATTATCTCATGATTTAATATGTAAGTGGGCCTTTTCAAAGTGTTTCCCAACCCTGATACCCGTGCTATTTACTTACAAGTGCGGGTTTTATAAGTCACTAATGCTGTCATGGCCCTCACTTAGAGTTTCCCCAGATGTGCTTTTTTCCTCAAATATGAGTTTTTGCCACTGGGTTTTTTTGACCTGGCCCGAGTTCACTGGGCAGACTGGTAATCCAAGACCCTGGTCCAAAGAGGGGGAATAGATATTATTTCCATTTTGACTATATGTGTTTACGTTGTGAATTATAATAATAATATTCCCGTTGTTGGGAATAATACACTTTGCCTGTATTGACCCAAGGCTCAAGTTACAGATAACATGATGTGCAGTCTGTTTAAAATTGGTTAACATGTCAGCTGTTTGAAATATTTAACTTGTACACTTAAATGATGTATTCAACAGATAATTGAAAAAGTTGAAAATTGACAGCTCGAACTCCTCTTAAAGGGAAAACCTATGGCACAGAGCAAATGGGGGAAATCGAGGTGAAGAAATAACGAAAGTCCCGCAGACGTGATTAGCACGTCTGAATATACCTCCTTTCGTTTCTCTGCCGCAGGCCTCCCATGGATATTTTCCATAAGGTAGATCATGATATGATCTAAGAGGGTAATTGTAGATACAAATATCCATTTTGCTATCTATCCTAGCTGTTCATATAAGGGTTAATGTGAACCAAGAATAAATTTGGAATTGTATCTTCGATTCTGGGAAGAATTTATCTAATATCAGTTACGAGAATGACCATACTGATTTCGAAATGTTCTTGTTAATTGTCCAAGATTTTGGTATTTGTAAATATCTGGTTTTGATCAAATATGCATGCGTTATATAACGTAGAATTATAATAAGAAACAGCTGCTCATGACTTGTGAAAAACAATGTCATTGTCACGCCCATATGCTCATTTTTCCCCCTCCCATCCTGCTATGAAAACGGGGTATTTATATAACTGACGGATGAATAAGATTTGAATTGGTTATTGAACACGTCTCTGCTATTCGTTTGCAATTTCCAGAGCTCTGAATGAGTTGGCAAATATCCATCATCCACAAAGGGCCTGGGCTGATTTTATTCCCAACAAGGGCAAGGTGTATTCTGATAGGCAGGAACAGAAATGAGGCAGGATATAAATAGATAGTAGCAATAGGCTACTATCACTTTAAATGCACATCCTCGGACGGCCTCCCAGGGGCGCGCGCGCGACGCCAGCCAGAGATCCGCACCGTCCGGCAGGAGAGGATGGATGGCGGGACCGGGGCGGCGCGGGACACGAGGTATGACACTCATACACAATTGACATTAATACATAACACACCAAATCATTAGAAACTATAGAACTCATACTCAGCAATCATTGTAATATCACACATGTTGTCATCTCACAAAACAAAACACAACAGAGGTAGTAGATATACATAATGGATACCCAGCAGAGGTGCCAATACAAAAAACACATTCATGGACACGCAACTAAACAATAACCATCCAAAATAAGTTAACAAAATAAGTAAATAAATTGCACACTATGTGTACCTCACAAGAAACACAGTTAGGCATAATGTAGGTTCCTAGGCTTGTGATAGATTACAAAAGCAGTCTTAAACGAACACCTCCAAAACTCCATTCTCATACCTATGTATAATAAGCCTTTAAAAAAAATCATGAACATTTCTGCAAACTATTTGACTTCTATGGAAACAGACAATTAGCACTGAAGGTAGATCCCAAAACTTTGCAAATGAACAGGAAGGTTGAATAAAGCAGGAAGTCGACTATTGCAAGTGCACAGCCAATAAAACAGTTATTTAATAGGTTATTAGGCTGGCATTTCTATCTGTATCAATAGACTGAGACAAACTGATTCCAATATGTTTTAAAACAACACAGTAAATTACCAATGAATCTACTCGCTAGTTAAGCTGCACACTTCAGAATAGATATCCAAAACACACATTATCACAGTCACCAATTACACAAAATGAACTTTTAACAACTGCAGTATTCAAAACAAATTATTGTAATGTATACCAATTTTAGTTTGTATCAGATTTATTTTAGGGTTTCTGATGTAAACATGTATTTTCTTACTTACCTTATTACTTAATCAACCATAGTATGGTTTACAAAGAAGGGATCCCTTTATATAGCATGCTCTCGTCTTAGATATGCATGTTAAACTTGCATCAACTTATTGCAAGAGCAGTACCCTGTCAATAAAATTTCTCTCTGAGATGATGCTACATCATCCTAAATCTTATAGAAATTGAGCAAACATTTGGACCAGATTACACAGACATGGTGTCATCTGCATTTCAGAGACTCAATATTTTTATACTAGACCATGTTAAAAGGCATGGCAATTCTTTGAATGAACCGGTCTAATTGAGTCTCAAAGAGCCATAGTAACGCTGGTAGAAACCTTTGCCCATGGTTTTCTGATCCTTACTACATATCTGACCAAACCTCAAACCCAACACACAGGGATTCTACAGTTGTGGTCACAAGGAATAAAATCTCAGCATCCCCATACATTCCGATCCCTATACAACTATTTTGTAGATTTTCACATATAACGTGAGACATATTAGTCATAATAGGGAGTATTTCCTAATAGATGAATCTACAGAGAATCATAAAACATATTCAGCAGGTAATTCACTGGATCATTTAAAGGAAAATTTAGCTTACAGGACAAAATGAAGCATGTGTTGGACCACTGAAAATGTAGATGTGGCTCTCTAATTTACAACAAAAAATATTTTTACAGTATGGATCCTCTACAACAAACACACAGGGCAAGGAAAGTGTGGTGGTTGGTGTTTTATACAGTTAATCCCATATGGGGACTTACCTTTCAAATACTAATAATGTGACTTTTGTCCCAGAATGAAAATACAGGGCTCATCATGCATACAACATAACACAACCAGACTATCTCACTCTCATAAAAAATGTAGTGGGCTTATGGTATAGACATAACAATCATACCAGGCAAATGGATCCCATGTGAAATACATAACAATAAAACAGAATGACAAACTTATACTTTATGAAATAGGAGACTGGAGAAATAGGAAGAGAGAGAATAGTAAATAGGATTAGGGTGCTTTACCCTTGTCCCTTATCTACTCTAAACCCTCCCAACCATATCTAACTATCAACATATATAAAGGATATATGCTGGAAAACAGACTTAGCTAACCAACTTCTGATGTCTCATACGGTGAGTCTACTCCTCAGCTACAACATAGGACCCCGAAGATACTCCTCAGCTACTACTGTAGGACACAGAGGATACTCCTCAGCTACTACTGAAGGACCCCGAGGAGGCTTCCCCTAAAATAAACGGGGGATATTGCTCCTCTGAAGAGACTTCACCTGACCACAGTATGCCGACTGCCACAGAAGACACCTAAGCCGGGTTGTCCCTGCACTCACCTCACTCTAAAGTCAGCACCGAAGAGAGACGTAGCTAGGAGTTAAGTCACAAAAGACAAAAGTCATCGTATACTCACCAACTTTTCTCTGTCGGGTCTGGACGAAAGCCCCCATTTAGTGAGGAATTTTCTCCATCAGGAATTTCCCCTTGCCATGGTCTTTTGTATCAATTTGCAACTCTGTATTTCTCCTCAACCTCAAACAAGCTGGTGAGGATCCCCAATGAACGACATAAGACAATGCAAGGTACAAAGTGACTTCTGACGTTTAATAGGCTGTGTAACAGGTTATATACAGCAGAAAACAGGGGTGGTCTTTACAAGCATTATCCAATCTCTTATAAAATCAGTTATCTTATCTTAACATCTTAACCTATAGCAAGCTTGCAGGTGTATCTTCATGTTCGGGCCTTGCTTAAAGCTAAGTTTCACTATAACTACGCACTTAGAATTAATATGCATACACACTTAGAATTAAAGATATTTACTACGCAGTTCTAAATTACACATTACTATGCAGTTATGATCAAAAGGAGAAACACAGGAAATAACGCCAACACCAGAAACATACAGGATTAAATTTGACACCTGCCCTTCAGCCTTTCAAAACACGCCATTAAATCGCTGAACACCGAACTCCAACCCGAACATACAGTGATATGTCCGTGTTCGGATCCGGAGTCCAAAAAACGTAATGTTTGGTATGAACCCGAACTTTACAGTCCGGGTTCGCTAAACTCTATACAGGATATAACACTAACACTTGTTACTCGATTTTCTATAGCTCTGTCTAGGGTTATATTCACTAAGCATTGGATATAGATAAAGTATATTATTTCAAATAGCTGACATGTTCCAAGTTAGCCAATTTTAATCAGACTGAACATCCTGTCATCTGTAGCTCGAGCCTTGGGTCAATATAGGCAAAGTGAATTATTCCCATCATCACCTCTTATATCAGTATTTATTAAAGGTTATGTTTTATTGATATTTTTATATATATTTTTTATTTGCATTTTTGTTCAGTCATATACTAACTGAACTAGGTTTCTTTCCACTCACACCTATATCATTACTTATGTATTGTTTTCATTATTATTTTTTTGATACTCAGTAACCCTCCTATTCTTCTCTTTTTGTGCTATTATTTCATGAGGTTTTAGACACCAGAGTATGTAATTTAATAGTGTACATTGCAATGAATTGGGATCCTTATTCGCATATGGTTTTTACCAGCAATCTTTGCTATTTTAGGAGGACTAAATATAAATTTGAAAGTAGCCAAGTAGCTAGGATAATCAAACATAATCAAATCATCCCATTCCCATAAAGGCTTGATCCATTCCAGAGATTCCATCTAACAGGTTCATGATAAAACCAATGTTGGCTCTATCAGATGGAAAGGTCCGTGGCAACATTTCAAAGTGCACCTCTTCCTGATTAAGGAATCCTCTACATAGTCTAGTGTCTCCATTGTAACATGGATGTAAACTAACGTGCATGGTAGCCCTAGGTTTAGGGGTCATGGATTGGGAGGTAACTTGAGTCGTCACCTGAAAAACCAAGCGTCTCAGGCTGGAGACAAGCTGTGCTGGTAAGTATGGTTTGCAGCAACTGTGCAAATTGATCCTTCCTGTGATTGATGCCTTCAATACATGCTTCACAAGAAGCAATATGCTGTCCTAGGTTTGCAGGGTCCATGGCCCTGTTGTAATTTCAGGATTGGCCTGACCCTAACACACAGAGATTTGTAGAACCAAGCCAAGGTCAGGGTTACAGTGATGAAGAATGGTCAGACAATCCAGGGTCAAAAAACAGAATAACAATTCCTTTAAAGGGAATGCACAAGTCTAATGGGTTGTGCAAGCTGGTAATGTAAACTGTTAGACTTGTCTTTCTTGAATTGCAAGTTTAGAGATTTCCATCAAAAGCTATTGTGTCACTAATGCTTATTTTCATGATGACATACATAAATAAAACACGTGTAGTATATTCCTAACGACTTATTTTTTTCCCAAGAAAAATGTCATAATGGCTGTCTTGATTTCTTTGTTCCTTAGACTGTATATTACTGGATTCAACAAAGGGTTAACAACAGTGTACATAAGGGATACAATCTTATTAATTCAGATGAATGTTCTCCTGATGGAAATACGTAAATGGCAATAAGAGTCCCATAATACGTGCAAACGACAGCAAGGTGGGAGCTGCATGTGGAGAAGGCTTTTTGTCTCCCAGTGGTGGATGATATTCTATGTATAGTGAGAAAGATGCAAACATACGTAGAAATGATAAACACAGTTTCAATTACAGTTTCTGGAACACCGACTAAAAATATCACAGTCCGTACAACTGTAGTATCAGAACATGAAAGCTGAACAAGAGGAAGAATATCACAGAAAAAATGATCAATGTACTTTGAATTACAGAAAGTTAAATTACTTAATAAGATAGTCAAAATCAGTGTGATAAGAAAACCAAATATCCAGGACAAAACCACGAGACTAAGACAAATTGGGAAATTCATTATGGTTACATAATGCAATGGTTTACAGACAGCAACATATCTATCATAGGACATCTTGGTGAGAAGAAGACATTCTGTAGCTGATGAGAAGCTGAAGAAATTGAACTGAGCAATACATTGACTAACTGACACGGGGATACCATTTTTTAAGGTTATATGGAGCAATGCAGGAATTATAGCTGTAGCGAGTATGATGTCACAGGAAGACAACTGGCTAAGGAAGAAATACATTGGAGAAAGAAGATAGTGAATAGCTAAAACCACAATTATAATCAGAAGGTTTCCCGTTAAAGTCATAATGTAGACCAAAAGAAGGGTAGAAAAGAGAATTATTCTGGATCTGTGCAGAAGCTGGAACCCCAAGAGGAAGAATTCTGGAATAGTTGATTGGTTGTGTGTTGGAATCATCTGATGAAAGGACATCCTTATTAGATACCAAATATTGTATATGTATAATATTGATTAAATTACAAAATGATAACAAAAGTAATACATTATAAATAAATTGCAGATTTAGAGTTGTACTTACTTATTACAATTTAGTATTGCTGTATATGGATTAAATTACAAAAATATAAAATAAATAAAAGCTTTACATTTTAAATAGATTGATGATTTAGATGTTTAATTACAATGTATTAGAATTTAATATAATTGCAATGTATTACTTAGACTGCATTCCTATGTTGAAGAGACACTATAGGCACCGAGATCACTTAATCTCAAAGTGGTCTGGGTGACATGTCCCTCTAGTTTAAAACATTGTGGTTACATAATATATTCATTAACAAAATGTCTGGGATCAAGTTCTATGGTCAGACAAAACTAAAATAGTTTTTTTTGGCAATGAACACCAGAGGTGGGTTTGGCACAAACTGAGAGGTAGCCATATGGAAAAGCCCATGGTTAAATATGGTGGTGGCTTTAATGTTTCTCTGCCAAAGAATCCATACATTTTGTTAAGATACATGGCATCATGGAGTCAAATATCAAATGTCAACAGTTATTAAACACCTGACTGCCTTTGCCTAAAAGCTTAAAAGTTTCAAGCAGGACAATGATCCAAAACATGCATCAAAATTAAAACACAAAAATGATTTACTAACCACAAAATCAAGGTCCTGCCATCCCAGACCCCTGACTTGAACCCCTTGGAAAATATGTGTGGTTAAGTGAAGGAGTCCACCAGAGACAACCTTTGAAATTTGAAGTAACTGCTGTGATTCTGTGTGGAGGAATGGTCTAAGTTTCCTTGTCATGTTATCTACAACATAATCAGGCATTATAGGAGAAGACTCAGGGCTTTATCTTGGAAAGGAAGGTAGAACCATTTTTTTTTTTACTAAAAGGATGTCAATAATTTTTCTAAGCAAATATTTACCAAATATGTTTTTCTTTTTTTTTTATTGAGGCAAGCATAGTTACATGACATGTAAAAACATAGCATAGCTGTTCAAAGTCGTTCAAAATACCTCATTTCACGATGAAGAAATAATAACAAGCTATAACAGGCTAGGTTAACATGTCTGGATAACGATGTATGCTAGTTTTCAGAGATAAGAAAAGTTAAAGAGCTTTGAGAGTTGAGGTGGAAAATGCCTACATGACAGGATTGGAGATGTAAATAGTAAGCTAGAGAACCTTAACAATGCCAGACTTAGAGTATACGTCTCCTATCAGTTAGGACTTCCAAGACATTAAATTATAGTACCACTGGCAGTCAAGCACCACGGAGAGATGACGCACTCATACAAATAAAATAATTAGGCTTAACTAGACAAATAATCAAGGTACTTAACTAAGAGTACACTTGTAAAATGAAAGGCAATAATAGCAGCAGGAAAAATAGAGTATACACACTATAATTATATAAAGATCATATATAAGGGAGAGATACCAGGTGTACCTCACTGACACCTAAATAACATATAATAGAAAAGACAAAGTGGAAACACCTCCCAAATACGTGATAATATAAACATAAATGCAAATAACCTGAGATATAGGTAGTAATTCGCAAACAGAATCTGTATAGAAAATTAAAAAGCTAACATAGCGTAATACAGTACTAAAAGAGTGAGTATATTAGTGAAAATGAATGCACTCACAAACAAAATAAAACTTCAGGCTTCTCACCCTCCAAAGGGTAGCAATCTTAGTGGATAGTCCTCCTCCGTAGGATATATAAAAGAATAGGAAACAAATATAGTGAAGCATGTAATTATATTACAGAATCATATTTATTGGTCACACTTACAGGAGAAAAGAATTGACAGGCATATCTCCAAATCACATGGAACTCCAAGACCGATATAGAAAAAGTCCAATAGAAGATCCAATGGGACAGGCAGGATACAATGGAAATAAAATTAAAATAAAATAAATATAAAAACTACATATAGGATATAAAAACAAATAGCAGCATATATAGGCTTGGATACACATTCTGAGTATGCACTCAGTGTGCACTTCCTGTTAGTCCGGCCGGATATAGGAGACAGCTGCTCTCTGTACCCGTCGGACCATCATGCTGCAGGGTTCGGCCACGCTACAACAGAGGGAGTGACAGGAGAGAGCGCTGAGCGCTTCCCTTCTGTCAGCCCCTCTCCTCAGGCTGCGCCCGGGCGGTGCGGTCCGCCCTCATGGACGCACCGCCCGGGCAAAGCTGCAGCCGCCTGAGGCTCTCTACAGAGCGCTCGGGCGGCTGCAGCATGGGGGGGCCGGCGGGGTTGGTCATGGCACCCCCCACCCTGGTGGCACCTGGGGCGGACCGCCCTCTATGCCCCCCGTCTTAGTACGCCACTGGCTGTAGGGATTGATTTATTTAGCTATACTGTATTTTCTACACCTACCTGCTTAGTGCTGTAGTGATTGCTTGATTGATTGACTGATTTACTCTGTTTTTCTGCATCTACCTTCTTATTGCTGCAGGGATTTATTTGTTTAGAATGTGTTTACCTTCCTACTGCCGTTATGATTTATTTATTTAGATTGTTATTTTTTGTCCCAACTTTTTTGCTGTAGGGATGTATTTTCTCTTATGACTTTTCTGCATTTTCCTATTTTGGGCCCCCCTGTCTGGGGATGGTTTTTTGCTTGGGTTTGGGGGGGGGGTTCCTTTTTTCCCTCCCTCCCTCCCTCTACTTTTCCGGGTGGCTTTGTCCCCTTCACTTTTCGTCCGTTTTGCGGCCGCCGGAAAGCTGACCGCTTCCTGTTGCTGACCGCCGGGACCCCGGAGTAAGACTGGTTAGTCTACCCCCAAAGGGGAGAAAGAGAGTGATGAGGGAGGGAGGGAGGGGAAGAAAGAGGGAAGGAGGGAGGGGGGGAAAGAGAGTGACAAGGGAGGTAAGGAGGGGGAGAAAGAGAGTGACAAGGGGCTGGAGGGAGAAAGAGAGTGACAAGGGAGGGATGGAGGGGAGAGAGAGTGACAAGGAGGGAGGGGAGAAAGAGTGATGAGGAGGGAGGGGAGAAATAAAGGAAAGGGAGAGGAGGGGAGAAAAGAAGTGACAAGGGAGGAGGGAGGGAGAAAGAGAGTGACAAGGGAGGGTGGGGAGAGAGAGACAAGGGAGGGATAGGGAGAAAGAGAGTGATGAGGGAGGGAGGGGGGGGAGAAAGAGAGATGAGGATGAGGGGGGGAGAAAAGAGAGGACAAGGGGGACATAGGGGGAGAAAGAGAGCGACAAGGGAGGGAGGGGAAAAGAGAGTGACAAGGAGAGAAGGAGGGGGAGAAAGAGAGTGACAAGGGAGAGAAGGAGGGGGAGAAAGAGAGTGACAAGGGAGGGAGGGAGGGAGGGGGAGAAAGAGAGTGACAAGGTTGGCAGGGAGGGAGGGGGAGAAAGAGAGTGACAAGGAAGGGAGGGGGAGAAAGAGAGTGACAAGGGAGGGAGGGGGAGAAAGAGAGTGACAAGGAAGGGAGAGAGATTGACATCCATCACACACACACACACACAATCATGCAAACCTTACACACACAGAAACACACAATGCATTCCTTGCACACACTAAATGCACCCCGTACACACACTCAATGCACCCCTTACAGACGCACACACTGCATCCCGTACATACAAATAAACACACCTTGCAGCCCTTACACATACAAACACAGATTCACACAATGCATTCCTTACTCACATATCAGGACATCCCCTACACACTCCACCCCCTGTGAACAAACTCATTGGTGGAACATGAAGGTGGACCTTGGGATCCAGACCTTGAGCTGTGTAAAGGGCCCCTAAAAAATGGAGCTGCTTCCCGTTTTCCCAGAACATTGATTTTTGTGACCACAGTTACAAACAGCCTCCAGAGAGCCTGTTCTACACCAGAACAGTGGAGCCAGACTGCAGCTAGAGCCCATAATCATCCTCATCTGGTTGTAAGTAGGCAATCTAGCATATTATTTGTGGCACTAATCTCTAATTTACCTCACATTAAAGAAACACTATAGTCCCCAGAACCACTGCAGCTTAATGTAGTGGTTCTGGTGTCTATAGCCTGTCCCTGCAGGCCTTTTAATGTAAACACGGCGGCACTGCAGCACTGGCGTTAGTTAACATGACAGATCATATGGGTGTGCATTGTGATGTCACATGGGGGGGCGGCAAACTTTACTTTTGCCTAGGTCGGCAAAAATCCTTGCACCGGCACTGGCCGAGTGTCACGTGACTACCCGGCGCTCAGTCTGACACTGCGTCTGCCAGACATCCAGAGGTCCCCCTGCTATGTCAGGGTCTACAAAGGTAGAAAAATAATTGGAAGGGTTTAGGGGGCTACTAATATGGATGGGGAAGGGGTAGGTAGAAAAATAATTGGAAAGGGTTAGGGGGGCTACTAATAAGGATAGGGGTAGGTAGAAAAATAATTGGAAAGGTTTAGGGGGGATACTAATATGGATGGGAGGAGGTGGGTGGTAGAAAAATTATTGGAAGGGGTTAGGGGAGTACTAATATGAGTGAAAGGGGTAGGGTGGGTTCTAATATGCATGGAAGGGGTTAGGGAGTACTAATATGCATGGGGGGGTACTAATATGCATGGAAGGGGTAAGGGGGTTAATATGTGTGGAAGGGGTAGGTGGGGTTCTTTTGTGCATGGAAGGGGTAGGGGTGTTTCTAATATTCATGGGATGGGTAGGGGTGGTTCTAATATTCATGGAAGGGGTAGGTGGGGTTCTAATATAAATGGAAGGGGTAGAGACGGGTAGTAAAATGTATGGAATGCATTTCTGACAGTGTCACTGAATGGAAGTTAGGAAATGTGGTCACCCTAAGTCAGGGGCAGTATTACACAATCTGTATATGTATAAAAAAATATAAAAAGTAATCTGCAAAGTACAAAATGTTTGTGTCATATGTCGTGCTGAAAATTAAGCTAGGAATGTGCATATTTTTAAAAAATCATTTTTAGAATAATGATACAGACATTTTATTTCTTACATTTGTGATGATTCTTTTTTCCTCTCTATATTCAAGGGACACTATAGTCACCAGAACCACAACAGCTAAACGTAGTAGTTCTGGTGTCTATTGCATGTCTTTGCAGGCTTTTTAATGTAAGCACAGC
Source organism: Pelobates cultripes (assembly GCA_933207985.1). NCBI lineage: Eukaryota > Metazoa > Chordata > Amphibia > Anura > Pelobatidae > Pelobates > Pelobates cultripes. The sequence continues at coordinate 18,105,238 of OW240914.1, forward strand.
CATTTCGTTAAAAGGCAGTATTTACATTACTGATGAGGAATACCTTTAGTGGACACTCAGATGGCCACTAGAGGTGCTTCCTAGTCGAGACATGAATGCCGTCCTATGAAGTATCTGCGCATGGGCGGCAAAGCTGCGCATGCGCACCAGAGAGCAATGACGCTTCTGAATAGAATCGTTTTATTGCTCCCTGCTTGCACCCTCCTATTTCGTCATTTTGATGAAATAGGGGGCGCGGCATCAGGAGGATCCCAGTGATGTATCCGGGTAAGTAAAACCCCTTCCCTGTAGTGACCCTTTAAAGTTATTATTTAATCATTTAAATAGCGACTGCAAATTCCGTAGCGCTGTACAATGGGATAAACAACTCCTAGTTTACGTAATAAGAATATACCCGGTGAGTAAAAATGCTATCCCCCCCAGATTTTTTGGGGTTCCTACAACCATGTGTACGGTTACACGGAAGAGCATTATGTCGGTTACACAGAAGAGCGTATTGTACATTTACACAGAAGGATGTTATGTACAGTTGCACAGAAGAAGGTTACGTACAGTTACAGAGAAGAGTGTTAATTACAGTTACACAGAAGTGTGTTATGTGCTATTAATTTGAAGAAGTGTTATGTACATTGTGGCAAAACCGACCTCGCCACGTGTCCTTGGAGGGGGCTGCTTGCCCGCCTCTTGCCTTTGGACTATGGCCCTGCAGGTTAAACTGTTTATTTTCCCTGCAGAAAGGCTTATTCGTGTGATCTGAGTGCCATTCATCTAATAATGTGCAGTCAGATCCAAGCTATCTGGGGATATGTAGAAATGTGTGTTTTATGTACTAAATGTGTCAGTATGTAATTTTATGTCTTTTACTGTCTTTTTGTCTGCCATGTGGGTAATGGAGTTTGGCTCTGTCTTTGGAGATAATTAGATTCCTTCTCCAATTATCTCCAGGGCAGAAGGGAGGAAGCCAGGATGCATTGTGGGGATGTTTTACTTTTACTGTTTGAGCCAGGGGGAACAAAAGATACTTTTACTAACTTTTGAACCCCTGGTCTGATTCATGCCATTTTTTAATATGTTGTTCCCCTGAATGGATTGATTGTGAATATGTATTTTTATGCGAATGTGATGTATATTTTGGGAGTTATGAATGTTGTGTAAAAACTGTATTTTCCCTACCTATGATAATTGTATTTCCCTGTGTGTACAGATAATTAGTTTACAGGTAGAGGGGAGGGCTATGTGTGGGATGTAACTATTGTGTGATTGGTTAATGTACGTTACTGTGTGTGTCCCTCCCCTTCATGGGAGCACCTAATAAAAAGGGCTGCAAGCTAGCAGCCAGAGAGTTCTATTTTTACCCTCAACTTGAGTCCTGTCTCTTATTGGGGGAATCTGCTACAAGGGATTGCTATGCTAGGCATATTCCCTTGCTATAATCACTGAGCTCTTGTAAGAGCTTGTTCCTGCTTCGTTCTGAAGGGAGATAGCTGCAGCCTGCGGTGCTTATGGTGTCTGGTGGAGTGCTTGGAGTCCTCTGGAAGCGCTAGGAGCATCTTTCAACGGAGGTACCCAGTCAGGGTGCCAGGTGATCCGTTACATTGGTGGCAAGCGGCGGGATCGTTCCCACAGACTACAGGACAGCTACAGGCGACACCATTCCGTGGATTTACAATTTGAGGGCAACGCATGTCTGAGTACAGCGACCCTGACAGCAACAGCATGGAACCAGCAGTGTCATACGAGGAGGAGGACCTGGATGGCCGGGATGCATTAAGGAAAGGCATCTGGTACCAGGCCCTGGATAATGTACAGTACCAGCGGGGTGAGAGTCTCCCCAGTGAAGAGCAGCGGTTGCAGAAGCAAGTGGCCCTGCGGATGCCCTTCCTGGGAGAGCAGCCCCTAGATGATTGGTGTGAAGGAATTGGAGCACCGGGTGTGACAAACCTAGCCACTCGGACTATAACTGGACACTATGCCTTTAAGGGTTGCCTATAGATCTGGAGAGAGATGCGTTGTACCTATATGTGCCTGCTTCATGTATTCCCTGCATTGCCTGTACCTATCTGTTCCGCCGAATGCAAATGGCGGTTTGTATGGGGATTCTCGTTCGTTTCACGAACGGCACTTTGGAGGGCCGTTCGTGAAACGAATGCGATACCCCCTAATAGCCCACACACTTAGAGGCGTGTGGCGCTAGTTAACCGATTGCAACATTGTTGCAATCGGTTATTAGAGGCTCTCCTGGGTGGCCGTCGTTCGACTACCGACCATGCGGCGGTCGGCCATCTTGGATCCCTGGTTCTTCAGCGGGTCCGTGTCGTCGAACGCATAGCATTGCCAACAGTTATTCGACGGCACGAACACCGCTGAGCCTCCAGGACGTTCGGGAGTTTCAGGACCAGGTTCACTAAAAGCAATCGGTTCTTTTCGTGGGTTTTGAAAGAAATATGTTTTCTGTGCGGCGTTCGGTTATTTTAGCTGGGATCTGAGCGGCAATCTCACGAATGATGCGCCCAGACCCCAGCTATCTACCGAACGTCCATTCGTGTAAATCCACCGTATATTGTACCAGTTGTAGATTTTTGTGTGAATTGCCGGTTCTGCTGCACGAGGGGATAATCCCCTTAACGGTGCATTCTGGGAGGATGATCCCTCTCGTGCAGCGGTGCCTGATGGGAGAAATATGTGGTACTGTAAGTCCCCCATGTAGTCCCCTCCTGTACAACCCCTGTAATGTCAGTTTGGAAACCCCTTGCATGGGGAATTGCATAAATACTGTGACCTGTGATTAAAACCTCAGTTGACTCCCAGCCTATGTGTCGTCTAGTTCTTGGGAAGGAAGGGTTACTGCAGTGCTGTTTGGATTATTATATGCTGATTCCCTGGATTATCCTTTGTTGTTCCTGTTACCCAGCGGAGATATCGTGGATCATACTGCCTCTCCGCTACAATTGGTGGCAAGCGACGGGATTGAATTTACACAGCAAAGCAACGTTCGGCAGATTTTTAAACGAATCAAGGAACAAGCATTCGGGAATTAGCGCATTCGAATAAACCTCACGAACAGCGGGTGAATGGGAACAGATTACGCCCTGCTAAAACGGAGCACATTAAAGGAGCTGCTGGAAGCAAGAGGAGCAATCGCCAGTAACAAGGCAAAGGCTGTCCTGATTGCGGAGCTCATGGAAGGAGACAGAGCCGCAGCTGCTGCAGCACCTCAAATGGAGGGACAAACCAACGAATTTACAGCGGAATTCCGAGCACGGATGGCTTTATTTCCTGAACCACCATCTACAGAGATGATTAACCGGCTGTTCGCTGATGTACAGGAGTACATTATGGCTAGAGGACCGCCAGGAAACCAGCAAGCCAGAGAAAGAGCCGCAACGCCAGTCCATCTTTTCCCAGGGAAAGCCAAAATCCCATATCAAGCCTTCAAAAGCTATGTGGAGACAGAGGGTGGCGTTGACGACTATTTACAGGATTTCGAGAGACTGTGTTTGCTTCACGAAATTAATGATGCAGACAGAGTACCCCTACTAGCGGGGAGATTATCTGGGCGAGCCGCCGAAGCGTACCGGGCAGTACCAGATGAGGATAGTAGAGACTACGCTAAAGTAAAACGGGCCATCCTAGCCCGGTATGCCATCACATCAGAGGCATACCGAAAGAAGTTTCGGGACATTAAAAAACCCACTAAGGACACCCATGTGGAATGGGCGCACCAGTTGCAACGAGCTGCCAAGGGGTGGCTGGAGGCCGCCCAAGTTGATACATTGGAGGGTCTGTTCCAGCTAATGGTACTGGAACAATTCTTCAATGGCGTCCCGACCTACCTACAAAACTGGATCCGGGACAGAAAGCCACACACCCTGCAGGAAGCGGCTAATATGGCAGACGATTTCCAGGACAATCGGAGAGATCAACCCATACCAACCCGAGCCACCATTCCCCCTACAACGACCAGCCCTCCAGGGGGCCCCGCAACGTACCAGCGACCAGGGGCAAACCAGAATTCCTACCCCCCCAGATATTCAGCACGTCCACCAATCCGGTGCCATACCTGCAACCAACAGGGGCACATCCAGAGAGACTGTCCACGGAACCGGCCTCGACCCAGCTGGAATACCGCCGCCCCGAACAACCGTGCCGCAGTCCATTGTCTACAGGCCGAATCCTACCAAGATCTGGAGTTGGGGACAACCCGGGAGGAACCCCTCGGTACTCTACACGAGGTGAACCCGATCCAGGCCGCCTCCGATAACCGCCAAGGGCACCGCCAGGAAGTACACATGGAGGGGAGGAAAGTACAAGGACTTCGTGACTCTGGAGCCACCCTAACTCTAGTACGCAGTCATCTGGTACCAAAGCCCAAGCTCACGGGGGACTGTGTGGCTGTGCGGGTGGCTGGGGGAGCCATTTACAAAGTACCCACGGCCAAGGTGCACTTGAATTGGGGAGCGGGGCACGGGAATGTATATGTGGGGATGATGCAAGACTTGCCAGCGGATGTGATTTTGGGCAACGATTTGGGGGAGCTGAGTTCAGCGTTTGTTCCACAGCCCACCATACAAGAAGCATACCCGGTTGTGACCCGGCAACAGGCCCGCACCACGGCACCATCCGAACACTCTGAGGCTCAGGTAAGCAATGACCCTCCCCTACCCCCTATCATGCCCTGGGCCAATTCCATAGAGTTCGGGGCCGAAGTAGCCCTAGATCCTTCGTTGCAGGTATACAAAGACCGCATGGATAAAAATCAAGCCGGGTTAGAGGGGGAAAGATATATCTGGGACAAAGGACTACTATATCGGCACGCAGAGAAGGTAGTGTCCGGGTCAATACCGTTGCCCATTAAACAGCTAATAGTGCCTCGAAAGTATAGGTTAGAGCTGTTACGCATAGCCCATGATATCCCTCTGTCTGGACACCTAGGCATCAGTCGGACCAAGCACAGGCTGACCCAAAATTTCTTTTGGCCAGGTATTTCCCAGGATATTAAGCGATATTGTCAGACCTGCGATACCTGCCAAAGGGTAGGCAAGAGGGGGGACAGATACAAAGCCCGACTACGGTCTCTGCCCATCATTGAAGAACCATTCAGTAGGGTGGCAGTAGACATCATAGGTCCCCTTGCAAAACCCAGCCCCTCCGGCAAGAAATATGTCCTAACTGTGGTGGACTACGCCACCCGGTACCCCGAGGCAGTGGCCCTAACGAACGTACACGCAGAAACGGTAGCCGAGGCCCTGATGAGGATATTCACCCGGGTAGGATTTCCCCGGGAGATTATCTCCGATAGAGGCACCCAGTTTACTGCTGAAGTGATCAGCTCTGGAAAATATGTGGGATACAACAAATCCTCAACTCCCCATATCACCCCCAGTCCATGGGCTCTGTGAACGGTTTAACGGAACCCTGAAACAAATGATCCGCACGTTCATGGACACCCAAAAGACTGGGAGCGGTTTTTACCCCACCTACTGTTCGCATATCGAGAAGTGCCGCAAGAATCCACCGGATTCTCTCCGTTCGAATTATTATTCGGGAGGAGAGTGAGGGGACCTCTTGACTTGATACGGGAACACTGGGAGGGAGACGAAACCATTAATGGCACCCCTATCTTACCATATGTGCTCGAGTTCAGGGAACGCCTGGAGAGGCTAACCCAGACCGTCCGAGACAATCTCCAGGTAGCGCAACAACGACAGCGCAGATGGTATGATAAGGGAGCCAGGGACCGCAGCTTCCAGGTGGGGCAGAAAGTCCTAATCTTGCGACCAGTCCACAAAGATAAGCTGCAGGCTTCCTGGCAGGGCCCATACAAAGTGGTGGAACAGATCTGTGACACCACCTATGTGATCGGCCCGGTTACCGGCGTGGGAGGCAAACGCATGCTCCATGTGAACATGCTCAAGCCATACCACGAACGACTGAGGAAGTCACCGCAATCTGTGCCCCTGCCACGGAAGATTTTGATAACCTACCCCTACCCGATCTCCTAGACCAAGAGGGCCAGAGCGGAGATCTGGGAGAGGTACAGCTAGGAGAAAGATTAAATGCCCAAGAACGGGCCCAGGTACAAAAGTTGCTTCGGGAAAAGAAGGCCACGTTTTCCAATTTACCCGGCTATACCCCGTTGGCTACCCATAAGGTAGAAACGTTAGATCCGACCCCCTTGCGCCAACCCCCATACCGCACTCCAGAAGCAGTCAAGGAAAATATGCGCAAGGAAATTGAGGAGATGATTCAGCTAGGAGTAATAGAGCACTCGGACAGCCCCTGGGCCTCCCCGGTAGTACTGGTGCCAAAACGGGACGGGACGACCCGTTTCTGCGTAGACTACCGACGGCTCAACGATAAAACGACCTCTGACGCATATCCCATGCCCCGAATAGACGAACTCCTCGACAAGATGGCCAGGGGTCAATACCTAACCACTATAGACTTGTGCAAAGGGTACTGGCAGATTCCCTTAGCGGAAGACGCCATCCCTAAGTCGGCTTTTGTCACCCCGTTTGGCCTGTATCAGTTTAAGGTCATGCCATTCGGGATGAAAAACGCTCCAGCTACCTTCCAGAGAATGGTGGACAGACTATTAGATGGGTTCCAGGAGTATGCCTGCGCGTATCTAGATGATATCGCCATATTCAGCCACTCCTGGCACGAACATCTGGTTCACATAGGAGCCATTCTAGACCGAATCCGAGAGGCCGGACTGACCCTAAAACCCAGCAAATGCCATATCGGTATGGCGGAAGTCCAGTATCTGGGCCACCGGGTAGGGAGTGGGCAACAGAAACCCGAACCTGCTAAAATAGAGGCAGTCGCCCAATGGCCTACCCCTCGCACCAAGACCCAAGTGCTCGCCTTTTTAGGGACCGCCGGGTACTACCGGAAGTTTGTGGCCAACTATAGCGCCCTCGCCAAACCCCTCACAGACCTGACCCGCAAGAACCTCCCTAAGTTAGTAGTCTGGGCCCCAGAGTGTGAGCAGGCGTTCCAACAGCTCAAGACGGCGCTTGTTAACTCCCCTGTACTTTCTGCTCCTGATCCAACTAAACGCTTTCTCGTCCACACAGACGCTTCTATGTTTGGATTGGGAGCAGTATTGAGCCAAGTTGGACCCGATGGCGGCGAGCACCCCGTAGCTTACCTAAGCCGAAAACTTTTACCCAGGGAAGTAAGCTACACCGCCATTGAAAAGGAGTGCCTGGCTGTGGTGTGGGCCCTCAAGAAGTTGCAACCCTACTTATACGGGCAACCCTTCACTTTACTCACGGATCACAACCCGTTGGTGTGGCTGAACAGGGTGTCCGGAGACAATGCCAGGCTGCTGCGTTGGAGTTTGGCGCTGCAGCCTTTTGACTTTACTATCCACTACCGCCCTGGGAAGCAGAATGGCAACGCCGACGGGTTGTCTAGACAAACAGACTTGGAACCGTGATTCGTGAGTACTCCTCCGGACATCCCCAAGCCGATCCGTTGGGATCAGACTGTGTATGCCGGCTTGGTTCTGGGGGAGCATTGTGGCAAACCTAGCCACTCGGACTATAACTGGACACTATGCCTTTAAGGGTTGCCTATAGATCTGGAGAGAAGATGCGTTGTACCTGTATATGCCTGCTTCATGTATTCCCTGCATTGCCTGTACCTATCTGTTCCGCCGAATGCAAATGGCGGTTTGTATGGGGATTCTCGTTCGTTTCACGAACGGCACTTTGGAGGGCCGTTCGTGAACCGAATGCGATACCCCCTAATAGCCCACACACTTAGAGGCGTGTAGCGCTAGTTAACCGATTGCAACATTGTTGCAATCGGTTATTAGAGGCTCTCCTGGGTGGCCGTCGTTCGACTACCGACCATGCGGCGGTCGGCCATCTTGGATCCCTGGTTCCTCAGCGGGTCCGTGTCGTCGAACGCATAGCATTGCCAACAGTTATTCGACGGCACGAACACCGCTGAGCCTCCAGGACGTTCGGGAGTTTCAGGACCAGGTTCACTAAAAGCAATCGGTTCTTTTCGTGGGTTTTGAAAGAAATATGTTTTCTGTGAGGCGTTCGGTTATTTTAGCTGGGATCTGAGCGGCAATCTCACGAATGATGTGCCCAGACCCCAGCTATCTACCGAACGTCCATTCGTGTAAATCCACCGTATATTGTACCAGTTGTAGATTTTTGTGTGAATTGCCGGTTCTGCTGCACGAGGGGATAATCCCCTTAACGGTGCATTCTGGGAGGATGATCCCTCTCGTGCAGCGGTGCCTGATGGGAGAAATATGTGGTACTGTAAGTCCCCCATGTAGTCCCCTCCTGTACAACCCCTGTAATGTCTGTTTGGAAACCCCTTGCAAGGGGAATTGCATAAATACTGTGACCTGTGATTAAAAACCTCAGTTGACTCCCAGCCTATGTGTCGTCTAGTTCTTGGGAAGGAAGGGTTACTGCAGTGCTGTTTGGATTATTATATGCTGATTCCCTGGATTATCCTTTGTTGTTCCTGTTACCCAGCGGAGATATCGTGGATCATACTGCCTCTCCGCTACACCGGGTATGGCAGGAGATTTGGCTGGAAGATGCCTACCAGGCGCTCTGGTGGTATGGGGCACAGTACCTGCCCTGGACAGCCGAGCATGACAAGCCAGAGGGAGAGGAGTTTGATGGTCCTGGCTTGTTATGGGAGGCTTTTTCAGAGCCTGAATTTGGGAGCCCTACACAAGCCCGGTTCAGTGATCTCTTGGAGAGGAGGGAGAGCAGGTATGACTGGGACGACACTCACGACATTGAGCAAGACCTGGCTCACCTAGCAACCCTGGAGTGGGAACTGGAGCAGGACTACCGAGATCTCTTCCACTCCATTGAGAAGATTCAGCAAGACAGCAAGGTGACAGAGCCAGAGCCAGACCCATTCAGAGGGGACGAGATGGTACAGTTTTACTGGGAAGAACCCCAGGTGGCCGGTAGAGATGGGTCTCTCCACCGGTCCTGCAGGGAATTGGGAGCCCAGTCTCCATTCCCCAGCAGCAGTGTAAAGTGCAGGGAGAGGAGAGCAGTATCCTCCCTCCCCAGCGGCAGGCTGAGTTACAGGGGGCAGAGGTAGTTGTTCCTGCCCCCCAGCAGCAGAGTGATATGCCAGGAAGGCAGTGTGAAGTCCAGGGAGAGGAGAGCAGCGTCCTCCCTCCCCAGCGGCAGGCTGAGTTACAGGGGGCAGAGGTAGTTGTTCCTGCCCCCCAGCAGCAGAGTGATATACCGGGAAGGCAGTGTAAAGTGCAGGGAGAGGAGAACAGCGTCCTCCCTCCCCAGCGGCAGGCTGAGTTACAGGGGGCAGAGGTAGTTGTTCCTGCCCCCCAGCAGCCAAGTGATATGCCGGGAAGGCAGTGTGAAGTCCAGGGAGAGGAGAGCAGTGTCCTCCCTCCCCAGCGGCAGCGTGATTTTTGGGGAATTGGGAGCCCAGTCTCCATTCCCCAGCGGCAGTATGATGTTTTGGGAATTGGGAGCCCAGTCTCCATTCCCCAGCAGCAGCACAGATTATTGGGAATTGGGAGCCCCGTCTCCATTCCCCAGCGGCAGAGTGTCCTACCGGGAATAGAGAGCCCAGTCTCCTTTCCCCAGCAGCAGGACTCTGTATTGGGAGCAGAGACAGTCGGTCTCCCTTCCCCGCAGCTGGAAGTATGTATGAGAGAGGAGCATGTTACACCCTCTCTCCAGCGGCAGCCTAACCCACCAAGGGGAGATGTTGAGCCCCGCAACTGTGCAGATGGGACCGTAGTCTCTGCGCTTACAGCCCAAGGGGTAGAGACGGTCGGTCCTGTTCCCCAGCCCCAGAGCTGTGTACCCAGAGGGGAGACGGTCGGTCTCTCCCTCCCACAACCAGGCTCCAATCAGGCTACTTCGGTGGTAGCACTGGCACCAGGGCAGAGTACCGCTCGTCTCTGCCCACTCAGCAACCCACCAAGGCAGTCTACCAGCTCCCCACACAGCCGTGGTGAGGCACCTGGACATGGACAAGTTGCTACTTTATCCAGGTGGAGTAAACATTTATTGTGGGTGGGCTGTACTGCTGCTTGTGCTTCGTGGGTGGGTTGCTGGACTAACCAGGGCACTGACCGGCAGGAGGTCAGATACCCTGTTAGTCTGGGGGGCAAAGGGGAGAAGTGTGGCAAAACCGACCTCGCCACGTGTCCTTGGAGGGGGCTGCTTGCCCGCCTCTTGCCTTTGGACTATGGCCCTGCAGGTTAAACTGTTTATTTTCCCTGCAGAAAGGCTTATTCGTGTGATCTGAGTGCCATTCATCTAATGATGTGCAGTCAGATCCAAGCTATCTGGGGATATGTAGAAATGTGTGTTTTATGTAATTTTATGTCTTTTACTGTCTTTTTGTCTGCCATGTGGGTAATGGAGTTTGGCTCTGTCTTTGGAGATAATTAGATTCCTTCTCCAATTATCTCCAGGGCAGAAGGGAGGAAGCCAGGATGCATTGTGGGGATGTTTTACTTTTACTGTTTGAGCCAGGGGGAACAAAGATACTTTTACTAACTTTTGAACCCCTGGTCTGATTCATGCCATTTTTTAATATGTTGTTCCCCTGAATGGATTGATTGTGAATATGTATTTTTATGCGAATGTGATGTATATTTTGGGAGTTATGAATGTTGTGTAAAAACTGCATTTTCCCTACCTATGATAATTGTATTTCCCTGTGTGTACAGATAATTAGTTTACAGGTAGAGGGGAGGGCTATGTGTGGGATGTAACTATTGTGTGATTGGTTAATGTATGTTACTGTGTGTGTCCCTCCCCTTCATGGGAGCACCTAATAAAAAGGGCTGCAAGCTAGCAGCCAGAGAGAGTTCTATTTTTACCCTCAACTTGAGTCCTGTCTCTTATTGGGGGAATCTGCTACAAGGGTTTGCTATGCTAGGCATATTCCCTTGCTATAATCACTGAGCTCTTGTAAGAGCTTGTTCCTGCTTCGTTCTGAAGGGAGATAGCTGCAGCCTGCGGTGCTTATGGTGTCTGGTGGAGTGCTTGGAGTCCTCTGGAAGCGCTAGGAGCATCTTTCAACGGAGGTACCCAGTCAGGGTGCCAGGTGATCCGTTACATACATCTTATCTGAAGAGCGAAATTTACATTTTATCGGAAGAATGGAATGTGCAGTTCCTCTCCTGTACATCTCTGAAGGTCCTGAATTGTCTGTGCCCCAGGACTTGACCGACTTTGTCCGTGCCTTACTGATTGACCTGCTCTGCCTGTGCCCCATTGATTGGACTGCTTTATCTGTGCCCCATTGATTGGCCTGCCTTGTCTGTGCCCCATTGACCTGACCTGTGCTGTCTGTGCCAGAATGTCTGCATGCCAAGCCTACTGCCACATACTCACGCTTGTGCATTGCATGCGCTGCCCAACTTGCCTCGGTCATTATATGGGGTGCTGCCCCTAACTCCCTGCTGGTGACACTTGTCCCCTATACTCCTAGAGGTCACTTTGCATGGGACTGCTGCAAAGGAAAACCCTTATCCGGGTTAACAGCGCAGACAATGACTACTATGGCAGTGACCGCCTCTGTGGAATTAGGCTTTAGCCAGGGTCCTCGCTTAAGCTTATCGGGAGTGTAACGCTAGAGGGCCCACCTTTAAAATGGCAGGTGACTTGAATGAGTTAGACTCTCCTAGAGGAGAGCAGGCAAGGGCACATAAGCGCTACTGGAAGGGTGAAGGCCCTGAACCAGTGACTTGAATGAGTCAGACTTTCCTTGAGGAGATCAGACAAGTGCACATGAGCGCTACTGGAAGGGTGAATGCCCTGAACCAGGCTCCAGGAAAGATAAGACTCCGAGGAGTGACTAGCCCTTCTGCAATCGGCCAGACGGCCCTGCCTATATGGCGCGGGGGAGGCGATGACCACCGGACTTGGCGGTGACCACCTTCTTAACAAGGCAGACGACTTGAAGGAGTCGGACTCTCCGAGAGGAGAGCAAGCAAGGGTGCATCAGCACTACAGGTAGGGTGAAGGCCCAGAACCAGACGCCCAGAAAGATTAGACTCCTGAGAAGTGTCTAGCCCTGATACGATCGGCCTTGACGGCCAGACGACACTGTCTATGTGGCGCAGGGGTGAAGGTCTCCGTAACCCCCCCCCCGCCACTATGGCCGCCATAGCTGAATGGAGGGTGGACCGGTTCCCTCGGAGGGAGAGGACGATGGGGGTGTGGATTGTGATGGTGGCCCCTAGTGGCACCATGAGATGTAGAACAAAGTCCACTACAGGGGCCCCGACAACTGTGGAAGAAGAGGTCATCTTGTGGATCACCTTAAACGAACCCCTGTTTGACCCTCGATCCATTGCTCACCTGGTTTATTTGGAATGGTCTCTGCCCGATCACCTGGCACCATTGGTGCGTTTCTGGGCCCGTAGACTGCTGGCTTAAGAAGCCCGCAGGATAATTTGAGCAGTATTCCCAGCCTGGCTCCCGAACAAAGTAGCCGCAAACCCAGACTTAGACCCCGATGGGGCACTGCAGTTTTGCTGGTTAAGCACCTGTCTAGTATTCAGGAGATCCTGAGTGTGGCCCACCACAGTGCCTATACTATTAAGTCCGCACTGGCAAGCCAATTGTTCTCTGCTACATGAGTGAGTTGTGATAGCGGAACATACGAGGAAGTATAATATGTGTCCTTTTTTACATGGAAATACTTAACAGAGGCTTATCTAAGCTCCAACCCATGCCTTTTATAGGGGATTGGACCCTTGACCCGGAATTTCACACTTGCCTCCACTTCCGGATGACATCCCAGACGTGGCTCCGAGTCTGGGGTGGCAGATGAACCTATCCTAAATGCAATTTGGACCGCTGGAGGTGCTTGGGAAAGGGATCTGAGCCCCTCGGAGTCCCTGCACGAGTCTATGATTGAATGTATATTCAATCGTAGCACAACACATTTCAACCAGTACATTGGTCGCAATGCGTTGTGCTATTGTTTTTTATATTTATTTCTATGTAATAAAGAAACATTTTGAGCTATATTTGGTTCCTGAAATTCTATCCAGGTAGATTTGAAGCATCTTTTTCCCTGGGGGACCATCACCACTGCGGCTATTTGTCGTTCTGGAACTACTTACCTGCTATTACAGTAGAGAGACGACTTATATGGCTCTCCAAATTGTGAGTTTTTCCTGTTATACATATATTTGAATATTTTCTCATATATGTTGCCCTATGAAGGTTATATTTATTACAGATTGTTGAAAAACTATCCATTGTGTGCGCCAACCTCTCTCTTTTTTTCGATAATAAAACCTGGTTGGCAGGTTGGGAGGAATTAAGGACATTCAGGAATACCTGAACTATCTGAAGAGATCTTTCTTGTTTTCCACGCGTTGGGACCCGGATGCGACTCTTCGTCGATATAGGACATCTTGCTGTACGGTCTACCTGGACGAGCTTGCCGGACCCCCTGAGAGGTACCTCCCAGACCGAAAGGTCAGACGCTCCCTGCGTTTTCTCTTGTTCGAGTCCCTGGATTTCGTTTTCAACCAGGGAAATATCGACCTCCTCTACATCTCAAGGAGTAGAGTCCTGGAGGGCGGATTTGACGCAAGGGAGTGCCTCCTACGCTCTCCTCTGCCTGAGTTCTCGTACGTATGGATTAGTTTTCTCTGGGAGGACCCGGCATCAAGACATTAGTCCATGGAGGAGGACCCATCAGGCCCCGACCAGTTCGGCTGGATGACGGACCCGTTTGCTCAGTGATGGACGCTTCCCTCCAGGAATGTTTGACATGGAGACGCGGACGAGTCTCCTCTGTTTGTTTGGTCTCAGAACCTTTCTACAGGTACCTCAGTCTGCTGGTACTTTGGAATTATGATCTCTGCTTCGGCAGAGTCGAACCTAGTTCCTGGATTCCCTGGACCCTTGCTCATTTGATCTCGGGAATTGTAAGACTTTGGTCTGCATGGCGACCCTGACGTAGTTGGGTCTGGTACGGATCTCCTAATTTTTCTACCGCTTTTACAGGGTTCGGGTATTGTTCGGTCACTTTATTACCGGGGACTGCCATATTATTTAGATTAGGTAGCGCGTACAACTGTTGTCGGCGGGCCTCACTCTGCTTAGAATTCCCTTTATGATTCCTGAGGATGGGTATTCATCTCCCCAGGGGGTACACACATTTTTGTCATGCTCCTATGGTGGGTTCTGTCGGGTTTTGCCCATTCTCTGACTCTGGATTTATTTCCGTTATTATACCTTGTTTTTCTTTCAGATGGGTTCGGCGGTTCGGACCCTAGTTGTCTATCAGCCTTAGTCGGACCCGAGGGTCATATTCTTACTTTGGTAGCGCTCCCACCTTTAGGCGGTTTTCGATGTCACCGTTTGGTTAACCCCTTAAGGACTGGACTGTTTTTGCAATGTTGTACATTTGCGACCAGGCCTCTTTTTACACTTTTGTGGTGTTTGTGTTTAGCTGTAATTTTCCGCTCTCTCATTTACTGTTCCCATACAAATTATATATTGTTTTTTTAGGACAAAAACGGCTTTCTTTACACACCATTATTTATATAATCTCATGTAATTTTATTTTAAAAAAAAATATGATGCAATTGAAAAAAATACATGTTTTTTGACTTTTACTTGAAAAATCTTTTACTCATCTACAAAAGCGAATGAAAAAAACTGCTAAATAGATTCGAAATTTTGTCGTGAGTTTAAAAATACACAGTGTTTACATGCTTTTTTGCATTTTTTTGCAAGGGCTATAAGTACAAGTAGGATTGCGGTTTCAAAACATACATTTTTAAAATTTATCAATAGTGACATTGTAACACTATTATCTGTCATAAAACTCTGGAAAACACTCCACATGTATATATTTTTTTTAAAGTAGACAACCCAGGATATTCATCTAAGGATATTTTGACACTTTCTATGCAGCCATTTTACCACCAGTCTTTGCCAAACTTCGAACGCCGGTTGTTTCCCTGATTGTTTTCCTCAGGTAGTCATATCAACCAGACACCTGGGCGGCTCATGAAGCAGCAGGAAACAACGGGCGCAGAGGTAATGATGTCATTATAGCCCGACCGGCAGTTCGGTGGGGAAACAGACCGGGCGGTCCATGAAGTGGTTCCTAGTTCCAGGTGGGGTGAGTTTATTGATCAATGGGTTTTGGGTATATAGGTAGGATTTGTTTGTTATGTTAACCACGTCCTGATGAAAGTTTGCAGCAGCAGACTGAAACGTCGACCTTTTAATTTGGAGCAATAAAAGTTATTTTTTACTTACAAGAAAGACCGAGGAGTGCTATCTACTTTACCTTTATATATATATATATATATATATATATATATATATATATATAAATTTTTTTTTACTAAAACCGTAATCCCTAAACTAACTCCTGTTAGAAGAATCTAATGGAGATTTGGGGGAAGGAAACTGACTGACTAAGACACACTACGACAGACTACGACAGTCTAATACAGACTAAGACAGTCTAAGACACAGATTTTTTTTAACTAAAGTTAACCCTTAAGGGCAAAAAATAAATACAGACAGTACAAATGCACTCTGTAACAGATCTGGCAGGGAAGGGGTTAAAAGAGGATTTTTATTCACTGCTGATACTTTTTTATTCACACTGAAAACTCTGGAACACTTCTGCTGCAACAATATATCACAATCTCTGTCTCTCTCGCCTCCCAAAACGCTACAGAGGGGAGAGAGGCAGAGATCAGTGTCAAAGTGAGTGTTTGTAACACCCACCTTGACACCAGCCAATTGTGAGCGATCGCGGATCGCTCACATACCACAATTGGCTGTTACTATCTGCCTGGGATGCCGGGCAGATAGTAACAACGGGATTTCGGCAGAAGTGATCTCCGATCGCTCCCGCCGCCCCTTTTCCGTTAGGACGGTTCAGGACCGACCTTGGTCGGCAACGCAAAAATGCAGAGGACGGTCCTGAACCGTCTTAGGTCCTGAAGGGGTTAAATGGTTCTCCCCTTTTTGTCGCCCTTCATGTACCGCTTGGTTGTGGTTGGCATTGGAGGGGGCATATAGGTTTTTTCGGTTCACTTCAGTCCGTAACACGGCGACTTCAGGCACCGACATGGCGGGCATTTTTCTCCAAGACATCGCTTTCCTGCCAGTTACGAGGAGCTATCTTGGCAGAGTTTAGGTTGTACGGTGGATCGTGTTTCTCTGGTCTTTGCTGTCTGAGCGTTAAAACAGCAAATATGAAGCCTCCTGTCATAAAATTGTAGAAATATACTAGCTTTAGTGTAACTATAATCTTAATTTTATTAATGACAGGAGGTGAATATTTCCCTCCCAGTTTCTCCCTCCCCTTCTTGTTTGTTGGTTTGACTGACTTGTTGTTTATTCACCTGGCCTCCTGGGCTAGGTTGGTTATCTGGGGAAGTTGGGGTTTATCTCGGATATGGTACCGTCAGTATTTTATGATGGGGATTCAGGTTTTTTCCCTATCTGGCATATTATACTGTCAGTATTTACGATGGGGATTCATGTTTTCTCAGTACATTTCATTCTCTAATCAATGTTTTCGACTTTGTTTATCTCATTTCACTTTAATGGTTTGGCTACAGTTCTTAGATCCGACTACTCTACAGGATAAAGGTCAATGCTTCATCCACTGGTTCCACGGTTTCAATTTCGGATGGCATTCATCGTTATGTTTGTTTCTCCTGTTATTGTATTTGTGGTGTATTGTTCATGTACTTTGTTTGTCGCAGCGTGAAAGAGGAAATAGTTAGTTGGGAGAAACCTTTCATAGATTCCTGATTTTTTGGTCTCTGGTGTTTTTATCTCTATGTTAATGTGCTGCTGTGGAGTTCTAGTAAAGACTTAAGCAAATATTCACCTCATGTCACTAATAAAATTAAGATTATAGTTACACTAAAGCTAGTATAATCTACAATTTTTATCCCTTAGTATTCCATTATATATTTTTTTCCAATTAAATTTAAATATTTATTGAAGGGTATTTTTAATTTCCATCTTTATATTTTCAGATAACACTTGGCATTTTTCAATATTTCATTTATAAGCCGATAATCCTGAGTAACTTTGAATCTCCTTCATAAGTTCTTTCAGTGAAAGTATTGGATCTTCCAAGGTCAACGGGATGTCATCTGCATATATTGATAATTTGAATTCTTCTTCTCCCATTTGAAATCCTTTAATCTTTGGGTTATCCCTGATTTTTTGGGCAAATAGTTCCAATGAAAGAACATATAACATTGCAGATAAGGGACACCCTTGCCTGTTTCCATTATATATTCTAAACCACGGAGATTATATTCCTGAGCCTGAGATGTGAGCTTTTTCAAAGATTTTGTAAAAACAGTTGGAAAATCCATCCGGGCCTGTTGCTTTATTAGGCTTTAGATTTTGAATTGCCATTGCCATGGGGAGATTAGACTCTTCTAAATACTTTTTAATTTTATCTCTAATCTCTGACATTATGAATCACATTCTTTCCCTATATGGTATAGCTCTTTATAGAATTTTAAAAAAGAGATCCATCAAGTTTAATTTCTCCGTTATCTACTATTTTATCTATTTTATGTTTTTTTTGTTGTTTTTTTTAGATTTAAGCCTGTTTGACATAATCCTGTTACCTTATTCCCTTGACTGTACCATTTTTGTTTTAATCGAAGTAGGTTCCAGTTGAGTTGAAGGAAATAGAGTATAACGTATAATCTTTTTTTTTTCTAGATTAATAGTTCTTCATATATCCTGAAGTTTGTAGTTCTTGAACCACTTTTAAATCTCTTTGCTTCAGCTATCACCTTCTTTTGTATATTCCTCCATAACTGCAAATTTTTATCCAAAAATGTATCACTGATTGAATTAAAATCCCCCCCCATGATTAATTGACCTTGTGAGATATTTTCCACTTTTTCTGACAAAAGCTTTAATAAAGAAATTGCATTTACATTGGGTGCATAAACATTAACTATTGTGAAACTTGTCACGATTTGTGGAACCTAACACGCTGGCACACACACACACACACACACAGAAAAGGTGCCATACCGGACCTTAGAGTGGCTGGGCTAAGCACGCTAAGAATAGTCAGGAGACAAGCCAAGTAAAGGGAGCCAGAAAACGGGAGAACGAGAAACAAGCCGAGGTCAAAGGAGTGGAGAAGACAGAATAATCGGAATAACGAGCCAAATAATCGGTAACCAGAGAGCAAGACGAGAACACTACGCTACAGGTATCACAAGACCACAACAGGGCACTGAGGGACAGGAAAGGTAAGTATAAATACCCTTGGTTTAATTCTGATTGGATAACTTCCAATCAGAATTAACAATCACACGTGGGGGATATCTATACCCCCCACTGTGATTGTGGTACTGTTTCTTTAACGCCGGGTCACTCACGTGACCCCGGCGTTTACATAATTCCATTGACCTCCCAGCGTGCAGCGTTATACATGCTGCCGCTGGGGGGCGTGGAGGACGCGGGCGGCGAGCGGCAGAGAGGAGACGCCGCTCGCCGAGAGGTAAGCAGAGGGGAGACCGCGGGCGGCGATGGAGTGAGGGTGAGTGCTGCAAGCGGCGTGCAGCCTCCCCTCCTAGCCGCCCGCGGATCCCTGACATAACCCCCCCTCGAGGCCGCCCAACAGGCGGGAAGCCGAAGGCTTCGAAGGGAACCGCGCATGAAAGGAGCGGATCAAAGAGGGCGCATTCAAGTCAGAGGCAGAAACCCAGGACCGCTCCTCAGGGCCGTAACCCTTCCAATCAACCAGGTACTGCAAGCGACCCCGAGAAAAACGAGAATCAAGCAGAGCAGCCACTTCGTACACGTCATTAGAGACAGAGCGGAGGGAATCTGGACGCCTGAGAGGACCAGAGATTACAGAGCAGGGGCTTCAAAAGGGAGGTGTGGAAAGTGTTAGGTATACGCATGGAAGGAGGCAAGGCCAGGGAGTAGGACACAGGATTGACCCTACGCAATACCTTATAGGGGCCAAGGAACCTGGGCGCGAATTTCATTGAGGGGACCCTGAGGCGGAGATTCCTAGAGGACAACCAAACCCTATCACCCGGGACATAAGAGGGAGCAGCACCCCTACGACGATCAGCAAATTTCTTCTGAGTAGCAGTCGCACGAGAAAGAGTAGCATGGACCTGATCCCACATCTTCCGTAAGGAGGTGAGGTGCTCGTCCAAAGCGGGTATTCCCTTGTCGGAGAACACGCCGGGAAGGACAGAGGGTTGGAACCAATAAGCAACCATAAAAGGACTTAAGCCAGTGGATGAATGAGTCACAGTGTTCCTGGCGAATTCAGCCCAAGGAAAGAGGTGAGACCAGTTGTCCTGGTGTGCATTCGTGAAGCAACGTAAATATAACTCCACAGATTGATTCGCCCGTTCGGCCGCTCCATTAGATTGTGGATGATAGGAGGAAGTAAACGACAAGGAAATCTCAGCACAAAAGCCCCTCCAAAACCAAGAGACAAATTGAGGACCCCTGTCAGATACAATATCCTGTGGTATACCATTCAAGCGGAAAACCTCTTTGGCAAAAACCTGAGCCAACTGAACCGCAGAAGGTAGTTTCTTAAGTGGAATAAAGTGTGCCATTTTAGAGAATCTATCCGTCACAGTCAAAATTACTGTCATTCCATCGGATGAAGGAAGATCCACAATAAAGTCCATGGATAAGTGGGTCCATGGTTTCTTGGGTACGGATAAAGGCATTAGGAGTCCTGGGGGTTTGACATTAGGAGACTTACACTGTGCACAAACACGACAAGCCTGCACATAATCCACCACGTCTTGCTTAAGTGAAGGCCACCAAAACTGTTGAAGGAGACCCTTGTATGTTTTGGTAACCCCTGGGTGGCCAGCCGTTTTGGCGGTGTGAAATAAAGCTAATAATTTCTTTCTATCTTTCTCTTTCACGTATAATCTACCAACAGGTGTCTCAGAGGGTGCTTGGGTTTGGTATGCCTTGTACCATCAAGGAAAAGAGACGAAATAACTAAACGGGTAGCAGCTATTATCTTAGACGTGGGTACAATGGGTTCAGGAGTGGGGGTGATAGACTCCAAAGTTTCGTATTGTCGGGAGATGGCATCAGCCTTGACATTACGGTACCCAGGCCTATATGTGATAATGAACTGAAAGTGTGAAAGAAATAAGGACCATCTGGCTTGACGAGAGGACAACCTTTTAGCATCAGCTATATAGGAGAGATTCTTATGATCAGTTATAACCAGGATTTTGTGTCTAGCTCCTTCTAATAAGTACCTCCACTCTTTAAATGCCATCACAATAGCTAATAGTTCCCTATTCCCGACGTCGTAATTCTTTTCCGAATCAGACAGTTTTTTAGAAAAGTAACAACAGGGATGGAGGGGATCGTTATAGGATAATCTTTGTGATAATACAGCTACTATACCTAATTCTGAAGCGTCTACTTCCATTATAAAGGGAAGGGAAGGACCAGGATGGTGTAGCACAGGGGCAGTGGCAAATGCCTTTTTGAGAGTTTCGAAAGCTTTGATGGCTTCAGGAGTCCAAACCCTGGGGTGCAAACCCTTTTTAGTTAGTTTCGTGATAGGAGAAATGACCGATGAAAAGTTTTTAATAAATCTGCGATAATAATTGGCAAAGCCTATAAATCGCTGTACTGCCTTAAGGCCTTGAGGGAGAGGCCAAGACAATATGGCTTCTAATTTAGAAGGATCCATACTGAACCCCTGTTCAGAAATGACGTACCCTAGGAATTGTACTGATTTCTGGTCAAATAAACATTTCTCCAATTTACAATAAAGACCGTTCTGTAGCAATCTCTTAAGTACCTTCCTCACATGGGCATGATGTGACTCCAAATCAGGAGAGAATATGAGTATATCATCAAGATAAACCACAGCACAGACATGCAGTAGATCTCTAAGGACATCATTTATGAGGTCCTGAAAGACAGCAGGAGCATTACACAGTCCAAAAGGCATGACGAGATACTCGTAATGCCCACTGCGTGTATTGAACGCTGTCTTCCATTCATCATTTTCTTTTATCCGAACCAAGTTGTAAGCCCCCCTGAGGTCTAGTTTAGTAAAATATCTAGAACCTTTAACACGGTCAAACAACTCAGTAATGAGAGGGATAAGATAAGCATTTTTAATTATTATATTATTCAGGCCCCTATAGTCTATACATGGTCTCAAATCGCCCTCCTTCTTGGCAACAAAAAAGAAACCAGCACCAGCCGGAGAGGATGACTGTCTGATAAAACCTTTACGTAAGGATTCCTGTATGTACTCCTCCATGACCTGGTTTTCTTTCTCAGAAAGCGGGTAGACCTTACCCCTAGGAGGCATCTTTCCAGGTAACAAATTTATGGCACAATCATAATCCCGGTGTGGATTTAGTTTATCAGCTTCCCTCTTTTCAAAGACCAATGCGAGGTCTGAATACACAGGAGGGACAGAAACAGAAAGTGGTTTAGCTGTAGGCACATTAAGTAAACAAACGGGATGTAAACGGGCCATACAGTCTCGTTGACAAGATACCCCCCAGGAGAGTATATCTAGAGAATCCCAATCGAGTACCGGGTTATGCTTAACTAACCAAGGAAACCCCAGAATGATGGAAGCTGTAGGGGAGTCAATTATTTGAAAGGCTATCCTTTCTTTGTGTAAGGCACCCACGACCATAACCATTTCTTGGGTTTCATGGGTCACCAGAGGTTTATCAAGTGATCTACCATCTATGGCCTCAATGGCCAAGGGTGTGGCCTTTTGGATCAGATTCAAGGCTGTGGTTTTAGCAAAGTTCTCATCCATAAAGCTGTCTGCAGCACCTGAATCGATCAAGGCTTTAGTTGTTATTGTGGTTTTATTGACCAAAAGAGAAACCGTTATAAATGGTCTGGAGATGGACATATGAGGGGAAAAAACCATAACACCCCAGGCCGACCCCTCTCTAGGCCTTAGGTGCTGGAGTTTCCCTGCAAACTAGGACAGTTTCTTCGGAGATGCCCCCTCTTACCACAATAAAGGCACAAACCCTCCCTTCTGCGGTACGTTCTTTCAGCTTCAGATAAGCCTACAGCACCTAATTGCATGGGTTCAGGAGGTGGTTGATTAGGAGGAGGTAATGCTAGCAATGCAGTACTGGGTAAAGCAGGTAACCCCTGTGTATTCATCCTTCTTTGACTACGCCTCTCTCTAATACGGTTGTCAATTAGAATGACATAATCTATAAGATCATCCAGAAGAACAGGCATTTCCCTGGATGCTATTTCATCTAATATATAAGCAGCCAAACCCTCCTGAAAAGCTGTTACGAGAGCGTCGTTATTCCAGACCACTTCAGCTGCCAAAGTGCGGAATTCAATGGTATAATCCGCTACTGATCTATAACCCTGTCGAACCCTAAGCAGAGCTTTGCCAGCAGAAGCAACCCGGCCGGGTTGGTCAAACGTACGTTTAAAAGCTGTTAAGAAGTCTGAAAAGGACATTGGGGACGTATTCTCCCACATGGGATTAGCCCATGCTAGTGCTTTCCCGGACAAATGGTTAATCAAAAAAGCAATTTTGGTTCTGTCAGTGGGGTAGGAACGAGGATTCATCACCAAATGAATATCAATTTGGTTGAGGAAACCACGGCACAATGCTGGATCACCGCTATAGCGCTGAGGTGGCGTCATGTGAACCACGTGAGCAGGAGCGGGTCCCGGATCAGGAATGGGTTCTGGCACAGCAGCAACAGCTTCTTGGACGGCAGGTTGCAAGTGGGCAGTACGAGCCAGTATGGTTTGTAAAGCCTGGGCAAACTGATCCATACGGTGGTCTAAACCGTCCATTCTAGCCTCCTGATTAACTAACAGCTGTGGAATGTCAGCAGGTTCCATGGTGGCCCTGTTGTAATGTCACGATTCGGGGAGCCTAACACGCTGACACACACACACACACACACACAGAAAAGGTGCCGTACCGGACCTTAGAGTGGCCGGGCTAAGCACGCTATGAATGGTCAGGAGACAAGCCAGGTAAAGGGAGCCAGTAAACAGGAGAACGAGAAACAAGCCGAGGTCAAAGGAGTGGAGAAGACAGAATAATCGGAATAACGAGCCAAGTAATCGGTAACCAGAGAGCAAGACGAGAACACTACGCTACAGGTAACACAAGACCACAACAGGGCATTGAGGGACAGGAAAGGTAAGTATAAATACCCTTGGTTTAATTCTGATTGGATAACTTCCAATCAGAATTAACAATCACACGTGGGGGATATCTATACCCCCCACTGTGATTGTGGTACTGTTTCTTTAACGCCTGGTCACTCACGTGACCCCGGCGTTTCCATAATTCATTGACCTCCCAGCGTGCAGCGTTATACATGCTGCCGCTGGGGGGCGTGGAGGACGCGGGCGGCGAGCGGCAGAGAGGAGACGCCGCTCGCCGAGAGGTAAGCAGAGGGGAGACCGCGGGCGGCGATGGAGTGAGGGTGAGTGCTGCAAGCGGCGTGCAGCCTCCCCTCCTAGCCCGCGGATCCCTGACAAAACTATTGTGAAAACTGTATTTTCTATTTTACAAATCAAAACAAAGCAAAACAATATATCTTACCTCTTTATCAATCTCGTTATGTACTATTTTACTTATTAAAATCAGAGTGCTCCTGCTTTTTTTTTAAATTCACAAGATTATTTAGTGTTCATATTTCTTATCATAATTTTTTTTTTGAGTTGAGATCCAGTGCGTCTCTTGAATTAGTGTGAAATCAGTTATTTATTCATGTAACATATCTAAGAATTTGTGCCACTTAAAGGGTGTATTTAAACCTTAAATACATAAATTGAACAAAACTTAACCATAAAGAAAAATAAATAAATATATATATATATATATATATATATATATATATATTTTTTTTTAAATCTTCCCCTGAACCTTATTTATAGTGATTCTCATCCCTTATTTTTTTCTTTCCTCTTTTTGTCTACTTGTTGTCTACACGTTGTTTCACACAATTCATTCATACTAAAACAACAACATGAAACCTCCGCCCAGTATATTATTTTCAGCCAATATTCCGAATATTTTAAAGGAATTAATCTAAAAAAATAGTTACAGCTAGGTAGTATGTATGCACGTACCAGATTTATCCTTCCCCACCAAGAAAAAATTTGTTATTTTCTATTTTAACAGTTTTTTTAAATCAGATTATTGCAATAAAGAGAGAAAATTATTTTCTATTAAAAAACTTCAAAAAGAGGTGATAATAATTCTGAGATATGTAATATGTTGGGCCCAAATCAGGCCATTTTTTTTCCGAATACACTTCCACTACCTTTGGTTTAATGTTTTTGGTTAAAAATACGGATTTATCAAAATTAATTTCATACCCTGAATACTTAGCATATAAATCTATTTCTGAGATTAGCGCCTTCAATGAGGATACAGGGTCTTCTAGGGTTAATAATAGATCGTGAGCATAAAGATTTAGTTTACTTTATAGTTTTTATTCTTTCTGCTAGAATCAAGGAATATATTTTTATATTGGTGTTAAGTAATGATATTCGTCTGAAATTAGAAAGGAGTTGTTCAATTTATTCTGTTTGGGAATAGGAATGATGGTTGCCCTTAGTAGTTCATCTGGTGCCCTAGCATTCTGTTTAATCTCATTAAACATTTTTACCAATTCCTTACTAATATTTCTAAAGTTTAAAAAAAACCATCCGGTTCTGGGGATTTATTTTGCTTTAGTTTATCTATTGCCTTTTCCACCTCCTCCACTCTTGCATATTATGAAATTCGATATGTCCAAATGAAGACCAAAAACAGTAAGCAAAACTGAATTGAGGTATCACTGTGAAGCAAAATTTGATTGAAATTTGCATTACAAGGGCCGAATACAGACTGAATTGCGAATGCCACCCTAGTTAGTGAAAGGCTAAATGTGTGTTGAATACATGTTGAATGTCAGTGATAGCATAGCCCAACGCAGGCCGAACAAACAAACTTATGGTTTAGTTGTAAAAAAGCTCTCAAACAGCAACAGGAAAACCACAGCTGGGCCGGATGCGACGGTGCCCCATGAGCTTCGAAGGAGGTGGCTGTTTTTACATGAGTAATGTAAAATTAATGCTTGCGTAGGCCACATGAGGTCAAGACCAGCTTGTTTGGAGCTTAGGTAGTTTGTGTTCTATGTTGGGGGACTATGACGTCAATAAACCACCAACTTTCGAAATTGAATTGTTTTAAATCATATATATGCCTATGTGCCAGATATGTGTGTTTTTCCACTTGATAAAGCCCTATAGGGTGAAACATGTTGTGGATTTTATTATATTGTTTTAAATTAATAAATTGTTTTTTGGCTACCCTATTTTGGTCCTTGCCATATAATTTATATTATCTTGTCCTTGGCATTGAAATCTACCTGCAGATACTAGGTAAAGAATCCTAGGTGATCCACCCACGCTACAAACAGAGCAGTTTGTCTGCCCTTCATACAGTAATTAAGATTCTGACTGTTACCTTGTCACTATCTCCATACGGAGACCACTATTGTCTTTTTTTTATCCTATAGGGTCTACCTTATTACCATTGTTGCTGATCAAGAGTACCAGATAATATATTTTATAAGCTGTTTACACTGGAGCTGGTCTTTTCTCCATTACACGTGGGTTGGTAATTGTGGACCTATATGTTGTATGTGCCTTATTTGAGTTGATATATTGCACTATTGGATTTCTTGGGGTTTTTTTTGTACATACATGAAGTGAAGCCACAAGTCAGAAACACTGTAGGGATACTCCCAACAAGGAAGAAAATCTATTTGGGGTCTTTTTAAAATGTACCTGGTATACATTCTTTTACTCTTTTGTGGGTATTGTTTTTTTTTTATCCATTGCTGCTTTTTATGTTGTTTTTCTGATATTGTTTTTTCTGTTTCCAGTTTTATTTAGTATTTTTTTCTTTTTTTAGGCAACCCCTTATTCTAAGGTGTGATACCTTTCTTCTTTTGCACAGTTATCCAGGGCTCATCCACCTCTCCCCTTTGGTTTATGTTGGGCGATCTGCCCAACAGGCCATCCCCCTGCAGGCAAGGTTGTAATCTGGCTGATCTGAGTGATGTGATCGTGGTGTTATCACAATCACATGACATGGATGGAAGGAAAGTGGGTATGCTGGCTTTTGGAAAGGCCTGATCGTTAGGACATAGGCATGGCTTTAAAATCATCCTTTTGTAGGTGAAGCTGATAAGGGTTTTTTCCTTTTATATTCATCCTCCTTTTTTGTTTTTAGAATATCTTTATTGCTAGTTATAATGTAGGGTTACAGTCCTACACTAGTCTCCAGGGAGTATGATAAACATTACTGGCTCTATCCACCTTTGTCCAATTTTACTAGTCAAGTCATTCTCCATGATTTTTGTAATTTACTTTCTAGTTTTAACCACTCACTGGTTAGTGTCATGATTTACTATCTTTTCAAGTGGGAAATACGTTTATGTCCATGGCTCCTTGGTTGTAAAGTAAACTCAACTAGTCAGAATAACGAACTCTCTCCAAACCACCTCGTTCAAGGAAGACATGGAGGATTGGATGGTGGTATTTGGTAGTAATGAGGCTTAACATAAAAAATGAATATATTATACAATAGGATGGGAAATCT
>OW240914.1:18142088-18192632 GCA_933207985.1 Pelobates cultripes
TCTAACAGTTAGGGGTCCTCTCTACCACAACATTACATCTGTTTTGTGTCAGTCTTTACCTGCTCAACCGGCTACTCAGCTTCAAAGTATTAGACAGAGCTTTCCCCGCACAATGCAGATGTTTACTGTTTCTTTCTTTGTGTATAGATGCACACATAGACCCAGCTCCATCATCTAGGCTGGAATCTGAGGTCTCTGTTAGAGCTGATCTTCATCTAGATGGATTTATGTCCATGGATTGGTGGGCTGGCTTATTCTGATTATACACATCTCCTACATTTCTCCTACATAAACATTCTCACAGTTTGCATGCACTCAGGCCCCTAGTCTGTCCATAATTCTCATGAACTACATAAAGGATAATTAATT
This sequence comes from Pelobates cultripes, assembly GCA_933207985.1. Classification (NCBI taxonomy): domain Eukaryota; kingdom Metazoa; phylum Chordata; class Amphibia; order Anura; family Pelobatidae; genus Pelobates; species Pelobates cultripes. The sequence goes on from OW240914.1 coordinate 18,142,458, forward strand.
TACTTCTTCAAACTGTCACATAATATAACTCTTCTGACAGTTCCTATTAAAAAATATCCATTTGGGATCCCTTCATTTTCTACAGTTTTAGAGAAAAGTCCATAGAGGACTATCTATTCATTTGTTCGAGATCCTTTTCACTATTTCTATGAAAGATTTATTAATGTAAAGATTTCCAAATAATCGACATCAATGATTGCAGCTTCCACTTTAACCCCTTAAGGACACATGACGTGTGACTTGTCATGATTCCCTTTTAATCCAGAAGTTTGGTCCTTAAGGGGTTAAACCTCTTTATGTTTTTGCAGTTATTTCTTGTTATTTTTTCATTAACAATATTTTTTTCAACTAGAACATATTTTTAGTGACGCCTCCAGCTTCGTCCTTATTTCATGCTCTCTGCTATTCTCTAAGGTAGTGTGTCGTTTATTTTTATTTATTTGTATTCTTAATAAAAAGATTACCGGTGGAAGATCATTTGCTTAAGATGCATTGTTCATCTAACCGTGCAGTGAATATCTTGTGATATCCCAGGATTAAATATTTTGTTAGTACTCCACTACTTCAGCTTCATTTACATTTAATTCAGATAAAAAATAAAATAAATAAGAAGAGTTCTTACCTTTTGTATTTTCCAAGAAATACATTTGATTTGATGTCTTAAATGTAAATGGCTTGTGTTCTTTAATGTGTTTCTTGGAATGTGAACAAGTGTATTCTTGGAAGCTAATATAAAGAGGTTGGCAGGGCACTGAGGGACACCATGTAGAATTCGTGTGAGAGTTACACTGTCAACATACTTTTAGAATTCCCTGGTTTACTGCCATTGAATATTATGTGTACCATGTTTATTCTAATAATTAAAAAGTATGTGTAGATACAATAGCTAGAGATCAGCTTTTTTTGAGCAATTAGTCATGGAATTGTATTCACTAGTAGGGGAATTGTAGAAAATTTGAAACAGAATTCTAAAACTAAATCAACAATTGTCCAGATAAACAATAGTATAAGGGCCAGCATGAGTAAAATATACTAAAACTATATCTATTTTATTAAATTTGATTTAAAAATATACATAGTTGGCTTGACCAGCTTCCTGACTAGACGTGTGTTCGCTGGGCTCCCACTGCCAAACACGACTAATCGCTAAATAATCGCAAATACAGCCTTTTATCTCAACGAGGTTACCTTACCTGGCTCAGCGAGCCCTATAGAACCACCTGATATCTCTCTCTCTCTCTCTCTTTCTCGAAACGTTGCAAGGAAGCGTGAGATGACTGATCGCGGCCTGCGGGCGCTGGAACTGGAGAGAGACGGCCGCTCTCCCTGGCCTCTCACTGGTGGCTCAGGAGACATGATACTCTCCCTCCCCCCCCTCCGCCCCCGGATCGGTGGGGGTAATCCCAGTTCAGTCTTGGGAAAAAGCCCGGCTATGCAGGGGGCAAGCGTTAAACCCACACAGACAACCTGCAGTGTCAGCACGGAACACAATGGCAGACGCCACGTGTACACCAAGCGATGGTGAGAAAGAACCCGATATCCTGGCATGGCTAGAACGTACATTCGCGGCCTTCTGGAGGAAATTAGCACGCAGGATGATACAAACTCAGCCTCCCATGGCAGATGTGAACTTGCCTGAAGTGCCATCACTTAGCTCCTGAAACTGGCAAGCAATCCCTAAGTCGAAGAGTACTGACAAACAGTGCCGGAGAAAGCGACCCTCCCGCTTGCTCACGGGGCTACTCGACTGCATGGAGCTAAGAATAAAAGCCCCCACACGAGACAGCCAAGGCAGCAGTACCACGCCAGAGTGCATGCTTCACCTGAGGTACCAAGGAGACCACCACCAGCGAAAGCCACCACCTGCTGACTCTTAGTAAGCTGGGGCAGCCTGCAGCACTCATCCTGTCTACAGGACTCTGTATACCCTCTGGTGGGCACAGGTTAAAAATGTCTTACCCACAAGGACATAATGGCCATTTACCTTGCCCACTGAAAAAATATATACTATCCTGCCTCTTACCATGTTTTATTTTTCTATGTGATGCAAATTTTCGTTTTATCCAGCAGACATAAGTATACCACTCTCATAATACCTACTGTACCTCTTAATGCATGCTCTTTGCCTCCCATCTTCGTACTACATAACATTTGAATGAACACACTGAGGAATAGGTTACTGCACCACAAGAAATGCTTAATATAAACACCATGAACAGCATTATCACCACTCATCCCACACCTATGCCCATACGCTGTAACATATTGCCTGGAACACACATATAGTGAGCTGCACACTATGCTACGACCCAGACCTCAGTACTGCACACTGCAGTACCTTGCTCACCATATCTAAACATTTGCTCCGACCTCCTTAAGGCTAACTATACACCAACTAACGCACTGCTACCCGTTCATGCATAGATTAGTCTCACCCAACTCATTGCCATCGAGCTGATCTTGTGAAATAAAATAAAGCTCTAGCCTGAATACTACTCCCAAGATTCTCAGCCAGTCTATCTAGCATACTACTCAACACTAGTGATGTCCCGAACGGTTCGCCGAACGGTTCGCGCGGGTGGCGAACATATGCGCTGTTCGGTCCGTCCCTATGTCATCATTGAGTAAACTTTGACCCTGTACCTCACAGTCAGCAGACACATTCCAGCCAATCAGCAGCAGACCCTCCCTCCCAGACCCTCCCACCTCCTGGACAGCATCCATTTTACATTCATTGTGAAGCTGCATTCTTAATGAGCTGTCCAGGAGGTGGGAGGGTCTGGGAGGGAGGGTCTGCTGCTGATTGGCTGGAATGTGTCTGCTGACTGTTAGTTACAGGGTCAAAGTTTACTCAATGATGATGAATAGGGGGTGTGACGAGACCAATCTCGCCACATTGCATTGGAGAAGCCTGGTTGCTCGCCTGCTGCCTTTGGACTATGGCCCCCTGTTAAAAGACATTTTTTTTACCTGCAGAAAGGCTTCAATCGTGCTTTTCTGCCTGGGGTTCGGTAGATTTGTTTGAATGTGTTATACCCCAGGTAGGAATCCCATTCGTATGAAACTGACTGTAAAGACTTTGGCTCCATGGTGATTAAACTGTATTCGTGTGGTCTGAGCGCCATTCACTTAATAATGTGCGCTCAGACCTGAGCTATCTGGGGATATGTTAAATGTATAGTTTTAATGTAATGTGTCTTACCTGATGTATTTTAAAGTGTTTTACTGTCTTTGTGTCCCCATGTGGTTAATGGAGTCTGCCTCTATCCCTGGATAATTGGATTACTTTCCCCATTGTCCAGGATAGAGGGCGCTGTAAAACCAGTTTGAGCCAGATAGCCATGCTGCCAGCAGGGTACAAAAGATACTTTTTACTAACTTTTGAACCCCTTGTCTGATTTGTGCCATTTTTTTAATATGTTGCTCCCCTGAATGGATTGATTCCAAATATGTAATTTGTATGAAGATTGGATGTATGGTTTTAAAGTTACAGGGTATGGGGAAAAACTGTTCTGTTTTAATTATGTTATGTGATTATCTGAGGGATGGGAATTTCCCCGAATGTATATTGTTCCGATTGGTTATACTGCTAATTATGTGGGTGTCTCCCTTGCATGGGCAGAATCTCATAAAAGCAGAGTGTGTGCCATTAAACATCAGACCACTGCTTGACCCTCAACATGGAGCCTTGTCTCGTTCTTGGGGGGATTCACTGTATGCTGATAGAGACTGATTGCCAGGAGTGTAAGCTGATTGTCTGCTTTTCCTGTTCGTCTGCTAGCAGCTATTAGTGAGGTTCCAGTTCGGGAGCAGGAGTGCTATTTTGTATCCAGTTCGGGAGTTTGGTGTTCTGCAGTAGCTGTGCCTGTATCTCTGGAAGGGGAAGATCTACTAAACGGCAGTTTAACCCTTTTATGCCTGGGGGTGCAGTTACAGGGGGCAGACCGAACAGCGCATATGTTCGCCATCCGTGGCGAACCATTCGGTGAACCGTTCGGGACATCACTACTCAACACGTCTAGCATACCAAGTTTATTATTTTCTTTATCCTATTACTGCTGGAACCTTCTTGCAGACGTGCGCAAATAGCCTGTTTAACTCTACTTGTTCTTTAAAACAAAAAATGTGCTTTCACTTTAATGCCATATACGTGAAACGTTTTCAATGTACTTGCACACGCTGTTGTGGCTTTGTAAGACATTTTGTTACCTCGTGCACAATGAAAAATAAAGAATTTATATATATATATATATATATATATATATATATATATACACACATAGTTGTATGCACCCACAAGAGAAATATTTTTTACATTTCTATATTTGGAATTTCCTTCTCAAATCTGACACAGTTTTATATAAATAAAGATCAGTCCTCAGTTAAAGACCTTAAAGTGAATGAATTCTTCTAAAGATCAACTGATCTAAAAGAGAGAGCATGAAGTGGAAACACATCTAATATTGTTTATGGCCACTAGGTGCCAGGATAGTTCTCTAATGTAAAGACAGGTGTAAGGGGAAAGAAATATTAGAATTATAGGAAAACTCTTTAAACCCTTCCTGATAAACATAAACCCATTAACACAAAACAGGCTATCTAGAGCTCAATAAGAGAAATCCAGAAACATGCATGCATGCCTAAAGCCTATAAGCAGAAAAACAAACAAACAAACCTTGTTTTAATCTGTATTGTTTGTATTGTTAGAGAAGATGAAAAATTGGGAGATGCGCCTCAGACGGGGTCCTCAAATTCCAAATGACATGTAGTAGGAAAAGACAGTAGAAATATATGGTGCAATATGTTAAATTTCCAAATAAAAATCAGAAGGAAATACACTTACAGTGTAGGGAGCCATCTCTTAGCTCTAGATGTAGCGCCTGGACAGTACAATCCCCGCCATAGGCATGCGCACGGGGTGTGCCGGGTGTGCCTGGGCACACCCTAATCCCCGTGGCATGCCTATGGAGTGAGAACGGCAGGGGAGATCTCAGGAGATCTCCCTGTCGGCTCATGCAGAGCCGGCGCTATCCGAGCGCCGGCTCTGCTCTAAGCCTCCCCTCACCGGCCCACAGGCAGTGAGGGAGGCAGGAGAGGACCCGGGGAGCTTTTGCCGGCAGCTCCGCTGGGTTCCTCTCGCGGCTAGAATTCACTCACCACTGGACCACCAGGGAAGGCAGAAAGGATCCCCCCTCCCTACATAAGGTAATAAGGGAGGGGGCATATTTATTAACTAAGGTGCCCCCACCTCCACCCTCACAAATCACCCAAACATACAGCACACACACAGCACCCACACACACATACAACACACAAACAGCACACACACACAACACCTACACACACATACAGCACACAAACAGCACACACACATACAGCACACATACAGCACCCACATACATACAGCACACAAATAGCACCCACACACAAACAACACACACACATACAGCAAACAAACAGCACCCCCACACACACAGCAAGCAAACAGCACCCACACACACACAGCATCCTCACACATACAGCACCCCCACACATACAGCATACACATCACCCACACACATACAGCACACACACACACATACAGCACACACACACACATACAGCACCATCACAAACACACACAGCACCCTCACACACCGCACACAAACAGCACCCTCACACACACACAGCACACACACAACACACTAATAGTACCCTCACAAACACAAACAACACCCTCACACAGCAAACTAACAGGACCCTAGCAAACACACACACAGCACACTACCAGTACCCTCACACACAAACAGCACCCTCACATACAGTACATTAACAGCACCCTCACAAGCGCATACACACACAAACACCCTCACCCACACATCATACTAACAGCACCCTCACACAGCACACACACACACAGCAGTGTGTGTGTATATGTGTGTGTATATATATGTGTGTGTGTATATATATGTGTATATATATATATATATATATATATATACGTGGCGTGTGCTTGTGCTTTAGGGTGCACACCCTAATGCAATAGGCTGCGTACGCCTATGCCGACTACACATGTAAGGCCTTGGCCTGTAGTTGTGGGAGGGGCTTGAGTTATCTTTAAAAGGGCGGCCAATCCTCTCCCACCTTACCGTGGACAGTCTGGCGAATCACCCCTCCCACCGCTCCCTCTATTCATATCACCCTCTAAGGTGGGCCCACTTTTATTACAGGCCTACTGCTCTGTCGGTTCCGGCACACCACAACCGACTGGTGTCATTTGAATATGTCTATTGGTTATAATATACTGTGTTACACTGTTATCATGGCTAGATTGCCTCGACTACAAATTTCATTATTGTACAGATTACGGCCAAAATGTCATATCTTTGTTTTGCCTTCTACACCATAATAAAATATATAAAATATATCTGAATCTTAACTCTTCACCGTGTAGCCTGTGGCTCTATACTTGTGGATTTATATTGGGGACTAGCAGACCTCCCCAAGAAAGCTCCGGTGTATCAAGATACTTTTCTGCAGCAGTAACTTTGAATAGTAGATGGCGCTGTGGTCTAATATTTCATTTTAAATAACCTCCTTCTCTGAAAGAGTTAACTAAGAATTAGCAAACTAAAATGGTATAATGGTTAAAGAATATAATTCCTTTTTAACCAGACATGTATAATCTCCTTGTTCAGAAGATTTGAAGACCAAATTTTAATTGGCATCACCTCAAGACATTCCCACACATCTGTGTGTGTTAAAAAATATACCTACTCATTATTAATAAGTGTTAAAATATAGGTACTTATATATTACTATACATGCTAGAAAAATTGTGACTTTTACTACGTATTTGATTTTATCTATGTTATGTTCTTTAAACATATATGTATTAATGTACATTAGTTGTTTTCAAAGAATATTCAAGGAGTATCTACCTACCGTAACTCCCCCCCTCTCCCCCCCCAACATTGCTCAATAGTAAAAGGAGAACTGGAGTCTCCCTTTCTCTCCTGAGAAGATATAAGCCTTTTTATTTACATTAGACATTCTTAAGACAGAATCTGCAAAAATAACATTATGACACAGCTTTCCTTTTCTCAGTGAAGGAAACAATTTAAGCATCTCTTTTGCAAGAGACCAAAATGGCTTTTGTTATTTTTATTAGTGATCTGTAATAACATGATTTTGGTGCAATATGTCTGATAGATGCACACATGCATGCCTGATGCTTTATTGACGCAGAATTAGTGATGTTGATGCTTGGTGTTAAAATCAATGTTAACTCTCAGATATAAGATGGCCACTTTGTGGTTTGATGGACGTCAATGTGTACTGACTCCCCGAAGATCCAGATAAGGTTAGCACCAGATGGCCTTGATATTTATACAAATTTCTATATGTGTTATTATTTTTAAATGCTTTAAACATACTTTAGACATGTCCCTGGTCATCTATTTAAGCAGAGAACAATGAGACTAATTTTGGAAAATTAAAATTTAACAGAAATGCCCATTTAACAGCAGTTGGATTTACTGTATGATGACTGATATAAATCTCATGTGGCTGTAACTATCAAGACTGCAGTTACTTTTCTGCCTGTAGAGAAAAGAAGACGGCCCAGGTACTCTTAATGCTCAAAAAGGCATATTAATTAGTAACACAGTGATATTAGCAGCAACTAGTCATGTGCAATTTGTTTTGGCCTGAATTTGAATTTGGACAAATTTCGGGCAATTCGGACATTAGGAGAGGTACCCCTACCCTAACCCTACTTCTAACCCTACTCCTAACCCTAAACCTACTCCAAACCTACTCCAAACCTACTTCTAACCCAACCCTAACCCTACCCTAACCCTAACCCTACCCTAACCCTACTCCTGACCCTAATCCTACTCCTAACCCTACCCTAACGCTAACCCTACTCCTAGCCCAACCCAATCCCTAACCCTACCCCAACCCTACTCCTAACCTAACTCTACCCCTAATCCTAACCCTACGCTAACCCTAATCTCACCCCTAACACTACTTCTAACCCTACCCCAACCCCAATCCTACCCCTACCCGTTTTGCCACTTTTCAGAAGTCCAAAGCACTTCGGCACTTCCGAAATGCGGCACTTCGGTAATTCAGTTCGGTTCAGCACTTCCGATATTCGGCACTTCGAAAACCTCTGAAATTCGGCAATTCGGCACTTCGCCAATTCAGACATTATACTTGGTATGTTTTGTGTTTCAATAAAAAAGTGTTATTAGCTTATCTCTAGTGCTCTTAGTTAGATTCACTTAATTGATAATATGTACTGGGATATTTTACAAAAGACTGCAGAAGCAGCACCTTATCTAAAAGAATGATCTGAAAATGTTGGAGGTTGTATACAAGTAGTTTTATAGTGTTACAAACTAATTTAAGTTGAGGTGGCAAAAGGATTGAGTTCAGATTAACAATTTGAAACTACCGTGGCCATGAGATGATCTAATCCAGTATGAGATAGTCCTGAAATATTGGGGTTTTGGTAGGTCATTTGGCTGCCATGAGGTGTGCTTGGAGGATAACTTTCCAGTATGTCCTTCCTAATTATAAATGTGTACACAAACCACAGTGCAATAAGTGCTCAATAGACTATAAGCAGAAAAGAACCTCCATGTACAGGGTAGAGCTTCCCCGAAGACTAACTCTTGTCTTCAATAGAATGTATAGAAAAAAAGTAGGGGATAATCTGCTAAATCAATAATAAGAACTGAACATAGTGTATAACTGTGTATATGAATAAACCATGAGTGCAAAATTCGTAAATGGCCACTCACACTTTCACTGAAGTCAGCCAATTCATGAGACATTGAATATAGATGGAAGAACTGATTCTGAAAAGGCATTTATGCTGAAAAAAGGAATTTATGCTAAAGGCTTTCTGATTTCAGTGAAAGTGTGAGTGGCCATTTGGGAATTTTACACTCATGGTTTATTCATATACAGAGTTATACATATGTTCTGTTCTTATTATTGATTTAGCAGATTATCCCCTACTTTTTTTGCATATATGCCCTTCCTAATTGACAGGTGAACTAAATGTGCTGGTGTAATAACTTGAGAAGAGGGAACATGGTGATGTTACCCTGAGAGGATGGTAGTAAGCGGTAAAGAGTAGGGTACTCCGTGGGATGGTTGTCACGATCTATTACCTAATTTCATCGCGCTCACATGGTGCAGGATCCAGGGCAGACTCTTCTTCCAACAAGTTCAGCATGTCCCACGCAGGACGCTGGAGTCACGGCCCTTTTTATGACACGTGTAAGCACGCTGACATCATGACGTCATTGATGCAGTCCCGCATCATCAATTCCGGACCAGAACGTTTTAAGGGCATGGCCTTAAAGCAAAAGACGCTTCCTTATAAAAGGGGTAACTTTTGCATTGTTCCTTGCCCTATTTGTGGTTCCTTGTGTTTCCCATAGTGCTCTTTGATTCTCCTTGCTTATTCACTGTTGTTTCTGTGTACTGACCAGGCTTGGCTTTTGACTTTGCTGTTTTCTGGTTCCCTGACTCTGCTTGTATTTTGACCTCCTGATTCCTGGTATCCTGACCCAGCTATTCTTTTATCGTTCTCCTGATCTCTGGTATTCTGATTTTTGGCAATCCCCTGACTACTCTTTTCTACCTATGTTAAAAATGACCATTGTAAGGTTCAGTAATACGTGCTTAGGTTTTCTGTGGGTTTATATATTGTGTGTTGGGTTATCACACGACAGTGATAAGGGTTAGGAACTCATGCGTTAGGAGATTCTAACTTCTCCAGTTTGACATTATCGTATTTCTTAAGGTGTGAGGCATACTATGATGAAGAGTAAATGTGGTGATGACCATGCAGGTGAAAGTGTATCCCTGCATTAACTGGTGGCTTGCATAGTGCCAAATGGTCAAGAAATTACCTAATTGAGGTGAAGATGAGGCCCTTGTAAATGGCACTGCAAGGCTCTAGCTGTCATAACTTACAGTGGCTCCACATTCAGCAATCAGCTCCTCCCATTCAGATGAAGCTCCAGTCACCTGCCTTATAGGGAAGCCGTGCCAAACTCAAAATTGCTGAGTGATTTTGTCCCGACCTCGAACTCCATGCTAAGCTACCTACCTCATTCGCCTCACTGAATTTTCTCTCATTTGTTAGAAGACAAAGTCAACACTGTCATCATCTTCTAATATACCGGAACGGACTCCTGAATACATGAACTCTCAAACACACAGGATTGTTCTATTAAAATACCTGGATATACTAATCCCTTCAATATCTACTTCATCTTCAGGAAATTCAAGAGAAACCATAAGTATCATTAAATATCTTCTATCAATTCTAATTATTGCTGCAACTCTGCATATAAGGCTCAATCAAATTCTATGTGCCAGTTACCTTCTACTAATCAAGTTATCAAGAACTTCTGCTACTACTTACCGAATTGTTACATTTATACAATCTATTCAACAATTACTCCTATGCTGCATTCTAATTCCTAATTCGTATAATTGAGGACATTGTTATTATTTTTCTTTTTTATTGCAACCAGAGAATTGGCCAAAAGTCTTTTTTTTTTCTTCATGCCAATATTGCAATTATGTGATAATTTGTGTTCAACTTAAATTCACTAAAGAGAAAATAAAATCTCTCAAGAAATCCTAACTAAATTATTTTTTCTTTTCTTAAAGGTACAGCACTACCTATAAATTCTGCAGTTGTGTTCCTCCATTTTTGTTTAACATTCCTGAAACATAACACTAGCTATGAATTAGCCAAGGGACTCAGGCCACCGAATGAAGTAGTGGGAATGTTGGCCTCTCGGTGACAAGAGATGCAAATGAGTAGTGACAGATAAGGGCTAATAACCTTGAGAGGTTGGAGCAAGGCTCTAGCTATGATTTGGGCTGATGGACAAATACCTCCACGTGAAGAAAGGAGTTGGTCTCATGGAATTGACTTAGAATTACACTAGAATATGGTCCGCACCACTACCCTTTACAGCCAGTTGATCTATCCCTATGGAATGTAGGGGAATAGGAAGGTAAGGTACTGATAGAAAGTATGTTAGGCCGTCCGTATCTTGCCCAACTAGTGTGTAGTTGAGCTTGAGAAAGGAATATCGTAGAGAGGAACCTAAGGACACAATGGGAATGCTAATGGGAACATGTCAAGGATTGTGTAAGTGCTAATTGAGATAAGGGTATAATGAACCTCTGTTGTGGTTAAGGGGCCAACAACAGGATTATAAATAAGGATAGTAGAAACCTAGATAATAATGAAACATTTGATTATGAGCATGAACCTAGGCCAATTAATATGGATAGGAAATAGAGGTACCTAGTAATGTGGCATCTAATTATGAATTTCCACTTTGTATACTTTCACTAGAAGGACCTGAAGTATGTATGAGAAAGACGGGAACATCTCTAGATTACTAGCAGGAAGCAAAATATGTGAGATCTAGCAAGTGCTTGTGACAGGAGTTGTGGATGACACTTAGGTAAAACCATGACAGACCAAGGAGGCCTGAATATAGTTAAAGGTGTTATGAGGGGTTCTAGGTTATCAGGAGTGCAGAGTAGGGAAGGAATTGCATGGGCCTAACAAGGCCAAGAGGAATAGTCAACCATAGTATAATAGGGTTGTAGCTGACCACTGTAAAGCTGGAAATGTCGTATGTAACTGCCCAAATTAAGAGCCGAAATCTAACCTGTGGAGTTAAGGTCTAGTGAGGGCCACGTGTACAGGTAGTGCAGTGGTAAGCAGACAGTGCTAAATTAAGTCTTATGCCATATGTAATTGTCTGAATTATGGGCCAAAATATGTCAATAGCTGAGGGCTATTTGTACTATATGGAGTGAAGGCCTAGTGAAGGCCACATGCAGAGGTATTGCAGTGGAAGGCTGAGAGTACCAAATATAAGTCTTGAGCTCTGGGGTGGATAATGATAAGTACGGATGATGGCATGAACAAATGTAGGTTACTCATAGCAAGGTTGTAGGAGTTGTGAAATGGACTGTGAATTGCGTGATGCTCTGGTGTTCAATCTGGGTTTCTTTTTTGGGGGGAGGGGGTTTACACCTTGTGGTCTACTTAAACGTAGCATAATAGGGCAATATATAATCTCAGAGTTGCAGGAAGGCCTGCCTATGGAAAGTCCAGATGATATAGACAAAATTAGGTCGCAGCAGTAAACCCACTGAGGGCCCTGTGAAGGTCTATTGAGAGCCAGGTGTCAAGCTTTAGGAGTAGAAGGCCAAGAGAGCTCATTGTGAATCACGAGTAGTGGGGCAGCCACGTAAGGGCAGCATAGAAATTAGCTGGTGTATGAATGATAGGATGTGGGTTTATTAATGGTTGTTGTGCTGTGGAGCAGTTGCAATTTATTCATAGTAAAGCAAAATGGTGGACCTGCTCCATATGATAACGTGTATATAACCGACTTGATCCATTAGAGGCTTGTAAAAGCAGGACTGTTAATTAGAGATGATAATGATGAAATATTTGAGTAAAATGGTAATGCAACACATGTATATGTTCTAAAATGGTGGTTGTAGTAGGTTGTCTACTGAGGGCCATATGAAAAATATGTTGTAGAAAGGTCTAGTTAGAGCCTAATATAAATGCATATGTGTGATAGGCTGAATGAGGCCCCAACATAAGTATACTTATCTGCAGGGTTGGCGAATGAGAGCCTTATGAGAAGTTACCGGTGAATGATTCAATTAAATGGAGTTTAACGAATGCTGAAGATATTTGAGTAGACTGGTTGCAATTTAGTATGGTTATTGGTGACACCCAAGTAGTGAACCTGGTGTGAAGTGCGACAAAAACAGACTTAGATGAGGGCAGTGTATATGGCCATATAATCATAGAACAAACATAATTATGACCAACACAATTATAAAGTACGATTGACTAAGCCCAGAAAGTGCTAAAATAATGTGAGTAGTGAAAAAATACAGATTATTAACATAAATGCTAACCACATGAATAGGCCCAAGTTTGGGCATGTATAAAGAAAAGGAAAAAACAGGAAAAAACAGGTCTTGTTTCCAACTGTAGGGCATAACCCAACTACAATGAGAAAGGAACTTGAATGTAGCAACATCCCTAAAGATTACGTATCTTTATATAATAAACCAGAGATCTATGTATAGAGACTAAATAATAAATAGATAAGTGTTAGAACCAAAATGTGTCACACTACAAGTATGGAAATATTTTAGAAACAACATTAACACATAGCCTATGTAGTTATTGAACAATTCCTTTATTTGATACTAGACATATCTGAAAATTATATATATCAACTAAATGTCTACCGAAGAAGGAAATATGTTTACCAAATTGTTGTAGTAAATATAATAATGTCAAAATTGGAGCAGTAAGCTCTGTAAAGGCTGAATACTTGTAACAAAAAAATATGAAACTAATTATCTGCTAAAGGTGCTACATCCCACATAACTTAGTGTTACTATTGCAACATAAAACAGTGGCAGTGATATATGGGAGCAATTAATTGAGAACAGGAAAAGTTAATTGTGGCATTTGGGATGATACTTTTGAGGGTCTCCCGATACTGATATTCAATTATTGATACCACTATGGGGGCGTCAAGGTTATGCAGGAAGTTTATGTCTAGAAATTATGATATTTGGGTGTTCCGCCTCAGTCTCCACTCCAACCTGTATCTTGCTGCTGTAATAGGCTGACGGACTGTTGGAGGTGGATAAACTTTGGAATGGACCCCTAGTATGCATTCTGAGCTATTCCAATAGGCTGAGTGCATGATGGTACTGACATTAGCACTCCCACTTTTGTGATAGGTGAGTTTCTGCAGTACATATTTTAAAAACAGCCTCCCTAGGTTTAGCGAGCCACCCAATGGAGGGGAGAAAAGAAAAAAACACAGCATCCATCCAATGCTACAGGATTGGTTCAGATAAAATAAGGGGCGTTTTTGAGTATTGGTGCTACAATTTAAAAAGCAGCCAACGGGAGGTCATTCAATGCTAGTCCCAGATGAAGGCGCGCATCGCAGAGTTTTTCCCTTTTTCTTTTTGTTTTGTTATTCATATATTTAATCTATTTATTAATGTATTTTTGGGGGATGCATGAGGGTATGGGATTTTAGTATTTAGTTTAAACTGTATTAGGATTAGGTAGTGGCACCCGTTAGCTTTTGGATTTTATGGCATTAGCTTTAAATATGCAATAGTGAGACGATTATGCAGGGACAGGACTTAGAGTTATTAAAGAAATTGAGCCTACTCTCTAACACTTGTATTCTGATTTTGTCCACAAGTAGGGATTTAGAATCCCAAGGTAATAGGAGGTTTTTTTCTCTTCCATTCCATGGATTTTAGGCCACATGGGGATTATATCAATAAGTGGCCTTGTGGACATCTTTTCCTTTTTTAAGATAATTATCCAGTACCCTTCCTTTTCCTTTGCTCAATTAATTGCTCCCATATCTCTGGGATGTAGCACCTTTAGCAGATACTTAGTTTCATACAGAGCTTATTACTCCAATTTTTATTTATTATTATATTTACTACAAAAATTTGGTAAACATATTTCCTTCTTCGGTAGACATTTAGTTGATATATCAAGTTTGGGCTTTACATAAATGTAGACTGTCAGTTGCGACACCTAGCCAAAGAATTACTAAATAATGTAGGCCCAATGAGTGTCTGAAGACGCAGAGGGCAGACATATAGAATACATATAGGTACTGAGGCTGAAAGAGGCCTCGTCAACATGAGTAACAAATGCTGACCTGCTCAAAGCTAACAATTATAACCTAGGCCGTATAGGTCGACAATAATAAGCTGAATAATAATGTGAATATGGCATAGGATTTATAATACATTAAAATTTAGGGTGACTAACAGACTTACATATGATAAAATTATATAGCCAAATGAAGGTCAAAAAGAGTGAGCAAAACTCAATTGAGGTATCCCTGTGATGCAAAATATGATTGAAATATGCCAAATTTGCATTACTAGGGCTGAATAAGGACTGAACTGTGAATGCCACTCTAGTAAGTGAAAGGCCAAATGTGGGTTGAATACATCTTGAATGTCAGTAATAGCATGGCCCAACGCAGACCGAACGAACAAACTTACAGTTTAGTTGTAAAACCTCTCAAGTAGCAACAGGAAAAGCCGTAGCTGGGTCAGATGCGACAGTGCCCCATGAGCTTCAAAGGGGGTGGCTGTTTTTACATGAGTAATGTAAAATTAATACTTGCGTAGGCCACATGAGGTCAAGTCTATGTTTCTATGTTTTTCTATGTTTCTATGTTTCTAAGACCAGCTTGTTTGGCGTTTAGGTAGTTTGTGTTGATGACCTTTGAACAGGAAGTGGATGGTTCTGTACTGAACCAGGCAGTATCATCCCAAAGGAAGGGGAGGTCTGTGTATTTATAGGCTGTGAATCCCCCCATAACATCAGGCTACACTTACAGGCTCTACATTTATATATATATAGAAACATAGAATGTGACGGCAGATAAGAACCATTCGGCCCATCTAGTCTGCCCAATTTTCTAAATACTTTCATTAGTCCCTGGCTGTCAGGATAGTGACAGGGATCCAATACGCAGAGTGCGGACAGGAGGAGGTACGTATACCGGACCTTAGAATGGCCGGACTAACGTATGGACAAAACAAGAATAGTCAAAAGGTAAGTCGAGGTCGAGGGAGCCGGAGGACAGGTAAGCGAGGAACAAGCCGGGTCAAAGGAGAGGAGAGAGCAACAGGACAAAGGTATAAGCAAGGTCAAAACCGAAAACACTAAGAGAGAGAACGAGCTGAGTGACTAGCAAGCTAGAACCACGACAGGGCAATGAGCAGTAGTAAAAGTTCCCTTAAATACCCTGTCACCTTAATTGAGACCACGCCCCCAAAAGGTCCGGAATTGCGGTTCCCGGCACTTCACGTTAATGATGACGTCATGACGTCGACGCTAGCCGTCGCGTCATAAAAGGGGGAGGAGCTAGCGCGGCCGGCGCGTAAACGGCCGGAATTGCCGAAATGCTAGGGGAGGGGAGCCCCTATGAAGAGAGGTTGTCCTCCTCGGAGGCAATCTTAACAGGTAACCTGACAGTACCCCCCCTTTTAGAAACGCCCACCGGGCGGATGGGACCGGGCTTAGAAGGGAAACGAACGTGGAAGGCCCGAAGAAGACGAGGAGCATGCACGTCTTCACAAGGAACCCAAGATCTCTCTTCTGGACCATAACCCTTCCAGTCTATGAGGTATTGTAACTTCCCCCTAGAAATACGAGAATCAAGAATGGACCTAACAATATATTCTTCCTGACCATCCACTCGAACCGAAGATGGAGGAGCAGAGTGGGAAGAAAACCTGTTACAAACAAGAGGTTTCAATAAAGACACATGAAAAGAGTTAGGAATACGTAGAGTAGGAGGTAAGTCCAGCAAATAAGAAACCGGGTTGATCCTCCTCAACACCCTGTAAGGACCTATGTAACGAGGAGCAAACTTCAAGGAAGGAACCTTCAAGCGAATGTGTCTGGTACTCAGACAGACCCTATCACCCGGAGAAAAAACAGGAGCGGGCCGTCTACGCCTATCAGCATGCATCTTAAACACCGCGGAACTACGCGTAAGAATTCGTCGAGTCTGATCCCACAACTTTCTCAGGTTGGCTGTATGAACATCAACCGACGGTAAACCCTGGGAAGGAGACACTGACGGAAGAATAGTAGGGTTAAAGCCATAGTTCAAGAAAAAGGGGCTATTACGAGTGGAACCACAAACAAGGTTGTTGTGAGCAAACTCCGCCCAAGGAATCAGACCGACCCAATCGTCCTGGTGTTCAGAAACAAAACAACGTATATATTGCTCAATTTTCTGGTTAGTGCGTTCGGCTGCTCCGTTAGATTGAGGATGATAGGCCGAAGAAAAATTCAGCTTGATGCCCAACTGGGAACAGAAGGATCTCCAAAAACGGGAAATAAACTGGGACCCCCTGTCAGACACAATCTCATTGGGAATACCATGTAAACGAAAAATCTCCCTAGCAAATATCACGGCCAGTTCGGGTGAGGAAGGAAGTTTAGGCAAGGGGATGAAATGAGCCATCTTGGTAAACCTGTCAAGAACCGTGCAAATCAACATTGGAAACCGGCAAATCAACAATAAAATCCATAGCCAAACTAGCCCAAGGTTTGTTGGGAACGACTAAGGGCTGCAATAGTCCACAAGGAAGAGCCCGTGGTAGTTTATTCCTAACACAGATATCGCAAGCCTTGACAAAGTCTTCCACATCCCTCTGTAAACTAGGCCACCAGAAGTCTTTGGAAATCAGGCAGCAAGTTTTGTGGATGCCGGGGTGACCGGCAAACTTGCTATCGTGAAAACATCGAATAATATAGAATTGGAATTTGGGAGAAACGAATAAGCGGCCCTCAGGAGTACGCTCGGGAGCAAGAGATTGTTCGTTCATTATATCTACGAGCAATGGAGAGTGTATTTTGACATTGGTGTTGGCGATAATGTTGTTTTCAGGAACAATAGGAGACAACGTGTCTTCTGTAATGGTGATAGGTTCGTGCTGACGAGACAATGCGTCTGCTTTGGTGTTTTTAGAACCAGGCCTGTAAGTAAGTATGTAATTGAAATGTGTAAGGAACATAGACCAACGTGCTTGCCTGGCAGATAATCTTTTGGCCTCCCCCATGTAAGATAAATTTTTGTGATCAGTCAAGATAGTAACTGGGAGAACAGTGCCCTCTAACAAATGTCTCCATTCCTTTAATGCCATAATAATAGCTAAGAGTTCTCTGTCACCAATATCATATCTCCTTTCTGTGTGTGATAATTTTTTGGAAAAAAAACCGCAAGGGTGTAACGGCTTATCCAAACTTTGTCTTTGGGACAGTACTGCGCCTATCCCTGTTTCAGACGCATCAACCTCAAGCAAAAAGGGCAGAGAGGTATCAGGATGAACTAATACAGGTGCTGAAGCAAAAGTCTGCCACGACAGGGCAATGAGCAGTAGTAAAAGTTCCCTTAAATACCCTGTCACCTTAATTGAGACCACGCCCCCAAAATGTCCGGAATTGCGGTTCCCGGCACTTCACGTTAATGATGACGTCATGACGTCGACGCTAGCCATCGCGTCATAAAAGGGGGAGGAGCTAGCGCGGCCGGCGCAAAAACGGCTGGAATTGCCGAAATGCTAGGGGAGGGGAGCCCCTATGAAGAGAGGTTGTCCTCCTCGGAGGCAATCTTAACAGGTAACCTGACACTGGCCTTATCTTATAGTTAGGATAGCCTTATGCCTATCCCATGCATGCTTAAACTCCTTTACTGTGTTAACCTCTACCACTTCAGCTGGAAGGCTATTCCATGCATCTACTACCCTCTAAGTAAAGTAATACTTCCTGATATTATTTTTAAACCTTTGTCCCTCTAATTTAAGACTATGTCCTCTTGTTGTGGTAGTTTTTCTTCTTTTAAATATAGTCTCCTCCTTTACTGTGTTGATTCCCTTTATGTATTTAAATGTTTCTATCATATCCCCCGTCTCGTCTTTCCTCCAAGCTATACATGTTAAGATCCTTTAACCTTTCCTGGTACGTTTTATTCCGCAATCCATGAACCAGTTTAGTAGCCCTGCTCTGAACCCTCTCTAAGGTATCAATATCCTTCTACAGTCTCCAGAACTGTGTACAATACTCCAAGTTAGGTCTCATCCGTGTTCTGTACAATGGCATGAGCACTTCCCTCTTTCTACTGCTAATACCTCTCCCTATACAACTAAGCATTCTGCTAGCATTTCCTGCTGCTCTATTCCATTGTCTTGTCACAATTCTGACCATTTTTCTAGTTTACCTAAATCATTTGACATTTGGCTTATCCCTCCTGGAACATCAACCCTGTTACATATCTCACTATCCTCAGCAAAAAGACATACCTTACTATCAAGACCTTCTACAATATACTAATAAAAATATTAAAGAGAATGGGTCCAAGTACAGATCCCTGAGGTAACCCACTGGTGACAAGTCCAAGCTTCGAATATATTCCATTAACTACAACCCTCTGTTGCCTGTCACTCAGCCACTGCCTTACCCATTCAACAATACTGGAATCCAAACTTAAAGATTGAAGTTTATTGATAAGCCTTCTATGTGCAAAGTTTTTCTTTATATATTATGTTTCCATAATTATGCGCTTTTATTAATTCTATGTTGTGGGACCATGACGTCATTAAACCTCCAATTTTCGAAATTCACGTGTTTTAAATCATATATATGCCTATGTAGACTAAATTTAAAAATCTTTCACTATATCAGTTAATGATATTACAATATTACAATTTCCACCAATATTGCTGTATAGTGTTTAGGTGATTATTAAGTGTTTGGATAGACCAAAATGGTGTATATATAAAAGGACCTCCCTTTTAGTAGTAGATTTAAACCCGAAGATCTCCTCAAATCTTCCACAAATACATAGATACAAATAATAAGGTCAATCCAACTATAGGGAAATAAAAAATAACATAGTGCAACTCCATATAATACTGATATAATGATGGTATGTGCCAATGGGTCACTCACACTTTAACTGTTTAAACATGGTGTATAAGAAATCAATGTAGATCTCAGGCAGTTCCTTGCTTCCAATGTCTGGTCTTCCAGATCTCAATTACATTACATTACAAGAAAATGCATCCAGAATGAAATGTAGAAAGAGGTGCATAAAGTATAAAAAAACATTCATTACTTACACAAAGTAAGCATACCATTTTTGTAATTTACTTTCTAGTTTTAACCATTCACTGGTTAGTGTCATGATTTACTATCTTTTCAAGTGGAAAATATGTGTATGTCCATGGCTCCTTTGTTGTAAGGTAGACTCAACTAGTCAGAATGAAGAACTCTCTCCGAACCACCTCGTTAAAGGAAGACATGGAGGATTGGATGGTGGTATTTGGTAGAAATGAGGTTTAACATAAAAAATTACAATATTAAACAATAGGATGGGAAATCTGGAACTGGGCATCCTGGAAAAAAATCTAAAAGTTAAGGTAGCAAAACAATAATAAATAAAGTGTTGTCTGGCTACCTTAACTTTTAGATTTTGTCACAGGCTTTTAGTATGCTTCCTACCTGGCATCTATTCTGATTATCTGTGACATCTGTGGATACCTGTTCAAGAATCCTAGGTGGGGAATGTCTGCTCATTACTCTGTAAGCAAGTTTTTAACTATTTTCTTTCTCGCTTACTGAAAAAAAGAGCACTATTGTTTTTTTTTTCTTTTTTTTTCATATGGTTCCCCTCATTATAACTCTGCTGTTGAAAAATATCAGAGGGATATCCTGCAAGTGGGGATCCAAACCATGGAATACTGCATTAAATAGAGCTGGTTTTGAGCTCTACTCAGTGGAAGCTGGCAATTGTGGAGTGTTGTGTGTATCTCATTTTGTAATCACATACTACACTATATTATTCTGTTTTCTGCTATTTTATATGTGCTTCTAAAAATTTAAACCTCAGTCAAGAGATTTTTAATAAAAAAAAAAAAAAAGACTACATACATATATGAACTTTCTGGGATTGGTTTTATATACCTGTTAAACTACATTTCACTCAATTAGGGACTAAAGTTGAGCGAATACCTGGATGTTCGGGTCCGGCGGGTTCGGCCGAACTTTGGAAAAAAGTCTGGGTTCGGGCTCGAACTTGACCCCGAACCCGAACCCCATTGAAGTCAATGTGGACCCGAACGTTTGGGCACAAAAATGGCTCTAAAAAACGTCCTGGAAAGGGCTAGAGGGCTGCAAAAGGAAGTAAAATGGGGGTAAGAGTAGGACAAGTGCCCTGCAAACAAATGTGGATAGGGAAATCACTTAAAATAACATTAAATACCTAAAAATGTAAAATACAGTTGAGCCATAAAATAGAACTAGATGGAATCTTTGATTTTAACTTCAAATCAAAATCTAAAGCATGGCTGTCAGGAGGATACACAGAATTATCCATTTGAGAGAGGGTTGGAGTGCAGGGTATTCTCTTTCATTGTTCAAACTGAGTTCAACTCCTAATGCATGGAGAAAAGGCCTTCACAAGCCTCTGCTATTGTGTACATAGTTTATACTAAGTGACCCATAGGTTGAGGAGGCGGTGATCGTGGTGGTGTAGGTGGAAGCGACGGTGGAGGAAGAGGAGATAGCCAACACTGTTTTTTATTTGTTTGTTTTTGTTTAGTTTTTAATTGGGGTAGCCCCCAAAATATTGGGACATATAAAAAAAGAAAACTCTGTTCCGCAGAGCGACTGACCCGTGCGTGCTGCAGCTGAAACTCCACTATCGCCTGCTGCTGCTCGCACAGTCTCATGAGGCAGTGAGCGGGAAGGCCGAAGTTACGCTGCAGCACAGGCAGGTGAGCAGCAGCAGGGTGAGAACGCCAAAAGCACGAACAGACGGCCCGCACTTTCTGCAGTAGCTCTGATATATCTGGGTATACACCGTGGCGGTGTAGGGGGAAGCGGCGTTGGAGGAGGAGATAGTCAACACTGTTTTTAAGTTGTTTTTTTTTTTTTATTTTTTTTTTATTGGGGTAGCCCCCAAACTATTGGGACATATAAAAAAAGAAAACAAAGAATAAGTGCACTTGAGTATAACAATGGCTGGGTGAAGCTGGTATAAATGTCTATTCTGCACAAGGACAGACAAGTCTGGTGGGATCTATGCCTGGTTCATTTTAATAAACGTGAGCTTGTTCACGTTGTCTGTGACAATGCCCCCGCTGTGCTAAACACACGTTCAGACAATACACTGGCTGCAGGGCAGGCCAGCACCTCCAAAGCACAAAGGGCAATGTCAGGCCATGTGCCAATTTGGAGACCCAGAAGTTGAATGGGGCAGACCCATCAGTCAGTATGTGTAGGCATGTGCACACATACGTTCCATATCAGATGGTGGTGCTGGTTGTTGTTTCGTGGTGACAAAAAATTTCCACAATTTAGCCATGCTAACCCTGCCATATGAGGTGCTGGCGGTTCCCCAGCTGCATTGGCGACCTCTTCCTCCTCCTCCTCCGCCTTTGCCTTGTGCTTCCACTGAGCCCCCGGTGTCAGTTGGGAATACCCTCAGCATCGCGTTTACCAGCGTGCGCTTGTAGTCGTGCATCTTCCAATCACGCTCCAGTGAGGGAATTAAGGACGGCATGTTGTCCTTGTAACGGGGATCCAGCAGGGTGGCCACCCAGTAATCAGCAATTAGAATGTGGGAAACACGGCAGTCGTTGCGCAGGCACTTCAACATGTAGTCGCTCATGGGTGCTAGGCTGCCCAGAGGCAAGGACAAGCTGTCCTCTGTGGGAGGTGTATCATCTGTATCCTCCATATCCCCCCAGCCATGCTCCAGTGATGCCCACGAGCTGCGTTGGGTGCCACCCTGCTGTGAACATGGTTCCTCCTCTTCATCCTCATCCTCATCATCCTCATCCTTCAGAACTCTGCACTGGCTGGAGAATTGTGTACCTGGCCTATGCTGGTGCAGGAACCCACCCTCCAAGCCACTTGTGAGTGACTGGCCTGATAACTGTGGAAATGACCCCTCTTCCTCCTCCTCTTTCTCATGTGCCACATCCTCTTCCATCATCGCCCGGAGCATTTTTTCAAGGAGACATAGAAGCGGGATATAGAGCTCTTTCTGCAGCACCTCTGATATATCTGGGTAGTTTTTCAGGAATTTCTGCACCACCAAATTCAGTACATGCACCAGGCAAGGGATGTGCGGCAAACCGGCTAGGCCCAGAGCTGCTACAAGATTTTTCCCATTATCGCACACCACCAGGCCGGGCTTGAGGCTCAGTGGCAACAACCACTCATCGATCTGTTGTTCCATGCCCGTCCACAGCACCTGCTTGGTGTGGGGTTTTCCCCCAAACATATGAGTTTTAAAACAGGGTTTCACCCTGGCTGTGCTGAAGTTGGTGGTGAAGGTGTTACGGTGCCTGGATGAGGTGGTGGTAGAGGAGGAGGAAGCAGAGGAGGAGGCAACAGGAGGCAAAAAGAAATGCCCTGTAATCCTCGGTGGCAGAAGGTCATGCATCAAACTGCTATTCACCTCAGGCCCAGCCGCCACTACATTTGCCCAGTGTGCAGTTATGGAGATATAGCGTCCCTGCCTGTGCTTACTGGTCCATCTATCTGTGGTTATGTGGAGACAATGGAGACGATGGCGGACGTGGTGGTGTTGCTGCCACATCCTCTGTTTGCAGGGTGGCAGGTGCCACTGTGACTCCAGAGGTGGAGGAAGAGGCAGAGACAGCAGCAGAAGAGGAAGCCGGAGGAGCCTGAGACCTTTCTTGGTTTTTGAAGTGCTTACTCCACTGCAGCTCATGCTTTGCATGTAGATGCCTGGTCATGCAGGTTGTGCTCAGGTTTAGCACGTTTATGCCTCGCTTCAGGCTCTGATTGTAAAGCCTGCAAACTACTTGTGTCTTGTGGTCAGCACATTGTCTGAAGAACTGCCACGCAAGGGAACTCCTTGGAGCTAACTTTCATGTGATCAGTCCCTGGGTGTGGTAGGCAGTAGCAGGGGTACTGTCTAGGGGACGGCTGCTCCGCTTTTGCACCCTGCTCCCTCTTATGCGGTGCTGGTGCCTCTGTGCAACAACCATCTCTTCCTCCAAACTGGACACGTCACTCGCATGACCTTCATTCCATGTGGGGTCTAGGACCTCATCATCCTCCACATCATCTTCCACCACTCCTCAACCCTGCCCTCCTTGCTGGTCTGCACACTGCCAAAAGCCACAGAAGTTGGCACCTGTGTTTCGTCATCTTCAGAGATGTGCTGTGGTGGTCCTTGCATGTCCACATCCTGACACATAAGTGGTTGTGCATCAGTGCACTTAATCTCTTCCACTTCTGGGGCAGGGCTAGGTGAATGGCCCACTGAAACCCCGCCGGCAAAGTCATCAAAAAGCATAAGAGACTGCTTCATGACTTGTAGCTCAGACTGCTTGGGTGATTTGCAAGGGGGTGTGGTGAAAGACAGATGGCCATGGGCTGCAGGTGCCAACTCTGAGCTTTCAGCAGGGGACCGGGTGGGAGACAATGTGCAGGAACTAGAGGCAATGTCAGCCATCCAATCTATTATCGCCTGTACTTTTTCTGGCCTCACCATTCGTACAGCGGCATTTGGGCCTACCAAATAACGCTGATGGTTCTGTTGCGTACTCGCACATGAGGAAGGTGTTTCACTTGTGTGTGTAGTTGGCACAGATCGACCATGTCCTCTCCTTGCAACAGGGATTCCACCAACACCAGCAGCACCATGACCAGTGCCACGTCCCTTATTTCACGCTTTCCTCATTCATTGCATTCACCCAATAAACTAACAGATGGTTTATGTCAGGCGACAATGTAACCGCCAATAATCAACAATTTTTTTGGTTTTTGTTGTTGTTTTTTTTTGTTTATTGTACTGCAAGAAATGCACCTCAAGCCGCAAATGTACTATCTAGCACAAAAAAAACTAGAATTTTTGAAAGTGTGATGTAACCACAGTATTTGACAGTTCTATTTGACTCTCAGATATGAAGAGCAAGCCCCAAATTTACTATTTACCAGATTAGCAGCAAAACAATTGGAATTTTTACAACTGCGCTGTAAGTGCAGTATTTGACGCTTCTATTTGACTCTCAAATATGAAGAGCACCCCACGAATGTACTTTTTAGCACCCAAAAAATGTAAAGTTTTAAAACTGAAATGTGACAGCAGTATTTGACGCTTCTGTTTGACTCTCAGATATGAAGTGCACCCCACTAATGTACTATTTAGAACCCCAAAAAATAGACTTTTTAAAACTCCTATGTAACCGCAGTATTTGAGGCTTCTATTTGACTCTCAGATATGAAGTGCACCCCACTAATGTACTAGTTTGCAGAATTCTTTCCTAATCTGTCCCTGAATGCATCAGCATACTCTCCCTACACTAATAAGAACTCATATGACGTGCGGCACTAAATGTCTGCAGCTTATATATAGAGGCTGGGTCACATGCTGCACTGGCCAATCACTGCCATGCCATTAGTAGGCATGGCTGTGATGGCTTCTAAGGGCAAACAAGTCAAATGCTTGTTGATTGGCTGCCCTGCAGCCTTTCAAAATGCGCCATTAAATCGTCAAACACCAAATTCCAACACAATCATACACTGATATGTCCATGTTCGGATCCGGGGTCCAAAAAACGTAATGTTTAGTACGAACCCGAACTTTACAGTCCGGGTTCGCTCAACTCTATTAGGGCCATTTTTAATCTGTTTTTATCAGTTTGTTTTTGCTCTGGTTTTAATATATATTTGTTCTTTGGCGCATGCATTTTGTGTCTTTCACTACACATAAATGCATTTAAATGCCAACACATCTTATAAACACACCCCTACATTCACACAAACATACTTCATACAAAAACCTGCTTACAAACAAACACTCCTCAGTGCTAAATACAACCTTGCAGCAAAAGCATTGTTGGAGATAAAGGACTAATGGAAGGAAGCTGAGGGTAGAGGGGAGGGGGGACAGGATCCAGTGGGCAAATGCTTGCACGGTGTCAAATCAAATTTAAAGATGGCCCTTGGTGCAATAGACCAAAAAAATGAAAAATCCAAATGAAACAAAACAGTTTCACGCATTATTCAATTTGTTTGGATGTGATTCATCCATGTAACATTTTGGAGGTTGGGATTTCAGAGGAACTCAAAATTTGGATGAATCACAATTCCTTTTATAAACTAAATGCACAAGTCTAATTGGCTGTGTAAGCTGGTCATTTAAACTATTAGGCTTGCATTTTATTAAATTGCAAATTTAGAGATTTCCATGGAAAAGTATTGTGTCACCAATGCATATATAAAGTAATGTAATGTCATACATAAATATAACATGCGCATAATATAGTACTAAAATCTTTTTTTTTTTTTTTTAAATACTTTTATAACGGCTGTCTTGATGTCTTGGTTCCTTAGACTGTATATTACTGGATTCAACAAAGGAGTCACAACTGTGTACATAAGGGATACAATCTTATTGATTCCGGATGAATGTTCTCCTGATGGAAATACGTAAATGGCAATAAGAGTCCCGTAATACATGCACACAACAGCAAGGTGGGAGCTGCATGTGGAGAATGCTTTCTGTCTCCCAGTGGTGGATGATATTCTATGTATAGCGAGAAAGATACAAACATACGTAGAAATTATAAACACAGTTTCAATTACAGTTTCTGGAACACCGATTAAATATATCACAGTCCGTATAACTGTAGTATCAGAACATGACAGCTGAACAAGAGGAAATAAATCACAGAAGAAATGATCAATATACTCTGAATTACAGAAAGTTAAATTACTTAATAAGATAGTCAAAATCAGTGTGAGAAGAAAACCCAATATCCAGGAAAAGACCATGAGACTAAGACAAAATGGGAAATTCATTATCGTTACATAATGCAATGGTTTACAGACAGCAACATATCTATCATAGGACATCATGGTAAGAAAAATACATTCTGTACCTCCTGAGAAACTAAAGAAATTTAACTGAGCAATGCATTGACTAACAGGCATGAGGATACCATTTTTTAAGGTTATATGGAGCAAGTTAGGAATAATTGATGTAGAGAGTATGATGTCACAGGAAGACAACTGGCTGAGGAATAAATACATTGGAGAATGAAGATATTGAGTCACTGAAACCAGAATTATAATCAGAAGGTTTCCAGTTAAAGTCATAATGTAGACCAGAAGAAGGATAGAGAAGATAATTATTCTGGATCTGTGCAGAAGCTGGAACCCTAAGAGGAAAAATTCTGGAATAGCTGATTGGTTGTTTTTTGGAATCATCTGATGAAATTATATCCTCATTAAATTTCACAATAGTATTACTGTATATTGATTAAATCAGAAAATAAAAAGAGTATTACATTATAAATATATTGCTGATTTAGAGTTATAATTATAATTTATTACAATTTAACAGACTTACAATTTATTGCTGTGACAAACGTCACTTTTTAAGGACGCTTTCCACGGACTACTGAAGGAGTGTTTAGGCTGGCCTCTTGCCCACCGACTATGGGTCAGGCCAGGTAGTATAAAGAACTTGATATTTTATTTCTCCTGGTTTGGCACTTTCCCTGTGTTCAAATGGAACCGAACGCTAACTCCCTGGCGGCCGTTTGCATGGACCAAAACCGCGAATAGACTTCAGGGGTACTTGCCCTGGAAGTATTTTCAGTAGAAAGACTTTGCGGCTCAGTCCCCAGCAGTACCTAGCCTTGATTCTATGGAGATAATTTTAGCATGAAGACTTTGCGGCTCCCGGTCGATCCCCAGCGGTACATAGCCGCGATTCTATGGAACTATTTTCGGCTAGGGGACTGTGCGGTTACCATTCAACTTGGTCCTGTGTTTTGGACCACTTTAAAAATGGCCAGGAGAGTGCTTTTGAAGGGAAGGTGTCTGAGTCTATGGGAAACAAACGCTGCCTGAAAGCCAGCTTGAACACCCTGTAGTTCATCAGTGTAATTCACAATATATTCCCAATCTTATATAATTATAAATCCATGTAATTTAACTATATCTGTAAACCCAAAATTTGATAAAAGTTTTTTAAATTAATAATATTAGTATAATTACCTTAATTTACCTAGCTACAGACCCCCTTTTTATAAAGATGTGGAAGAAATGTGCGCATACACTGTGCTAAAGAATGCCCTGACTGCAGAACCTGTTCGAACCTCAAGGTCACAAGTGTGAATCACGGCAGGGTCAACCGAGACCTTTATCCTTCCGAGGCCCATAAATGAGTACAATTGATTGGTTAATAGAAACATATAATATTTAGCTGCCGATTTAGTTAATTCCAAGAGCATGCACTAAAAAGCACTTTGAGTCACACTAGGAGATAGGCACTAGATAAATACTAGATATTATTATTATATAATGTTTAATTTATAGGATTATTATTTGTATCTCTATATAATGAATATACTTCATATTTTATATTTATATAAAAAGACCTGGATAGGGCATCATATAATAATATAAAATAAATTCACACGTACGGTTATTGAATTTGCTGAAACTTTGCAATTTTAGAAAACCTTTAATTTCAGATATATCTGCTGATATCATCATGGTTTTACTGTGCTGGGTATTTACATAAGTAAACATCTAACAAAAACATACATGAGAAGTATTTTCCAATTGTCAATTATTCATTTATTTCTAAAATTACATATATACTAATAAAAAAAATAAAAAAATTATATTGCAGATTACATTGGAATTGGAAATGTTTTTATTTTCTATTTTTTTCCAATATATTGACAAATATATTTTGGGTTATTCAGTAAACAACAAATAACTTGAAATTATTCAAAAGTAAATGATTTGGAGAAAAATCGTCTTTGGCTCTAGTCACATTTTTCTATTTTTATCTAAATTTTGACATTCAAATTTCAGTTCACTACAATTTGGAATTTGGTGAATAATCACAACATCGTTAGTCACTAAACTGTAAATCAATAGGCCCAAATAGCCAGATTAAAAAAAAGAAAACTATTTTCAATATTTCAAATTGTAGGAACTTAAAACAGAGTTTCTGAGCTTGATGGAGAGTATCTTAAAATGTTGGAGAAATAGCCTGTGGCAACCGTGGCAATTTACAAGTTATTTTAATAATCTGAGAATAGTTTTAGTTACTAATGTAAAGTGATAATACATGAACATTTAAAGTATCAAAACATAGCTAACACTGTGACCATGATCAGGTCTAAGATTGAAGTAGAACTGTAGCGATTTGTTAAAATAAAAGAACTGTAAGCTAGAACTCGTGGAACTTAGATGATAATT
Source organism: Pelobates cultripes (assembly GCA_933207985.1). Lineage (NCBI taxonomy): Eukaryota > Metazoa > Chordata > Amphibia > Anura > Pelobatidae > Pelobates > Pelobates cultripes. The sequence goes on from OW240914.1 coordinate 18,171,367, forward strand.
TAAGCATGTGATTGATGCTCATGTGACACAAGCTCCCTCCCATCACTGTTAATAAAGTATGGCAATGCCACTCCTAAGCTAGGAGACAAACAATGTCATTAACAATTATCTAACTGTTAGGGGTCCTCGCTACCACAATATTACCTCTATTTTGTGTCAGTCTTTACCTGCTCAACCGGCTACTCAGCTTCAGAGCATTAGACAGAGCTTGTAGATGTTTACTGTGAGTTTCTTTGTGAATAGCTGCACGCATAGTTCCACCAGACCCAGCTCCATCATCTAGGCTGGATTCTGAGGTCTCTGTTACAGCTGATCTTCATCTAGATGGATTTATGTCCATGGATTGGTGGACTGGCTTATTCTGATTATACACATCCTCCTACATTTCTCCTACATAAACATATCTCTCAGTTTGCATGCACTCAGACCCCTAGTCTGTCCATAATTCTCATGAACTACTTAAAGGATAATTAATGTACTTCTTCAAACTGTCACATAATATGACTCTTCTGACAGTTCCTATTAAAAAACATCCATTTGGGATCCCTTCATATTTATCTGTTTTAAAGAGAAGTCCATAGAGGACTATCTATTCATTTGTTCGAGATCCTTTTCACTATTTCTATGAAAGATTTATTAATGGAATGATTTCCAAATAGTCAACATCAATGATTGCAGCTTCCACTTTAAAACTCTTTATGTTTTTGAAGTTATTTCTTGTTATTTTTTCATTAACAATATTTTTTTCAACTAGAACATATTTTTAGTGACGCCTCCAGCTTTTTCCTTATTTCATGCTCTCTGCTATTCTCTAAGGTAGTGTGCGGTTTATTTGTATTTTATTGGTATTCTTAATAAAAAGATTACTGGTGAAAGATCATTTGCTTAAGATGCATTTTAAACCTAATCGTGCAGTGAATATCTTGTGATATCCCAGGGTGAAATATTTTGTTAGTACTCCACTACTTCAGCTTCGTTTACATTTAATTCAGATAAAAAAAAATAAGAAGAGTTCTTACCTTTTGTATTTTCTAATACATTTGATTTTGATGTCTTAAATGTAAATGGCTTGTGTTCTTTAATGTGTTTCTCGGAATGTGAACAAGTGTATTCTTGGAAGCTAATATAAAGAGGTTGGCAGGGCACTGAGGGACACCGTGTAGAATTCGTGAGAGAGTTACACTGTCAACATACTTTTAGAATTCCCTGGTTTACTGCTATTGAATATTATGTGTACCATGTTTATTCTAATAATTAAAAAGTATGTGTAGATACAATAGCTTGAGATCAGCTTTATTAAGCAATTAGTCATGGAATTGTAATCACTAGTAGGGGAATTGTAGTAAATTTAAAACAGAATTCTAAAACTAAATCAATAATTGTCCAGATAAACAATAGTACAATGGCCAGCATGAGTAAAATATACTAAAACAATATTTTTTTTTTACATTTGATTTAAAAATATACATAGTTGTATGCACCCACAAGAGAAATATTTTTTACATTTCGATATTTGGAATTTCCTTCTCAAATCTGAGAGTTTTACATAAATAAAGCTCAGCAAAAAGTATGTAATAGGCGTTCACTAAAACTAATACAATATGAAAGTGGGCTGCAGTGACTAATACAAGGATTCCTAACCTTGTGAATGGTAAAACATGAAAAGGAAAGAAAGAAACCGCACCCAAAGAATATAAATAAGGTGATATACGTACACAAATATGTATGAATGATACAGTTTTGGACCTCAAAAGAAACAAAAATAACAATAATAGTGCAGTACAGTATGTACAAAACAGTGAGTAATGTGTGATCTGTGATGATTACACTCACATTTGCTTGAGCTATATCAGAGCTCAGCTGTAGCAGCGCCTGGACGGAACAATCCCCGTCTATGGATATATGTAGGTTTAGATGTCCAAATGGCTCAGATGAATAACAGTGTGCAGTGCATATATGGGAATAAATACAAAAAGATGCGCTCCATTGGTGAAATAAGTATGGTTAAATATATCTAAAAATGAAATGGACATCGTACTCACATTGGAGCACATCTTTTTGTATTTATTCCCATGTATGCACTGCACACTGTTATTCATCTTAGCCATTTGGACATCTGCACCTACCTCTATCCTTAGACTGGGATTGTTCCGTCCAGGCGCTTATACATATAGCTCAAGCAAATGTGAGTGTAGTCATCACAGATCACACATCACTCACTGTTTTGTACATACTGTACTGCACTATTATTGTTATTTTTGTTTCTTTTGAGGTCCAAATGTGTACACCATTCATACATATTTGTGTACGTATATCACCTTATTTATATTCTTTGGGTGCCATTTCTTTATTTCCTTTTCATAAATAAAGATCAGTCCTCAGATCAACTGATCTAAAAGAGAGAGCATTAAGCGGAAACACATCTAATATTGTTTATGGCCACTAGGTGTCAGGATAGTTCTCTAATGTAAGGACAGGTGTAACGGGAAAGAAATATTAGAATTATAACACTAACACTGTATGTGTTAGTGTGTGTATCAGTGTCAGTCTGTATCTGCATGTGTGTTAGTGTGAGTGTCAGTGTTTATATCTGTGTATCTGCATGTGTTTCAGTGTGTGTATGTGTATCACAGTGTGTGTGTGTGTGGTATAGTATGTGTACATGTACATTCATCTTATCATTCAAATCACCAACACTACATACAAGAACACCCCTGTATTCAACCTTCAACACTACATACAAACACAGTCCTGCATTGAAACGTCAACAATACATAAAAACACATCTTTGTGTTAAACACCAAAAATATATATAAACACACCCCAGCATTAAAAAAAATAAAAAAAATACACATAGAAGCACACTTGCATTCAAACACCAATACCACATACAAGTACACCCCTACATTTACACAAACATTCTTCCATTCAAACACACAAACACAACTCAGTGCTAAATACAACTCTGCAAGCATGGGAAAATGGTTCAGCTACTGCGATGGGAAGCGGAGATCATGATTGCATGTCAGGGAGTGGGGGTCAGGGGGCCCATCAAATGCTTGCCCAGGACCCAATCAATATTAAAGACGGCCCTGCCTGTGACCACCTCATGACTGCTGTTTGCACCCGTACGGCCAACTCGCACTTGCAGGACCTCTCGCGGGCAGCTCCTTTCCTATGGAATAACCTGCCCACCGCCATCAGACTCTCCCTAGTCTTCAATCATTTAAGAAGGGCCTTAAAACCCATATCTTCAGGAAAGCTCATGGCCTCCCAGAGTAACCTCTACCTTACATATGTCTCTTGCTCTCTCCTATAGGGCAGTGCTACAACTCTCGGCTCCAGCTCAGCTTCACTCCCACCCTATTTGATATTTCCTGTCCTAACGTGTCTTATACCCCACCTCCTATAGACTGTAAGCTTGTTTGAGCAGGGTCTTCTTCAACCTATTGTTCCTGTAAGTTTTCTTGTAATTGTCCTATTTATAGTTACATCTCCCCTCTCATAATATTGTAAAGCACTACGGAATCTGTTGGTGCTATATAAATGGCAATAATAAAAATAATAATAATAATACAAAACATAAACCCATTATTTCACTAACACAAAACAGGCTATCTAGAGCTCAATAAGAGAAATCCAGAAATATGCATGCATGCCTAAAGCCTATAAGCAGAAAAACAAACAAACAAACCTTGTTTTAATCTGTATTGTTTGTATTGTTAGAGGAGAGGAAAAATTGGGAGATGCACCTCAGATGGGGTCCTCAAATTCCAAATGACAAGTAGTAGGAAAAGACAGTAGAACTATATGGTGCAATATGTTACATTTCCAAATAAAAATCAGAAGGAAATACACTTACAGTGTAGGGAGCCATCTCTTAGCTCTAGATGTAGCGCCTGGACTGTACAATCCCAGCTTTTGGATATAATGATGACATTTTGGTCCGACCGAATCAGGTATGCATATGTAACATAAACACAAGAGCAGAAAATAGTTTAATATGTCAGGAAACCAAAAATTAATAAATATTATAACAATGCACATATATTTATTAGAGCCTTCTAATAGCTCCTTGCATATGGCCTGGAGTGAAATAATCCCCATTCTTGGGATATAAGCACAGACATCTTTCTTTCTATGGGTAGGTAAAATCCTCACCATAGATATAAAAGAACAAAAGATAAAATATAGTGCACAACATCTGGCTATAAGAACATATTAAAAAAGGAAATGTACTCACATTTTTTAGAACAAAAATAAGTTTTTTGCACTAAAAAAAGCTTATCCACGAGGTGAAACACACTGTGCTTTGTATACTTGTTTTAATATTTGCTTGTATTTATGTGAGTTATAATAAAGTTTAATCTATATTATACTCCTTGACCTGTCTGATTTTCCTAACAATAATACATAATTTTATGACAGGAGGCTTTGTATTTTGCAAAAACTCTCATTACTAAAACTCCAGAAGCACAGATTTAACAATAAAGTTTAGTGAAAAAAGCATTTCAACAGGGTATAAAAGGCCCCTCCCCCTGTATCACTTTCTCTTTCTTTGCTGCTCCAGCCAAGGCACAGGTCAGAGTAATTTGCTCCACACTGTTCATTTACTGTAATAGCTATTTGCACTTTATTTGAACATTTGAGTGTTCTTATTTATCCCCTGTTCCCCTTCTTTCTGCTTTCCCCTTATGTTGGTTTAATATTGCATTATCTGTGTTTTTCAGCTGGCCCTGTGTTTCCCCTGTCACTATACGGCTTTTTATCGCGATCGCATCTTCTCTAGGTACTGGGGGTGGAGGGAGCGAGGGGGCGCTTTTCCATACAGGCAGGCTGCGATCGCGGGCCGCACAGCATATTTGCACGTGAACGTTGGCCATCTTGGATCTCACAGTACTGCGAGATTCAAGTCGGCCATCTTGGTTTTGCCAGTTTGTGATTCCCATGAACTGGCATAGCTTTTCTCTGCAGGTTTTCACTGTTCCCTGAAGTGTGTGTACCATGGAGGTATAAATAGACGTACAGGATGTGTTTACTCCATGATTGTGGATTATAGGTGCTGGTTAAAAGTGTTCAGCTCTCTCCTACACTCACTGGTGTTCACCTTCATGGATATAAGCCCTCTCCTTTGGGGCAGCAGTATTCAAATACCATATGTGGGTGCACATAATTGAATATATTACAAGGGTGACCCCCCTACTCTGGGTGACCCCCAAGGGAGTCTGGCACCAGTCCTAAGTGACATACATATACAGGGGTGACCCCCCCTATGCTGGGTGACCCCCAAGCGAGACTTGTATAGACTCTTCAGGGTGAACATTCTAAAGGGGTGTCCCCCTTACAGCTGGGGTGATCCCCCATGCCTTACCATATAATTTTGTGGGGGGGACCCCCCCTTCACTATGCTACGACAATATTGGGACTGCATTGAACATAATTCATAGAAACATAGAAACATAGAATGTGACGGCAGATAAGAACCATTCGGCCCACCTAGTCTGCCCAATTTTCTAAATACTTTCATTAGTCCCTAGCCTTATCTTATAGTTAGGATAGCCTTATGCCTATCCCACGCATGCTTAAACTCCTTTACTGTGTTAACCTCTACCACTTCAGCTGGAAGGCTATTCCATGCATCCACTACCCTCTCAGTAAAGTAATACTTCCTGATATTATTTTTAAACCTTTGTCCCTCTAATTTAAGACTATGTCCTCTTGTTGTGGTAGTTTTTCTTCTTTTAAATATAGTCTCCTCCTTTACTGTGTTGATTCCCTTTATATATTTAAATGTTTCTATCATATCCCCCCTGTCTCGTCTTTCCTCCAAGCTATACATGTTAAGATCCTTTAACCTTTCCTGGTAAGTTTTATCCCGCAATCCATGAACCAGTTTAGTAGCCCTTCTCTGAACCCTCTCTAAGGTATCAATATCCTTCTGAAGATACGGTCTCCAGTACTGTGTACAATACTCCAAGTGAGGTCTCACCAGTGTTCTGTACAATGGCATGAGCACTTCCCTCTTTCTACTGCTAATACCTCTCCCTATACAACCAAGCATTCTGCTAGCATTTCCTGCTGCTCTATTACATTGTCTGCCTACCTTTAAGCAGTGGCGTACTAAGGGGGGGCGGGGGGGGCGGTCCGCCCCGGGTGCCAGCCGGGTGGGGGGGTGCCATGGCCAGCCCCACCGCCCCCCCCATGCTGCAGCCGCCCGAGCGCTCTGTGAAGATCCTCAGGCGGCTGCAGCTTTGCCCGGGCGGTGCGTCCATGAGGGCGGACCGCACCGCCCGGGCGCAGCCTGAGGAGAAGCTGACAGGAGGGAAACGCTCCTGTCAGCTCCCTCACTGCAGCATGGTCCTCGGGTACAGGGAGCAGCTGTCTCCTGTACCCGGCCGGACTAACAGGAAGTGCACACTGAGTGTGCACTTCCTGTTATCAGCTTGATACAAACAATTACTCCCCTATTACCCTTGAGACTCTAAACTTCAACCCGCGCTACAGGAAGGTAGAGGGAAGTGAAAAGTAAGAGAGGCGAGAAAAAGAAATTGAGAAGAGAAGAAATAGAAGTGAGAAAAGAAATAAGAAATTGAAGAGAGTGAGAGAGAGAGAAATAAGAAGTGAGAAAGAGATAAGAAGTGAGAAAGAAATAAGGGAATTTAGAAAGAAATAAAAAGAGGTTGAGAAAAGAAATAGGGAGGTGAGAAAAAGAAAGGGGTGAGAAAAAAGGGGTATGAGAAAAAGGGGTTGAGAAAAGAAAGCCAGGGGAAAGAGAAGAAATAAGGGGGTAAAGAAAAGAGAAATAAGGGGTAGAGAGAGAGAATAAAGAGGGTGAGAGAGAGAAATAAGAATTGAGAGAGAGAGAAATAAGGGGGGGTGAGAGAGAAATAGGGGGGGTGAGAGAGAGAAATAAGGGGGGGTGAGAGAGAGAAATAGGGGGGGTGAGTGAGAGAAAGAAAAAGAAGGTGGGTGAGAGAGAAAGGAGGGGGGGTGAGAGAAAATAGGAGCGGGGGTAAGAGAGAAATTAGGAGGGGGTGAGAAAGAGAAATTGGGAGGAGGAGAAGGAAATTGGAGCGGGAGGAGAGATTGACATTCATCACATACACACAATGCACCCCTTGCACACAGAAAAACACACAGACACACATACACAAGCAATACAACCGTTACACATAATGCATCCCTTACACACACAGAAACACACAATGCATTCATTACACACACTCAATGCACCCCTTACACACATTCAATGCATACCATACATACACAGAAACACACCTTGCAGTCCTTACACATACAAACACAATTTCACACAATGCATTCCTTACACACATATCAGGACATCCCACACTCCACCTGAACAAACTCATTGGTGGAACATGAAAGGTGGACCCTGGGACCAGACAGCAGGCTGTGTAAGGACCCCCAAAATGGAGCACACTTCCCGTTCTCCCAAGAACATTGATTTTTGTGACCACAGTTACAAACCGCTTCCAGAGAGCTTGTTCTGCACCAGACCAGTGAGCCAGACTGCAGCTAGAGCCCATCATCATCCTCATCTGGTTGTAAGTAGGCAATCTAGTATATTATTCGTGGCACTAAGCTCTAATTTACCTCACATTAAAGAAACACTATAGTCCACAGAACCACTTCAGCTTAATGTAGTGGTTCTGAAAATTATCCTATACCTATTACCTCTGAGCACTTTTTAATATACTGCAGCGGCACTACCTTTTTAGCGTTAATTTAACATATAGAGAAATCATATAGCACAGAGCATTGTATTGATGTCACATAGAAACCAAACTTACTTTTACCTTGGCGGCAAAAAATCCTTGTACATTGCTTCCAGAAGAGGCACAATGAGCTGTAGCACGCACAATTGTCCATAGTAGTTAGGAGTTAGAAATAGAAATAAAACCTTTAACATTTTTTACAGGTTTTTTTTTTTTTTTTTTTTGGGGGGGGTGCCAAGCACAGGATCCGCCCCGGGTGCCAAATGCTCTAGGTACGCCCCTGCCTTTAAGTCATCAGAAATAATCACCCCTAAATCCCTTTCCTCATATGTTGAGGTTAGAACTCTATCAAATATTCTGTACTCTGCCCTTGGGTTTTTACGTCCAAGATGCATTATCTTGCACTTATCCACATTAAATGTCAGTTGCCACAATTCTGACCATTTTTCTAGTTTGAACAAAAGAAAGATAATTCACTGGAAACCAGTGAATTAAACTTATGCTGGAAAAATGCAATAGTCAATTTATGTCCTGATGTGTACAACAAAATCTTCTTATCAAGATTAGAAACTCATTCCAATGTGCAGAAAGAAATATGAAAACAGCCTGTTAGGCAAAACCTCCCTTTTACTAATAAGTGACTGTAATATACTATAGACTGCTGACTGGTTTCCAGTGAATTATCTTTCTTTTGTTCTGCTTATTTAGGGGTTAAGCCCCAGGACACCCCTGGAGTGTCCTCATAGGTGTCCTTTGGAATCCACTGGAGGTCTGTCCCTTGAGGACTACACCAGTACTAGTGGATACCAAAATATATAGTTTTGTTGCTCTACCTAGGTTTTAATACCGTTACACCTATTCAGCATCATATAGAATGGCTGGTTTTCTATCAGATAAAACAACTAGAGAGGCATGGTATCAAGATATCGATACAGTATTTTCAGAAGCGAATCTTCAAGAGAATATTTCACACACCAACATTAATTCAGCATTTAACCATTTAACATCATTGTTTAAACAACAAATACGGGCAGGGTGGGAGATAGCATCACTGGAAAAGTATCTGAGTAAAGAACTTATTCCTAGAGGGATCAGGGTACAGAACGTTCCAGCTCCCCACATTGAAGAGTCCGACTTTTTGAAAGAATGGGAAGAAGCGGCGGGAGTTTGCTCTCGCAAATTTATGGATATTCTCTGCAGATTCGAAAAAAGTAGATTAGAGAAGGTCAATAAGGAGGTAGACGAAGAAATTGAAAAGATGAAAATTTATAAAAAAGAGGCCAATTTTGAACAATTGGAAATAAAACTAAAGACACAATTAGATAGATTTCAAACATCTATTAAATCACGTAAACATTTCAAATTTATGAGAGACACTAAAGATTTTCAAACTGGAAATGTATACCGTAAATTTAAAAGAAATAAAAGAGTAGAGTTTGATAAGTTTTCCACTTCTGAATATGAAACCAGTGGTTCAGATTCAGAACCCCATTCAGAAGGTCCTTCCACTTCAACTGACCCTAATCCCAAAAGCATACTTAAAAAGGGGATTAATTTTTTAGCCAGAGCCAACGTGGAGGACAGACCTCCACGAAACACAAGAAGCAGCGTAAGACAAGGATACAAACGAAGAAAGGCTTATTAATTGGGGAAGGCCAGATAATTAATCGGTCTTCACACCACCTCACTCCTCTTGAAATGCAAGTTTTAATCAAGGGGATGTCCTTTGTCCCTACACCTAAATTTGACAAATTTGGGTGGACCAAGGACATCCACTTGTTCGCACGCAAACTGGCTCTTCATAAATTTCACAGCATTCAAAAGACTAAACGGGCAACCAAATTGGGTCTGGAGACTCAAGATATGGATCTTCTGGACAATTTGGTTGACCTTCTCGTCAGCAATGAATTTAATGATACACAAATGGCACCAATGACGTCTCTCAGACCTAAAAGTAAATTTACTCCATATATCCCTGAGTTCAAATATATTGAATCTTTTGTAGAATTAACTTGTAAAGAAATAGAAGAAATAAATATTGATTCTGAGGTCAGAACAGATAGTGACAATATGAGTCCATCAGAGAGAAAAGCACTGTTCACTCTTAAAAGAAATGAAACAATTATCATCAAACCATCAGACAAAGGGGGGAACACTGTAGTCATGGATAGAAGTGACTAAATCCATATGGTACACAGAATTCTTGATGATAAAGACACTTATACAACTTTAAGTGCAGATCCAACACCAAGATTCCTTAATGAACTCAGGACAATATTGGATGAAGCACTTCAATCTCATCTGATTTCTAACGATGAATTCAGATATCTATTTAATAAAAAACCTACTTTAGCGACTTTTTACGCTCTACCCAAGATTCATAAACAACAAGCAGTTCTATCAGGCAGACCAATTGTATCAGGCAGGAACAATCTTACCCAGAACTGCAGTGAATATGTAGAGTATATTCTTCGGGACATAGTGAAAACATTGCCCTCTTACCTGAGAGATACGAAACAGACGTTAAATATACTCAAAGACACTATACTACCTATAGAAGCCAAGCTATGCAGTTTAGATGTGGAGGGACTCTACAGTTCTATCCCTCATAACATTGGTACCAAACATGTGAGGTGGTTCCTAGAGAATCAAAGGCCCAACTGTAAAGAACATAATGCCTTTCTCCTTACACTCTTATGTTTCATCCTCACACACAACTACTTTCTGTTTGAGGGGGTACACTACCACCAGATGAGGGGGACAGCGATGGGGACGACTTGTGCCCCTTCTTACGCTAACCTCTATCTGGGGTGGTGGGAACACTAGATAGTGTTCAGTCCACAACTAGTCCATCATATGAAATATGTATGCATCTGGAAGCGCTACATTGATGATGTGTTAATAGTTTGGACAGGCACATCAGAACAATTTACTAACTTTGTAGCTGAACTCAATAAAAACATCAATTTGGGGTTCACATATGAATTTGGAGGCCAGAAATTAAATTTTCTGGATGTTACTCTGGAGATGAACAATGACAACCAAATCTCCACCACGCTCTACAGAAAACCTACAGCTACAAATAATCTTTCATACTGGGAGAGTTACCATCCTCCAGCGCTTAAGAGAGGTATACCAATAGGCCAGTATCTACGACTGAGAAGGAACTGCTCCTCAGTAGAGGAGTTCAAACTCAAAGCCCAAACTCTGAGGACCCAGTTCAAGACGAAAGGATATCCGAATAAATGTTTAAAAAGAGCATATCTTTCATCGGGGTTTTGGCGGACGTATGACGTGATGACGTTGTGAAACGGGATCAGGAAAAGTCAGCGAGTGAGGGGTAGACAACGCGGCTAGAACGCGGCTCGAGTGAGACGACTAAGCGACGACCCACACATGGGGCTCTAAAAGTCTGCCGGGCTGCTGCTTAAAACGGCTAAATAATAAGCAGTGGAGATCGAGGACAAGGAGGGGGGAGAAGCCGGGAGAGAGACCTGGGACCAGCGTTTAAGATAAGTGTGGCAAAGGGAGGAGGAAAGAGGAGGAAAGAGGAGGAAAGTCGCTCAGAGAATCATACTACCAAAGGGATCAACAAAATGAAGGTACAATGTGTGAAACTGATTTAAGAGGGGGGCCTTTGAAAGACTAAAGACTAAAGCACTAAAGCGGCTGAAGGATTAAAGTGATTACCAGCAACTATGCAATGAACAGCAATGAATATTTAGCCGTGTTAAAGATTTAAAATTTGAAAAAAAAAAGTATAAAAAAAAAGAGAAAAGAAAATGGATATAAAATAAAATTATTTATCTCTGCCTGCATTAAAAAATAGGAAAAAAAAAATATACTAAGGGCTTTTGAAGTTGAAAATTTATTATTAAGCATTAAAATAAGGTCTGAGGTCTCCCAATTGGCACAGATGGAAAAGTAAATATTTATAAAATATAAATTTCTGACCGAGATTTGTGCTTTCTTTTTTCTCTCCTCGTTAAATTTTGCCACAATAACCCCTTCTCCTCCACTAATATACGCAAAACATATATGTATTAACATCAAAAAACCTAAAAACCTAAGTTAAAGGAGAAACTAAGAAAATTAAGAAAAGATATGGCTACAAAAAAAAACTCAAGAAGATAGGAAAAAAAAAGAAAAGAAAGATCCACAGTCTGATAAAAGACTTTCGGGGTATTTTTCACCTGCACCTTCTCAACAGAAGGCTCAAAGTAATCCAAAGGACTCGGAAGAGAATCTGGAAACAAATTACAGTTCAATTAAAGAGGTACATTTAAAAACACCTATGACAGAAGATATACTTACAAAAAATCTGGAGAAATTCTATAGAGCTATAGGAGAAGATATGACGGCTAATACGAGAGAATTAAAGCAGGAATTTAAAATGATTCAGGTTAAATTAATAGAAATGGAGGAAAACTTCATAAAATTAGAAAAAAAAATACATCACAAGTCAAGAAATAATTGTTGGTCTCACAAATAAAATAGGAGTACTTGAAACAAAAATCTGGGATATGGAAGATAGATCCAGGAGAGCAAACATCAGAATAAGAAATATCCCAGAAGAAGTATCCAAGGAAAAACTTGAAGACTTTCTCCTGGAATTCTTCAAGAATTTGATATCGGATGGGGACCCTCACGATTATTTAATAGACCGGCGTCATCGATTACCAAAACCGTATAATGTTTCGGAGAATTTAGCAAGGGATGTAATGGTGAAATTTCACTCCTACAAAACTAAAGAACGAATAATGGCAGCCATGAGGAACAAGCAGACAGTGGAGGAAAAGTTTAAGAACTTAAATATATTTCAAGATCTATCATTTACAACAAGATCGTGGCGAAAAACTTTTAAGGATTTACTGTTAATCTTGAGACAGAAGAACATCAATTATAGATGGGGCTTTCCTTCATCATTGAGAGTGTCTTGGAATGGAAAAACTGAAAATTTCGACTCTAAAGAATCATTGAACAGTTGGATGGAACAAGCAAAGATCAAGTGATAACTGAAAAACTTTTTTTTTTTTTTTTTTGATATCGGATAAGGATTATGATTATAAAACACAATAGAGTGAAGAAGATAAAAACACTTAAAATAATATTAAGCTTAAAATCACTAGTACACGAGATTAAAGGGGTAGAATAACTAATGTTAAAATGAACAGGTAGAAACAGATATGTAATAGATAGGAAGGTGAATGTATAGTTCAAAATAAAAGGAGTAGGACTTATAAAATATAAAAAGATGAAGAAGATATGAACACTTTAAAAGATTTGAAACACAAAACTATTAGAAAATGGTAAAATTGTTAATGATAAGAACACAAGGAAGAAATTGAAGTCACGTAATAGAAGTACAGTTTTTTTTGTTTTTTTTAAAAAAAATATCTCAATCTCAATCTCAGGTCTATAATAGAAATAGGCACCTCCTCCTCAAGGATAATTTCTTTTCCCAGCCATGTGTCCGTGGTTGAGACACAATAACCGATATGACGAGAATGCGATTCTCGCAAATCGAGAAAATGGCTCTCCCATTTTTGATGGATGAGAGGCCATTTTTTCCTATCTGGTTTATAACCAGAAAGGAAGGGTATGAATGTTTTAATATATGTGTTGTGTTATTGTTGTGGTTGAACATGCCGTCGGGGATACTGGGAGGTTTTTGCGGGGAAAATGGTTAAAATGTTATCAGCTAACACTCAGGGCCTGAACTCTCACTCTAAAAGAGCATTAGTATACGACTCTATGGTTAATCAAAAGATAGAGATTGGTTTCCTGCAAGAGACACATTGGAGACTGATCGATAAGGTAAAATGGGGAGGAGAAAGATTCCCATACTTGTTCCAGGCTTCGCTCAACGATTGTAAAAAAAGGGGGGTTGCTATATTGGTGGCAAATACGGTGAAATTCGAACTAATATATCAATATGCGGATAGGGAAGGTAGATTTTTAATTGTTATTTGTAAAATAAATGAAATTAAATATACTCTAGTCAATATATACCTGCCAAATTCTTTCCCTGTGGTTACTTTAAGAAAGATTTTGGAACAAGTGGAAATGATTAAGACTGGAGTATGTTTGATTGCAGGAGATTTCAATTGTGTGTTGGATCCAGTTTTAGATAAGAAACTTAGCATTAAGACCTCAGTGAACAGCTCAGTAGCTAAAATGGCAAAAAGCCTTAGAAATATAAAAAACGAGTTCGATTTTTTTGATTTATGGAGATCTTCTTACCCAGAGAAACTGGATTATACTTTTTTCTCTAGAGTCCATTATTCATATTCACGTATTGATATGATTTGGGGGGGATATGAATGCTTTAGAAAATTTAGAGAAAATTGACATCAGGAATAATACATGGTCGGATCATAGTATTAATATATGGACTATGAAAGACCAGTGGAACATTAAAAATAGAACGACATGGAGAATAAACTATTATATACTACATAATAAAAAAAATCAAGAGGTTCTTAGAACCCAGATAGATAGATTCTTTAAAGATAATAAACCTAATGAAACTACACATTTCAATAACTGGTGTACCTTTAAAGCTACAATAAGAGGCAGCTTAATAAGTATGGAAGCGTACTCTAAAAAATATAAGAGAGAAGAACTAATTCCCTTACTTGATAAATTAGAGGAAAAATCTAAAGAGAATAAAAAAACTCCTTCTAGAGAGAACTCGGAGGTTATTGTTGAGATCCAAAATCAAATTAACCAAATAAAAATTGAGAAAAATACAAAGATAATGGGGAAATTGAAGTTGAAAGAATACAGTACAGGTAACAGAGCAGATAAACTTTTAACTAAGAAGTTGAGAGAAAAAACTGCCTCCAAAAAAATCACTAGAATAAAGAGGAATGAAGACATATATTTCCCCCAAATCCATTGGTCAATGTTTTAACTCATATTACAGTGAATTATATTCCCTTTCAACCCAGGATAAGGAGATAGATAAATATCTAGAGGGTATTAATACTCCAGTAATATCAGAGGAGCAAAAAACAAGTCTTAATACTCTAATAACGGCTCAAGAGGTGGAAGAAGTTATTGAAAAACTGGAGAATAACAAGACCCCTGGCCCAGACGGATTTTCAAACTTATTTTATAAAGCCTTTGGAGATTTACTTATAAAACAACTGGTAGATCTATTCAATAATATTGTAGATAGAGGACAATTTCCAAAGCAAATGTTGAGGGCAAACATATTACCAATTCCAAAGCAGAATAAAGACCAGGGGGAAGTGGAAAACTATTGGCCAATTTCTCTTATAAATACCGATGTAAAGATTTTTTCTGCAATAATAGCAAATAGATTAAAACCCACTTTAAACAATATAATCGACCCGGATCAAATAGGGTTTGTTCCGGGAAGAATTTCTTCAGATAATACAAGGTGTATAATAGACATTATAGATTTAGCGAAAAGAACAGAAATACCTATGACAATTTTAACAGTTGACGCAGAAAAGGCTTTTGATAGGGTTGACTGGGAATTTATGAGTAAGTCTTTGCTGAAATTTGGTTATCAGGGTTGGATCCATAGAGCTATAATGTCCTTATATCTTGGTCCTTCGGCTAGGACAGTAGGACCTAATATATGTGCTGATTGGTTTAATCTCCACAATGGGACAAGACAAGGATGTCCGCTGTCTCCAATTTTATATATTATAACTATGGAGATTTTGGCGATAAATATAAGAACAAATAATCTAATAAGCGGAATTATAACGAATCAAAGAGAGCTGAAATTAAAACTATATGCAGATGATTTGATATTAACCCTAACTAAGCCAACTACATCTATTGCTGCTTTTATGGAAGTAGTTAAGAAGTTTAGTGAAGCTTCGAATTATAAATTAAATGAAAATAAATCTATAATTCTAGATATTAACTTGGATACAGTAAGCAGAAATAATATAAAGGATAATTATAAATTTAATTGGGCCAGTATTAGTATTCCATATTTGGGAATATTGTTGACAAAAGAAAGCTTCTGATCTAGTGCAGGTTAATTTTTTAAGCTGTTTTAGAAACATGAGGAATGCATTGAATAAATGGAAAAAAATTGAAATCACATGGTGGGGAAGAATGAACCTTATAAAAGCCTACCTTTTACCCAAATGGGCCTATATGTTTCGGATGATTGCGTTAAAAATTCCTAAACCTTGGTTGAATATGATTCAAAGAATGATTAATAATTTCATCTGGAAGAATAAAAGACCGAGAATTAGCAAAGGGCTCTTGGCTCAAAAAATAAAAGACGGAGGCCTGGGTTTTCCAGGTATAGAGGGTATTTATCTTGCCAATGACTTTTTCCATATATATAGAACCCAATTGGATAGTGTAAAAAGGGAGGGATGGTATATTTTGGAAAGTGAGAGGTGTCAAGTAAGAGATTTGAGTTCAATTTTTTGGTATAGATATGCAGATCCGAAATTGCGTATTATTGGACATTCTAACTTATGTATAGACTCCATATCGGATATTTGGAAAGTAATAAGAAGAAAAGCTAATTTGGAGAACAATATTTCAACTAATCTTAAATTGGAACTACTTCCATACTATATTAAGGATTTAAACATTAGAAGCTGGGTCCAAAGAGGGATAACTCAAATAGAATATCTATACAAAAATGAAAAAATTTAAACCTTCTCACAATTAACGCAAGAATTCCAACTATCAAATAAGGAATTATTTACATATTTGAGAGTGAAAAACTATTTAACTCAAAATACTATAAGACACCCCCTAGTAGGAACTAAATTGATTTGTGCACTTCTTAATCACAAAAAGGTAGACAGGGTCTCTTCCAAGGCAATGAGTGCTATATTGAAATTGGAGGCTCCTCAGGTTATCATCGCAAAGCAAAAATGGGAGAAAGATCTAAATATTACAATAGATAAGGAAAAGTGGTGCGTAATAATGCCCCGAGCTTGTGAAACTATTCATTGTCTGAACATATTGAAAACCTTGTTTAAAGTCATCAACAGATGGTATCTCACGCCAACAAGAATGGCTAAAATGTATAGCTCAGGTTCACCAATATGTTGGAGATGTAAGAAGTACTTGGGTTCATTCTTGCATATTTGGTGGGAATGTGCGATTGTAGAAAAATTGTGGTATGAAATATTCAATTACCTAGAGAGAATGCTTTGTGTGTCTATTCCAAAATTACCAGAAAATGTTTTATTACATCTTAACATTGACCCTCTTTTACAAAAAGATAAGGTAATTTATACTCATTTTATGATAGCGGCTAAGATGATTATAGCACGCAATTGGAAGAGTTCTTCCCTATTTGCCCTAGATAGGGTAATAATTCAAGTTAAGTTCCAACTTGGAATGGAAAGTCAGCTGGATAGGATACATGGAAGAGACCCAAAGAAGGTACATAATGCCTTTTGGTTGGGGAAAATGTAAAGAGAAGGTCAGGCAGATCCTGAGGGAACAGATGAGATAACCCTTATGAGGGAGTCTCAACCATATACCAAAAAACAAAAAACATTTGTGGAAAACTAAGAGTGAAATGAAGGGTCCCCCAGTATTCCCGACGGCATGGGAATAGTTATGTGTTTTATTGAGTAAAATATTGTAGTAAATAGAGGAGTCTTTAACATAAAGCAGATGACCAGAGAGGCCAAAACATGAAATACTCCTCTACAAATGTCTGAGAAATAAACAGAGTTAATCTTAGATAATGCTGCATTGTATTGTATGGTATTTACTGCTGTATACAAACTTATTTTAATGACATATTTTTGAATGTTTAAATTTGTCTGTCTGATGTTGTGATGTGACAAAAGAATAAATTAAAAAAATAAATTAAAAAAAAATAAAAAGAGCATATCAAAGAGCTCTTTTTACAGATAGAATAGATCTACTATCAGATAATCCTCCGTCAAAAGGTCAAAACATCATACGTTGCATTGGGACCTTTGATTCGGGCTGGCCCTTGGTTAAACAAACTTTAGAGAGATATTGGCCATTGTTATACCAAGATCCACATCTGAAAGAAGTTTTGACCCCCTCTGTCTCATTGACAGCTAGAAGAGGACGTAACCTTAAAGATATTTTGGTTCCTAGCCATCTCTCTCCAATTGTGAAACCTCCCACTTGGCTGAAATCTCTTGCAGTAGGTACCTTCCAATGTGGACACTGCAAGGCGTGTAAACATATAAACAAACATTCTAAAATACTATCAAACTCTACCAATTCTGAGACCTTTCCAGTGAAAACATTTTTCAAGTGTAAAACCACTGGACTAATCTACCTCTTGACGTGTAGTTGTGATATGAAATACGTGGGTAAGACCTTTAGACCATTTAAAACACGTATTTTAGAACATGTCAATTCGGTCAACCCCTCGAGGCACATTGATACTCCTATATCCCGTCATCTGAAAATAAAACATAATGGATCCGCTCAGGGTCTACGCTTCTGTGGGATTGAAAAAATCAAATTGGGCCCTAGGAAAGGGGACATTGACAAAACACTACTACAACGCGAAAGCTATTGGATTTACAAACTTAAGACACTTTCTCCCCAAGGTCTCAACGAAGGGTTTTCATATACACGCTTCATTTCTGATTAGTTATGATAACCGATCCACACTTATGATGCTGATCTTTATTCAACTTATTATTATTTTTCAACAATGTAAATAATGATGTAGATAGATATATTTGTCCTTTTCTCAATTTTGAATTAACTTTGACTTCTGTTTTACACGCCTATCATATCAGCTAGATGTTCTGGTCCGGTTTTCCTTTACACTGGGTGGCTTCAAAAAAAACTCTTTAACGATCTTTTTGATATTACTTAGGGAGTGTCCTT
Source organism: Pelobates cultripes (assembly GCA_933207985.1). Classification (NCBI taxonomy): domain Eukaryota; kingdom Metazoa; phylum Chordata; class Amphibia; order Anura; family Pelobatidae; genus Pelobates; species Pelobates cultripes. The sequence goes on from OW240914.1 coordinate 18,189,951, forward strand.
ATATGTCCAGTGATTATCTACCTCTTTGCCATGACCTTTATGGCTCTGATAATGTATTATTAATTTGGTCATAGGGAAGAGGTGCAGAGATCCTAATACAATTTCATACATTGATTTGATTCAGTACACATAAAATATATTAGCACAATTATTGATTATATATCTAGTTTCACGGCAGTATTAATTTGCCATAAGTTCAGAGACATCTGTATATTGTTTCGGCACGAATTGGCTTTTTAACATTTATTCGTATATGTGCCATTGAGATATCAATTCCAGCCGTGTTCCGTAATTCACATTATTGGCTACTGATTCTGACCTCAATAAAAACTCCTTTCTAAGTAATAATAATCTTTTCATTATCTCCTCTCTTTTTGACAACTAGGAGAGGTTGAAGTGAAATAAGTATGAATAGTCACGAACAATTGTAGCCGTCCTTGATATTTCAAGGCTGCTAGTTGTTAAAATAAAATATAGGGATCCCTTTTTTTTTCTTTCCTTTTACTCATGATTGATATCTCCAGTTGATGTTTCAAACCACCCATTGTGAATATAAGATGGTGTGGTATGCTGGGTTTTACATGTTTTAATAAAGTTTAGGTTAAGTGATTTTCCTTATGGCATTCTTATTTTTCGATGGATATGCGACTGAAAACAGGCTTTATAAACGTCAAATTTAGACATAATGGTTTTTCGCCCGTATTTAAATTTGATGACATTTAATGTTTGCCGTCACTGCATCTTCACTTAAAACCTGTTGATAACAGCTAGCAGCAGCACTCTTGAAACATTTAGTGACAAGCCCCCTTTGGATCGACCTTTGTAGTTCGATCTATTTCGAGGGCACTTGGTATGTCACAAGATTCATGCAATGAATAGAGATTTCTGCCACAATCATAATTTTATTTAGTTATTTCTGTGTAACGTTTACATGGTATGTGCTAACTGCCATACATGTACCGAACACGGAAATTGGGCTCACTTAGTAGACATTCATACTTAACTTTAAATGTGAACAGATGAAGTTAAACTTGTCACAGTGTATAGGTAGACTTATAACATCTAAACCTGATCTAAACATTATATCATGGACAATAAGGAGTTAATCCTTCGGCAAATAATTCGTTCCACTTTTTCAAGAATTCGATTGGGGCATTTGAACAGCCTCATTTACATAATTTTGGCGCGAACATAACGGCAAGATGAATTGCCTGCTATTGGTCCATCAAGTGTAGCTGGATGATTCAAAAGGTATATAAAACAGACCCGATATAATCATTCCAAGTCTGATCCCTGACGAAGGTGCACGCCAGCACCAAAACACGCGTCGAGTTTTCCGTATTTCACTTTTTTCACTCTTTCACAGGGCACTTTCACTATGTGCAGGCAACCAACATCCTAAGTATGGTTCTGCACATTAGCACATCTATATTTTTCTAACCTCCTTTATCTGTCCTAATTCCATTTTTTTATTTCTAAGAGTATTAGATCCAGCTAATATTATAGTTTCCTCATATGCTTCTAACATATAGTTTTGAGAGTTTCTCTTATAGCTTCATTATTGAGGTTTTGCAATTACAGCAATCTTTAGTAAGCATAGGGCTCTTATAAGATATTTAGCAACATGTGGACATTTTGATACTCTCTCTGTTAGAAACTGCAACTATTGTTATTTAATTGTGATACTAACAGGCAGTACATTTGGAATTAGGTACTTTTTCTTGTGACTGATTCGATACATATTCTTTCAAGTACCATTTGACTTTGACTAAACAAGTATAAAGTCAGCAGTCTATAGGCCGTTTTCACATTTCTTTCTGCACATTGGAATGAGTTTCTAATCTTGATAAGAGATTTTGTTGTATACATCAGGACATTAATTGACTATTGCATTTCTCCAGTATAGGTTTAATCCACTGGTTTCCAGTGAATTATCTTTCTTTTTTTCTGTTCATTTAGGGGTTAAGCCCCAGGACACCCTTGGAGTGTCCTCATAGGTGTCCTTTGGAATCCACTGGAGGTCTGTCCCTTGAGGACTACACCAGTACTAGTGGATACCAAAATATATAGTTTTTTTGGACATAAATTGTAGCAATCTTTATAAGGTTTTTCATCAGACAGTCAAAGTGGTAGGGGACCATTCTCTCTATCACAGTCATAATACATAACAATATCTTAGAGAAAAAAGGAAAACTATTTCCTCTAAGCAAGCAATCCCAAAAACACATAACAATAACCCAAGAAGAATAGGAAAACAATTCTACTATACAAACAAAGGATGCCAAAACCCAAACTGGGCAACAGCCCAATATCAATCCCAAAAGTGGGATCATGAAGAGATTGACACTACCCCTTATCTCTTCCAAAAACAGAATACTTGCCCTTTGGCGAGTGCTCATTCAACCCTAAATTATGGTAGATAAAACACACCAGAAAAAAATAAAAAAATAAAATATATATATATATATATATATATATATATATATATATATATATATATATATATATATATATATATATATATATATATATATATATATTATATTATATTCCAAGGGGGGAGATGAAGAGACGGAGGAGGGGCACATGTACCAAATCAGTCTCAAGTTATACTAATAAAACAAATCCGTTGGTATTAAGTTGTGAGTAAAACCTTAATAGCTAATTATTAGCAAATTGATC
>OW240914.1:18192732-18222089 GCA_933207985.1 Pelobates cultripes
GGTTCCAGCTTCTGCACAGATCCAGAATAATTCTATTCTCTATCCTTCTGCTGGTCTACATTATGACTTTAACTGGAAACCTTCTGATTATAATTCTGGTTTCAGCGACTCAATATCTTCATTCTCCAATGTATTTATTCCTCAGCCAGTTGTCTTCCTGTGACATCATACTCTCTACATCAATTCTTCCTAACTTGCTCCATATCACGTTAAACAATGGTATCCCCGTGTCAGTTAGTCAATGCATCGCTCAGTTCAATTTCGTCAGTTTCTCAGGAGGTACAGAATGTATTTTTCTCACCATGATGTCCTATGATAGATATGTTGCTGTCTGTAAACCATTGCATTATGTAACGATAATGAATTTCCCATTTTGTCTTAGTCTCGTGGTCTTTTCCTGGATATTGGGTTTTCTTCTCACACTGATTGTTTCTATCCTATTAAGTTTTTTAACTTTCTGTAATTCAAAGTATATTGATAATTTCTTCTGTGATTTATTTCCTCTTGTTCAGCTTTCATGTTCTGATACTACAGTTATACGGACTGTGATATTTCTAATCGCTCTTCCAGAAACTGCCATTGAAACTGTGTTTATAATTTCTACATATGTTTGTATCTTTTGCGCTATACATAGAATATCATCCACCACTGGGAGACAGAAAGCCTTCTCCACATGCAGTTCCCATCTTGCTGTCGTGTGCACATATTACGGGGCTCTTATTGCCATTTACGTATTTCCATCAGGAGAATATTCATCCGGAATCAATAAGATTGTATCCCTTATGTACACAGTGTTGACTCCTTTGCTGAATCCAATAATATACAGTCTAAGGAACCAAGACATCAAGACAGCCTTTATTAAATTATAAAAAAAAAGATATAAGTAATATATTATGCACATGTTATATTTATGTATGATATTACATTACTTTATATATGGATTGGTGACACAATACTTTTCCATGGAAATCTCTAAATTTGAAATTTAATAAAATGCAAGTCTAATAGCTTAAATGACCAGCTTACACAACCCATCAGACTTGTGCTATTATTTAAGGAATTGTGATTCATCCAAATTGGGAGTTCCTCTGAAATCCCAACCTCCAAAATGTTATATGAATGAATCACATACAAACAAAATGGATAATGCATGAAACAGTTTTGTTTCATTTGGATTTTTTTTTTGGTCTATTGCACCAAGGGCCATCTTTAAATTTGATTTGACACCGTGCAAGCATTTGCCCACTGGATCCTGTACCCCCTCTCCCCCACTCCCCCCAATCAGTCCTTTAACTCCAACAATGCTTTTGCAGCTGGGGCTCTGCCATTTCCCCATGCTTGCAAGGTTGTATTTAGCACTGAGCAGTGTTTGTGTGTTTGTTTGTAAGCAGGTTTTTTTTTTAAGCATGTTTGTGTGAATGAAAGGGTGTGTTGGCATTTAAATGCAAATATGCATTTATGTGTAGTGAAAGACACAAAATACATGCGTCAAAGAACAAATATATATTAAAACCAGAGCAAAAACTGATAGAAACACATTAAAAATGTCCCTAATTGAGTGAAATGTAGTTTAACAGGTATATAAAACCAATCACAGAAAGTTCATATGTGTATGTAGTCCTTTTTCATGAAAAATCTCTTGACTGAGGTTTAAATTTTTAGAACCACATATAAAATAGCAGAAAACAGAAAAATATAGTGTAGTATGCGAGTTCAAAATGGGATACACACAACACTCCACAATTGCCAGCTTACATTGAGTGGAGCTCAAAACCAGCTCTATTTAAGGCAGCGTGTCGTGGTTTGGATCCCCACTTGCAGGATATCCCCCTGATATTTTTCTACAATAGAGTTATAATCAGGGGAACTGTATGAAATAAAAAAAGAAAAAAAACAATAGTGCTCTCTTTTTAAGTAAGTGAGAAAGTAAATAGTTAAAAACTTACAGAGTAATGAGCAGACAAACTGCTCTATGTATCAAGCGTAGGTGGTATAATCCCCATTTAGGATTCTTGAACAGGTGTGCACAGATGTCACAGATAATCAGAATAGATGCCAGGTAGGGAGCAGCTGTTTGGTGATAAAAAGACTAAAAGCCTGTGGCAAAATCTAAAAGTTAAGGTAGCCAAACAACACTTTATTTATTATTGTTTTGCTACATTAACGTTTAGATTTTTTTTCCAGGATTCCCAGTTCCAGATTTCCCATCCTATTGTATAATATATTCATTTTTTATGTTAAGCCTCATTACTACCAAATACCACCATCCAATCCTCCATGTCTTCCTTGAACGAGGTGGTTTGGAGAGAGTTCGTTATTCTGACTAGTTGAGTTTACTTTACAACCAAGGAGCCATGGACATAAACGTATTTCCCACTTGAAAAGATAGTAAATCATGACACTAACCAGTGAGTGGTTAAAACTAGAAAGTAAATTACAAAAATCATGGAGAATGACTTGACTAGTAAAATTGGACAAAGGTGGATAGAGCCAGTAATGTTTATCATACTCCCTGGAGACTAGTGTAGGACTGTAACCCTACATTATAACTAGCAATAAAGATATTCTAAAAACAAAAAAGGAGGATGAATATAAAAGGAAAAAACCCTTATCAGCTTCACCTACAAAAGGATGATTTTAAAGCCATGCCTATGTCCTAACGATCAGGCCTTTCCAAAAGCCAGCATACCCACTTTCCTTCCATCCATGTCATGTGATTGTGATAACACCACGATCACATCACTCAGATCAGCCAGATTACAACCTTGCCTGCAGGGGGATGGCCTGTTGGGCAGATCGCCCAACATAAACCAAAGGGGAGAGGTGGATGAGCCCTGGATAACTGTGCAAAAGAAGAAAGGTATCACACCTTAGAATAAGGGGTTGCCTAAAAAAAGAAAAAAATACTAAATAAAACTGGAAACAGAAAAAACAATATCAGAAAAACAACATAAAAAGCAGCAATGGATAAAAAAAAAACAATACCCACAAAAGAGTAAAAGAATGTATACCAGGTACATTTTAAAAAGACCCCAAATAGATTTTCTTCCTTGTTGGGAGTATCCCTACAGTGTTTCTGACTTGTGGCTTCACTTCATGTATGTACAAAAAAAACCCCAAGAAATCCAATAGTGCAATATATCAACTCAAATAAGGCACATACAACATATAGGTCCACAATTACCAACCCACGTGTAATGGAGAAAAGACCAGCTCCAGTGTAAACAGCTTATAAAATATATTATCTGGTACTCTTGATCAGCAACAATGGTAATAAGGTAGACCCTATAGGATAAAAAAAAGACAATAGTGGTCTCCGTATGGAGATAGTGACAAGGTAACAGTCAGAATCTTAATTACTGTATGAAGGGCAGACAAACTGCTCTGTTTGTAGCGTGGGTGGATCACCTAGGATTCTTTACCTAGTATCTGCAGGTAGATTTCAATGCCAAGGACAAGATAATATAAATTATATGGCAAGGACCAAAATAGGGTAGCCAAAAAACAATTTATTAATTTAAAACAATATAATAAAATCCACAACATGTTTCACCCTATAGGGCTTTATCAAGTGGAAAAACACACATATCTGGCACATAGGCATATATATGATTTAAAACAATTCAATTTCGAAAGTTGGTGGTTTATTGACGTCATAGTCCCCCAACATAGAACACAAACTACCTAAGCTCCAAACAAGCTGGTCTTGACCTCATGTGGCCTACGCAAGCATTAATTTTACATTACTCATGTAAAAACAGCCACCTCCTTCGAAGCTCATGGGGCACCGTCGCATCCGGCCCAGCTGTGGTTTTCCTGTTGCTGTTTGAGAGCTTTTTTACAACTAAACCATAAGTTTGTTTGTTCGGCCTGCGTTGGGCTATGCTATCACTGACATTCAACATGTATTCAACACACATTTAGCCTTTCACTAACTAGGGTGGCATTCGCAATTCAGTCTGTATTCGGCCCTTGTAATGCAAATTTCAATCAAATTTTGCTTCACAGTGATACCTCAATTCAGTTTTGCTTACTGTTTTTGGTCTTCATTTGGACATATCGAATTTCATAATATGCAAGAGTGGAGGAGGTGGAAAAGGCAATAGATAAACTAAAGCAAAATAAATCCCCAGAACCGGATGGTTTTTTTTAAACTTTAGAAATATTAGTAAGGAATTGGTAAAAATGTTTAATGAGATTAAACAGAATGCTAGGGCACCAGATGAACTACTAAGGGCAACCATCATTCCTATTCCCAAACAGAATAAATTGAACAACTCCTTTCTAATTTCAGACGAATATCATTACTTAACACCAATATAAAAATATATTCCTTGATTCTAGCAGAAAGAATAAAAACTATAAAGTAAACTAAATCTTTATGCTCACGATCTATTATTAACCCTAGAAGACCCTGTATCCTCATTGAAGGCGCTAATCTCAGAAATAGATTTATATGCTAAGTATTCAGGGTATGAAATTAATTTTGATAAATCCGTATTTTTAACCAAAAACATTAAACCAAAGGTAGTGGAAGTGTATTCGGAAAAAAAATGGCCTGATTTGGGCCCAACATATTACATATCTCAGAATTATTATCACCTCTTTTTGAAGTTTTTTAATAGAAAATAATTTTCTCTCTTTATTGCAATAATCTGATTTAAAAAAACTGTTAAAATAGAAAATAACAAATTTTTTCTTGGTGGGGAAGGATAAATCTGGTACGTGCATACATACTACCTAGCTGTAACTATTTTTTTAGATTAATTCCTTTAAAATATTCGGAATATTGGCTGAAAATAATATACTGGGCGGAGGTTTCATGTTGTTGTTTTAGTATGAATGAATTGTGTGAAACAACGTGTAGACAACAAGTAGACAAAAAGAGGAAAGAAAAAAATAAGGGATGAGAATCACTATAAATAAGGTTCAGGGGAAGATTTAAAAAAAAATATATATATATATATATATATATATATATATATATTTATTTATTTTTCTTTATGGTTAAGTTTTGTTCAATTTATGTATTTAAGGTTTAAATACACCCTTTAAGTGGCACAAATTCTTAGATATGTTACATGAATAAATAACTGATTTCACACTAATTCAAGAGACGCACTGGATCTCAACTCAAAAAAAAAATTATGATAAGAAATATGAACACTAAATAATCTTGTGAATTTAAAAAAAAAGCAGGAGCACTCTGATTTTAATAAGTAAAATAGTACATAACGAGATTGATAAAGAGGTAAGATATATTGTTTTGCTTTGTTTTGATTTGTAAAATAGAAAATACAGTTTTCACAATAGTTTTGTCAGGGATCCGCGGGCTAGGAGGGGAGGCTGCACGCCGCTTGCAGCACTCACCCTCACTCCATCGCCGCCCGCGGTCTCCCCTCTGCTTACCTCTCGGCGAGCGGCGTCTCCTCTCTGCCGCTCGCCGCCCGCGTCCTCCACGCCCCCCAGCGGCAGCATGTGTAACGCTGCATGCTGGGAGGTCAATGAATTATGTAAACGCCGGGGTCACGTGAGTGACCCGGCGTTAAAGAAACAGTACCACAATCACAGTGGGAGGTATAGATATCCCCCACGTGTGATTGTTAATTCTGATTGGAAGTTATCCAATCAGAATTAAACCAAGGGTATTTATACTTACCTTTCCTGTCCCTCAGTGCCCTGTTGTGGTCTTGTGATACCTGTAGCGTAGTGTTCTCGTCTTGCTCTCTGGTTACCGATTATTTGGCTCGTTATTCCGATTATCCTGTCTTCTCCACTCCTTTGACCTCGGCTTGTTTCTCGTTCTCCCGTTTTCTGGCTCCCTTTACTTGGCTTGTCTCCTGACTATTCTTGGCGTGCTTAGCCCGGCCACTCTAAGGTCCGGTATGGCACCTTTTCTGTGTGTGTGTGTGTGTGTGCCAGCGTGTTAGGTTCCACGAATCGTGACATTACAACAGGGCCACCATGGAACCTGCTGACATTCCACAGCTGTTAGTTAATCAGGAGGCTAGAATGGACGGTTTAGACCACCGTATGGATCAGTTTGCCCAGGCTTTATAAACCATACTGGCTCGTACTGCCCACTTGCAACCTGCCGTCCAAGAAGCTGTTGCTGCTGTGCCAGAACCCATTCCTGATCCAGTACCCGCTCCTGCTCACGTGGTTCACATGACGCCACCTCAGGGCTATAGCGGTGATCCAGCATTGTGCCGTGGTTTCCTCAACCAAATTGATATTCATTTGGTGATGAATCCTCGTTCCTACCCCACTGACAGAACCAAAATTGCTTTTTTGATTAACCATTTGTCCGGGAAAGCACTAGCATGGGCTAATCCCATGTGGGAGAATACGTCCCCAATGTCCTTTTCAGACTTCTTAACAGCTTTTAAACGTACGTTTGACCAACCCGGCCGGGTTGCTTCTGCTGGCAAAGCTCTGCTTAGGGTTCGACAGGGTTATAGATCAGTAGCGGATTATACCATTGAATTCCGCACTTTGGCAGCTGAAGTGGTCTGGAATAACGACGCTCTCGTAACAGCTTTTCAGGAGGGTTTGGCTGCTTATATATTAGATGAAATAGCATCCAGGGAAATGCCTGTTCTTCTGGATGATCTTATAGATTATGTCATTCTAATTGACAACCGTATTAGAGAGAGGCGTAGTCAAAGAAGGATGAATACACAGGGGTTACCTGCTTTACCCAGTACTGCATTGCTAGCATTACCTCCTCCTAATCAACCACCTCCCGAACCCATGCATTTAGGTGCTGTAGGCTTATCTGAAGCTGAAAGAACGTACCGCAGAAGGGAGGGTTTGTGCCTTTATTGTGGTAAGAGGGGGCATCTCCAAAGAAACTGTCCTAGTTTGCAGGGAAACTCCAGCACCTAAGGCCTAGAGAGGGGTCGGCCTCGGGTGTTATGGTTTTTTCCCCTCATATGTCCATCTCCAGACCATTTATAACGGTTTCTCTTTTGGTCAATAAAACCACGATAACAACTAAAGCCTTGATCGATTCAGGTGCTGCAGACAGCTTTATGGATGAGAACTTTGCTAAAACCGCAGCCTTGAATCTGATCCAAAAGGCCACACCCTTGGCCATTGAGGCCATAGATGGTAGACCACTTGATAAACCTCTGGTAACCCATGAAACCCAAGAAATGGTTATGGTCGTGGGTGCCTTACACAAAGAAAGGATAGCCTTCCAAATAATTGACTCCCCTACAGCTTCCATCATTCTGGGTTTTCCTTGGTTAGTTAAGCATAACCCGGTACTCAATTGGGATTCTCTAGATATACTCTCCTGGGGGGTATCTTGTCAACGAGACTGTATGGCCCGTTTACATCCCGTTTGTTTACTTAATGTGCCTACAGCTAAACCACTTTCTGTTTCTGTCCCTCCTGTGTATTCAGACCTCGCATTGGTCTTTGAAAAGAGGGAAGCTGATAAACTAAATCCACACCGGGATTATGATTGTGCCATAAATTTGTTACCTGGAAAGATGCCTCCTAGGGGTAAGGTCTACCCGCTTTCTGAGAAAGAAAACCAGGTCATGGAGGAGTACATACAGGAATCCTTACGTAAAGGTTTTATCAGACAGTCATCCTCTCCGGCTGGTGCTGGTTTCTTTTTTGTTGCCAAGAAGGAGGGCGATTTGAGACCATGTATAGACTATAGGGGCCTGAATAATATAATAATTAAAAATGCTTATCTTATCCCTCTCATTACTGAGTTGTTTGACCGTGTTAAAGGTTCTAGATATTTTACTAAACTAGACCTCAGGGGGGCTTACAACTTGGTTCGGATAAAAGAAAATGATGAATGGAAGACAGCGTTCAATACACGCAGTGGGCATTACGAGTATCTAGTCATGCCTTTTGGACTGTGTAATGCTCCTGCTGTCTTTCAGGACCTCATAAATGATGTCCTTAGAGATCTACTGCATGTCTGTGCTGTGGTTTATCTTGATGATATACTCATATTCTCTCCTGATTTGGAGTCACATCATGCCCATGTGAGAAAGGTACTTAAGAGATTGCTACAGAACGGTCTTTATTGTAAATTGGAGAAATGTTTATTTGACCAGAAATCAGTACAATTCCTAGGGTACGTCATTTCTGAACAGGGGTTCAGTATGGATCCTTCTAAATTAGAAGCCATATTGTCTTGGCCTCTCCCTCAAGGCCTTAAGGCAATACAGCGATTTATAGGCTTTGCCAATTATTATCGCAGATTTATTAAAAACTTTTCATCGGTCATTTCTCCTATCACGAAACTAACTAAAAAGGGTTTGCACCCCAGGGTTTGGACTCCTGAAGCCATCAAAGCTTTCGAAACTCTCAAAAAGGCATTTGCCACTGCCCCTGTGCTACACCATCCTGGTCCTTCCCTTCCCTTTATAATGGAAGTAGACGCTTCAGAATTAGGTATAGTAGCTGTATTATCACAAAGATTATCCTATAACGATCCCCTCCATCCCTGTTGTTACTTTTCTAAAAAACTGTCTGATTCGGAAAAGAATTACGACGTCGGGAATAGGGAACTATTAGCTATTGTGATGGCATTTAAAGAGTGGAGGTACTTATTAGAAGGAGCTAGACACAAAATCCTGGTTATAACTGATCATAAGAATCTCTCCTATATAGCTGATGCTAAAAGGTTGTCCTCTCGTCAAGCCAGATGGTCCTTATTTCTTTCACACTTTCAGTTCATTATCACATATAGGCCTGGGTACCGTAATGTCAAGGCTGATGCCATCTCCCGACAATACGAAACTTTGGAGTCTATCACCCCCACTCCTGAACCCATTGTACCCACGTCTAAGATAATAGCTGCTACCCGTTTAGTTATTTCGTCTCTTTTCCTTGATGGTACAAGGCATACCAAACCCAAGCACCCTCTGAGACACCTGTTGGTAGATTATACGTGAAAGAGAAAGATAGAAAGAAATTATTAGCTTTATTTCACACCGCCAAAACGGCTGGCCACCCAGGGGTTACCAAAACATACAAGGGTCTCCTTCAACAGTTTTGGTGGCCTTCACTTAAGCAAGACGTGGTGGATTATGTGCAGGCTTGTCGTGTTTGTGCACAGTGTAAGTCCCCTAATGTCAAACCCCCAGGACTCCTAATGCCTTTATCCGTACCCAAGAAACCATGGACCCACTTATCCATGGACTTTATTGTGGATCTTCCTTCATCCGATGGAATGACAGTAATTTTGACTGTGACGGATAGATTCTCTAAAATGGCACACTTTATTCCACTTAAGAAACTACCTTCTGCGGTTCAGTTGGCTCAGGTTTTTGCCAAAGAGGTTTTCCGCTTGAATGGTATACCACAGGATATTGTATCTGACAGGGGTCCTCAATTTGTCTCTTGGTTTTGGAGGGGCTTTTGTGCTGAGATTTCCTTGTCGTTTACTTCCTCCTATCATCCACAATCTAATGGAGCGGCCGAACGGGCGAATCAATCTGTGGAGTTATATTTACGTTGCTTCACGAATGCACACCAGGACAACTGGTCTCACCTCTTTCCTTGGGCTGAATTCGCCAGGAACACTGTGACTCATTCATCCACTGGCTTAAGTCCTTTTATGGTTGCTTATTGGTTCCAACCCTCTGTCCTTCCCGGCGTGTTCTCCGACAAGGGAATACCCGCTTTGGACGAGCACCTCACCTCCTTACGGAAGATGTGGGATCAGGTCCATGCTACTCTTTCTCGTGCGACTGCTACTCAGAAAAAATTTGCTGATCGCTGTAGGGGTGCTGCTCCCTCTTATGTCCCGGTTGATAGGGTTTGGTTGTCCTCTAGGAATCTCCGCCTCAGGGTCCCCTCAATGAAATTCGCGCCCAGGTTCTTTGGCCCCTATAAGGTATTGCGTAGGGTCAATCCTGTGTCCTACTCCCTGGCCTTGCCTCCTTCCATGCGTATACCTAACACTTTCCACACCTCCCTTTTGAAGCCCCTGCTCTCTGGTCCTCTCAGGCGTCCAGATTCCCTCCGCGCTGTCTCTAATGACGTGTACGAAGTGGCTGCTCTGCTTGATTCTCGTTTTTCTTGGGGTCGCTTGCAGTACCTGGTTGATTGGAAGGGTTACGGCCCTGAGGAGCGGTCCTGGGTTTCTGCCTCTGACTTGAATGCGCCCTCTTTGATCCGCTCCTTTCATGCGCGGTTCCCTTCGAAGCCTTCGGCTTCCCGCCTGTTGGGCAGGCCTCGAGGGGGGGTTATGGCAGGGATCTGCGGGTGGCTAGGACGGGAGGCTGCACGCCGCTTGCAGCACTCACCCTCACTCCATCGCCGCCCGCGGTCTCCCCTCAGCTTACCTCTCGGCGAGCGGCGTCTCCTCTCTGCCGCTCGCCGCCCGCGTCCTCCACGCCCCCCAGCGGCAGCATGTATAACGCTGCACGCTGGGAGGTCAATGAATTATGTAAACGCCGGGGTCACGTGAGTGACCCGGCGTTAAAGAAACAGTACCACAATCACAGTGGGGGGTATAGATATCCCCCACGTGTGATTGTTAATTCTGATTGGAAGTTATCCAATCAGAATTAAACCAAGGGTATTTATACTTACCTTTCCTGTCCCTCAGTGCCCTGTTGTGGTCTTGTGATACCTGTAGCATAGTGTTCTCGTCTTGCTCTCTGGTTACCGATTATTTGGCTCGTTATTCCGATTATTCTGTCTTCTCCACTCCTTTGACCTCGGCTTGTTTCTCGTTCTCCCGTTTTCTGGCTCCCTTTACTTGGCTTGTCTCCTGACTATTCTTAGCGTGCTTAGCCCAGCCACTCTAAGGTCCGGTATGGCACCTTTTCTGTGTGTGTGTGTGTGTGTGTGCCAGCGTGTTAGGTTCCACAAATCGTGACAAGTTTCACAATAGTTAATGTTTATGCACCCAATGTAAATGCAATTTCTTTATTAAAGCTTTTGTCAGAAAAAGTGGAAAATATCTCACAAGGTCAATTAATCATGGGGGGGGATTTTAATTCAATCAGTGATACATTTTTGGATAAAAATTTGCAGTTATGGAGGAATATACAAAAGAAGGTGATAGCTGAAGCAAAGAGATTTAAAAGTGGTTCAAGAACTACAAACTTCAGGATATATGAAGAACTATTAATCTAGAAAAAAAAAAGATTATACGTTATACTCTATTTCCTTCAACTCAACTGGAACCTACTTCGATTAAAACAAAAATGGTACAGTCAAGGGAATAAGGTAACAGGATTATGTCAAACAGGCTTAAATCTAAAAAAAACAACAAAAAAAACATAAAATAGATAAAATAGTAGATAACGGAGAAATTAAACTTGATGGATCTCTTTTTTAAAATTCTATAAAGAGCTATACCATATAGGGAAAGAATGTGATTCATAATGTCAGAGATTAGAGATAAAATTAAAAAGTATTTAGAAGAGTCTAATCTCCCCATGGCAATGGCAATTCAAAATCTAAAGCCTAATAAAGCAACAGGCCCGGATGGATTTTCCAACTGTTTTTACAAAATCTTTGAAAAAGCTCACATCTCAGGCTCAGGAATATAATCTCCGTGGTTTAGAATATATAATGGAAACAGGCAAGGGTGTCCCTTATCTGCAATGTTATATGTTCTTTCATTGGAACTATTTGCCCAAAAAATCAGGGATAACCCAAAGATTAAAGGATTTCAAATGGGAGAAGAAGAATTCAAATTATCAATATATGCAGATGACATCCCGTTGACCTTGGAAGATCCAATACTTTCACTGAAAGAACTTATGAAGGAGATTCAAAGTTACTCAGGATTATCGGCTTATAAATGAAATATTGAAAAATGCCAAGTGTTATCTGAAAATATAAAGATGGAAATTAAAAATACCCTTCAATAAATATTTAAATTTAATTGGAAAAAAATATATAATGGAATACTAAGGGATAAAAATTGTAGATTATACTAGCTTTAGTGTAACTATAATCTTAATTTTATTAGTGACATGAGGTGAATATTTGCTTAAGTCTTTACTAGAACTCCACAGCAGCACATTAACATAGAGATAAAAACACCAGAGACCAAAAAATCAGGAATCTATGAAAGGTTTCTCCCAACTAACTATTTCCTCTTTCACGCTGCGACAAACAAAGTACATGAACAATACACCACAAATACAATAACAGGAGAAACAAACATAACGATGAATGCCATCCGAAATTGAAACCGTGGAACCAGTGGATGAAGCATTGACCTTTATCCTGTAGAGTAGTCGGATCTAAGAACTGTAGCCAAACCATTAAAGTGAAATGAGATAAACAAAGTCGAAAACATTGATTAGAGAATGAAATGTACTGAGAAAACATGAATCCCCATCGTAAATACTGACAGTATAATATGCCAGATAGGGAAAAAACCTGAATCCCCATCATAAAATACTGACGGTACCATATCCGAGATAAACCCCAACTTCCCCAGATAACCAACCTAGCCCAGGAGGCCAGGTGAATAAACAACAAGTCAGTCAAACCAACAAACAAGAAGGGGAGGGAGAAACTGGGAGGGAAATATTCACCTCCTGTCATTAATAAAATTAAGATTATAGTTACACTAAAGCTAGTATATTTCTACAATTTTATGACAGGAGGCTTCATATTTGCTGTTTTAACGCTCAGACAGCAAAGACCAGAGAAACACGATCCACCGTACAACCTAAACTCTGCCAAGATAGCTCCTCGTAACTGGCAGGAAAGCGATGTCTTGGAGAAAAATGCCCGCCATGTCGGTGCCTGAAGTCGCCGTGTTACGGACTGAAGTGAACCGAAAAAACCTATATGCCCCCTCCAATGCCAACCACAACCAAGCGGTACATGAAGGGCGACAAAAAGGGGAGAACCATTTAACCCCTTCAGGACCTAAGACGGTTCAGGACCGTCCTCTGCATTTTTGCGTTGCCGACCAAGGTCGGTCCTGAACCGTCCTAACGGAAAAGGGGCGGCGGGAGCGATCGGAGATCACTTCTGCCGAAATCCCGTTGTTACTATCTGCCCGGCATCCCAGGCAGATAGTAACAGCCAATTGTGGTATGTGAGCGATCCGCGATCGCTCACAATTGGCTGGTGTCAAGGTGGGTGTTACAAACACTCACTTTGACACTGATCTCTGCCTCTCTCCCCTCTGTAGCGTTTTGGGAGGCGAGAGAGACAGAGATTGTGATATATTGTTGCAGCAGAAGTGTTCCAGAGTTTTCAGTGTGAATAAAAAAGTATCAGCAGTGAATAAAAATCCTCTTTTAACCCCTTCCCTGCCAGATCTGTTACAGAGTGCATTTGTACTGTCTGTATTTATTTTTTGCCCTTAAGGGTTAACTTTAGTTAAAAAAAATCTGTGTCTTAGACTGTCTTAGTCTGTATTAGACTGTCGTAGTCTGTCGTAGTGTGTCTTAGTCAGTCAGTTTCCTTCCCCCAAATCTCCATTAGATTCTTCTAACAGGAGTTAGTTTAGGGATTACGGTTTTAGTAAAAAAAAATTTATATATATATATATATATATATATATATATATATATATATAAAGGTAAAGTAGATAGCACTCCTCGGTCTTTCTTGTAAGTAAAAAATAACTTTTATTGCTCCAAATTAAAAGGTCGACGTTTCAGTCTGCTGCTGCAAACTTTCATCAGGACGTGGTTAACATAACAAACAAATCCTACCTATATACCCAAAACCCATTGATCAATAAACTCACCCCACCTGGAACTAGGAACCACTTCATGGACCGCCCGGTCTGTTTCCCCACCGAACTGCCGGTCGGGCTATAATGACATCATTACCTCTGCGCCCGTTGTTTCCTGCTGCTTCATGAGCCGCCCAGGTGTCTGGTTGATATGACTACCTGAGGAAAACAATCAGGGAAACAACCGGCGTTCGAAGTTTGGCAAAGACTGGTGGTAAAATGGCTGCATAGAAAGTGTCAAAATATCCTTAGATGAATATCCTGGGTTGTCTACTTTAAAAAAAATATATACATGTGGAGTGTTTTCCAGAGTTTTATGACAGATAATAGTGTTACAATGTCACTATTGATAAATTTTAAAAATGTATGTTTTGAAACCGCAATCCTACTTGTACTTATAGCCCTTGCAAAAAAATGCAAAAAAGCATGTAAACACTGTGTATTTTTAAACTCACGACAAAATTTCGAATCTATTTAGCAGTTTTTTTCATTCGCTTTTGTAGATGAGTAAAAGATTTTTCAAGTAAAAGTCAAAAAACATGTATTTTTTTCAATTGCATCATATTTTTTTTTAAAATAAAATTACATGAGATTATATAAATAATGGTGTGTAAAGAAAGCCGTTTTTGTCCTAAAAAAACAATATATAATTTGTATGGGAACAGTAAATGAGAGAGCGGAAAATTACAGCTAAACACAAACACCACAAAAGTGTAAAAAGAGGCCTGGTCGCAAATGTACAACATTGCAAAAACAGTCCAGTCCTTAAGGGGTTAACCAAACGGTGACATCGAAAACCGCCTAAAGGTGGGAGCGCTACCAAAGTAAGAATATGACCCTCGGGTCCGACTAAGGCTGATAGACAACTAGGGTCCGAACCGCCGAACCCATCTGAAAGAAAAACAAGGTATAATAACGGAAATAAATCCAGAGTCAGAGAATGGGCAAAACCCGACAGAACCCACCATAGGAGCATGACAAAAATGTGTGTACCCCCTGGGGAGATGAATACCCATCCTCAGGAATCATAAAGGGAATTCTAAGCAGAGTGAGGCCCGCCGACAACAGTTGTACGCGCTACCTAATCTAAATAATATGGCAGTCCCCGGTAATAAAGTGACCGAACAATACCCGAACCCTGTAAAAGCGGTAGAAAAATTAGGAGATCCGTACCAGACCCAACTACGTCAGGGTCGCCATGCAGACCAAAGTCTTACAATTCCCGAGATCAAATGAGCAAGGGTCCAGGGAATCCAGGAACTAGGTTCGACTCTGCCGAAGCAGAGATCATAATTCCAAAGTACCAGCAGACTGAGGTACCTGTAGAAAGGTTCTGAGACCAAACAAACAGAGGAGACTCGTCCGCGTCTCCATGTCAAACATTCCTGGAGGGAAGCGTCCATCACTGAGCAAACGGGTCCGTCATCCAGCCGAACTGGTCGGGGCCTGATGGGTCCTCCTCCATGGACTAATGTCTTGATGCCGGGTCCTCCCAGAGAAAACTAATCCATACGTACGAGAACTCAGGCAGAGGAGAGCGTAGGAGGCACTCCCTTGCGTCAAATCCGCCCTCCAGGACTCTACTCCTTGAGATGTAGAGGAGGTCGATATTTCCCTGGTTGAAAACGAAATCCAGGGACTCGAACAAGAGAAAACGCAGGGAGCGTCTGACCTTTCGGTCTGGGAGGTACCTCTCAGGGGGTCCGGCAAGCTCGTCCAGGTAGACCGTACAGCAAGATGTCCTATATCGACGAAGAGTCGCATCCGGGTCCCAACGCGTGGAAAACAAGAAAGATCTCTTCAGATAGTTCAGGTATTCCTGAATGTCCTTAATTCCTCCCAACCTGCCAACCAGGTTTTATTATCGAAAAAAAGAGAGAGGTTGGCGCACACAATGGATAGTTTTTCAACAATCTGTAATAAATATAACCTTCATAGGGCAACATATATGAGAAAATATTCAAATATATGTATAACAGGAAAAACTCACAATTTGGAGAGCCATATAAGTCGTCTCTCTACTGTAATAGCAGGTAAGTAGTTCCAGAACGACAAATAGCCGCAGTGGTGATGGTCCCCCAGGGAAAAAGATGCTTCAAATCTACCTGGATAGAATTTCAGGAACCAAATATAGCTCAAAATGTTTCTTTATTACATAGAAATAAATATAAAAAACAATAGCACAACGCATTGCGACCAATGTACTGGTTGAAATGTGTTGTGCTACGATTGAATATACATTCAATCATAGACTCGTGCAGGGACTCCGAGGGGCTCAGATCCCTTTCCCAAGCACCTCCAGCGGTCCAAATTGCATTTAGGATAGGTTCATCTGCCACCCCAGACTCGGAGCCACGTCTGGGATGTCATCCGGAAGTGGAGGCAAGTGTGAAATTCCGGGTCAAGGGTCCAATCCCCTATAAAAGGCATGGGTTGGAGCTTAGATAAGCCTCTGTTAAGTATTTCCATGTAAAAAAGGACACATATTATACTTCCTCGTATGTTCCGCTATCACAACTCACTCATGTAGCAGAGAACAATTGGCTTGCCAGTGCGGACTTAATAGTATAGGCACTGTGGTGGGCCACACTCAGGATCTCCTGAATACTAGACAGGTGCTTAACCAGCAAAACTGCAGTGCCCCATCGGGGTCTAAGTCTGGGTTTGCGGCTACTTTGTTCGGGAGCCAGGCTGGGAATACTGCTCAAATTATCCTGCGGGCTTCTTAAGCCAGCAGTCTACGGGCCCAGAAACGCACCAATGGTGCCAGGTGATCGGGCAGAGACCATTCCAAATAAACCAGGTGAGCAATGGATCGAGGGTCAAACAGGGGTTCGTTTAAGGTGATCCACAAGATGACCTCTTCTTCCACAGTTGTCGGGGCCCCTGTAGTGGACTTTGTTCTACATCTCATGGTGCCACTAGGGGCCACCATCACAATCCACACCCCCATCGTCCTCTCCCTCCGAGGGAACCGGTCCACCCTCCATTCAGCTATGGCGGCCATAGTGGCGGGGGGGGGGTTACGGAGACCTTCACCCCTGCGCCACATAGACAGTGTCGTCTGGCCGTCAAGGCCGATCGTATCAGGGCTAGACACTTCTCAGGAGTCTAATCTTTCTGGGCGTCTGGTTCTGGGCCTTCACCCTACCTGTAGTGCTGATGCACCCTTGCTTGCTCTCCTCTCGGAGAGTCCGACTCCTTCAAGTCGTCTGCCTTGTTAAGAAGGTGGTCACCGCCAAGTCCGGTGGTCATCGCCTCCCCCGCGCCATATAGGCAGGGCCGTCTGGCCGATTGCAGAAGGGCTAGTCACTCCTCGGAGTCTTATCTTTCCTGGAGCCTGGTTCAGGGCATTCACCCTTCCAGTAGCGCTCATGTGCACTTGTCTGATCTCCTCAAGGAAAGTCTGACTCATTCAAGTCACTGGTTCAGGGCCTTCACCCTTCCAGTAGCGCTTATGTGCCCTTGCCTGCTCTCCTCTAGGAGAGTCTAACTCATTCAAGTCACCTGCCATTTTAAAGGTGGGCCCTCTAGCGTTACACTCCCGATAAGCTTAAGCGAGGACCCTGGCTAAAGCCTAATTCCACAGAGGCGGTCACTGCCATAGTAGTCATTGTCTGCGCTGTTAACCCGGATAAGGGTTTTCCTTTGCAGCAGTCCCATGCAAAGTGACCTCTAGGAGTATAGGGGACAAGTGTCACCAGCAGGGAGTTAGGGGCAGCACCCCATATAATGACCGAGGCAAGTTGGGCAGCGCATGCAATGCACAAGCGTGAGTATGTGGCAGTAGGCTTGGCATGCAGACATTCTGGCACAGACAGCACAGGTCAGGTCAATGGGGCACAGACAAGGCAGGCCAATCAATGGGGCACAGATAAAGCAGTCCAATCAATGGGGCACAGGCAGAGCAGGTCAATCAGTAAGGCACGGACAAAGTCGGTCAAGTCCTGGGGCACAGACAATTCAGGACCTTCAGAGATGTACAGGAGAGGAACTGCACATTCCATTCTTCCGATAAAATGTAAATTTCGCTCTTCAGATAAGATGTATGTAACGGATCACCTGGCACCCTGACTGGGTACCTCCGTTGAAAGATGCTCCTAGCGCTTCCAGAGGACTCCAAGCACTCCACCAGACACCATAAGCACCGCAGGCTGCAGCTATCTCCCTTCAGAACGAAGCAGGAACAAGCTCTTACAAGAGCTCAGTGATTATAGCAAGGGAATATGCCTAGCATAGCAATCCCTTGTAGCAGATTCCCCCAATAAGAGACAGGACTCAAGTTGAGGGTAAAAATAGAACTCTCTGGCTGCTAGCTTGCAGCCCTTTTTATTAGGTGCTCCCATGAAGGGGAGGGACACACACAGTAACGTACATTAACCAATCACACAATAGTTACATCCCACACATAGCCCTCCCCTCTACCTGTAAACTAATTATCTGTACACACAGGGAAATACAATTATCATAGGTAGGGAAAATACAGTTTTTACACAACATTCATAACTCCCAAAATATACATCACATTCGCATAAAAATACATATTCACAATCAATCCATTCAGGGGAACAACATATTAAAAAATGGCATGAATCAGACCAGGGGTTCAAAAGTTAGTAAAAGTATCTTTTGTTCCCCCTGGCTCAAACAGTAAAAGTAAAACATCCCCACAATGCATCCTGGCTTCCTCCCTTCTGCCCTGGAGATAATTGGAGAAGGAATCTAATTATCTCCAAAGACAGAGCCAAACTCCATTACCCACATGGCAGACAAAAAGACAGTAAAAGACATAAAATTACATACTGACACATTTAGTACATAAAACACACATTTCTACATATCCCCAGATAGCTTGGATCTGACTGCACATTATTAGATGAATGGCACTCAGATCACACGAATAAGCCTTTCTGCAGGGAAAATAAACAGTTTAACCTGCAGGGCCATAGTCCAAAGGCAAGAGGCGGGCAAGCAGCCCCCTCCAAGGACACGTGGCGAGGTCGGTTTTGCCACACTTCTCCCCTTTGCCCCCCAGACTAACAGGGTATCTGACCTCCTGCCGGTCAGTGCCCTGGTTAGTCCAGCAACCCACCCACAAAGCACAAACAGCAGTACAGCCCACCCACAATAAATGTTTACTCCACCTGGATAAAGTAGCAACTTGTCCATGTCCAGGTGCCTCACCACGGCTGTGTGGGGAGCTGGTAGACTGCCTTGGTGGGTTGCTGAGTGGGCAGAGACCAGCGGTACTCTGCCCTGGTGCCAGTGCTACCACCGAAGTAGCCTGATTGGAGCCTGGTTGTGGGAGGGGGAGACCGACCGTCTCCCCTCTGGGTACACAGCTCTGGGGCTGGGGAACAGGACCGACCGTCTCTACCCCTTGGGCTGTAAGCGCAGAGACTACGGTCCCATCTGCACAGTTGCGGGGCTCAACATCTCCCCTTGGTGGGTTAGGCTGCCGCTGGAGAGAGGGTGTAACATGCTCCTCTCTCATACATACTTCCAGCTGCGGGGAAGGGAGACCGACTGTCTCTGCTCCCAATACAGAGTCCTGCTGCTGGGGAAAGGAGACTGGGCTCTCTATTCCCGGTAGGACACTCTGCCGCTGGGGAATGGAGACGGGGCTCCCAATTCCCAATAATCTGTGCTGCCGCTGGGGAATGGAGACTGGGCTCCCAATTCCCAAAACATCATACTGCCGCTGGGGAATGGAGACTGGGCTCCCAATTCCCAAAAAATCACGCTGCCGCTGGGGAGGGAGGACACTGCTCTCCTCTCCCTGGACTTCACACTGCCTTCCCGGCATATCACTTGGCTGCTGGGGGGCAGGAACAACTACCTCTGCCCCCTGTAACTCAGCCTGCCGCTGGGGAGGGAGGACGCTGTTCTCCTCTCCCTGCACTTTACACTGCCTTCCCGGCATATCACTCTGCTGCTGGGGGGCAGGAACAACTACCTCTGCCCCCTGTAACTCAGCCTGCCGCTGGGGAGGGAGGACGCTGCTCTCCTCTCCCTGGACTTCACACTGCCTTCCCGGCATATCACTCTGCTGCTGGGGGGCAGGAACAACTACCTCTGCCCCCTGTAACTCAGCCTGCCGCTGGGGAGGGAGGATACTGCTCTCCTCTCCCTGCACTTTACACTGCTGCTGGGGAATGGAGACTGGGCTCCCAATTCCCTGCAGGACCGGTGGAGAGACCCATCTCTACCGGCCACCTGGGGTTCTTCCCAGTAAAACTGTACCATCTCGTCCCCTCTGAATGGGTCTGGCTCTGGCTCTGTCACCTTGCTGTCTTGCTGAATCTTCTCAATGGAGTGGAAGAGATCTCGGTAGTCCTGCTCCAGTTCCCACTCCAGGGTTGCTAGGTGAGCCAGGTCTTGCTCAATGTCGTGAGTGTCGTCCCAGTCATACCTGCTCTCCCTCCACTCCAAGAGATCACTGAACCGGGCTTGTGTAGGGCTCCCAAATTCAGGCTCTGAAAAAGCCTCCCATAACAAGCCAGGACCATCAAACTCCTCTCCCTCTGGCTTGTCATGCTCGGCTGTCCAGGGCAGGTACTGTGCCCCATACCACCAGAGCGCCTGGTAGGCATCTTCCAGCCAAATCTCCTGCCATACCCGGTGTAGCGGAGAGGCAGTATGATCCACGATATCTCCGCTGGGTAACAGGAACAACAAAGGATAATCCAGGGAATCAGCATATAATAATCCAAACAGCACTGCAGTAACCCTTCCTTCCCAAGAACTAGACGACACATAGGCTGGGAGTCAACTGAGGTTTTAATCACAGGTCACAGTATTTATGCAATTCCCCATGCAAGGGGTTTCCAAACTGACATTACAGGGGTTGTACAGGAGGGGACTACATGGGGGACTTACAGTACCACATATTTCTCCCATCAGGCACCGCTGCACGAGAGGGATCATCCTCCCAGAATGCACCGTTAAGGGGATTATCCCCTCGTGCAGCAGAACCGGCAATTCACACAAAAATCTACAACTGGTACAATATACGGTGGATTTACACGAATGGACGTTCGGTAGATAGCTGGGGTCTGGGCGCATCATTCGTGAGATTGCCGCTCAGATCCCAGCTAAAATAACCGAACGCCTCACAGAAAACATATTTCTTTCAAAACCCACGAAAAGAACCGATTGCTTTTAGTGAACCTGGTCCTGAAACTCCCGAACGTCCTGGAGGCTCAGCGGTGTTCGTGCCGTCGAATAACTGTTGGCAATGCTATGCGTTCGACGACACGGACCCGCTGAAGAACCAGGGATCCAAGATGGCCGACCGCCGCATGGTCGGTAGTCGAACGACGGCCACCCAGGAGAGCCTCTAATAACCGATTGCAACAATGTTGCAATCGGTTAACTACCGCCACACGCCTCTAAGTGTGTGGGCTATTAGGGGGTATCGCATTCGTTTCACGAACGGCCCTCCAAAGTGCCGTTCGTGAAACGAATGAGAATCCCCATACAAACCGCCATTTGCATTCGGCGGAACAGATAGGTACAGGCAATGCAGGGAATACATGAAGCAGGCACATATAGGTACAACGCATCTCTCTCCAGATCTATAGGCAACCCTTAAAGGCATAGTGTCCAGTTATAGTCCGAGTGGCTAGGTTTGTCACAATGCTCCCCCAGAACCAAGCCGGCATACACAGTCTGATCCCAACGGATCGGCTTGGGGATGTCCGGAGGAGTACTCACGAATCACGGTTCCAAGTCTGTTTGTCTAGACAACCCGTCGGCGTTGCCATTCTGCTTCCCAGGGCGGTAGTGGATAGTAAAGTCAAAAGGCTGCAGCGCCAAACTCCAGCGCAGCAGCCTGGCATTGTCTCCGGACACCCTGTTCAGCCACACCAACGGGTTGTGATCCGTGAGTAAAGTGAAGGGTTGCCCGTATAAGTAGGGTTGCAACTTCTTGAGGGCCCACACCACAGCCAGGCACTCCTTTTCAATGGCGGCGTAGCTTACTTCCCTGGGTAAAAGTTTTCGGCTTAGGTAAGCTACGGGGTGCTCGCCGCCATCGGGTCCAACTTGGCTCAGTACTGCTCCCAATCCAAACATAGAAGCGTCTGTGTGGACGAGAAAGCGTTTAGTTGGATCAGGAGCAGAAAGTACAGGAGAGTTAACCAGCGCCGTCTTGAGCTGTTGGAACGCCTGCTCACACTCTGGGGCCCAGACTACTAACTTAGGGAGGTTCTTGCGGGTCAGGTCTGTGAGGGGTTTGGCGAGGGCGCTATAGTTGGCCACAAACTTCCGGTAGTACCCGGCGGTCCCTAAAAAGGCGAGCACTTGGGTCTTGGTGCGAGGGGTAGGCCATTGGGCGACTGCCTCTATTTTAGCAGGTTCGGGTTTCTGTTGCCCACTCCCTACCCGGTGGCCCAGATACTGGACTTCCGCCATACCGATATGGCATTTGCTGGGTTTTAGGGTCAGTCCGGCCTCTCGGATTCGGTCTAGAATGGCTCCTATGTGAACCAGATGTTCGTGCCAGGAGTGGCTGAATATGGCGATATCATCTAGATACGCGCAGGCATACTCCTGGAACCCATCTAATAGTCTGTCCACCATTCTCTGGAAGGTAGCTGGGGCGTTTTTCATCCCGAATGGCATGACCTTAAACTGATACAGGCCAAACGGGGTGACAAAAGCCGACTTAGGGATGGCGTCTTCCGCTAAGGGAATCTGCCAGTACCCTTTGCACAAGTCTATAGTGGTTAGGTATTGACCCCTGGCCATCTTGTCGAGGAGTTCGTCTATTCGGGGCATGGGATATGCGTCAGAGGTCGTTTTATCGTTGAGCCGTCGGTAGTCTACGCAGAAACGGGTCGTCCCGTCCCGTTTTGGCACCAGTACTACCGGGGAGGCCCAGGGGCTGTCCGAGTGCTCTATTACTCCTAGCTGAATCATCTCCTCAATTTCCTTGCGCATATTTTCCTTGACTGCTTCTGGAGTGCGGTATGGGGGTTGGCGCAAGGGGGTCGGATCTAACGTTTCTACCTTATGGGTAGCCAACGGGGTATAGCCGGGTAAATTGGAAAACGTGGCCTTCTTTTCCCGAAGCAACTTTTGTACCTGGGCCCGTTCTTGGGCATTTAATCTTTCTCCTAGCTGTACCTCTCCCAGATCTCCGCTCTGGCCCTCTTGGTCTAGGAGATCGGGTAGGGGTAGGTTATCAAAATCTTCCGTGGCAGGGGCACAGATTGCGGTGACTTCCTCAGTACGTTCGTGGTATGGCTTGAGCATGTTCACATGGAGCATGCGTTTGCCTCCCACGCCGGTAACCGGGCCGATCACATAGGTGGTGTCACAGATCTGTTCCACCACTTTGTATGGGCCCTGCCAGGAAGCCTGCAGCTTATCTTTGTGGACGGGTCGCAGGATTAGGACTTTCTGCCCCACCTGGAAGCTGCGGTCCCTGGCTCCCTTATCATACCATCGGCGCTGTCGTTGTTGCGCTACCTGGAGATTGTCTCGGACGGTCTGGGTTAGCCTCTCCAGGCGTTCCCTGAACTCGAGCACATATGGTAAGATAGGGGTGCCATTAATGGTTTCGTCTCCCTCCCAGTGTTCCCGTATCAAGTCAAGAGGTCCCCTCACTCTCCTCCCGAATAATAATTCGAACGGAGAGAATCCGGTGGATTCTTGCGGCACTTCTCGATATGCGAACAGTAGGTGGGGTAAAAACCGCTCCCAGTCCTTTTGGGTGTCCATGAACGTGCGGATCATTTGTTTCAGGGTTCCGTTAAACCGTTCACAGAGCCCATTGGACTGGGGGTGATATGGGGAGTTGAGGATTTGTTGTATCCCACATATTTTCCAGAGCTGATGTGTCACTTCAGCAGTAAACTGGGTGCCTCTATCGGAGATAATCTCCCGGGGAAATCCTACCCGGGTGAATATCCTCATCAGGGCCTCGGCTACCGTTTCTGCGTGTACGTTCGTTAGGGCCACTGCCTCGGGGTACCGGGTGGCGTAGTCCACCACAGTTAGGACATACTTCTTGCCGGAGGGGCTGGGTTTTGCAAGGGGACCTATGATGTCTACTGCCACCCTACTGAATGGTTCTTCAATGATGGGCAGAGACCGTAGTCGGGCTTTGTATCTGTCCCCCCTCTTGCCTACCCTTTGGCAGGTATCGCAGGTCTGACAATATCGCTTAATATCCTGGGAAATACCTGGCCAAAAGAAATTTTGGGTCAGCCTGTGCTTGGTCCGACTGATGCCTAGGTGTCCAGACAGAGGGATATCATGGGCTATGCGTAACAGCTCTAACCTATACTTTCGAGGCACTATTAGCTGTTTAATGGGCAACGGTATTGACCCGGACACTACCTTCTCTGCGTGCCGGTATAGTAGTCCTTTGTCCCAGATATATCTTTCCCCCTCTAACCCGGCTTGATTTTTATCCATGCGGTCTTTGTATACCTGCAACGAAGGATCTAGGGCTACTTCGGCCCCGAACTCTATGGAATTGGCCCAGGGCATGATAGGGGGTAGGGGAGGGTCATTGCTTACCTGAGCCTCAGAGTGTTCGGATGGTGCCGTGGTGCGGGCCTGTTGCCGGGTCACAACCGGGTATGCTTCTTGTATGGTGGGCTGTGGAACAAACGCTGAACTCAGCTCCCCCAAATCGTTGCCCAAAATCACATCCGCTGGCAAGTCTTGCATCATCCCCACATATACATTCCCGTGCCCCGCTCCCCAATTCAAGTGCACCTTGGCCGTGGGTACTTTGTAAATGGCTCCCCCAGCCACCCGCACAGCCACACAGTCCCCCGTGAGCTTGGGCTTTGGTACCAGATGACTGCGTACTAGAGTTAGGGTGGCTCCAGAGTCACGAAGTCCTTGTACTTTCCTCCCCTCCATGTGTACTTCCTGGCGGTGCCCTTGGCGGTTATCGGAGGCGGCCTGGATCGGGTTCACCTCGTGTAGAGTACCGAGGGGTTCCTCCCGGGTTGTCCCCAACTCCAGATCTTGGTAGGATTCGGCCTGTAGACAATGGACTGCGGCACGGTTGTTCGGGGCGGCGGTATTCCAGCTGGGTCGAGGCCGGTTCCGTGGACAGTCTCTCTGGATGTGCCCCTGTTGGTTGCAGGTATGGCACCGGATTGGTGGACGTGCTGAATATCTGGGGGGGTAGGAATTCTGGTTTACCCCTGGTCGCTGGTACGTTGCGGGGCCCCCTGGAGGGCTGGCCGTTGTAGGGGGGATGGTGGCTCGGGTTGGTATGGGTTGATCTCTCCGATTGTCCTGGAAATCGTCTGCCATATTAGCCGCTTCCTGCAG
Source organism: Pelobates cultripes (assembly GCA_933207985.1). Taxonomy (NCBI): domain Eukaryota; kingdom Metazoa; phylum Chordata; class Amphibia; order Anura; family Pelobatidae; genus Pelobates; species Pelobates cultripes. The sequence continues at coordinate 18,217,733 of OW240914.1, forward strand.
GGTGTGTGGCTTTCTGTCCCGGATCCAGTTTTGTAGGTAGGTCGGGACGCCATTGAAGAATTGTTCCAGTACCATTAGCTGGAACAGACCCTCCAATGTATCAACTTGGGCGGCCTCCAGCCACCCCTTGGCAGCTCGTTGCAACTGGTGCGCCCATTCCACATGGGTGTCCTTAGTGGGTTTTTTAATGTCCCGAAACTTCTTTCGGTATGCCTCTGATGTGATGGCATACCGGGCTAGGATGGCCCGTTTTACTTTAGCGTAGTCTCTACTATCCTCATCTGGTACTGCCCGGTACGCTTCGGCGGCTCGCCCAGATAATCTCCCCGCTAGTAGGGGTACTCTGTCTGCATCATTAATTTCGTGAAGCAAACACAGTCTCTCGAAATCCTGTAAATAGTCGTCAACGCCACCCTCTGTCTCCACATAGCTTTTGAAGGCTTGATATGGGATTTTGGCTTTCCCTGGGAAAAGATGGACTGGCGTTGCGGCTCTTTCTCTGGCTTGCTGGTTTCCTGGCGGTCCTCTAGCCATAATGTACTCCTGTACATCAGCGAACAGCCGGTTAATCATCTCTGTAGATGGTGGTTCAGGAAATAAAGCCATCCGTGCTCGGAATTCCGCTGTAAATTCGTTGGTTTGTCCCTCCATTTGAGGTGCTGCAGCAGCTGCGGCTCTGTCTCCTTCCATGAGCTCCGCAATCAGGACAGCCTTTGCCTTGTTACTGGCGATTGCTCCTCTTGCTTCCAGCAGCTCCTTTAATGTGCTCCGTTTTAGCAGGGCGTAATCTGTTCCCATTCACCCGCTGTTCGTGAGGTTTATTCGAATGCGCTAATTCCCGAATGCTTGTTCCTTGATTCGTTTAAAAATCTGCCGAACGTTGCTTTGCTGTGTAAATTCAATCCCGTCGCTTGCCACCAATTGTAGCGGAGAGGCAGTATGATCCATGATATCTCCGCTGGGTAACAGGAACAACAAAGGATAATCCAGGGAATCAGCATATAATAATCCAAACAGCACTGCAGTAACCCTTCCTTCCCAAGAACTAGACGACACATAGGCTGGGAGTCAACTGAGGTTTTAATCACAGGTCACAGTATTTATGCAATTCCCCATGCAAGGGGTTTCCAAACTGACATTACAGGGGTTGTACAGCAGGGGACTACATGGGGGACTTACAGTACCACATATTTCTCCCATCAGGCACCGCTGCACGAGAGGGATCATCCTCCCAGAATGCACCGTTAAGGGGATTATCCCCTCGTGCAGCAGAACCGGCAATTCACACAAAAATCTATAACTTTTAAAATACACGGTGGATTTGCACGAATGGACGTTCGGTAGATAGCTGGGGTCTGGGCGCATCATTCGTGAGATTGCGGCTCAGATCCCAGCCAGAATAACCGAACGCCGCACAGAAAACAAATTTCTTTCAAAACATACGAAAAGAACCGATTACTTTTAGTGAACACGGTTCTGAAACTCCCGAACGTCCTGGAGGCTCAGCGGTGTTCGTGCCGTCGAATAGCTATTGGTAATACTATGCGTTCGACAACACGGACCCGCTGAGGAACAAAGGATCCAAGATGGCCGACCGCCGCATGGTCGGTAGTCGAACGACGGCCACCCAGGAGAGCCTCTAATAACCGATTGCAACAATGTTGCAATCGGTTAACTACCGCCACACGCCTCTAAGTGTGTGGGCTATTAGGGGGTATCGCATTCGTTTCACGAACGGCCCTCCAAAGTGCCGTTCGTGAAACGAATGAGAATCCCCATACAAACCGCCATTTGCATTCGGCGGAACAGATAGGTACAGGCAATGCAGGGAATACATGAAGCAGGCACATATAGGTACAACGCATCTCTCTCCAGATCTATAGGCAACCCTTAAAGGCATAGTGTCCAGTTATAGTCAGGTAGTAGGTTTGTCTGATTATCAATTCCTTCACACCGACCATCTAGGGCTGCTCCCGGGAAGGGGCATCCATGAGCCACTTCTTCTGCAACCGCTGCTCTTCACTGGGGACTCTCACCCTTTGGTACTGTACATTATCAGGGCCTGGTACCAGATGCCTTTCCTTAATGCATCCCGGCCATCCAGGTCCTCCTCATGTAACACTGCTGGTTCCATGCTGTTGCTGTCAAGTGCGCTGGCCACTCAGACATGCGTTGCCCTGCAAATTGTAAATCCGCGGAATGGTGTAAGCCTGGCGGCTGTCAGTCTGTGGGAGCGATCCGCCGCTGCCAACCAATGTAGCGGATCACCTGGCACCCCGACTGGGTACCTCCGTTGAAAGATGCTCCTAGCGCTTCCAGAGGACTCCAAGCACTCCACCAGACACCATAAGCACCGCAGGCTGCAGCTATCTCCCTTCAGAACGAAGCAGGAACAAGCTCTTACAAGAGCTCAGTGATTATAACAAGGGAATATGCCTAGCATAGCAATCCCTTGTAGCAGATTCCCCCAATAAGAGACAGGACTCAAGTTGAGGGTAAAAATAGAACTCTCTGGCTGCTAGCTTGCAGCCCTTTTTATTAGGTGCTCCCATGAAGGGGAGGGACACACACAGTAACGTACATTAACCAATCACACAATAGTTACATCCCACACATAGCCCTCCCCTCTACCTGTAAGCTAATTATCTGTACACACAGGGAAATACAATTATCATAGGTAGGGAAAATACAGTTCTTACACAACATTCATAACTCCCAAAATATACATCACATTCGCATAAAAATACATATTCACAATCAATCCATTCAGGGGAACAACATATTAAAAAATGGCATGAATCAGACCAGGGGTTCAAAAGTTAGTAAAAGTATCTTTTGTTCCTCCTGGCTCAAACAGTAAAAGTAAAACATCCCCACAATGCATCCTGGCTTCCTCCCTTCTGCTCTGGAGATAATTGGAGAAGGAATCTAATTATCTCCAAAGACAGAGCCAAACTCCATTACCCACATGGCAGACAAAAAGACAGTAAAAGACATAAAATTACATACTGACACATTTAGTACATAAAACACACTTTTCTACATATCCCCAGATAGCTTGGATCTGACTGCACATTATTAGATGAATGGCACTCAGATCACACGAATAAGCCTTTCTGCAGGGAAAATAAACAGTTTAACCTGCAGGGCCATAGTCCAAAGGCAAGAGGCGGGCAAGCAGCCCCCTCCAAGGACACGTGGCGAGGTCGGTTTTGCCACAACGGCATCAAAACATTAAAATAATACCGTGTCAAACAATGTTAGGTAAAACTGTGCCATGCCCGGTTGCAGTCCATGCTAGTTTCAGGTAGGTGAGTCCGGTATGCCCGTTCTTGTTCCCCTGGGCACAAATGGAGTGATATTTGCGACACACCAAGAAGGGCTGTTGTCCGCTGGGGTTGTCTCCGTTGGCAGGCCCAGGGCCCGAAGGAAAGCTGGTGCTTCCGATTTGTGCGTGAGGAGGTGCGTTTTGCCTGCTTTCTCTGCCATCAGTCGGTTCTGCCCCCATTTATACGTGATGGTGTGCTCTCGAAGCTGCTGGGTAATCGGTCTGAGAGACCGTCTCCATGTCAAAGTGTGCCTGGAAATGTCTCTATAGAAAGTTAGGTGTGCCCCTTCAAAGGGAACCGTGGGCGAGCTTCTTGAGGCTCCCATGAGAGCCCCCCGGTCGGAGTCCCGAATAAATTTGACAAGTACATCCCCAGTAGCCCCCTGGGGAGCCCTAGGTGCCTTGGGGAGCCGAAAACATGAGTCCACCCCTATTTGTTTCACTTGTTTGGGTAGTAGCAGTGTGGCTATCAGCCTCCGGCAGTAATGGGGTAACTCAGAGTCAGTGACCGATTCAGGAACCCCTCGGATCCTCACGTTCCGCGCCTCGCCTTATCTTCCATAGCAGCTATTTGTGTAGTCAGGGTGTTGCATTGCTTTTGCAGTGACCCCAGGGCTGCATCTGTGGCGGTCTGGGCTACTCCAACACCTTTAAGGTCTTCTTCCACCATCTTCACCCTTCCTGTGAGTGTGGAGATTTCCTCCCTGATCAGCGCCATGTCAGCATGGAACATTGCTTGTATTTCTTGCGCTAGGGCCCTTATGTCAGCCTTCGTGGCTGGGGCTGTGTCACCCCGCTCCATGTGTGTCGCGGGCTTCGCTGGTACCTTTGGGGGAGGTGAGTGGATGGCCGTCTGACTCTCGTCGTCTGACGAAGGCGAGGTATAGGCCCCAGCCGGTGCCATCTTGCTCGGGTCCGACCGCATGGTCGTGCGCATGAAAGCTCCGATATCTCGGGAGCCTGAGCCAGGATCAACTTTATATTTTTTCGCATTCTTGCCCATGGTGTATGGCATGCAGGAGGCTGTTA
>OW240914.1:18222189-18245939 GCA_933207985.1 Pelobates cultripes
AGTGCTTGTGACAGGAGTTGTGGATGACACTTAGGTAAAACCGTGACAGACCAAGGAGGCCTGAGTATAGTTAAATGTGTGATGAGGGGTTCTGGGTTATCAGGAGTGCAGAGTAGGGAAGGAATTGCATGGGCCTAACAAGGCCAAGAGGAATAGTCAACCATAGTATAATAGGGTTGTAGTTGACCACTGTAAAGCTGGAAATGTCGTATGTAATTGCCCAAATTAAGAGCCGAAATATAACCTGTGGAGTTAAGGTCTAGTGAGGGCCACGTGTACAGGTAGTGCAGTGGTAAGCAGACAGTGCTAAATCTAAGTCTTATGCCATATGTAATTGTCTGAATGATGGGCCAAAATATGTCATAGTGGATTGCCTGCTGAGGGCTATTAGTACTATATGGAGTGAAGGCCTAGTGAAGGCCACATGCAGAGGTATTGCAGTGGAAGGCTGAGAGTGCCAAATATAAGTCTTGAGCTCTGGGGTGGATAATGATAAGTATGGATTTTGCATGAACAAATGAAGGTTACTCATAGCAAGGTTGTAGGAGCTGTGAAAAGGACTGTGAATTGCGTGATGCTCTGGTGTTCAATCTGGGTTTCTTTTTTGGAGAGGAGGGGGTTTACATCTTGTGGTCTACTTAAACATAGCATAATAGGGCAATATATAATCTCGGAGTGAGAGAAAGGCCTGCCTATGGAAAGTCCAGATGATATAGCCAAAATTAGGTCACAGCAGTAAGCCCACTGATTGCCCTGTGAAGGTCTAGTGAGAGCCAGGTGTCAAGCTTTAGGAGTAGAAGGCCAAGAGAGCTCATTGCGATTCACGAGTAGTGGGGTAGCCACGTAAGGGCAGCATAAAAATTAGCTGGTGTATGAATGATAGGATGTGGGTGTATTAATGGTTGTTGTGCTGTGGAGCAGTTGCAATTTATTCATAGTAAAGCAAAATGGTGGACCTACTCCATATGATAACGTGTATTTAACCGACTTGATCCATTAGAGGCATGTAAGAGCAGGACTGTTAATTAGAGATGATAATGATGAAATATTTGGGTAAAATGGTAATGCAACACATATATATGTTCTAAAATGGTGGTTGTAGTAGGTTGTCTACTGAGGGCCATATGAAGAATATGTTGTAGAAAGGTCTAGTTAGAGCCTAATATGAATGCATATGTGTGATAGGCTGAATGAGGCCCCAACATAAGTATACTTATCTGCAGGGTTGGCGAATGAGGGCCTTATGGGAAGTTACTGGTGAATGATACAATTAAATGGAGTTTAACGAATGTTGAAGATATTTGAGTAGACTGGTTACAATTTAGTATGGTTATTGGTGACACCCAAGTAGCGAACCTGGTGTGAAGTGCGACAAAAGCATACTTAGATGAGGGCAGTGTATATGGCCATATAATCATAGAACAAAAATAATAATGACCAACATAATTATAAAGTACGACTGACTTAGCCTGTGCGAAGCCCAGAAAGTGCTAAAATAATGTGAGTAGTGAAAAAATACAGATTATTAACATTAATGCTAACCACATGAATAGGCCCAAGTTTGGGCATTCATAGAGAACAGGAAAAAACAGGAAAAAACAGGTCTTGTTTCCAACTGTAGGGCATAACCCAACTACAATGAGAAAGAACTTGAATGTAGCAACATCCCTAAAGATTACATATCTTTATATAATAAACCAAAGATCTATGTATAGAGACTAAATAATAAATAGATAAGTGTTAGAACCAAAATGTGTCACACTACAAGTATGGAAATATATTAAAAACAACTTTAACACATAGCCTATGTAGTTATTGAACAATTCCTTTATTTGATACTAGACATATCTGAAAATTATATATATCAACTAAATGTCTACCGAAGAAGGAAACATGTTTACCAAATTTTTGTGATAAATATAATAATGTCAAAATTGGAGTAGTAAGCTCTGTAAAGGCTGAATACTTGTAACAAAAAAATATGAAACTAATTATCTGCTAAAGGTGCTACATCCCACAAAGCTAACAATTATAACCTAGGCCGTATAGGTCGACAATAATAAGCTGAATAATAATGTGAATATGGCATAAAATTTATAATATATTAAAATTTAGGGTGACTAACAGACTTACATATGATAAAATTCGATATGACCAAATGAAGGTCAAAAACAGTAAGCAAAACTCGATTGAGGTATCCCAGTGATGCAAAATATGATTGAAATAGGCCAAATTTGCATTACTAGGGATGCATAAGGACTGAACTGCAAATGCCACTCTAGTAAGTGAAACGCCAAATGTAGGTTGGATACATGTTGAATGTCAGTAATAGCATGGCCCAACGCAAACCGAACGAACAAACTTACAGTTAAGTTGTAAAACCTCTCAAATAGCAACAGGAAAAGCTGGAGCTGGGTCAGATGCGACGGTGCCCCATGAGCTTTGAAGGGGGTGGCTGTTTTTACATGAGTAATGTAAAATTAATACTTGCGTATGCCACACGAGGTCAAGTCTATGTTTCTATGTTTCTATGTTTTTCTATGTTTCTAAGACCAACTTGTTTGGCGTTTAGGTAGTTTGTGTTGATGACCTTTGAACCGGAAGTAGATGGTTCTGTACTGAACCAGGCAATATCATCCCAAAGGAAGGGGAGGTCTGTGTATTTAAAGTCTGTAAATCCCCCCACAACAGGCTCTACCTTTATATATATAATTCAAAGTTTATGTTTATATATTATTTTTCCATAATTATGTTCTTTTATTAATTCTATGTTGGGGGACTATGACGTCATAAAACCTCCAATTTTCGAAATTGACTTGTTTTAAATCATATATACAAAATGACAAAATAGGCGGGCGCAAGCAGGAGCAATCATTTGGAAGCGTCATTGCTCCCTTGTGCGCATGCGCGGCTTTGCCGCACATGCGTACATACTTCAGAAGGGCCGTCTTCTGAAGTCCCGAGCGCACACTACCGCACATGCGCGTGGTGTGCGCGGCCGCAAGCTGAGCTGTCAGTCTTTGCCCACCCTCCTCTGCTGACAGGCAGAAGAGAGAAGGCACACACACAGTGCTTTCTCTCTCCTGCACACGTCAGACGTATTTTAATACATTTGACGTGAACAGGGCCTTTTTAGGGCCCTTCATGATAGGAAGTCCCTCTGGTGGCCGTCTGAGTGACGGCCACTGGAGGTATTCCTATCAATCAATGTAAACACTGTATTTTCTCTGAAAATACAGTGTTTACATTAGATTGCCTGCAGGGAGCTATAGATCTCACCTGAACAACTACATTAAGCTATAGTTGTTCAGGTGACTATATTGTCGCTTTAATGATATTACAATATTACAATTTCCACCAATATGCTGTATAGCGTTTAGGTGAATATTAAGTGTTTGGATAGACCAAAATGGTGTATATATAAAAGGACCTTCCTTTTAGTAGTAAATTTAAACCCGAAGATCTCCTCAAATGTTCCACAAATACATAGATACAAATAATAAGGTCAATCCAACTATAGGGAAATAAAAAATAACATAGTGCAACTCCGTATAATACTGATATAATGATGGTATGTGCCAATGGGTCACTCACACTTTAACTGTTTAAACATGGTGTATAAGAAATCAATGTAGATCTCAGACAGTTCCTTGCTTCCAATGTCTGGTCTTCCAAATCTCAATTACATGGAACGAAAATGCATCCAGAATTTAATGTAGAAAGAGGTGCATAAAGTATAAAAAAAATTCATTACTTACACAAAGTAAGCATACCATTTTTGTAATTTACTTTCCCTTTTAGTTGTAGATATAAACCTGAAGATTTCCTAAAATCTTCCACAAATACACAGATACAAATAATAGGGTCAATCCAACTATAGGGAAATAAAAAATAATGGAGAAGGAGGAGGAAGCCAACACTGTTTTTTTTGTTTGTTTTTTTTTAATTGGGGTAGCCCTCAAAATATTGGGACATATAAAAAAAGAAAACTCTGTTCCGCAGAGCGACTGACCCGTGCGTGCTGCAGCTGAAACTCCACTATCACCTGCTGCTGCTCGCACAGTCTCATGAGGTGGTGAGCGGGAAGGCCGAAGTTACGCTGCAGCGCAGACAGGCGAGCAGCAGTAGGGTGAGAACGCCAAAAGCATGCACAGACGGTCCACACTTTCTGCAGTAGCTCTGATATATCTGGGTGGCGGTGTAGGTGGAAGCGGCGGTGGAGGAGGAGGTAGCCAACACTGTTTTTTATTTGTTTGTTTTTTATTGGGGTAGCCCCCAAAATATTGGGACATAAAAAAAGAAAACAAAGAATAAGTGCACTTGAGTATAACAATGGCTGGGTGAGGCTGGTATAAATGTATATTCTGCACAAGGTACAGACAAGTCTGGTGGGATACAGGCCTGGTTCATTTTAATAAATGTGAGCTTGTCCACATTGGTTGTGGAAAGGTGGCTGCACTTGTCTGTGATAACGCCCCCTGCGTGCTAAATACATGTTCAGACAATACACTGGCTGCAGGGTAGGCCAGCACCTCCAAGGCATAAAGGGCAAGCTCATGCCATGTGCCCAATTTGGAGACCCAGAAGTTGAATGGGGCAGACCCATCAGTCAGTACGTGTAGGCGTGTGCACACATACTGTTCCACTATGTTGCTGAAATGCTGTCTGCTGCTAAGACGTTCCATATCAGATGGTGGTGCTGGTTGTTGTTTCGTGCTGACAAAGCTTTTCCACATTTCGGCCATGCTAACTCTGCCTTCTGAGGTGCTGGCGGTGCCCTAGCTGGGTTGGCGACCTCTTCTTCCTCCTCTGCCTTCACATTGTGCTTCCACTGAGCCTCCGGTGTCAGTTGGGAATTCACTCAGTTGCGCGTCTACCAGCCTGCGCTTGTAGTCGTGCATCTTCTGATAACGCTCCAGTGAGGGAATTAAGGATGGCACATTGTCCTTGTAACGGGGATCCAGCAGGGTGGCCACCCAGTAATCATCACAAGTTAGAATGTGGGCAACTTGGCAGTCGTTGCGCAGGCACTGCAGCATGTAGTCGATCATGTGTGCCAGGCTGCCCAGAGGCAAGGACAAGCTGTCCTCCCTGGGAGGTGTATCGTCTGTGTCTTCCGTATCCCCCCAGCCACGCTCCAGTGATGCCAACGAGCTGCATTGGGTGCCACCCTGCTGTGAACACGGTTCCTCCTCCTCATCCTCATCATCCTCCTCCTCATCCTCCAGAACTGTGCCCTGGCTGGACAATTGTGTACCTGGCCTATGCTGGTGCAGGAACCCACCCTCCAAGCCACTTGTGAATGACTGGCCTGATAACCGTGGAAATGACCCCTCTTCCTCCTCCTCTTCCTCCTGCTCCACATCCTCTTCCATCATTGCCGGAAGCATCTTTTCAAGGAGACATAGAAGCGCGATAGTAAGGCTGAGAACGGCGTCATCGGCACTGGCCATGTTGGTGGAGTACTCGAAACAGTGCAAAATGGCACACAGGTCTTGCATGGAGGCCCACTCATTGGTGGTGAAGTGGTGTTGTTCCGCAGAGTGACTGATCCGTGCGTGCTGCATCTGAAACTCCACTATCACCTGCTGCTGCTCGCACAGTCTCTCCAGCATGTGCAAGGTGGACTTCCACCTTGTGGGCACGTCGCATATGAGGCGGTGAGTGGGAAGGCCGAAGTTACGCTGCAGCACGGCACTCACTTTCTGCAGCAGCTCTGATATATCTGGGTAGTTTTTCAGGAATTTCTGCACCACCAAATTCAGCACATGCGCCAGGCAAGGGATGTGTGGCAAACCGGCTAGGCCCAGAGCTGCTACGAAATTTCGCCCATTATCGCACACCACCAGGCCAGGCTTGAGGCTCAGTGGCAACAACCACGCATCGGTCTGTTGTTCCATGCCCAGCCACAGCTCCTGCGTGGTGTGGGGTTTCCCCCCAAAACAGCCTGCTGTCGTTTCCCCCTGGCTGTGCTGAAGTTGGCGGTGAAGGTGTTATGCTGCCTGGATGAGATGGTGGTAGAGGAGGAGGCAACAGGAGGCAAAGAGAAATGCCCTGCAATCCTTGGTGGCAGAAGGCCATGTGCCAAACTGCTATCTGCCTCAGGCCCAGCCGCCACTACATTTGCCCAGTGTGCAGTTAGGGAGATATAGCATCCCTGCCCGGGCTTAGTGGTCCACGTGTCTGTGGTTATGTGGACCTTGCAACAGATGGAGTTGCGCAGTGCACACCTGATTTTGTCCACCAATTGGTTGTGCAGGGAAGGGATGGCTCGCCTGGAAAAGTAGTGGCGGCTGGGCACCGCGTACTGTGGGACAGCCACCGCCATCAGGTTTTTAAAACTGTCCGTCTCCAAAAGACGGAATGACAGCATATCAAAGGCCATGAATTTTGAAATTCTGGCATTCAGGGCCAGGGATCGCAGGTGGCTAGGGGGGTACTTCCTCTTTCTCTCCAGTGTTTGGGAGATTGACAGCAGAATGCTTTCATGGGACAGTGTGGCGATGCTTGGAGACTGTGGCGGATGCAGTGGCGTTGCTGCCACATCCGCTGTTTGCAGGGTGGCAGGTGCCACTGTGACTCCAGAGGTGGAGGAAGAGGCCAAGAAAACAGCAGAAGCAGGAGGAGCCTGAGACCTTTCTTGGTTTTTGAGGGGCTTACTCCACTGCAGCTCGTGCTTTGCATGTAGATGCCTGGTCATGCCTCGCTTCAGGCTCTGATTGCAAAGCCTGCAAACCACTCGTGTCTTGTCGTCAGCACATTGTCTGAAGAACTGCCACGCCAGGGAACTCCTTGGAGCTCCCTGGGTGCGGTATGCAGTAGCAGGCATACCGTCTAGGGGATGGCTACTTCGCTTTTGCACCCTGCTCCCTCTTATGTTGTGATGGTGCCTCTGTGCGACCACCGCCTCTTCCTCCAAACTGGAAAAGTCACTCACATGACCTTCATTCCATGTGGGGTCTAGGACCTCATCATCCTCCACATCATCTTCAACCCACTCCTCAACCCTGCCCTCCTTGCCGGTCTGCACACTGTTGAAAGCCACAGCAGTTGGCACATGTGTTTCGTCATCATCAGAGACGTGCTGTGGTGGTCATTGCATGTCCACATCCTGACACATAAGTGGTTGTGCATTAGTACACTCAATCTCTTATACTTCTGGGGCAGGGCTAGCTGGATGGCCCACGGAAACCTCACCAGCAGAGTCATCAAAAAGTATAAGAGACTGCTGCATGACTTGTGGCTCAGACTGCTTGGGTGATTTGCAAGGGGGTGAGGTGAAAGACAGATGGCCATGGGCTGCAGGTGCCAACTCTGAGCTTTCAGCAGGGGACCGGGTGGGAGACAATGTGCAGGAACTGGAGGCAATGTCAGCCATCCAATCTACTATCGCCTGTAGTTGTTCTGGCCTCACCATCCGTAGAGCGGCATTTGGGCCTACCAAATAACACTGATGGTTCTGTCGCGTACTCACACATGAGGAAGGTGTTTCACTTGTGCGTGTAGCTGGCACAAATCGACCACGTCCTCTCCTTGCAACAGGGATTCCACCAAAACCAGCAGCACCACGACCAGGGCCACGTCCCTTATTTGACGCTCTCCTCATTCTTTGCGTTCACCCACCAAACTAACAGATGTTTTATATCAGGCGACAATGTAACCGCCAAGAGTCAACAAATTTAAAAAAAAAAAAAAAAAAGAAACTGCAAGAAATGCGCCTCAGGCCGCAAATGTACTATTTAGCACCCAAAAAAAAAATAGAATTTATGAAAGTGCGATGTAACCACAGTATTTATTGGTTCTATTTGACTCTCAGACATGAAGTGCAGGCACCAAATTTACTATTTAGCAGATTAGCACCCAGAAAATAGGATGGTTTCAAACTGCGTTGTAACCGCACTATTTGACGCTTCTATTTGACACTCAGATATGAAGTGCAGGGCCCAAATTTACTATTTAGCAGATTAGCACCCAGAAAATAAGAATGTTTACAATTGCGCTGTAACCGCACTATTTGATGCTTCTGCTTGACTCTCAGATATGAAGTGCAGGGCCCAAATTTACTATTTAGCAGATTAGCAACCTTCAAATAAGAATGTTTACAATTGTGCTGTAACCGCACTATTTGACTCTCAGATATGAAGAGCACGCCCCATGTATGTACGTAGTGGGGAATCGCGATGCAGCCTAGAACAAAAACTAACCCCATTCAAACCCACAATAACGACAGACCACTTAGTATGGATGAACAGGCCACAGCATTTATTATCACAAACAAAATTACTGCAAAACACATCCATAACTTATTTATTAAATCTCTTATTTTTCTGTAACCAAAAACGTTAGATGTAAATAAGCATAAATTAACATATATACATATATAACTCCACACATAGTGTTATACAGTGACCCAACCGTCCTTGCCAATAAACATACAGTGGTTCCTAATCAAGACTTCCTCTCACCCCCCCCCCCCGTCTTAAAAATCATATCTGTCCAATGCCCGCAATCAGCCGACCTTATCCACGCTCGATGGGCACGACAACTCAGGCAACCTAATGTTAACAGTTTGAAGCAGGGGAGGTTGAGACCTTAAAAACTAGTTCATCTCATTCCATATACTTAAACGTAACCCCTCAAACTCAATTGGCAAGGACATACCCCCGGCTAGCTGTGACTAAATATACCAATAGGGCGGGCGGGAGGGAAGCTGTTTGCTGGCCCGAATCGCAAGTGGTACTGAGGTAAGACCTCCCCCACACTAACTTACACAGAACATAATCCCACCCACACACTCTTTCCCAACCAATCCCATGAATCTATACCCACACGCCTACATGTGCCCTTGTCCGCTTAGCTGCACTATCTCCCCAGGGCCTAATTTAGCAGATTAGCAGCAAAAGAATTGGAATTTTTACAACTGCGCTGTAAGCGCAGTATTTGACGCTTCTATTTGGCTCTCAGATATGAAGTGCACCCTACTAATCTACTTTTTAGCACCCAAAAAATTAAGTTTTAAAATTGCAATGTGACAGCAGTATTTGAGGCTTCTATTTGACTCTCAGATATGAAGTGCACCCCACCCCACTAATGTACTAGTTTGCAGAATTCTTTCCTAAGCTGTCCCTCACAGCTGCAGCTCATGTGACGTGCAGCACTACGCAACTCCAGTGGGCAAATGCTTTCCCGGTGTCAAATCAAATTTAAAGATGGCCCTTGGTGCAATAGACCAAAAAAATGAAAAATCCAAATGAAACAAAACAGTTTCACGCATTATCCAATTTGTTTGTATGTGATTCATCCATGTAACATTTTGGAGGTTGGGATTTCAGAGGAACTCAAAATTTGGATGAATCACAATTCCTTTAAAACTAAATGCACAAGTCTAATTGGCTGTGTAAGCTGGTCATTTAAACTATTAGGCTTGCATTTTATTAAATTGCAAATTTAGAGATTTCCATGGAAAAGTATAGTGTCACCAATGCATATATAAAGTAATGTAATGTCATACATAAATATAACATGTGCATAATATAGTACTACATTTTTTTTTTAAATACTTTTATAATGGCTGTCTTGATGTCTTGGTTCCTTAGACTGTATATTACTGGATTCAGCAAAGGAGTCACAACTGTGTACATAAGGGATACAATCTTACTGATTCCGGATGAATATTCTCCTGATGGAAATACGTAAATGGCAATGATAGTCCCGTAATACATGCATACAACAGCAAGGTGGGAGCTACATGTGGAGAAGGCTTTCTGTCTCCCAGTGGTGGATGATATTCTATGTATAGCAAGAAAGATACAAACATACGTAGAAATGATAAACACAGTTTCGATGACAGTTTCTGGAACTCCGATTAAAAATATCATAGTCTGTAAAACTGTAGTATCAGAACATGAAAGCTGAACAAGAGGAACTAAATCACAGAAGAAATGATCAATATACTTTGAAATACAGAAAGTTAAATTACTTAATAAGATAGTCAAAGTCAGTGTGAGAAGAAAACCCAATATCCAGGACAAGACCACGAGACTAAGACAAAATGGGAAATTCATTATTGTTACATAATGCAATGGTTTACAGATAGCAACATATCTATCATAGGACATGACGGTGAGAAAAATACATTCTGTACCTCCTGAGAAACTAAAGAAATTGAACTGAGCAATGCATTGACTAACAGGCATGAGAATACCATTTTTTAAGGTTATATGGAGCAAGTTAGGAATTATTGATGTAGACAGTATGATGTCACAGGAAGACAACTGGCTTAGGAATAAATACATTGGAGAATGAAGATATTGAGTCGCTGAAACCAGAATTATAATCAGAAGGTTTCCAGTTAAAGTCATAATGTAGGCCAGAAGAAGGATAGAGAAGATAATTATTCTGGATCTGTGCGGAAGCTGGAACCCTAAGAGGAAAAATTCTGGAATAGCTGATTGGTTGTTTTTTGGAATCATCTGACGAAAGGATATTCTCATTAAATTTCACAATAGTATTACTGTATATTGATTAAATTAGAAAATTAAAAGAGTATTACATTATAAATATATTTCCGATTTAGAGTTATAGTTATAATTTATTACAATTTAACAGAATTGCGATTTATTGCTGTGACAAATGTCACTTTGTAAGGAAGCTTGCCACTGACTCCTGAAGGAGTGTTTAGGCTGGCCTCTTGCCCACTGACTATGGGTCAGGCCAGCCACTATAAAGAACTTTATATTTTATTTCCCCTGGTTCCCCTGGTTTGGCACTTTCCCTGTGTTCAAATGAACCGAACGCTAGCTCCCTGGCAGCCGTTTGCATGGACCAAAACCGCGAATAGACTTCAGGGGTACTTAGCCGCAAATGCCCTGGAAGTGTTTTCGGCATAAAGACTTTGCGGCTCCTGGTTGGTCCCCAGCTGTACCTAGCCGTGATTCTATGGAAATATTTTTTGCATGAAGACTTTGCGGCTCCCGGTCGGTCCCCAGCGGTACATAGCTGCGATTCTATGGAACTATTTTCGGCTAGGGGACCGTGCGGCTACGGTTCAACTTGGTCCTGTGTTTTGGACCACTTTAAAAATGACCAGGAGAGTGCTTTTATAAGGGAAGGTGCCTGAGTCTATGGCAAACAAACGCTGCCTGAAAGCCAGCTTGAACACCCTGTAGTTTATCTGCCGGAGCCCCCGAAAGTTGACCGGCAAAAGCACCAAATGCTCTGAAACTGTTTTGGGCATAGGACTATGTGTGCAGCTGGTCAAAACTTTAACACCGTCACAATTCCCTGATACTGCATGGATCTGAGTGCAATTTGCACAACTTGAGTGCTCAGATCAGGGGCGTTTAATAATGTATAATTTACGTGGTTATTATGTATTTTTATTATGTTTTTGGGGTGTTTTGTGATTTTGTGTATATTTTCCTGTAATTGAGAGATAATCAAATTAAGTTCCTTTAGACTTAATTATTTCTCAGCTACAGAAATTAAGGGGAGGGGTTTATGTGTGAACCTGAAGTGAAACTGTAAATTGTGGGTGTGTCCTAGTTAATGTAATTATTGTTGTACATTTTGTATAAAAGCAGGTCATTCAGCCTGGATTAAACACATTCGGTTTACCCCTTCATGAAGTCTAGGCTCACGCTTTGGGGATTGGAGAGCTCTAATCACTATTCTGCTGGAAACAGGAGAGCTATAATCACTGCAGCACTTGGGATTCGGGAGACTACTAACGGATAAACTCAGCCGGAGTATAGGGAATCCGTTACAATTACTTACATTGTATTGCTGTGTCAAAGAGACACTATAGGAACCTTGATCACTTCAACGCAAAGTGGTCTGAGTGACATGTCGCAGCAGTTTTAACCCTGCGGTTTAAAGCATTGTAATTATGTAATATATTTATAGACAAAATGTCTCAACTCCCACAATTATTTATTTTTATTTATTTATTTATTTATAAAATATTTTACCAGGAAAGATACATTGAGATTTCTCTAGTTTTGAAGTATGTCCTGGGTCCACAAATCATTGCATTGTTACAATTAGGGTACAATAAAATACAAAAACAATATTAATACACAATAAATACAAAATCTAACATAGAACAGGTAGGAAATATATAATCAACCATGACAGGTGCATTCTGTTTTGAGGTATGTAGAGAGGGATCTCTTAAATGACTTTAGGCTTGGGGAAGATTTTAAATTGTGCGGGAGGTCGTTCCACAATTGCGGTGCTCTGTAGGAGAAGGAGGATCGGGCTGCTTTCATTTTTTAAATAGGTAGACTAAGTAAAGCGTTGGTACTGGATCGGAGCTTATAGGAAGTGGGAACAGCTGGGAAAAGCATTGTGTTCAGGTAGGGTGGGAGTTTCCCAGAAAAGCTCTTAAAAACAAGGCTGGAAAGATGAAAGGTGCATCTGGATTCCAGTGACAACCAGTCTTCTTTCAGCATGTCACAATGGTGGGTCCTGTAATTACATTGTAGCACAAATCGGCAGAACGAGTTATACAATGTGTTGAGTTTATTAATGTGGGATTGCGATGCAGAAGCATTTACTACATTCCCATAATCAATGATTGGCATCAGCATTTGCTGTACAATCTTTTCCTTTACTGTAGGGCTTAGGCAGGATTTGTTTCTGTACAGGGCACCTAGTTTTGGATAAAGTTTAGATGCAAGTTTTTCTATGTGCAGGCCAAAAGATAGATTGGGGCCTAACATCATACCCAAGTATTTGAAAGAGTGGACTGCGGTCAGTGTGCCAATTTAATTTGTTTTGATGGATAGGTGGGAATTGTGTAATTTAGGTACTGTTCCAAAGATCATTGTGACAGTTTTGTCAGTGTTCAGGAAGAGTTTGTTTTTTGCGATCCACTTTTCTACCTCTGTAAACTGGTCTTGGAGCACAGCCTGAAGCTGCGGTAGATAGGAATTGCTCGCATAGATTACTGTGTCATCTGAGAGCAATTCCAAACAATCATTTAATTAGTGTAAGAAAAATACCCTCCATTCAGTTCATGTCTACATGGAAAATATAACCATGTTTATGATTTTGAATTAGAGTGATACAATATATTCCCAAATATACATATTGCAAATCAGTGTAATTCACAATATATTCCCAATTTTACATAAGTATAAATCCATATAATTTAACTATATCTGTAAACCCAAAATTTGATGAAAGTTTTTTTTAAATTAATAATCTTAGTATAATTAACTTCATTTACCTAGCTACAGACCCCCTTTTTATAAAGATGCATGTGGAAGAATTGTGCACATACACTGTGCTAAAGAATGCCCTGACTGCAGAACCTGTTCAAACCTCAAGTTCACAATTGTGAATCACGGCAGGGTCAACTGAGACCTTTATCCTTCCGAGGTCCATAAATGAGTACAATTGATTGGTTAATAGAAACATTTAATATTCAGCTGCCGATTTAGTTAATTCCAAGAGCATGCACTAAAAAGCACTTTGAGTCACACTAGGAGATAGGCACTAGATAAATACTAGATATTATTATTATATAATGTTTCATTTATAGGATTATTATTTTTATATCTATATAATGAATATAATTCATATTGTATATCTACATAAAAAGACCTGGATAGGGCATCATATAATAATATCAAATAAATACACACATACTGTTATTGAATTTGCTGAAACTTTGCAATTTTAGAAAACCTTTAATTTCAGATAAATCTGCTGATATAATCACGGTTTTACTGTGCTGGTTATTTTTATAAGGAAACATCTAACAAAAACATACATGAGAAGTAATTTTAATTTGTCAATTATTAATTTATTTCTGAAATTACATATATACTAAGAAAAAAATAAAAACTTATATTGTAGATTACAGTGGAATTGGCTATGTTTTTATTTTCAATTTTTTTCCAATATATTGACAAATATATTTTGGGTTATTCAGTAAACAACAAATAACTTGAAATTATTCAAAAGTAAATGATTTGGAGAAAAATCGTCTTTGGCTCTAGTCACATTTTTCTATTTTTATCTAAATTTTGACATTCAAATTTCAGTTCACTACAATTTGGAATTTGGTGAATAATCACAACATCGTTATTCACTAAACTGTAAATCAATAGGCCCAAACAGCCAAATTAAAGAAAAAAAACTGTTTTCAATATTTCAAATTGTAGGAACTTAAAACAGAGTTTCTGAGCTTGATGGAGAGTATCTTAAAATGTTGGAGAAATAGCCTGTGGCAACCGTGGCAATTTACAAGTTATTTTAATAATCTGAGAATAGTTTAGTAACTAATGTAAAGTGATAATACATGAACATTTAAAGTATCAAAACATAGATAACACTGTGACCACGATCAGGTCTAAGATTGAAGTAGAACTGTAGCGATTTGTTAAAATAAAAGAACTGTAAGCTAGAACTCGTGGAACTTAGACGATAATTTAAGCATGTGATTGATGCTCATGTGACACAAGCTCCCTCCCATCACTGTTAATAAAGTATGGCAATGCCACTCCCAAGCTAGGAGACAAACAATGTCATTAACAATTATCTAACAGTTAGGGGTCCTCGCTACCACAACATTACCTCTATTTTGTGTCAGTCTTTACCTGCTCAACCGGCTACTCAGCTTCAGAGCATTAGACAGAGCTTGTAGATGTTTACTGTGAGTTTCTTTCTGGATAGCTGCACGCATAGTTCCACCAGACCCAGCTCCATCATCTAGGCTGGAATCTGAGGTGTCTGTTACAGCTGATCTTCATCTAGATGGATTTATGTCCATGGATTGGTGGGCTGGCTTATTCTGATTATACACATTCTCCTACATTTCTCCTACATAAACGTTCTCCCAGTTTGCATGTACTCAGGCCCCTAGTCTGTCCATAATTCTCATGAACTACTTAAAGGATAATTAATGTACTTCTTCAAACTGTCACATAATATGACTCTTCTGACAGTTCCTATTAAAAAACATCCATTTGGGATCCCTTCATATTTATCTGTTTTAAAGAGAAGTCCATAGAGGACTATCTATTCATTTGTTCGAGATCCTTTTCACTATTTCTATGAAAGATTTATTAATGTAAAGATTTCCAAATAGTCAACATCAATGATTGCAGCTTCCACTTTAAAACTCTTTATGTTTTTGAAGTTATTTCTTGTTATGTTTTCATTAACAATATTTTTTTCAACTAGAACATATTTTTAGTAATGGCTCCAGCTTTATCCTTATTTAAGCTCTCTGCTATTCTCTAAGGTAGTGTGCGGTTTATTTGTATTTTATTGGTATTCTTAATAAAAAGATTACTGGTGAAAGATCATTTGCTTAAGATGCATTTTAAACCTAACCGTGCAGTGAATATCTTGTGATATCCCAGGGTGAAATATTTTGTTAGTACTCCACTACTTCAGCTTCGTTTAAATTTAATTCAGATAAAAAAATAAAAAAATAAGAAGAGTTCTTACCTTTTGTATTTTCTAATACATTTGATTTTGATGTCTTAAATGTAAATGGCTTGTGTTCTTTAATGTGTTTCTTGGAATGTGAACAAGTGTATTCTTGGAAGCTAATATAAAGAGGTTGGCAGGGCACTGAGGGACACCGTGTAGAATTCGTGAGAGAGTTACACTGTCAACATACTTTTAGAATTCCCTGGTTTACTGCTATTGAATATTATGTGTACCATGTTTTTTTTTAATAAGTAAAAAGTATGTGTAGATACAATAGCTTGAGATCAGCTTTATTAAGCAATTAGTCATGGAATTGTAATCACTAGTAGGGGAACTGTAGTAAATTTAAAACAGAATTCTAAAACTAAATCAATAATTGTCCAGATAAACAATAGTATAAGGGCCAGCATGAGTAAAATATACTAAAACAATATATTTTTTTTACATTTGATTTAAAAATATACATAGTTGTATGCACCCACAAGAGAAATATTTTTACATTTCGATATTTGGAATTTCCTTCTCAAATCTGAGAGTTTTACATAAATAAAGCTCAGCAAAAAGTATGTAATAGGCGTTCACTAAAACTAATACAATATGAAAGTGGGCTGCAGTGACTAATACAAGGATTCCTAACCTTGTGAATGGTAAAACATGAAAAGGAAAGAAAGAAACCGCACCCAAAGAATATAAATAAGGTGATATACGTACACAAATATGTATGAATGATACAGTTTTGGACCTCAAAAGAAACAAAAATAACAATAATAGTGCATTACAGTATGTACAAAACAGTGAGTAATGTGTGATCTGTGATGATTACACTCACATTTGCTTGAGCTATATCAGAGCTCAGCTGTAGCAGCGCCTGGACGGAACAATCCCCGTCTATGGATATATGTAGGTTTAGATGTCCAAATGGCTCAGATGAATAACAGTGTGCAGTGCATATATGGGAATAAATACAAAAAGATGCGCTCCAATGGTGAAATAAGTATGGTTAAATATATCTAAAAATGAAATGGACATCGTACTCACATTGGAGCACATCTTTTTGTATTTATTCCCATGTATGCACTGCACACTGTTATTCATCTTAGCCATTTGGACATCTGCACCTACCTCTATCCTTAGACTGGGATTGTTCCGTCCAGGCGCTTATACATATAGCTCAAGCAAATGTGAGTGTAGTCATCACAGATCACACATCACTCACTGTTTTGTACATACTGTACTGCACTATTATTGTTATTTTTGTTTCTTTTGAGGTCCAAATGTGTACACCATTCATACATATTTGTGTACGTATATCACCTTATTTATATTCTTTGGGTGCCATTTCTTTATTTCCTTTTCATAAATAAAGATCAGTCCTCAGATCAACTGATCTAAAAGAGAGAGCATTAAGCGGAAACACATCTAATATTGTTTATGGCCACTAGGTGTCAGGATAGTTCTCTAATGTAAGGACAGGTGTAACGGGAAAGAAATATTAGAATTATAACACTAACACTGTATGTGTTAGTGTGTGTATCAGTGTCAGTCTGTATCTGCATGTGTGTTAGTGTGAGTGTCAGTGTTTATATCTGTGTATCTGCATGTGTTTCAGTGTGTGTATGTGTATCACAGTGTGTGTGTGTGGTATAGTATGTGTACATGTACATTCATCTTATCATTCAAATCACCAACACTACATACAAGAACACCCCTGTATTCAACCTTCAACACTACATACAAACACAGTCCTGCATTGAAACGTCAACAATACATAAAAACACATCTTTGTGTTAAACACCAAAAATATATATAAACACACCCCAGCATTAAAAAAAATAAAAAAAATACACATAGAAGCACACTTGCATTCAAACACCAATACCACATACAAGTACACCCCTACATTTACACAAACATTCTTCCATTCAAACACACAAACACAACTCAGTGCTAAATACAACTCTGCAAGCATGGGAAAATGGTTCAGCTACTGCGATGGGAAGCGGAGATCATGATTGCATGTCAGGGAGTGGGGGTCAGGGGGCCCATCAAATGCTTGCCCAGGACCCAATCAATATTAAAGACGGCCCTGCCTGTGACCACCTCATGACTGCTGTTTGCACCCGTACGGCCAACTCGCACTTGCAGGACCTCTCGCGGGCAGCTCCTTTCCTATGGAATAACCTGCCCACCGCCATCAGACTCTCCCTAGTCTTCAATCATTTAAGAAGGGCCTTAAAACCCATATCTTCAGGAAAGCTCATGGCCTCCCAGAGTAACCTCTACCTTACATATGTCTCTTGCTCTCTCCTATAGGGCAGTGCTACAACTCTCGGCTCCAGCTCAGCTTCACTCCCACCCTATTTGATATTTCCTGTCCTAACGTGTCTTATACCCCACCTCCTATAGACTGTAAGCTTGTTTGAGCAGGGTCTTCTTCAACCTATTGTTCCTGTAAGTTTTCTTGTAATTGTCCTATTTATAGTTACATCTCCCCTCTCATAATATTGTAAAGCACTACGGAATATGTTGGTGCTATATAAATGGCAATAATAAAAATAATAATAATAATACAAAACATAAACCCATTATTTCACTAACACAAAACAGGCTATCTAGAGCTCAATAAGAGAAATCCAGAAATATGCATGCATGCCTAAAGCCTATAAGCAGAAAAACAAACAAACCTTGTTTTAATCTGTATTGTTTGTATTGTTAGAGGAGAGGAAAAATTGGGAGATGCACCTCAGATGGGGTCCTCAAATTCCAAATGACAAGTAGTAGGAAAAGACAGTAGAACTATATGGTGCAATATGTTACATTTCCAAATAAAAATCAGAAGGAAATACACTTACAGTGTAGGGAGCCATCTCTTAGCTCTAGATGTAGCGCCTGGACTGTACAATCCCAGCTTTTGGATATAATGATGACATTTTGGTCCGACCGAATCAGGTATGCATATGTAACATAAACACAAGAGCAGAAAATAGTTTAATATGTCAGGAAACCAAAAATTAATAAATATTATAACAATGCACATATATTTATTAGAGCCTTCTAATAGCTCCTTGCATATGGCCTGGAGTGAAATAATCCCCATTCTTGGGATATAAGCACAGACATCTTTCTTTCTATGGGTAGGTAAAATCCTCACCATAGATATAAAAGAACAAAAGATAAAATATAGTGCACAACATCTGGCTATAAGAACATATTAAAAAAGGAAATGTACTCACATTTTTTAGAACAAAAATAAGTTTTTTGCACTAAAAAAAGCTTATCCACGAGGTGAAACACACTGTGCTTTGTATACTTGTTTTAATATTTGCTTGTATTTATGTGAGTTATAATAAAGTTTAATCTATATTATACTCCTTGACCTGTCTGATTTTCCTAACAATAATACATAATTTTATGACAGGAGGCTTTGTATTTTGCAAAAACTCTCATTACTAAAACTCCAGAAGCACAGATTTAACAATAAAGTTTAGTGAAAAAAGCATTTCAACAGTGTATAAAAGGCCCCTCCCCCTGTATCACTTTCTCTTTCTTTGCTGCTCCAGCCAAGGCACAGGTCAGAGTAATTTGCTCCACACTGTTCATTTACTGTAATAGCTATTTGCACTTTATTTGAACATTTGAGTGTTCTTATTTATCCCCTGTTCCCCTTCTTTCTGCTTTCCCCTTATGTTGGTTTAATATTGCATTATCTGTGTTTTTCAGCTGGCCCTGTGTTTCCCCTGTCACCATACGGCTTTTTATCGCGATCGCATCTTCTCTAGGTACTGGGGGTGGAGGGAGCGAGGGGGCGCTTTTCCATACAGGCAGGCTGCGATCGCGGGCCGCACAGCATATTTGCACGTGAACGTTGGCCATCTTGGATCTCACAGTACTGCGAGATTCAAGTCGGCCATCTTGGTTTTGCCAGTTTGTGATTCCCATGAACTGGCATAGCTTTTCTCTGCAGGTTTTCACTGTTCCCTGAAGTGTGTGTACCATGGAGGTATAAATAGACGTACAGGATGTGTTTACTCCATGATTGTGGATTATAGGTGCTGGTTAAAAGTGTTCAGCTCTCTCCTACACTCACTGGTGTTCACCTTCATGGATATAAGCCCTCTCCTTTGGGGCAGCAGTATTCAAATACCATATGTGGGTGCACATAATTGAATATATTACAAGGGTGACCCCCCTACTCTGGGTGACCCCCAAGGGAGTCTGGCACCAGTCCTAAGTGACATACATATACAGGGGTGACCCCCCCTATGCTGGGTGACCCCCAAGCGAGACTTGTATAGACTCTTCAGGGTGAACATTCTAAAGGGGTGTCCCCCTTACAGCTGGGGTGATCCCCCATGCCTTACCATATAATTTTGTGGGGGGGACCCCCCCTTCACTATGCTACGACAATATTGGGACTGCATTGAACATAATTCATAGAAACATAGAAACATAGAATGTGACGGCAGATAAGAACCATTCGGCCCACCTAGTCTGCCCAATTTTCTAAATACTTTCATTAGTCCCTAGCCTTATCTTATAGTTAGGATAGCCTTATGCCTATCCCACGCATGCTTAAACTCCTTTACTGTGTTAACCTCTACCACTTCAGCTAGAAGGCTATTCCATGCATCCACTACCCTCTCAGTAAAGTAATACTTCCTGATATTATTTTTAAACCTTTGTCCCTCTAATTTAAGACTATGTCCCCTTGTTGTGGTAGTTTTTCTTCTTTTAAATATAGTCTCCTCCTTTACTGTGTTGATTCCCTTTATATATTTAAATGTTTCTATCATATCCCCCCTGTCTCGCCTTTCCTCCAAGCTATACATGTTAAGATCCTTTAACCTTTCCTGGTAAGTTTTATCCCGCAATCCATGAACCAGTTTAGTAGCCCTTTTCTGAACCCTCTCTAAGGTATCAATATCCTTCTGAAGATACAGTCTCCAGTACTGTGTACAATACTCCAAGTGAGGTCTCACCAGTGTTCTGTACAATGGCATGATCACTTCCCTCTTTCTACTGCTAATACCTCTCCCTATACAACCAAGCATTCTGCTAGCATTTCCTGCTGCTCTATTACATTGTCTGCCTACCTTTAAGCAGTGGCGTACTAAGGGGGGGCGGGGGGGGCGGTTCGCCCCGGGTGCCAGCCGGGTGGGGGGGTGCCATGGCCAGCCCCACCGCCCCCCCCATGCTGCAGCCGCCCGAGCGCTCTGTGAAGATCCTCAGGCGGCTGCAGCTTTGCCCGGGCAGTGCGTCCATGAGGGCGGACCGCACCGCCCGGGCGCAGCCTGAGGAGAGGCTGACAGGAGGGAAACGCTCCTGTCAGCTCCCTCACTGCAGCATGGTCCGACGGGTACAGAGAGCAGCTGTCTCCTGTACCCGGCCGGACTAACAGGAAGTGTGCACTTCCTGTTAGTCCGGCCGGTTACAGGAAACAAAAGCTCCCTGTACCCGCGGACTATACAGGGCTCGGCCACGCTACAGCGAGGTAGGGGGGTGAGAAAGAAGGGGGAGAGGAGGGGTGAGAGAGAGAAATGGGGAAGCAGAAAGAGAAATAAGGGGGGTGAGAGAGGGGGTGAGAAAGAAATAAGAGGGGGTGAGAAAGAGATAAGGGGTGAGAAAGAGAAATAAGGGGGTTGAGAAAGAGAAATAAGGGGTTGAGAAAGAGAAACAAGGGGGATGAGAAAGAAAAAGGGGGTGAGAAAGAGAAAAAGGGGGGGTGGGAGAAAGAGAAAAAGGGGCAGAAAAAGGGGGTTGAGAAAGAGAAATAAGGGGGTTGAGAAAGAGAAATAAGGGGTGAGAAAGAGAATAAGGGCTAAAGTGAGAGAGAGAGATAAGGGGGGTGAGAGAGAAATAGGGGGGGTGAGAGAGAGAAATAAGGGGGGGTGAGAGAGAGAAATAGGGGGGGTGAGTGAGAGAAAGAAAAAGAAGGTGGGTGAGAGAGAAAGGAGGGGGGGTGAGAGAAAATAGGAGCGGGGGTAAGAGAGAAATTAGGAGGGGGTGAGAAAGAGAAATTGGGAGGAGGAGAAGGAAATTGGAGCGGGAGGAGAGATTGATATTCATCACATACACACAATGCACCCCTTGCACACAGAAAAACACACAATGCATTACACACACAGACACACATACACAAGCAATGCAACCGTTACACACAATGCATCCCTTGCACACACAGAAACACACAATGCATTCATTACACACACTCAATGCACCCCTTACACACATTCAATGCATCCCATACATACACAGAAACACACCTTGCAGTCCTACACATACAAACACAATTTCACACAATGCATTCCTTACACACATATCAGGACATCCCCTACACACTCCACCCCCTGTGAACAAACTCATTGGTGGAACATGAAGGTGGACCCTGGGACCCAGACCTTGAGCTGTGTAAAGGACCCCCAAAAAATGGAGCTGCTTCCCGTTCTCCCAGAACATTGATTTTTGTGACCACAGTTACAAACCGCCTCCAGAGAGCCTGTTCTGCACCAGACCAGTGGAGCCAGACTGCAGCTAGAGCCCATCATCATCCTCATCTGGTTGTAAGTAGGCAATCTAGTATATTATTCGTGGCACTAAGCTCTAATTTACCTCACATTAAAGAAACACTATAGTCCCCAGAACCACTTCAGCTTAATGTAGTGGTTCTGGTGTCTATAGCCTGTCCCTGCAGGCCTTTTAATGTAAACACGGCGGCACTGCAGCACTGGCGTTAGTTAACATGGCAAATCATATGGCTGGGGCATTGTGATGTCACATGGGGGGCGGCAAACTTTACTTTTGCCTTGGGCGGCAAAAATCCTTGTACCGGCCCTGGCTGGAGGGGGCTGTGTGAGCTGTGGCCGCACAGTGTCCCATGGTAGTTAGGGTGCCGTGCGGCCAGTACAGCTCACCCAAGCAAACAGCTGATAAACTGGCCGCACGGAGGAAATGTGTATGTGTGACTGTCTGCCTGTGACTGTGTGACTGTCTGCCTGTAACTGAGTGTGTGACTGTCTGTCTGTAACTGAGTGTGTGACTGTGTCTGTAACTGAGTGTGTGACTGTATGCCTGTAAATGTGTGTGTGGGGCTGCAGGGATTTTGTAGAAGGGGGTGGGGGTTTTGTATTGGGACAGGAGTCTTTATAAGGGGGGATAAGCAGGGGATTTGTGGAAGGGGGTTGCGGGGGTTTTGTAGATGGGGCAGTACAGGATTATAGCTTGGTGCTACTTCCAAGTGCTGTTTCTAAGTGTCTAGTTGGAGATATTCTGGAGAGTTTTACAGAAGCTTCAACTGTCTAAGAGTTGTGCTAAGAGCTTTCTTTTCTACTGTTACAGGTAAGATTCATCTGTAGGAAAGGGCTACTGATTGCCCAAGGTTTGAATTCCTGTTGGTAGATTCATCTGTAGGAAAAGGTTACTGATTGCCCAAGGTTTGAATTCCTGTTGGTAATTATAAGGCATTTGATTTGATTAAGCTAGTTACTTGCTGTTGATTGCTAGTTAATTAGCTATTGTTTGCAAATAAGCAGAGGCCTACCCAGGTGTTAAACATTCCTAGTGGGCGGTGATTTAAGGAGTTATATAAGGCTTGGTCTCATTGGCTTGTCTAATATAGCTTGGTGCTACTTCCAAGTGCTGTTTCTAAGTGTCTAGTTGGAGATATTCTGGAGAGTTTTACAGAAGCTTCAACTGTCTAAGAGTTGTGCTAAGAGCTTTCTTTTCTACTGTTACAGGTAAGATTCATCTGTAGGAAAAGGTTACTGATTGCCCAAGGTTTGAATTCCTGTTAGTAATTATAAGGCATTTGATTTGATTAAGCTAGTTACTTGCTGTTGATTGCTGGTTAATTAGCTATTGTTTGCAAATAAGCAGAAGCCTACCCAGGTGTTAAACATTCCTAGTGGGCGGTGATTTAAGGAGTTATATAAGGCTTGGTCTCATTAGCTTGTCTAATATAGCTTGGTGCTACTTCAAGTGCTGTTTCCTAAGTGTCCTAGTTGGAGATATTCTGGAGAGTTTTACAGAAGCTTCAACTGTCTAAGAGTTGTGCAAAGAGCTTTCTTTTCTACTGTTACAGGTAAGATTCATCTGTAGGAAAAGGTTACTGATTGCCCAAGGTTTGAATTCCTGTTGGTAATTATAAGGCATTTGATTTGATAAAGCTAGTTACTTGCTATTGATTGCTGGTTAATTAGCTATTGTTTGCAAATAAGCAGAGGCCTACCCAGGTATTAAACATTCCTAGTGGGTGGTGATTTTAGGAGTTATATAAGGCTTGTTGTCATTAGCTTGTCTAATATAGC